>ML661338.1:15260083-15613299 GCA_007570785.1 Antilocapra americana
GGTCCCCGCCGGCCCCCAGCGGCCTGCGCGGCCCGGGGCGCTCCCAGGTACGGAGCCGCTCTCGGGGCCCCCGTCCCCTCGGGCCAACGCTTCCCCCACCGCGGCCCTCCGCGCGCCGCCCCGCTGCCCCGAGCGCGCTCCGCGGAGGGCCTGGGCGCTTGGGGGAGGGGACGGGCCCAGACCGGGTTTGGAAGGTGGCCGCCGGAGTCCTTTGTGCGCCCCGGCGGGGGCGGGGCCGTGGCGCCCTCCGAGGGCTGCTGCCCGGGAGGGAGGAAGGCTCGCCGCCCCCTCGCCAGCCCCCGAGGGGGAGGCCTGAGGCGGCACCCACCTCTTTTTAACCGGCTCTCTAAGAAAGAAAGAAAGAAAGGGACGAATAAGCCCTCACGTGTTTATTTAGAAAGCACTCTGTTCGTCAAATGAGCTAAAGCAAGTCTATTGTTCCTTTTTGCAGGCTCTCTGCACCTATTCTGGCGATAACCTTAAATTTCGTGGTGGTTCTTGTTTGACTTAGAAACCAGTCTTGCTCAGATGGCTTTTCCGTATGTGTAAGTTGTTGTCCAAAGGAATGAAAGCATCTGACACCAATTTTTTTTTTTTTCCCTTTCTCAGAACAAACGAGGCCCCTGAGAGCTCCATCTAGTTCGCCGGACAACATCCCACAGCAGAATTCGGAGTCAGCAATGGCTAAACCCCAGGTGGTTGTAGCTCCTGTGTTAATGTCTAAGCTATCCGTAAACGCCCCTGAATTCTACCCATCAAGTTATTCTTCTAATTATACAGTAAGTACATCTTTTTACTACAACTCTAATTTAATATTACTGGAAGAATGTAATTACATCATTTATCAGTATGCTGGTGTGCTTTCTGTACCGCACATAAAAACATGAATGTATTGAAATCATGAGGAAACAGAAGTGATTCAGGAATGTATTTTATTATATTCGAGGCAGTTATTACAGTCAAGGCATCAGAGCGTAAGCTTGAGAGTAGACAATCTTGTCTATTTTGTTCATTGCTGTATTTCCACCATCTATAGTTTAATAAGTTTATGGTGGTCAAGGACCTCTTCAGTCTATAAAACTGAAGTCTGTGTCCTGACTTTATGGACAACCTATAGAATAGTGGCCTGGAAAAGTTAATTTTTAATTTGATTTTAGCGGGACAGCTGGATATTCATTGGTAACTTTAGGGTAGATTAAACAGTGGTTTTGCTGCAGACTGTTAAGAAGTACACATCTGGGCTCTGTTATGTAAAATAGAAGTGTTTCTGGTTCTACTTAACGGTTATATAGAAATGTAGGGAGTTTTGATAAAATGTTTAGGTATAAAGAACTTTCAGATTCATCTTTGTCAATAATATAAATGTTAAAAATTGGTGTCACTTCAATATCAGGAGAAAACATCAAGTGTGGTTGGGATACATAGAAAAGAATTGTTGTGATAATGCATAACTCCGGGCAATTTATCTAATTGTAGATAAATAGGGGAACGACCCTTCTGGATTGAAGAAAGGACTTATACTTTAGCATAAGTCCTGTCTCTCCTGTTCTTCACTTTTTGACATGTAAATATACAGAATAGTGTAACTCAGGTTTAGCTCAAAGTTTCACAAAGTGAAAATATTTGGGCATCCAGATAAAGAAAAGGAACGTTATCACCATCCCCACAGCCCACTCTGTCTCCATTCCCCCACGACGGCCCTCCACATTACTGCTCTTCAAAGAGAAAGTCACTTGGTCATGTCTGACTCTTTGTGACCCCATGGACTGTACAATCCATGGAATTTTCCAGGCCAGAATACTGGAGTGGGTAGCCTTTCCCTTCTCCAGGGGATCTTCCTAACTCGGGAAGGGAACCCAGGATTGAACTGGGTCTCCCGCATTGCAGGCAGATTCTTGAGCAGCTGAGCCACAAGGGAAGCCCACTGCTCTCCAAAGGTAACCACTATTTTGATTTAACAGTAATTTTGCTTCTGTTCAAAATTCATATAAATGGAGCCACCAGAATACATTATTTTTATCTTTCATTAACATCAAAATTAGTATTGTAGCATGTTACTGAAAATGACTTATTCTCGTGGCAGTCCACTGTGTGAATACTTGATGAACATTTGGGTGGCTTTCACAGTTGGGCTGTTATGTTTAGGGCTGCTGTTCTTGTCCATGTCTTGGTGGATATTTGCCCTTGTTTGTGTTTGGTACATATCTAGGAGTGGAGTTGTTGGGACATAGGGTAGCAAGCTTTAGTAAAGACTGCTGAATACTTTTCCAAAAAGACTTGATTCCAATGTATTCATTGAGTACCATATGGCTTCCAGTCAGTTTAATTCCTTATCGGCACTTGTTTACTATTTTAAGTTTAGCTATTCTGGTGGCTGTGTGTCATCTTTTTTAATTTGAAAAGCCCCTGATCAACTAATGGTGGCACACCTTTTTTGTTGCTTGGGGGTGAGAGTTGGAGGGACTTTACTTCTGTATTTGATAGAAAGTATAGGAGAGCTTTTTATTCCATATTTTAGAAACTTCATGCATCTTAGACTGCGTTAGGAAAGAGCTTTGGGGCTGGAGAGGGGAAAGTACAGGCATAGCGGGAAGAGCAGTTGACTTGGGGTGGAATGGGCCATCAATCATGTGAAGTAGAAATGAGAGCAGCTTGGATTCTTGCCCCCAAACTGTTTTTGGTTTAGAGAAGAAAGGAACTGTTTGAGAGGTTTGAGTAGCTGAGTAACTCTTAAGGATACTTACCTTAACAGCTACAAACGGTTTCTCATTTGTTTGCTTTCCTGCTGATTTGGGCTATTTCATGGTGAGAGAGAGACAGTTTTTTCATAATTCTTTACCAGCCAGTTTCTTATATAGTTTAAGAGACTCCTGAGAGCAGTGTGGTCAGCCATGTTAGTGGACCTCTTTGAGCCACTGCCATCTTTGTGGCACTCCTTAATCTCTTGTAGATCAGCTCCTGCTTGGCTCAGTTTGCCAGAGCAAACTGCAGACTGGAAACCCATGGCTCACGTGTTGCCTGCAGGTGTGTCTTCTTTGGCCCTGAGTATTTTTTTTAAAGGGGGGCTTTATAATTTACTAGTACTTACATTAAATACTGCAAAGCTGATTTTTTTTTTTTTTGAGGTTTCTTTGAAATCATAAGATCTGACCATACTGGACTGCTATTTTGATAGTGCAAAAGTTGGCTGGAGCTGAACAGAGGCAGCCCCTTTAGATGGAGTATGTAAGCTCTAATTTGCTCACTGGCTTACTTCATTTGCCTGTAATCCACCTGGATTCTATAGGCATTCAAGCTTGCTGAGTGTATGCATGCTCAGTTGTATCTGACTCTTGGCAACACCGTGTACTATAGCCAGCCAGGCTCCTCTGACTATGGGATTCCCAGGCAGGACTATTGGAGTGGGTTGCCATTTCCTTCTCCAGGGCTCAAACCAGGGTCTCTTGCATTGCAGGCAGATTCTTCACTGTCTGAGCCACCAGGGAAGCCCCAAGAATGAGTCCGGCTCATATCAAAACTTTTAAGGACTAGACACAGAAGGAGGGACGTGCCAGTCAGAGCACTCACAGGGCTACCCAGGAATCCAGCCTTTTGTATCTCCTGCATTGTCAGCGGATTCTTTACCATTTCGCCACCTGGGAAGCTTGCTTCTCCTGCCCTGATATATTCTTTGGCCTTACCCTTTTACCCTCTGTCAAAGCTAAGAGTTTTTCTCAGTCACAGAACAGCAATATCCTTGATTTTTCCCCTGAGTCTTAAGGATAAAGTCTGATTATGAGAGTAGCTTTTCCTGACAGTAACTATAATCCAAAGTTAGCTGTATTCACTCGTTCAGAAAATAATTGAATACTTAATCATGAATCAAGGGCTGGGGATATAGGAGTGGATAAAAAGTTCTTATCTTTATAGAGCCTGTTTTCTAGTGGTCACCTGGCTGGATTTCCATAAATTCCTTTGTTATACACGTGAGAAGCTATTGCTTGGTATCCTTTAGCAGGATCTGCTCTCAAGAATGCATGTTGTTTACATTTTTTATGATAGTCTTTTGCTATGCTTTCATAACCCTTTAAAACTCTGGGTCCTTTTTATCTTCAAACCTCCCTTTAATCTCACTGCTAGAATCTTCTGCTTTATATGCCTTCTTACCAATGAGTTGCTGTGTCCATCTGTTCCTGGCCATTGCTTTTTCTCAGGTAAACCATTACATCTTAAATATTTAATCACGGTTCACTTATGAGTACCAAAAATTCCACATAGTTGATAAAGCATTTATTAAGAGACAAAATCCCCCACTCTCCCAACATGCAGAAAAAAATCCCAGCTTTTTCTGAGAACATCCTCCAAGTTACTGCCCAGTTTTTCTTCTGCCTTTTAATAATGACATTCTCCAAAATGAAAAATTGTTCACTATTGTCACTGCTTTACTCCTTGCTGACCATTTAAACCTCTGCAGACTGACCCTCTTAATTGTACTATTTTTTTGACAGCTGATGTTTTTATTTTAAACTTGACTGTCCTCTTAACCCTCATCTAAATAGACTTCTTGAACACGGTGTGATCTGTAAGGTTGACCTCCTGGTGTGGGTCCTGAGCAAGGTGCCAGGGGTACATATTAAATCTTTCAAAACTTCCTCTTTTTTATAAGGACTGAATATGATACTAATCTTAAAGTTTTCTCTCTTTACTTAGTTTTGATTACCAAGACTGCAACCATCATTGTCTCAGATTTGAACCAATGAAATTATTCTACAGCATTTACTCCTAAGAGCACCTCTCCTCATTTACCTTTTCCTTTGGCTTCTGTGGCAGTTCTTCATCCTTCGAATTTTCAGACAATTCCTCCTCTCCTCAGACTGCAGGCTCTGAGAGTTCTTTTTTCTGTTTTATTACTTCCCTTGATGATAGTACCTATCTTCTAGAATCTGACCATCACATACCTGCCTGCTGATAACTCTGGGATCTAATTCTTCCTCTCAACTCCAGGCTTATGTTTCCATTTGTTTTGACCTCTTCTGAGGATTGCATGTTCAAACTCAAGAACAAAGAAAAATTCATCTTTTGCAAAAATTCATCTTTTGCTTACATTTTTATATTCTAACTAACTGCTCAGGCTAAAAGCTTGTATGGTGTATTGACTCACTTTCCTCTTTCACAGTCTTGCCTGCTTTTGATCAAGTTAACTAAAATAGTCTTGACTGTTCACATAAGTGTCTGATCATTTTCTTTTGTTCCCACCGATTTGGTAAGGGGCTTATGTCTTGATAGTGTATTCAGAGTACCTACTAGAAAGTCATTTTTCTGATTGATGTTCCTCCTAATCTCTTGTCACAGAATTCTAAGAAAAATAGAACTTAAATATTCTTCAACTTGGAAGCCATTTGATTTCACATCAAAGACTGAAGAAATTTATACTTTAAAAAATTCTGGTTCTAGAGATCACAAGCTTTGATTCAAACATTGGAGTGCTCATCTGTTCAGAAAACTCTGTGTCATTCATTGAAGCAAAATTCACGTTAGAACACTGACTTCAGTTTTTGTTTTTTCCAAAGAAGCATAACTCTGTTAAGGGAATCTGAAATGTGAAAGCAAAAGAGGAAAACAGAGCTGTTCTGAATAGAGCTGAACAGGGTATTCAGAGAGGAATTTTGCTTCAATGAATGACATTTGATAACAGTTAGGAAATCACTACCATTAGGGAGGAGGCTTCCTGCTTTTCATTGTCATAAATAGTAGGATACCGCAAATGTGTAATATTTTAAATTGCATATCAAAATCTTAGAACTAGTTTTTAATTGGAAAATTCACGTTTGTAGTTAACATTAAGTAATTATTTAATATAATGCATTTGTAATGCTTAACCACGTTCACAATTTCATAATAGTCAGTGCCATGCCAGGTTGCTTCAGTCATGTCCAACTCTTTGCGACCTACAATCTTTATGGACTGTAGCCTGCCAGGCTTCTGTCCATGGGATTCTCCACAAGAATAGTGGTGTGGGTTGCCATGCCCTTCTCCAGGGGATCTTCCCAACCCAGGGATCTAATCCACGTCTCCTGTGGCCCCTACATTATAGGCAGATTCTGAGCCACCAGGGAAGCCCTAAAGAGTGAGTACTCCAAAGATAACTTACCCTTTGTCTTTCTTAGAGAAATTTTCATTGCCTGTGACTCTCTAACAGTTAAATAGTACAGAAATATGGTTCTGTATTTTAATTCACTGTGACAGTATTTCTGTATTGATACGTGTCTTTTCAGTGGCTATATGATATTCTATCATGTCGCTATAAGGTAACATACTTAACCAATTCTTTGAATTGTTAGATAAATTTTTGGCAACTTATTTGTAATTAAAAACTTATAAGTTTATAAATAAGTAAACTTACATGTCAAAATTGGGTTATAGGCCTTTGATTTTTTTTTTTGAGTATAGCACAGAAGTTAAAAGCACAGACTTTGTTCTATGCTCAGTTCTTAATAACTTTTATGTCTGTAAGAGCTATATGAGCATGTGCAGATCCCTTGAGTTGGTACAAGATCCTTTCTTGCCTAAACCCCCAGTCCCGACCCCTGCTTGGCTTTTTCACTGCCTCTTGAACTGGTCTTAGTGTGGTCCCCAAACCCCACATGGTCTCCCCATGTGCCTCAGGGCTCTGTTAGGAACTGCCTTCTCCTCAGTTTGTGTGTTCTGGCATCTCTTAAAGGTGTTGGGCAAATGCATATCTCCTCAGGGCTTGTATACTTCTTGTCCTCCTTGCATAAAATCTTTCCTCAGATATTTATGTTGCTGGTTCTTGGGTTTGTTGTTTTGCTTTTTCTCTCTCAGTTCGGATATTAACTGTTCGGAATTCTTCCCTGACCATTTTTTCCACTATATCTCAATATCTGAAAAGTGTCTGCCATTATAAAATATAAGCCCAAGAGAGGAAGGAGGAGTTTGTCTCCTTTACCCATGGTGTGACAGTATTCCCAGCACCTAGAGCAGCCAGGTAAGCACTCAACACTCAGATGGTTTTGAATGAACAGCATGCTATACCTGCACCTGGTGGCTGTTAGTTTATTGATAGAGGACCATCCTAGGTACCAACAGGTATAGTTGATCGTTCTCCTTTCTGGATGCGTTTTACACTTTGGCTCCTTTAGGTGTGAGAACATGGCTGTTGTATTTGGAATATGTTTCAGTATTTTCCTAGAAATTTAAAATTTGTTGAACACTTAGTGCCTTACTCTGTACTGGTCCAAGGGCTTTTACTAATTAGCTCACTTAACTCATGTAATCCTGTCACACAGGTCATGTCACACAGCTGTAATGTTTATGATTCATGAATTTGAATTTCATCAGCACTAATGCTTTCTTTATCTTACAGTACAGTTACTTAATTTGGATTCAAGTGTGTGATCAGACAGACATTTAAAGTATGCAAGTTTCCCTGCTCTTCTGCTTAGGGAACCCTATTTGAGCACGATAGGCACAGTGCTCTGCTCTTGCTGCCTCTGCTGTTACCTCCTGAGTCCTCTTACAGTACCTGCAATGTGTCATGTTAAATATCACTTTAGTGTCTAGAAGTACAAAAAAATTAGGCAACATGGCCTCTAAACGGTGGTCAGCTTAAGAATAGTGGTCATTACCAGCAGTATTAGTCTTCCCACTGAGATTATATGTCCAGCTCCAACATGGGGCTTTCCTAGGGCAAATTCTGATTAGGTGTGATTTTTTTTCTTTTTTTCCTTCCTTCCTTTACTCATTGACTTTGGAACTTAACTCCTTCATAAAATGCTTCCATGCTGTAGTCATAACTGTTTGACGTGGTTTCTCATTTTGACTTCTTTTGGAAAGAGGTCAAGTTTGTCAAGCTGCATAGTTATCATTGGAAGAAGAAGAATATAGAATTTGCCTGCAGTGCAGGGGACCCACAGGTTCAATCCCTAGGTTGAGAACATTCCATGGAAAAGGGAATGGCTGTCCACTCCAGTGTTGTTGCGTGGAGAATCCCATGGACAGAAGAGCCTAGCGGGCTACAGTCCGAGGGGTTACAAAGAGTCAAGACATGACTTAGCAACTAACACTATCACTTTCATGGACTAAAAAGCAAAACAAAAAACAGATGATGAAGCAGGCATCAGTCAACTTTTGGGCTTCCCTGGTGGCTCAGATGGTAAAGAATCCTGCAATGCAGGAGACCTGGATTTGATCCCTGGGTTGGGAAGATCCCCTGAAGAAGGAATAACTCTCAAGTAAACTTCAGAATGCTTTGGGTGGTATTCCAGACATTGTGACCATAAGGATTGATACTCAGATCTGTTACCTTTTGCACCAGTCACCCTACTCAACATTCTGCCATTATTTAAAATGCTGGGAACTACTAAAGGTGATAGTGGTTTATTTATTTACTTACTTACTTAATATATTTACTTATTTATTTATTTTTATTGTGTAGGTTTTGCCATACATTGACATGAATCTGCCATGGGTATACATGTGTTCCCTTTCCAGAACCCCCCACCCACTTCCCTCCCCATTCCATCCCTCTGGGTCATCCCGGTGTACCAGCCCTGAGCACCCTGTATCAAGCATCAAACCTGGGCTGGCGATTCATTTCACATATGATAATTTACATGTTTCAGTGCCATTCTCCCATATTATCCCGCCCTTGCCCTCTCCCATAGAGTCCAAAAGACTGTTCTATACATCTGCGTCTCTTTTGCTGTCTTGCATACAGGGTTATCATTACCATCTTTCTAAATTTCATATATATGCGTTAGTATACTGTATTGTTTTTCCTTCTAGCTTACTTCACTCTGTGTAATAGGCTCCAGTTTTGTCCACCTCATTAGAACTGATTCAAATGTATTATTTTTAATAGCTGAGTAATATTTCATTGTGTATATGTACCACAGCTTCCTTATCCATTCATCTGCTGATGGACATCTAGGTTGCTTCCATGTCCTGGCTATTATAAACAGTGCAACGATGAACATTGGGGCACACGTGTCTCTTTCAATTCTGGTTTCCTCGGTGTGTATGCCCAGCAGTGGGATTGCTGGGTCATATGGCAGTTCTATTTCCAGTTCTCCATAGTGGCTGTACTAGTTTGCATTCTCACCAACAGTGTAAAAGGGTTCCCTTTTATACAACAAAGCCACAGCCATCAGGACGGTATGGTACTGGCACAAAGACAGAAATATAGATCAATGGAACAAAATAGCCCAGAGATAAATCCACACACCTATGGACACCTTATATTTGACAAAGGAGGCAAGAACATACAATGGAGAAAAGACAATCTCTTTAACAAGTGGTGCTGGGAAAACTGGTCTACCACTTGTAAAAGAATGAAACTAGAATACTTTCTAACACCATACACAAAAATAAACTCACAATGGATTAAAGATCTAAATGTAAGACCAGAAACTATAAAACTCCTAGAGGAAAACATAGGCAAAACACTCTGACATAAACCAAAGGTAGTGGTTTTTTAACAAAAACACTATTGGGAGTATAGTTAATTTACAATGTTGTGTTAGTTTCAGCAAAGTGAACCTGTTGTACATGTATCTACTTCTTTGGATTGTTTTCTTACATGGCTCTTTACAGAGTGTTGAGTTGCTTTTGCAGTACAGGAGGTCATCATTATGTGTTTTGTATACAGTAGTATGTATATGTTGATCCCGTTCTCCGTAAGTTGTTTCTGTCTGTGACTCCCATTTCTGTTTGCAGATAAATTCGTGTCATTGTCACTCGTGTCAATCTTAAAAAAATCTTAAAGACTTTTTAAGATTGTGCATGTAAGCGATCATCATATGACCTTTGTCTTTCTTTGCCTTATTTTGATAATCTCTAGGTTCATCCATTATTTCATTTTTTTATGGCTGTATATAAGTACCACATCTTTATCCATTCATCTGCCGATGGACATTCAGGTTGCTTCTGTGTCTTGGCTATTGTAAATAGTGCTGCTGTGAACATTGGCTGATAGTGTTATTAATTGGAAATTATTGTTACTATCAAGATTAGCTGGACATAGCAGCCAGAAAGTCTCTTAACCACTGTACATATGGTATTTTGTAGTCATTTAAACTACGTATGTTTTTCTATCTTTGGAGATTGACAGATGACAAACTTTTTTTTTTTCCAATACGGAAGTTGTTGAATGTCTACAAGGAGAGAGAATGGTATAATGAATGCCCATGGCCTCAATGGTTAGCTACATGTGGCCATTCTTGTTTCTGTATCTCTGGTGCCTCTCCCCCTTCCATTTTGAAATAAATCCTGACACTTATTATAACTCTTAATTTTGATCTTGGTCTTATAGTGAAATATTGGTTTAAACTTTACTTCTCAGTCATCTAGTAAATCTGCCAGAGGTGGTGGGAAGACAGTTCTCTACCCAGCTAGATGGAGCCCTTCTGTTACCACATTTTGACTGCTGGGAAGGGAAAAGTGGACTGAACTTTTTGAAGAAAATAACACATTTTATCAGGTTAAAGATTCTTAAAAATACCATTTGAGCTAGAGACATTCCAATTTAAAGCTGCCTCATGTTTATTTTAGCTAGTTACATGGATTAATCTTTTTTTCTTTTAACCTTTGACCTATAGGAATCCTATGAGGACGGCTGTGAGGATTATCCTACTTTATCAGAATATGTTCAGGATTTTTTGAATCATCTTACAGAACAGCCTGGCAGTTTTGAAACTGAAATTGAACAGTTTGCAGAGACCCTGAATGGCTGGGTTACAACAGATGATGCTTTGCAAGAACTTGTGGAACTCATCTATCAACAGGTCGGTTGGCTGACAGCATGGGGCACTCATTGACCAGCTTCCCTGAGGCCGGAATATGGTGGCTGCTCCTCGAGGGGAGCCAGGTTCATGTTCACCAGCCTCCACATTCCTTGACTCTTTATGGTTCATGGGAGCTTTTAAGTCTATGTTGTACAAAATTTCTGTGGTTAGGGATCCTAACTCCGTCATTGCTGAAGGAGCAGCTCTAACTTGGACATATGAAAGGGTGACTTATGATAGCGGGTCAATTTTTTTTTTTTTTTTGCTGTACTTAGTGTTTCATTTAACTACTTTTCCAGTTTGTTCTCAATTGTTTCTAGACTCCAGTATTACCTGGCCAGTTCTTAGATTCTTTTTGAAAATGCCTGAGTTTTTAGGAAGATAGAACTGCTCTGTTCATCCTAAATCTTACTTTTGATATGAAAATTAACTTCATCTTCCTTGGTGGGAAACTAGTAAGAAATATCTAAACTCATATCATGGAGCATGGAAATACAGAGGTTAAAACCTTTTTAGCTGAAAGAGTTAAAATTGGTTGTCAGTGGAAGTAAAGTTGAGGTATAGCAGGAATGCAGGAAACTTTAATGACCAATTTTGTCTTTAAATATAAATTTTAGGAGGAAAGGGAAACGGGCAGTGCCAATAATGAGAAAAGTATAAAATTTGAATTTTAAGTCTCTTGTGGAACTAGATACACATACAGGAATGTCAGGAGAATCAGTCTTTCTTCCTAGATGAGAAATGTACAGGGTCCTATGTGAGCAAGGAAGTAATTAGAAATAAGTGTTCTAATTATAAAGTACTTCATGCCTGGCAGGTCTGAACACTTGACCTGTAGTTAACTCACTTAATCCTTGGTGATTGTAAGGTATTACATTTATCCCCATTTTATACATAGCTTAACAGAGGTTACGTGACTTGTCTAAGGTTACACGTAAGTAATTAGACCCAACATAGGGTCGGAGGGGCATCAGGCCATTTGTTAGATCTAGACTGGTTAACTGCTGCCTTTGTGATAAGTCCCTTAACGTGTGTGCTCTACTGTTCTTTAAAAACCGCAGTGAAAGTTAAACTTCCTGAATACTTCTGTGACTATATCACCCAGTCTTTGATATTCAGTATTTTTCTATTGTCTTATTAAAAATATTTTATTTCTTTTGATTTTCTCTTTATCTTGAGTGTTGGGAGTGTTGCTGAAATGTTAATCTTTTGCATCCGATATCTTAATTACCTCTATAGGAATCAAACTGAAGCTCAGGGAGGTTTAGTAATGTCCAAGGTCACAAACAGGCCTGTCTTGTTCTGGACAGCTAGATGCCAAAGTTGGTGCCATCCTATTCCTAAAAGATACCTCTAATCAATAGTTTCACAAATGCTCTTCATAATTGGCACTATGCAACTGGGTACCTGTACATATTTTATGCAGAAATGAGCAAAGAGAGTATCTCTTTGCTTTCTGCTAAGCTTGGGTAAATGATGGGGAGAGCTTGCCTTAATGTTTTCCTTTGTATTTATTCTGGTTCTTGGTGTAAGTTTGGGAGGGAGAGTTAATTTCCTTATGCCTAACAATCATAAATGACTTGTACCTTTCTGTACAGTACTGAAGGTAGGAATGTTTTTTCCTCTTTGGAATATTGCTGTGAAGTGTTTGCATTAATGACTTGATTCATCTTTGTCATACAAAACTTTTTTCTTTTTGAAAGGCCACATCTATCCCCAATTTCTCTTACATGGGAGCGCGCCTCTGTAACTACCTGTCCCATCATCTGACAATTAGCCCACAGAGTGGCAACTTCCGCCAATTGCTACTTCAAAGGTCAGTGTGAATGTATGAGAGTGAAGGAGAACTTCCTTCCTAAACATGCTAGAATTTGACCATTCTTCTTGCTAAGATTGCGCTTCATAGGAAGTTGCAGGGAAGAATAGGGCAGACCATTCTTATTTTTAATATGGTATTAAAAGTTTATACTCATATAGAGCAGTCTTTTTTCAATAATGGTCTCTGCCTTTGGTTTTGTGCCTGGAAGGGCCTTTTCTTTTTCCAAGATCTTAAAAATGGTCACTTTACATATTTCTTTGTACTTAAACTTTTGGCTTGAATAAGGATCTAATTTCACTTACTGCCACACAAGTAACCAGTTTTTCCCATACTGCATTTTTGTATGATCCATTCCTTATTGATTAGTAAGTGCTACCTTTATTGCACTACATCCTTTCATTTGGGTTGATTCTGGACTTTAATTATATTCTAGTCATACTTTTTCTCTTCCTGATTTATTGCCATGCTATTAAAAATATCTAATTTTCTCAGCTAGTCTAGTTAGTTCCCCAGTTGGTGTGTGTGTGTGTATGGTCTTCTTTGCTACTCTTGCATGTTTATTTTCTCCAGACTTTAGAATCAGCATGTGAAATTACACAGACCTTATTAGTATTTATTGATGTTTTGAGATGACATTGAATTTATGAGCTAATATAGGGAAATTTTCTTATAATTTGAATTTTTTAATCAATAATAAATTGTTTTTGAATTTATTATAATTTGCCTATTAGTTCTTTGAAAAATACTTTTAATGGTTACAAAGTATTCCATTGTGTGGTTAAACCACACTTTAACAGAACAGATTCCAAAAGTACACTCCAGAGACACTTAAATTAAGCTTTTGGTAAAGGTGAAACTTCAGTACTTGAGTAGAAAACAAATTGTGCTGCTGACGTAACTGGCTAGTCATTTGGAGAGGGGGAAAACAAAGATGGGTTTTTGTCTCACTCTACACCAAAATGTGTTTCAAATAAGTAAAATGGTAAATACTAGGGAAAAAAATCGACAAAAAAAAAATTAGGTTGACAAAGCCCTTTAAAGTAAGACATAATACCCACAGGCCCTAAAAGAAGAGATTAAACAATTAAATATAGATTATAAAATTGGGAGGGGTCATAATTTATATGGAGTAAATTAAAAATAGATAAATTTGTAACACGTGGCAGTGAGCCCATTTATTTAATATGAAAAGAGGGGCCTCTTAGGAATGAGTAAGAAAAAGGCAAGTATTTTAGTAGAAATATTTGGAATGACTTCAGATAGGTGCAATTTGGGAAAATGTAAATGACAAATTTATAAAAAGATAGCTAATCTACCTAATAATTAAAGAAGTACGAGTTAGAGCTTCTGGAAAGGTATAAAAGGAGGCATTTGAAGAGGTAGGATGGCAGAAAGGCTTGCTTATCTTCCCTTGTGCTGCTCACCCTTGGAAATGGACTGAGCTCCCGCTCTTGGAAATGCTGATACTAGACGGAAGTTGAGCCTGGACATGGTGTATCCAGCTCTCCCAAGTGATTCTACCCTGTAGTCATGGCTGAGAGCCAGTCTTCTGACTCTTCTGAGTGTATACCCACTGTGTGTGCTTCTCTAGTATTGGGAGATGTCAAAGCTATTAACATGGATAAACGCTGCTCATGTAACAAGCAAAAAGGTAATTTATTAACTGAAAAATGTAGATATAGTTTGAAAAAAGACAGAAGTTACCTTCACAACAGTTATCTCTAGGTTGTAATGTCTTTGTTTTTTTTATTTCAAAAAGGTTAAAACCAAAATATAACCATGTGTTGCTTTTATAATTGAAAATCTTTAGCTTAAAGTTTGAGTCTTTCTTCTCACCAAAATAATCAGTCATGCACAAGGGTCGGGATTTACATTTGTATATAACTGATGTATATTAATGTATAACCTAATAGCATTGATAGAACCAAAAGGTCACTTCATCAAAGCTTTTTCCTAAAAAGTTGTGAAGGACAGATGAAGGAAAGTAGTCAAGGTGCTTGGTTAACTGAATTGGCATTAATTAGCTGATCCTCTCCATTATTAACCAGAGTATTCTATTTATAGAAATCCCAACCTTTTTTCTGATGAGTTAATTTAATATGCTTGAAAAGATAACCAATAGTGCTTTCTTAAAAAGCCTAGTGAGACAATAAAATGAGGTGGTGGGTTTTTGTTTTGTTTCTTCTCCTGCTAGTATGTAACAAACCTCATGAAACCTATGCTGCTGTAACTTGTTGCAAACTTGATTTAATAGGCTTATTTTCAACTATTGTTACCAGTTTCTTAGAACTAGGAATCATTATATGAAAGATAATACATATTCTGATCTCTGCAGTAGACAGGAACACTTTTATTACAGAAAATCAAAATGTTGGTGCATTGTGCTTGCCTCTGTATTGCTTGTGAACAACCACACTGACAAATGGTTATCTTACTTGATTATTTAAAAAAACAAAGCAATATGAGATTACAAAAGGTATATCTTTATTAGATGTCGGACTGAGTATGAAGTTAAAGATCAAGCTGCAAAAGGGGATGAAGTGACTCGAAAACGATTCCATGCATTTGTACTCTTTCTGGGAGAACTTTATCTTAACCTGGAGGTGAGTACCTTTCAGTAGTGACAAAGCCTAAGAATATAAACTTGATCTCAAGGGATTTGTGTTTACCGTAGTCTTTTACAACATTAAGGATGAAGGAGGAGAGAAAAAGTCTCAGTACCTACTCATGGTAGTTGTGGTGGTGGTGGTGGTGGTGGTTTAGTCGCCAAGTCATGACTGACTTTTTCGTGACCCCATGGACTGTAGCCCACCAGGCTCCTCTCTCCATGAGATTTCCCAGCAAGAAGACTGCAGTGGGTTGCCATTTCCTTCTTCGGGGATCTTCCTGACCCAGGGATCAAACCCACATCTCCTTCATTGGCAGGCAGCTTGCTTACCACTAAGCCACCGGGGTCTGTCCTCGGACACGCACCATTCTGTCTTCTGTTCATGGGAAGGCTGTTGGGAGATGGTTATTAAGCACTTTAAAGTCATTATATACTTTTGGAAAGCCATGGTTTACATGTGATTTTGAGCTTTTGGAATACAGACAGTCACACTTTTTTGAATCCTCATATCATAAACATTAGTCAACATTAGTTTGTTGACTTTCAGATGGTGACTCAAAAGCAGCTTGTCCTATGGAGCACAAAGTTTTGAGTGAAGAGGGGAGAGATGAAAGTTTCTGAGGTGGTGGTTGTTGCTTTTTTCACCTAACTCACCCTCTGTAGTTCTTTTTGGTCCTATTGTATATATTAATTTTCTATGTAAACTGTACAAAGTCTACAGCTAAATTGGTGGTATACTTGAGTATATGCTTGTTGGTAGGCAACCTAAGTGCTGAATGTTACTTTGTAATGGATTTACTTGTTTGTATGTTTTTTTTTTTTCTTTTGACTACTTATTCCCAGATATAGGTATAGTGTCTTAAAATTTGGGGACTTAGTATTGTAAATGCCACTGAAAAGACACATAAATTTACCATCAAATGTACGTCTCAGTGCATCTAGATCTTTGTCCAGTCTTATCCCTAATTTACTGTCCATTTTTACCACAGAGAGCCTTAATTTAAAAAAAAAAAAACTCATGCATTAATCTTAGTTTATTTTGATATTAAGCCAGATAAGAGCACCGATATCAAATGTGCTTTAAATGAATTGTCCCTTTAAGAATGCTATTGAATTTCCTGTGTAGAATTAATAATGATATGTGTAGGGAGAATGATAAAGATAAAACATGACTCCTGAGTCTGTAGTTCTTCAAGCCAGAGAACTGAGATACATGTTCCATTCTGATATAAATTAAAGTGTTTTTAAATAGTATAAAAAGCCAAAAAAAAGCTATGTTCCCCAAAAGATGTTAACTTTAGAGACTGCTTTATGAAGCAGTAAAATTAAGAGGCTTAAATTATCCTGACCGTGTGTTTTGTTTTAACTTAAAACACTTTATTTTTCCAGCATTTTGTTAAACCATTTATATATCTGTACTTTGGCATGGTTGCCTTTTCTTTTCCTTTGCCTCAAAAGATCAAAGGGACAAATGGACAGGTTACAAGGGCAGACATTCTTCAGGTCGGTCTTCGGGAGTTGCTGAATGCCCTCTTCTCTAATCCTATGGATGACAACTTAATTTGTGCAGTCAAATTACTGAAGGTGAGTTTTACTTATTTTTTTCTTAAAATTTAAAATATTTTATTCCTCTAGCGCATAACTTAGAGGAAGAGAAGTTCAATACATAGAATACACAAATTCAAGATTAAGTTATCTAAGTTAAACACCTTTTTGTGTCTCGAATTTAAGTATTGAAAGAGCAGTATATATTTCTTAATATAAGCAGCAAAATTTAAAAGTAAAAAATGGAAGTTCTTCACCCTTTTGGTAAAGTCCCTTGTGTTCCTTTCCTCTGTATGTGTGCTCTCATAAGATCTTACTCTGTTGCGGGTTTTTTTTTTTTTTTATCACTCAGTGAGGATCTTGGATTTTTGCATGGCTCTTTTTTCAGTAGTTTCCTAGTGTTCCATTATGTGCTGCACATTGTTTATCCATTCCATCCTGAACAGTTATTTTCAGTTTAGCCACTGCAACACTGTCAGTAATCTTTAATGGTATCTTTATATATGCAGTTGTTTATGTAAGTTAAATTCCTACACATAGATTTGGTGGCTCAACGAGCACGTATACCTCAATTTGATAGGTAATGCCAAATTTCCCTTCCAAATGCTTATTAACCAGAGTGTATTCCCACCAACATTGAATGAGCATACCTCTTTCCCCATATCCTTAATCAGTGATGGGAGAATCAATCCTAGATTTTATCATTGTGATGAGTTAAAAAAAAATTTT
Organism: Antilocapra americana; assembly: GCA_007570785.1. NCBI lineage: Eukaryota > Metazoa > Chordata > Mammalia > Artiodactyla > Antilocapridae > Antilocapra > Antilocapra americana. Next base: position 15,277,566 of record ML661338.1, read on the forward strand.
AATGTGATTTTCACCAAGGAAATGCAAAAGTGGATTTAAGCTGTTTTTTGGTTTATAAGCAGTTTTTTCCCCACAGTTTCTGTGAATTACCTGTTTCTATCCTTAACTTTTTCCTGATGAAGTTATTTTTTTTTTAATTCTGAGTTTCTATACTTATTGAATGTTGTATATATTTAAAAGTGATGTTGGTTAAAATTTTATACCTATTTTAGTCATACAGCAAATCTATGGCTTATAAAACCTGTGATTAAACTTCTGCAATAGTTCATTTCTTTTCCTTGTTAAGAACAATAAAGTATAGTGATTCTTGAATATTAGATGGTAGAAAATAATTGGGAATATTTATGTTGCTAAATTCATCCTGTTTAAAGAATGCTTGAACTGCTGCTAAGATCTTTCTAGAATTTCTATGCTTCACTGAATTCCTTTTTTTTTTTTTTAACTTGCTTGTTTAGTTGACAGGGTCAGTTTTAGAAGATGCCTGGAAGGAAAAAGGAAAGACTGACATGGAAGAAATTATTCAGAGAATTGAAAATGTTGTCCTAGATGCAAATTGCAGCAGGTAGGAAAAGAACTAGTATAGACAGCCAGTAGATATTCCTTGCTTTTTCTTTGGGGGTGTTTTTAATCTGTTGTACTTTATCAGAATAATCTTTTATAGATCCACAGAAATTTCTTCTTTACCTGTGTATTCTGCTCACCAAGCCACTTCCTTCAATTATGCATGTAAATAGAAGAAGTTAAGATATTCCTGTGGGAATGTGAATCCATTAATAAAAATGATTCATACTTTTAAATTCAGTAAATACTTGGATAAAGTACAACTGTAAATCCAGTTGGAAGTATAAAAATGTTAGCAGGATCCCACTGCCTTTGAGAACCATATATAGTCACAGTTACCTGGAACAAGTATTAAGGCTGTTTATTCCAAAAAAAGGGCAGGAGGAGCTAGGCAGTGGGGTACAAGCACGTAGCTTTCACCTCAGTGCATGAGAGAGCAGTTCATATCCTTTGGCTAGTGCTGGATGCTGCTGACCTAGTGTGGCTCTCAGAGGTGAGGACTAGCCCTTCAGTGGGCAGCACTGTGGGAGTCTGACCTAGATAAAGCAGAGATTGCTGCCAAGCATAGTGAGGCCCAGGTAAAGATCTAGAAGTGGTTCTTTAAAGTCCCTCTTCCTCCCATGGCATCAGATCATACTTTGCACAGCACAGTCAGTGAGGGTCAAAGGCACACAGATCTCACTGGAGATCAGCTGCCCTCCTCCGAGAGTCTGAAGGGTACTATTGCCATAGCTCTGCCCTTTTGGAAGGAAGAAGTTGTTCCCCAGGTCAAGAAGGGGAAAGAAGTACTGACTAGCTCATGGCACCAACCTTCTGGGGCCTTGTCAAGCATCTGGAGAGGGTCTCTGAAAAGGCTATCAGGGAGCTGAGCCTGCCACCTGGCATTCCCATTGTCTATGAATTGGACAGGAACGGGAAGCCCAGCAAGCCTGTGCAATTCCTAGGGCATGAGGAGACAATGTGTAAAGCCATAGAAGCTGTGTGCCCAGGGCAAGGCCAAAAAGGAAGAATGAGCAGCAGACTACTCCCAAGGACACCCTCCCTGCCCCTCCCGTTCCTCTGCACATGTCACAATGACCACGTCTGTGTAAGTGGTAGCTCTGGATGGAGACTGGTGGCTCCCCATTTTGTATTAGCCATTTTGTCTCTTGCACCCACTCCCTTCATAGACTCTAGTTAGAATGGTACGGGGCAGGGTCCTCGGTCCAAGCCGAGGGAAGCCTTGTTCAAGAAAGTGAACAGGCAGTAGTAATTCAGGGGCATTTGTCGTTTGCTTATTATAAGGACTTGTTCGAGTAATGGTAGGGTAGCCATGTTAAGGTGTGAGCAATGAGGGGAGGCAGGAGAGCCTACTTGTGTTTCCAGGGGCCGGTCCTATACTATGTTGTAGTCAAGTGACTGCGTGACTCTAGTCATTACAGTGGGAAATGAATGTAACCTGTGATGATTCAAAGAAATATTTCCTCCCTGGCTCCAGGAGATTGGGATTGATCCTGAATGTTTCTATGTTGTCTTTATTTTTACAAAAAGTGGTATAATTAAAAACATTCTGGGGTTTCTGGTGGCAGTTACAGTATTACCGCATGGGGTCATCACAAAATAAGCCATTCCTTATACCACCATGGGATAAGCTCCTTAACTTCTAAGGTGGAGGAGTTCATCCTTTGATGTAAGCTAGACTCCCTCCCCTCCTTATTTTATGGCAGTGAAATGCCTCTTGATCTAGTCCGAGTATCTTCCACTGTGCCCTGATTTCTGCATCTTGCTCCAGTTGTTTGGCCTGCCACCTGGGCTCACAACTCATTTGAGCGTAACTGTACTAAATCTTTTTTTTTTCCCCAGATCAGTATAATAAAGGAGTGATGTTCATTTTTTAAAGGAGATAAATTTGTTTCATTATAGGAAATGTCTAGAAAATTAATGCATGTTAAATTTTTAAAACAAAGTTTTAAGCATCTATGATATATTAGAGAATGGTAACGCTTGCTCATCTTAACTCATTTTTAACTTTTGTCTGCAGAGATGTAAAACAGATGCTTTTGAAGCTTGTAGAACTCCGGTCAAGTAACTGGGGTAGAGTCCATGCAGCTTCAACATACAGGGAAGCAACACCTGAAAACGATCCTAATTATTTTATGGTATGCCCGTGGTTGCATTTTAAGTTTGGTAATTGCTTGAATTCAGATTCTGGTAATTTGTAGATAAGGTACATAAAGCAGTTCTCAGAATTTAATACAACAGTTCTTCACTGACTTAGGGTCCCATGGCAGCCATGGAACCCTCAGTGAAAGGGTAGACTAGAGAAAGAGCCATTTAAAGGCAAGGGAAATTGATAAGGCTTGGCTTGGAGTTGGGTAAGTGTAGGAATTCCTTGAAGCAGTTTTTCCAGAGAATTTATGATCAAAGGCCTGTATTTCAAACTTTTACTGGCGTTTTGTAGTAAATTAAGAAAACGAAAATGGTTACCAGGCCAGTCATGCTCTGAAGCTCTCAATAATAGGACAGGCATAACGAAACCCTGGAGGAATGCTTTTATTATAATCCAGTCTTGGCAATGGCTTTAAAGAAAAAATGGTGGTGGGAACCACAGCTAAAAATCAGTTGACCTTAAGTCACAATGCACAATAGACCAAGTCACTTAAGAGTGTGACAGGCAGTAGACAGCAGGGTTAGACATAGGAACTGGAGACAAGAAAACAGTCATCTAAAGACTGTAGACTTTCCCAGTGAAATGGAAATGGCTGCTAGGAAGTTTTTTGCTTGTTATTGCATGATCAGGTTCAGTTGAGTGACCTCAGCCATGTTCTATTAATTAATGTGCTTTTAAGAAATCAATTCTGAAATAACATATTTTAACCACTCTTGATTCCTCCTAGAATGAGCCAACATTTTATACATCTGATGGTGTCCCTTTCACTGCAGCTGATCCAGGTATGTCATCTCAGCCATTTTCTGCCTATTTATTGGTAAGATATTGAATTGCAGAAAACCATACCCTCATCGGCATGAAGTTGTAGCTTTTTGTGAAGAATTCACATTCTAAATTATAGGGTAAAGTTTTGCCTCACTAGAATATTCTCACAGTTACCATTTGGAACCACTTCAGGTTGAACATCTGATTCAGTATATAGTACCTTGTCACCTTAACAGTGAAGGATTGGAAGAATCCCTCATTTAAATGCAACCATTTTTATCTTTTCTCTAATACTTTATTTTTAATACTCTAAACTTTCAGATAGTTAGAATGAAAGGGAAGGATGGTTCTAGTTCACTATATAGTCTGCAACTTTCATTGGTACAGGTTAATACTTGCAGATACTAAGAATTGTGGATTTTATTAATAGTTGGTGGGTCAGTTAATTAAAATCTAAATCTGTGCACACTTCTCCTTCCAGAAAAGGGCCATTTGTAAAATGATTGCTTTAATTGTGGTAAACAGAACTGAACTGTGAGCAAGAGAAAATTTTCCCCCTTAGTACAACCTTACAGCCAGCTTATCAGAATTTTCTCATTTGTTTGCTCTGGATTGCAGGCATTAACTGTCCTATGCCTCTAGCACAAAGAGATCGAAAGAACTGCTTAACTTGTTAACTTTAAATTACGAATTACAGACACAAGTACAATTTAAAGTTGAAAAGTTTAAGCAGTTCTTTTGACCTCTTTGGTGGTTTTTATATTGTTGAGTATTTCAAAACTGGCCACCAAAAAACTGGCCATTTGATTCACTGTCAAGGTAAACCAGTTTCACCATATCATTATATATCTTGAGTCTTTTCAAAGAAATAAAACTGTAGATAATACTAAACCATTTTCTTTGCTGTAATTGATCTTTCACCCTCAAGTCCAGTCCTTCCATAGTTTCCCTCCTAGGGTAATTACTATCCTGACGTTGGTGTCATTGTGTTGTCTTTTTACTTCATATGTCTGTAAGGTATAGGTATTACCATACACAGTAGTATTAATCTAAAAGGTACCTTATTGTGCATGTCTTTTTGCAGCTTATTTTTTTACTCAGTATTTTTGGTGTTTATTCGTGTTGAGATATATAAATGCCAAATGATGATCTACTGAGAGTAAACCACAATGTATAGATTCCCTCCCCCTTGGGGGTCCCCCCTGTTTTTTACAATGGGGGTGGTTTGCACTTAATACTACCCATAACACCATGCAAACACCTTTAAGAATCTGTGCATCTAGAGAAATTTCCTTAGAGTAAGGAAGTAATTAAATTGTTAGATTATAGGCAGTATGCATCTTCAGCTTCGCTAGATGTTGCTGATCTGCTTTCCATCATGATTGTACAGTTTAATATTCCCACCAGCAGCATATGAAAGTTCCTGTTTCCCACTGTTGGTAACACTTTACTGTTACCAGACTTATTTTTCTTTCACTAGACCTCTTTTTCTGGTTTCTGTTTTTTTATTAACCTTTTGATTTCTTTGTTTGAGAATCACCTGATTGTGTCCTTTACACATATCTCTATTGAATCATCTGTTTTTCTCACTGATGTGTAATTACTTACATGGTCTGGAAAGTGAGCCTTAGTTTCTCCCAGTATGTGCTGTCTTTCCATTTTTTGTCTTATCATGTAGAAGCTTTGAGTGTTAGTCTTATGTGTGTCTGTGACTTAGTTTCCTTACTACAGTTAAATTCTATTGTGTTCTAAACTCTGTTGCTTTTTATATTTAGGTGTTTAATCCATCTGGCTAGCTTTTGTATGTGAGATATGGTAGGAATTAAGTATTCTGTAGTTCCTCATTTAAGCACAGGTGGTGCTTCCTCTTTGGATAAAATATCCCTCTGTAACTCCCTATAAATTAGTGTCTTATTCTTATGTCTGTGAGTGTGGATCTTCTGTCTGTCTTGACATCAATACTACATTCTTTTAAAATTTTATTTATTTTCTGGCCCTGCTGGGCTTTATCACTGCATAGGCGTTCTCTAGTTGCCGGGAGTGGTGGCTCCCCTCAGGCTCGAGTCCTAGAGCACACAGGTCTAGTTGCTCCGTAGCATGTGGGATCTTCCTGGGCCAGGGAGCAAACCTGTGTCTCTTGCATTGGCAGGCTGTTCTCAACCACTGGACCTCCAGGGCAGTTATTCTTACATACTGGAAATCTTGCTATGTCTGGTGAGACAGATTTCCCTTCTTCCCCTTATTCTTTGAAGCTGCCCTGATTCATTTTGGTTCTTTGATCTTCCTCTTTGACTAATCTGTCTTTCCTACTTATTTCTGGTGACTCTGCAAATTCATTTTGGTTTTCAAACAGTTTTGTTTCTGAATTTTGTTCAAAGTATCTTGAAGTTTCAAGGAACTTTTTCTCATTATTCTAAACGTGCTTAGTAGCTTCATATTTTTAATTCTAACCCTACTGTTACTTCTGTCATACAGAATTCTTTATATTGTGATATTTTTTGCAATCTCATAGTTTAGCTTTCTTAAATTTTTGAAATGTTTCCAAACGTACTGTAAAGCTACAAAAGTAAAAACAGTGGAAAGAACACCCATCTGCCTTTTACTCAGATGTATCTCTTTGGTTAACAGTGTTTTCCATTTATCATTTGTTCTTTCCACATTCACTCTTTTTCCTTAAATCATTTGAAGTTAAGTTACATGTATTATGGCCCTTTCATGACTGCTCCAACATTCTAACTACTGCCTATTTGTTTTTCTTTATGAAAAAGCCTTGCACCTTGAATTGTAGGAACATGTATCCAAAGGGGAGTTTGTATCTGCTGTGCCAGGAGCCGCAAGAGTTAACACTGGCTTGGAACAAATTTTTTTATTTTCTTGTCAGAGAGATTCTTTATGTGGATAATAGAAATTTGAAATGAATACCCATTGTTAAAAATTCTCTGGGGAATTATCCTTCAATTAAAAATAAATTCATTTAAAAAAACTATCTGGGGAACCAGTTTCTTCACAGTACTTCTGTCCTGATTCCAAACGCAGGCAGGGACAACCAAGCTTCTTTGCCATCTCCCTTTACCACTGAGGATTTTCATTTTTTTCTTGGTTCACCTTTTGCTTGAAATACCAGTTCTTTGTCCTGGGTTTGTGTAGGTGGGATGGATGTAGGGCATGAATTCCATCTCCCTGTTTCACATGGACTCAAAACCTTGCCTTCTGACCATATATGGATTTTAAAATCCAAGCCCTTTGTTCCTAAGACTGCTTGGTCTACCAGCCTCCCAGCTGTAAGAGTTATGTCATCTGGTAACATGAGCGGGTATGTGTGTATTGAGTGAGTGAGTGAATGTGAACTCATTCATACATTTAAGAGATTGTTTTATCTGTTGCTTTAAGTATTTATTGCAGGACGGTCTTATAGTTAAAATTATCTCAAATACCAGGATTGGATATCAAAAATATCCCTAACCCTTTAAACTGGAATTAGTTTTCTAGAGACTGACAATCTTGGTAAAACATGGTCTCTATCAAGTTTAATGTAATTATATCATCCTCTTCAAGTTTGAGGTAGCTGTTCACAAGAAACTGACTGTAAGATAACTAGTTTTAATATACACTGACCCATTCTACTAATAAGGGGTAAGGGCTTTATACATACTTGCTCATCTTAAAAGATACTAGGACTGCCTAAGACATTGGCAGATGGAGAACTATAATACCACCTTCTTACTGCCTTAGAAAGCCCAACCAAGGGAAAGTTGGTATAGCTGAAATATTTATCAGGTATCCACCTTCCATCTGTCTCTAAGGAGAGGGAAGAAAAGAAAATCTCCTCTATTCAGAACATTTGCTAGGTTCGCCTCCTCTGAGAAACTTCGAGCAAATGATGGCTCTTACCTGTTAGCTAGATAGCTCGTTTTACCTCCTTGAGAAGGAATAATGGAGCCAGAAGCTAGGAGGTTCAATTGAAATCCCTCCTTGTGGAAGGGGAAACAGCAGTATGGAAGAAACAAGTTAGGACAGTATCTTTTTGGATGGAAAGAAGCAGAGAATGTAAATAGCACACATTGTCTGTGAAGTGTACTCTGATATATATGTTCATAGTGGCTTTGATTTCCATCATATTTAGAGGAATATTACACTTCACCTCTGAACTGCACAGGTCTGTTTCTATGTGATTTTTTTCACTAAATATGTACTACAGTACTTACGTAGGGTTACTTGAATCAGCCAACTAATTTACATGTAGATTTTTGAGAGTGTGGAAGGTCAGTGACCAGTAAGGGCCAATTGTATAATTTATGAGCATGTAGTGTGCAGGGGAGAGATAAAGCAAGCTAGTTAGAATGTAAGTTGTGTAAAAGATATTCTTAAAATATGTAAATGAACCTTAACTGCTATTTAAGTGTATCTACTTAAGTGAAAAATCATAATATTAAAAAAGAATTTAGGGGTAACTTGGCCATGTCATATGAATATTTTTCAGTATTAAAATTTTTTATTTTTTATAGATTACCAGGAGAAATATCAAGAGTTACTTGAAAGAGAAGACTTTTTTCCAGATTATGAAGAAAATGGAACAGATTTATCAGGGGGTGGTGATCCGTAAGTTCTTTAGATCCTTTTTTTGTTTTGGGGATTTTATTTTTTTGTTGTTGTTTGTTTTTGTTTTCATTTTTCTGTTTGGCCATGCCATGCAAGCTTGCAGGTGAGATCTTAGTTCCTCCTGCAGGGATTGAACCCAGCCCCCCTGCAGTGGAAGTACAGAGTCCTCACCACTGAACTGCCAGGAAATTCCCATCTTTAGCTGCTTTCTTTGTGAGTTCCTGTGGCCACAGTTTGTGGATGGAGTTTATAGACTAGAAAAGGTGATGAAAGAATGTGCATTTTGATTTAATGATGTTAAAGTAGTATATATGTAGTAGTTATTTACCAGAAATTTTCAGAAATCCACATTAGAGAAAACACTATGACTGAAAATTAAATATAGTTAAGGTGAAAAAACTATTAATGTAGCATATTCAAACAGTTTTTATAAAATAGATTCTATAACTTTAATACTATAAGATCTTGGGCAAGTTCTATGCCTTTTTCTCCATCTATTAAATAGGAATAGTAGTACCCCTCCTTGAATTGTTTTGAGACCTAAATGAGATACATAAATAACTTGGAGTAGCCACCTGGCACACAGTAAAAATCTCAAAGCTTGGCTGTTAAGGGATTAAAATTAAAACACATAACTATATGAAAATGTTTGGACTGATAGACATATAAGACATATAAATTATAGTCCTGTATCCCATATCTCAATCTTTACCTGCAATTCTTTATGACAAAAGAAACTTTTATTGTATTACTCATTTATCATTAAGTCATACTACATGTTGTATAGAGAAGAACCAGGAACTTGGGGTTTAGTCCCAGTTCTGTTAACAATTCATGTGAATTTGAACAAGCTACTTAGATTCTCCTCTTCATTAGTAGAGGGCAGAAATAAATCTGTGACTTTAGTTTTTCTTATCCCATCTCAGGTATTGTAGGTTTAAAAAAAAAAAATCACATTTATTCTTTCTCCAGGTAGTGACATTTTAAATAGAAGTCTGACTTTCTGATAGTGTCATACTTTTAGATACTAGCTTAATAGAGAAACATAATATACTAGCTTAATAGAGAAACAGTTAGGAAGGTTCAACCCTGCTGAGAGCACCAGTGGAAATTGAAAGTTGTCCTTGCCATTGAATGTCACGTTATCCTCTAAAGTTTAGCTTGGTAAGCATTATATTCTCTTTGTCCTAATGAACTTGTGGCATTTCGGTATGTGGCCTTGTACTAGAAACGAGGGAAGAAGGAGAAAGACCCATCAGCAATTGGTAGGACTGGCAAGATAATTTTGTCATGTGTTGGTCGAAAGGGTCCTGGGGATGGGGAGACACATAAAGACTTAGTGTCTTAGACATTTTCTGAATTAAAAAGAAAAAATAAACCTCAACTATGCTGCTTTCACAGGTACTTGGATGATATTGATGATGAGATGGACCCAGAGATAGAAGAAGCTTATGAAAAGTTTTGTTTGGAATCAGAGCGTAAGCGAAAACAGTAAAATTTCAGCGTATCAGTTTTATAAAGCAGTTTAGGTTATGGTGATTTAGCAGAACACAGGAAAGCAAGAAAATGTGTCACACTTAAACCAAATTAAGAATGTTGAGTTATGTTACTAATGTATGCAACTTTAATTTTGTTTAACACTCTCTGCCAAAATAAACTTTATTCCCTATAACTTAAAATGTGTATATATATATAATAGTTTATTATGTACAGTGAATTCCACTGTTTTGGCTGCAATAAAATGGATTTTGAAAAAAATGAAAAATGTTGAAAGTAAATTTTGCTAGCTGGTTAGATGCTTATCCTTTAAGTTCTTCTTTTCTTGAAGGAAAAATTCTTAGCCTGGAAATACATATAACTGCAAAATGTAGCATCATTTCTTAGATATGAGTATTATAGCTTTCATTTAGTTTTACATTTAGTGTCTCAATTCTGAATTGAGTTTCAAATGTGAATCACAATCACAAATATCTTTAGGACTTGAAGTCTTAGAAATGTCATTAACAACTGATTTACATGTCCAGATGCTATTTGATACCAAGGGCTTTAAAATGGCATTAAAAAAAAAAAAAGTCCCAACTAAACAACCAAGATCTTCACTGAGGATTTGTTGCAGTTCTAGAATTTTTTTTTTTTTAACCTAACCTCATTGCTCTAAAAACCTAGAATATTATTCTGGTTCATTTATATGGCTTTCTCATTTTTGTTTTATAGCATAAGTTGCATTGACTTTTTTACTAGAGAATTTTACTAGATGTTTGTCACTCAAGTTTTCATCTGCTTTATAATTGATAAACGTTGAGAACCACTTTTCTAATGCTTTTACTATAATGTGGTACCACTTCAGGCCCTACCTTAGTAATATTTTTACCTATTTCAAAAATCTTTTTCCAACTAACTAAAACTTAATGTACAAAAAGATTGCTTGTAAATATGCATGTAAATAGTCTGTTAATACCCACTGTTTTACATTTGATACATCTGTGTCTGCTAATTCAATTAGCTTTCTCACTTTTTGGCTTGTTTGTTTGGTCTGGATTAAAATTAGACTTTAAAAATAAAACTTAAATAGTTTTGTTTCCTCTTAAGTTTTTGGAGTAGTATCCTGGAATTCTAAAGAATTTCTATTGAATTTTTTTACATGACATCATAAAATTAAGATTTGAAATCAAACTAGTAGGATAGAAGATATTCAATGTCTGTTGAATGAGTTTCAATAAACATTCACATCTACCTGGAAAAATTAGCAATTTTGAAATGTAAACTCTTAGTGTTCTTATTATAAAAGGCAAGTATATATATAATTGGGGTTTTTGAAATTTGTAATAGAATTTTTTTCAAAATGGTGGCTAACATGGTGGCTGTTGCCTCAATCTGAAGTTCTCAGAAGATTGTGCTCACTGTGAATGAATCTCAGGGATGAGGGGAACGGCGTGTAGGAAAAGGGCTGGACGTTAGGTTGGGGCCAAGAATATGCTCACTGAATATCCTCTAAACTTCGTGCGGTTGCTCTGTGAATAATCACCCAGTTTTATCTACTAAATGTTACCAATATGCTATACTTACAACAGCTAGCAATAAGATCAGTATGTTCCGGTTACTGGTGCTACTTAAGTAACCACCCAAACAATAACCATTTTATCACGCTTATGTTTCTGTGGCTTAGGAATTTGGACAGGGTACAAAAGGGGTGCTATTTTTCTAGTTTGCAACATTTGGGAAAAGTAAGGAGTAGGGGTGGCTGGAACAGCTGACTTCTGTAATCTTCGAGGCTGATGACTGGGCTGAGGTGACTTGAAGCCATCCTTGACCTGAAGCACCTACACCTGGCCTGTCCATGTGGCTTAGACTTCTCACACCATGGCAGCTGGTTAAGAGGGGGCATTGCAAAGTACCCAGGAAGAAGCTACATTCAGAAGCTGCAAGCAGCACTGCTTCTGCTACAGTCTCTGGGTTCTGAGTAGCTCGCTAAAAAGCCCTATCAGATAGGAGGCCTTCAAGGAATGTGTGGAGATGTTTTAAAACTGTAGCAGTGCATACTGAAAGGAAGAGTTGGCCTTTAGGATTGCCATGTCTTCCACAGAAATACAGATCTGTACATCTTTTGTAACAGATTATTAGTACAAATCTTTAATGAGCAAGGACACAAAGGTGCCAGTGAATGTTAGTCTTGTAACAGAGTACAAATATTAGTCTTGAAAGTCGTGTCATTAACTCAGACCCTCTGTCTGTATTGTCAGTGCCCTGCAGCCAGAGACTACCAGGACCATGCCTGTACCTGGAGTGTGTTGAGTTTAGTACTTGTCAAGAGGCAGAATATCCACCATGGAGAACTGTAGGGTATGTCAATAAGAGTGTTCAAAAGAACCTATTATAGGATTGGGGCTTTGGTTGGATAATTTGGGAGAGGGCCTAAGAAACTGGAGATTTGCTCTAGCCTGGATGCTGTCAGAAAGCAGGGGAATTCCATGACTAGGTATTTTATTCAGTCTTATCTGTCATGAGGACAGTAGGGTATGGAGTAAGTTGTTTTTTTAAAAAAAAATTGTCACATTAAGAGAGGATGCTTGATGTAAGAGTAAAAACCTATCTGAAGGACTGAAAATCATCTTAAACTTGAAAAAGCAGCAGCCCTGCCTGTTAATCAAGCTGGGAGGATAGACACAGATAAAGCGAGCTGCAGCTTAATAGGAAACCTTTTTTTCCCAAGGTCATGACCCCCGGTGTGTGTGTGTGTGTGTGTGACCAGAGCTTTGTCATCAGTGATGCTTTCAGACCTGCTTTGCAGTTCTCATCCGTCTCTCTGGGGATACCCAGTTGCTAAACTGCTCTCACCTCAGGATAGCAGCCAGTCCCTTAGTTAAACCCTGTTTCTAATCCTGCTACAGAAAGCATCCAACCAGGAACTGGTCTCTCTCCCCTTAGAACTTCCTCAGAATTCCTCAGCAGGAACCCAGACCTTACAACGAAGATGAGCTCCTCCCCCTGTGGAGAGCCTCATTTGAAGCGTACTTCCTTGCTTACACATCAAATATTTTGTCAGACTACAGGCTTGAGCCCAGTGGTCTTTAGCTGACTAGACTTAGAAGATACAAATCATTTAAGGGCATGTACACTACTGCGGTATTGCGTCAGCCTAGCAAAACGCCAGCCCGGGATGAACTGGACTCTACTGCTGCATCCAGGCTGTGGGACGTCATTTTCTGTTAGGTTTGTACTACTGTAAATCCAGTCACCACCTTCATTTAGGGTGCCAGTAATCTTAACTGTGTTTCTTCATTCTCTTGCTCAATTCAAACTCATCTACTCTGGTCTGCCTCTTTATTCCCTGATGATTTGCTTCACAGAAAAAAAAGTCACCGGAGAGATGTTCACAAATGCATCTGAATATGCTTCATCCCTCCTCTTCCTCTATAGGAAGTATCCCTCCTATAATTAAAGAACAGTTATTCAACATGTGCTTGAACTCCATGCCCTCTCACTCTCACAAACTCTGTTGTTACTTGGTCTGTATTTTTTTTTTAAAAAATACTTACCGATTGGCCCTTTGCATGAGTTTGAATATGCCATTCCTCTCACCAAAAGAAATCTGGCCGTCACATTTCTTCCTCATCAAACTTCCCAAGTGTTCTTTTTTTGTGTATGCCATTTTCTTACCTATTTGCTCTTCAAACCCACTATATATTCTGCCACTAGTATATACAACAGCCCTTATTATAGTCAATGGTGACATCCATGCCATTTAATTGAATAAACACTTAATTCTTTAGCTTGTTCTCTAGGCAATATCTGACACCGTCAACACCAAAACTGAAAACATCCCAAGTGGCCTTAGTGGTAAAGAACCTGCCTGCCAATGCAGGAGACCCAGGAGATGTGGGTTCAATCCCTGAGACAGGAAGATCCGCTGGAGGAGGACATGGGTAACTCACTCCAGTATTCCATGGACAATTCTGGAGAATTCCATGGACAGAGGGGTGTGATGGGCTCTGGTCCGTGTGGGTTGCAAAGAGTCCAACACAATAAGCAACTAATACAAACACACAGGCATCTAGAATACAACGGCTTGCTTCCTCCACAGCTTTGTGCTGTTTCTCAGTGCTACTGGTGTTCCTCAAAGCTCAATCCTAAGCTGCTTTTCTCATGTCACAATATCCTTGGGGTAACAAATCCCAAACCTTCAACTAACAGCTATCACTTTCAAATAAATATGGAGGTCAATATCCATATTGACCAATAGTATGGTCAATATCCATATTTATTTCTAATATCCTGATTCTAGACCTTTACTAACTTGTTTCCACTGGGAGGTCTCACAAAATTTAATGTCATACTATTCCCTGAAGTCGTTCTTACACCCGCCTCTCATGATACCTATCCACTTTCCTCAACCAGAAACCCCTGGAATTGTTTTAACTCTGTTAAGTCATCCCCAAGATTTAAGAGTTGATCTCCTAAACATTGGAACTGTGTTCTCCATTCTCACTATCTAGTCTTGAGTTTGAAGTGCCCTCATCTCTGCTGTTGCTCTTTCAAAAGCCTTTTGAAGGAGCCACACATGTGTTCTCATATCCTTCAATTCACTCTCCATTCAGCACTTGCAGGAATTTTTCTAAAGTATTGGATTGGCAAAAAAAAAATCCAATGCAAAAACCACCACAAAACCCCTCTGTAGTAGACAAAAGTCATATATAGGAGGTTCTTACACAGTGCAAGGAGAAAAGATGGGTTTTGATAGAACCTAAGTTAGCAGTGTGTAATAAAACCGCGGTTACAGATCATGATTATCTGAGGTTATTACACCTTACAAAAGACAAGTCAATTTGCATATCAGACTTTATAAAATGGAGATGAATTTAAGGAGTTATATTTCTCTCAATCCCTTAGTGCTGCCACCTTTTGTTTAAAGCCCTTGTAATAGTTTACCACTGCTTTTAAGATACAGTACATAATTCATAACCTGTATTACCTATCTCTATAATCCAGTTTCAAGCTTCTCTCCAAGAAGAGCCTCTTGATCCTCTTTAAGCATACTCTGAACAAACTGGCTTGCTTTCAACACTTTTAAGGGAGGGGCCAGATTTTTTCCTTTGGGCCTCAGAGCCTTAACATATGCCATAACGTCACCTTGAGACACTTTCCATTCTACTGTATTTAGCTAACACCTATTTACTCTTTGGATTTCAGTGGAAATATTTCTTCAGCCTGGATTAAAGGAAAAGTGAAAGTTGCTCAGTGGTGACCGACCCTGCGACTTAACAGACTGTACATTCCCTGGAATTCTCCAGACCAGAATACTTGAGTGGGTAGCCATTCCCTTTTCCAGGGGATCTTCCCAACCCAGGAAGATTCTCGCGTTGCAGGGAGATTCTTTACCAGCGGAGCCCCCAGGGGACCGCGGTTTAGGTCGCCCATTATAAACTCTCACCAGGGCTTCCCCGGTGCCTCAGATGGTGAAGAACCCACCGGCAAAGCGATTCTGGCTCGATCCCTGGGTGGAGAAGATCCTCTGGTGAAGGCAATGGGAACCCACTCCGGTATTCTTGCCTGGAGAATTTCACCGACAGAGGAGCCTGGAGCCCTACAGTCCATGGGGTCGCAAAGAGTCGGACACGACTGAGCGACTCGTACACATAAACTCTCACAGACCTCTGTATTTTACTTTAGGAACACTTACCAAACTTGTGATTAGATTATTATCTAGTTTCTTTCCAGTGAATCTCTAGCCCCCATCCTCTACCCTGGATCTCATTCCCTGCTTTATCCACAGCACGCCTAGTACATAGTAGACTCTCCACAAATGTTTGGCTCAGTGGCAATAAATACAGCAAACGCGTCCACTTGCTATTGTAAACAAAAATTTTAAAGGCGCAGAGAAACAGCTGAACGACATTTTCTGACATCCAACTAGGAAAACAGAGGTCTCTATCTTCGGCCAAGTTTTTTTTTTAACCGCTTTGTTGACGTATAATTGTTTAGATTATTTAAATAGTATCACTCCACTAAATTCCAAATCTGTAGCTATCTTGGCTAGAGCCTCAATCACAACGCTCATCCTCACCAGCTTTATCACAACCAACTCTGGCCGGTTCCTGGGGGGGGTGCCGGAAGTAAAAAGCGGAGAGTAGCCGACCCACTTCCGGATTGAGAGTCCCCCCGCCTCCTCTACTTCCGGTCCCGTCCTTCTTTGCGAGAGGAGGGCTAGGGTAGGTCAGGACTTCCGGTCTTCCTTTGTAAAGCGGGCGGGTTTCCTAGGGTGCGGGAAGATTTAAATTGCGGCTGTTTTCCTTCGGTTCGTCTCCGCGGTCGCAGCGCTCCCAGCTACTTGGACTTGATGAGAGCGCGCCAGATCGTCTCCCTGTAGCCTTAACTTCTCTTGGATATGACTTTTCTTTCATCTGGAAACATCACTTGCTGATAATTTGTCAAATTCAAGAAATACTCCTCGAGAAGCGTAGGCAGGAGCACAAGCTGCTACTCCGAGTATCCTGGCAAACTAAAGCACAAGTGTCATTGATTGGCCTCGTTTCCACGACTTTAAAGCTCAGAACTGCTTGCTGTGTGAGTCGGAGACGTTGGTTGTTTGGATGAGGCTTTTTCTGTAGATATCGCGTTTGATGAAGTTCTTGTTAATGTCGAGAACAATGTTTTTGATCAAAGTAGAGATGACGCTAGAAATGTGGGTTGGAGCCAGATTATTATTATTATTAATGATGGCAGGAACTTAAGATATTCTCACTGTTTCTTGTGTATGCTTGATTATTTAAATAATCTAAGCAAGAATTATACCAGAATAAGCTGTTGGAAAAAAATCTTGGCTTAAGATAGAGGCCTTTTCCCAGTTGGTATGAGAAAATATATTTTTCGACTGTGTGTCTGCACCTGTTTTTTCTGAAATAGCAAGTAGACCTCGTACATATATAGGATACATACAGCCGCAATATAAATATATTTAATGCTATGAGTATTTATACCAGTTAACAAGTATGTAAACAGTGATATAAAATGGTTGGTATGGTCTGGGTTGTGGAAAATTACCAATGAGGGGCATACTGAAAATAGATTGGAGAGGGGGAAAACTGGGAAAAGGTCCCAGACAGTTTACAGACGTGGAGGGAAAAGTTGACCAGAAATAGAAAAGGAAGAGCCAGATTTATGGGAGAGACTTAACAGAATCAACAGGACTTGTCACAAGGGTGTGAAGGGAAACACTAAGAAGTCAAATTGAGATGCCATAGACTCAAATTGGAAATTCAGGAGGAGCAAGAATTTTAAAATTCACTTATATATTCTTATATATTACTTATATATTTATCATTAAATAGTTATTGCACCCTTATTATTGGCCAAATATTGTTTTAGATGCCAGGGATACAATTGTGAATAAGAAAGATGAAGTCCCTGCTCTGGTTGAGTTTTTGTCCATGACCCTGGGATCGAACCGGGTCTCCTGCATTGCAGGCAGATTCTTTATCATCTGAGCCACCAGGGACCTCCCATGAAAAAAGACAAAAAGCAAGTACATAATTAGAACCCATTTTGATAGTAATAGATGTTATGAAGAAAAACGATGAAATGGGTAAAAAGTCCATTTTTTAATTGGGTAAAACTTTTAACTAGTTGGGAACAACTTATAACTGGTCAGGTTAGATATTTGTGCTGAGATATTAATGGTGCCAAAGAGCCAGTCATGATGAGTCTGGGAAAGGGCATACTAGGCAAAAAGAATAGTGTAAAGGTTCTGAGATGCGTTACAACTTCTTAAAAAAGTATACAAAAAATGTAGCTAAAGTGCCCTGAACAAGGAGAGAGTTAGGAGAAGACATTAAAGAAGTAGATAGGTGCAGATTGTATGGCTTTTATAAGGCTGTGGTTAAGAGTCTGGATTTTATTCTAAGTGCAAATGTTGGGTTGTAAGTCAGAAAGAATTAAGTCTCATTTTTATGTTACAAGGTCCTTCTAGCTACTGTTTGTAGATTGGCCTTGAGGGTGTTAAGAATGAAAGTGAATTCGAGGGTGTTAACAGAAGTCTTCCTTGAGTGGGAGTGATGTTGAGTTTGATTTATCTGTGGAACCAGGACATGGAGAGAGGTAATGCAGGCACCTGGAAGCTCTGGAGAGAGGTCAGGTAGATTTGGAAGTTCTCTGGTGAAAGAGAACGATTAAAGTCGTGTGAATTTCCTCAGGAGAGATCATGTGGTTTAATATTTATATATTGACATACTCCACCAAAGATTCTAGGCTATATCATGTAGCTAATACAGTGAAATGGGTAAGATTTTGTTAAAAGGCATAAAAGCAACATAAGTGTATCTAATAAGAAGAGATAAAATGGGGACTCACTGAGGTCAGGTGTTGATGAATCCCTTGATTTAAGAGAATGGTGAAGAAGAGCAATGGTTAAACGGTTAAGAACAGATATAATGGGGTTGGGGGGGAGGGACCATGGCACCCCCACCCCTTTTACAGAAAAAGCAGAGAAGAGAGTTTTGTGCAAAGGAAGATAGACAACACCGTCACATATTGGCTAGTTTAGTAGGATGAAGACTGAAGTCATTGGGTGTAGGAAGATACTGATGACCGTTGTGAAACGATTTCAGTAGTGAGGTGACAGGGAAAGCTGGATTGCAATGCACTGAAGATTGTTGGGAGAGAAAGAGGACGCTGGGACTTGCCTGGCAGTCCAGTGATTAAGACTCATGTTCCCAGTGCAGGGGGCTTGGGTTGGATCCTTCGTCAGTGAACTGAGATCTTGCATCCCTCAAAGCTTGGCCAAAAAAAAAAGAAGAAAAAGTTGACACTGAATGAATACTACACCTGAGAAGTTTATTGGTAGGAAGCAGGTAAGCTGGGGAAAGTGGTATCTATGGAAAGTTACTATTTTTTTTTTTGGGAGATAATGTCCTAGTAGGGGGTGCAGTTAGTTTTAGAAAGAATTATAAAATTTACCGAGCTCCTGCAAAGCAACATTTGCACTGCTGGCACTGTCACATACGTTGTCTCATTTAATCCTCACAGCAGTCCTGTCGCTGCCCCCATTTTACACATAAGGAAACAACCAACCTGAGGTTCAGAGCTGGGAACTGGTACAGGGTGACTGGAACCCAACCCTTTCATTCCCCTTCCATCATACCTATGTGGAAAGCATAGGTGAAAAAATTGAGGCATTTTAGAAGTAAAGAAGAGGAACTTGAATTCAGTGAATAAGATGAATCTTAATTCACTAGGTGGTTAGTTAGCTTTCTGAGTTGTGACATGCAGCTGCTTCCATAATGCCAGGCTAGAGGCAGGAATCCAGGTGTTATTTTCAAGTGGGCCAAATAGTTACTTTTGGCCTGCCTTTTACATGTACTACAAATGATTTGCTACTTTTTTCTTCTTATTCTTCTTTTTAATATTTATTTATTTATTTGACTGTCCCAGGTCTTATTTGCAGCGTGTGGGATCTAGTTTCCTGACCAGGGACCAAACCCGGGACCCCTGCATTGAGAGCGTGGAGTCTTAGCCACTGGAGCACCAGGAAAGTCTCTGATTTGCTGATTCTTTTTGCAAAGATGGAATTTGCTTGTTATTTGAAGTGAGATCCTGAGCATCCAGTTTTCAGAAGTTAAACTTCAGAAGTAAAGCTACTAAAGTGATAAGGGCAGTTATAAGTTGGTGGGCTGTCTTCTCCCTCCCAGTTATCTTCCCACACTACTGAGGTAAAGCCCTCGGGATTAATCAAGGCATTCAGATCAGATCAGGGTAAGATCATCACTTTTCATCCAAAACAGTAAGCTCAGTGGCAGTGTGCTTTGCTTATGTTCATCCATTTATTTTGATAGAACTTTTGTACGTGAAGAGAACTGTTGGTGCTGCTGTATTTGCTATTTCCTTCAGCCTTTGCCTTGGAAGGACGTTTTATCCATAGTCACAGTAATGGCGGCTGAAGTGCGAATGGTACTTTATGAAGATGACTCAGTGCACGTGCAGTATATTGATGGGTCCAGATTGCAGCTTTCTCCCTGCGCCTCTGAATTTTTATTTGAAAAGGCACCTCCTGTTTCAGCACATCCTTTACAACAGCCAGAAAGAATTCGCCAAAGGACACACTTTGTTATTAGCTCTTACCGAGTAAGTAAAGATGACACAAAAACTACTCTTTTTCATACTAAAATGTCATTGAGGTGTCCAGAATATGGAAAGTGGCTAGTATTCTGGATTACTGTCATTCTAAATTGATTTTCAAATCATTTTAAAAAATTACTTTGTGTTATTTTTTTTGTAGGAGCAGTTACAGCGAGCCCTTGATTTTCGTAACTCTTTTGCTACCTGTCCTTTTTTATCTGAAAGCATCATACCTTCTGAAATGAAAAAGGTAATATTTTTTAAACCTCATCTTTAAAACAAATTTTTGAGGACAAGTGATTACAAACAGGTAGTTTAATATTTAGGTTTTTTTCTTCATGACACTGAGCATAGACATGTTGCTATACAATGCATAGGCCTGTACATTTCAACAGATGGATATTTTGAACTGATATTTTGTTCCTTGAGACACAGAAGTTACATAGTGTATCTCTGTGCCTTTTTTCCCTTTTCTCTTTTTTATATCAGAGGATTATACTCAGAACTTTATAGATTGGTGATTTCCTGATTCTCAAAGTTATGAAAATTAAGAAATTATGTGGCCATTTTCAGTAGCTTATGTGTAGTTAATGTGTATACATTAATGTTATGGGTATACATAAGTAATTTTATTCTATTTTCAACTTTTAGGAGTAATAATAGCCATCATTTCTTGAGGGGTTACTATGTGCCAAGTTCTAGGAATGATATAGAAAAATTTTAATAGCTTCAGTATGACATGGGTATCTGCTAATCAACATGGATGATCAGACAATCAGAACAGGTATATTGACTACTACCAGCCCCTTTTTACAGATGAAAGAACTAAATCTCAGACAGTTTACCTAATTTGTCCATGAAATTTTTATAAATGGCAGAGTCAGGATCTGAACTCAGTCTATCTGACTCTGAAGACTGTGGCTCTTAATCACTTTCTGCTATAGACATGATGCTTGCTTGCCTGCTGAGTAATTTTCTATTACATTGTCTCATGGCAAAGGAGTCAAAAATTGTAAGCCAGTAACTTAGTTTACAGGGCCATTTTTCCACTGTATCTTTTGAATAACAGTTCACTGAAACTACATAGCTTGCTGCTGATGCCACATTAGATAATCTAATTCTAGAAAAAACAATTGTCTTAACTGATCATCCTTATAAAGCTGCTTTGCCATCAATGAATACTGGCCTTTTTATTTTTTATGTTTCTTTTAATTGAAGTATAATTGATTTACAATATTGTGTTAGTCTCTGCTGTTTCTGCTATACAGCAAAATAACTCAGTTTTTACACATATATACATTTTTAAAAATATTCTTTTCCATTATGGTTTATCCCAGCGGATTGGCTATGGTTCCCTGTGCTATGCAGTATGCATTGTTTTTCCATTCTAATATAATAGTTTGCATCTACCAACCTCAAATTCCCAGTCAGTCCATCCCTCCCCCCATCCCTCACCAAGTTTGATCTCTCTGTCTGTGAGTCTGTTTCTGTTTTGTAAATAGGTTCATTTGTGCCACAGTTTAGATTCCACATGTAAGTGCTATTATATGGTATTTGTCTTTCTGTGTCTGGCTTACTTCACTTAGCATGATAATCTCTAGTTGCATCCATGTTGCTGGAAATGACGTGACTACTACCCTTAATTTTAGCACACTAATATCAGTACAGACAACAGCATTGTAAATTTACAAGGCTTTCTTGACAATAGTTTTTGTAAGTTTAAGGTTTTATATAAATGGAAGATGAAATGTGTGATTTGGCAAGCTTAACTGATTAAAAGACTGTTATATGACACTGTTTTTATCTTCTATGAAAAGATGCAGCAGGCTCTGTTACCTATTACAAATCTGTTTGCTGTTGGTTCAGATCAGTTTACCTTTGAGCAATTTGATTTTTTTTTTTTTAATGTTACCTTTTAAGGCACGTGGAATTTATTTTAGTGTGTGATGTACCTCTGTAGGACAAGTACCTTATACATGTTATCCTATTTAGTCCATGTGATAATCCTTTGAGATAGCATTTCCCAATACTATCGATTAATTTCAGTACCATTTGTTAAATACTTAATTCTCCCTTTACCCCCTTGTTCTGAAAACCTTGTGTTACCGTATGTAACATTTTACGATATGGTTGAGTCTGTTTCTGTATTCTCTAAATTGTTCTGTTGATTATTTTTATGCTAGTTCCATACCATTTATGGTAAGATTTTTTTTTCATACAGTTGTGCTGGTCTTCTCTCATTTATATTTTTTTCAGAACAGACTTTTTGGGAAGGGCTGCAAATCTACATTGTACACTTTAAAAGAGAATATGTAAGAGCTTTCTTCCATAATATGTTAAGTATCAAATGGATGGAAAACATGGACTGTTAACAGAAAATACCATTCCTTTCTTTCCTCCTCGTCTCAGCGTATCTTGATTGATGTCTCAGAAGTGAGATGGCCCAGTCTTGACACTGATGATGGCATGACGTGTATGCAGAGTGGCACTGTGAGGATATCATCTTTAGATGGTCATGCATACCTTTGCCTGCCCAAATCTCAGCATGAATTTACAGTACATTTTTTGTGTAAAGTAAGCCAGAAGCCAGGCTCATCTATAGTAGTGTCTGAAAAAAATAATAAAGGCAAAAAGGACAGACAAGTTGAAAAAGCTGGCCAAATCTGTACACATGGACGTTTATCAGAACAGAGACTGAAGAATAAAGAAAATGAACTTTATCATCAGATCATGAAATCTGAAGAACCTTCAGAGAAGAGTTGTGTGAACGGAGCCGAAGGGAGGGAGGTGCTGTCTTCACCTGGTACGAAAGACACATGTGTATACACGTGGGTAAAGCAGTGCTGGTCTGTGGCCTCCTGTCCGGAGGAGTGGAAATACCCTTTGTCTTTAGCACTTCGTTTTCATAATAAAATCAGCGGTATGTCTGGAATTGATGCAGATATCACCCAGAAGAGAATGTTAACTTCTGATGTTTCTGAGGAAAGAGGAAAAGAAGTTTCTATTCTTCCCAGGGCCCTGTCACTGAGCTGTCCTGCCCCACACTTGCACAGGTAATGGAAGAATGACTAATTTGTCCTAACACTTTTGTCAAAACCAGACTTACCTAAGGATCATTTATCTATCTGAACCATATGATACCATGCATAAGGAAAGTTCAGTTGATCTTAAACTTTGCTTATAATAGATAGGAAATAATGTCCCTAGCTCATGTGTTACTTATATTTCTTCTTCTCTACACTAGGTACTTTGTTAAGCACTAAGACTGTAGAGATGACTAAGACAGAGTCTGTGCTCTCTAGGAGCTTAGAGTCTAGTAAGGATCCCTGTCACCGAAAATTTTGTTAAAGTGCAGTAAGTGATGGCACAGAATTCTCTGGGAACCAGCTCTAAGACATGTCAGCTGCTGCGCAGTGGAACCTGTTACTTCTGTTGCTAGAGCATGCACCTGAAAAGTTTGTGATCATGGGTTCCTTGTTTGTACACAGCCTCAGAGAACACCCTTGTCTTTGGTTAACTCAGTGTAAATATGTGTGGGCTTCCCAGGTGGCACTAGTAGTAAAAATCCTGCCTACCAGTGAAGGTGACATAAGAGATGTGGATTCAAACCCTGGGTCAGGGAGATCCCCTGGAGGAGAGCATGGCAGCCCACTCTAGTATTCTTGCCTGGAGAATACCATTGTCAGAGGAGCCTGGTAGGCTATGGTGCACAGGGTTACACAGAGCTGGACACACTGAAGTGATTTAGCATGTGTAGCATTCAGGAATATGTCCATTTCAAAAGGAAGAGACATGGAGAGGCTTCTGGATGACTAGGTACAAACCTTTTACCATCCCTAAGAGATGAATAACCTAGTGGTTAGAGGTTTATAACATGAACTCTGTATAAGTAGTGTAGTAATAATGATAATAGCTAGCACAAACCACTACTTTGTGTGAAGTGCAGTTATACTTTACCTATTTAATCCTCATAGTCACCCCTTGAGATAAGTACTATTATCACTCCTCACACTGTAGAGGAACTTGAGACATGGGAATGTTAACGCAACCAAAGTCTCAGAGCTGGTGCTTGTAGAATTGGGATATGAGCTCAAGTCCTTTTCTGAGTACTTATTTGTTACTAAAAAACAAAATGCAGGACTTATTTTTAGGCTTGTCATGATTATCTAGTTAGAATTGGGAATTCCAGTATTGTTAGTATACATGAAAAGAGATTAACACTTCTAAGGGAACAATTTCTCAATAACTTGATTATCCTTAAACACGACTTAACAGGCCTTCCATTATCTGGTCCATTCCTGGATCTGTAATCCTCACCACTCTCACCCTTGCTCTGTCTATACTAAACTGGACTTTAGTGTGTGTGTGTGTGTTTGGCTGTGCTGGGTCTTAGTTGTGGCATGCTGAATCGTTTTAGTTGCAGCATATGGGATCTAGTTCCCTTACCAGGGATGGAACCCAGGTCCCTGAATTGGCAGCTTGATATCTTAGCCACTGAACCACTGGGAAAATCCCCTAAGCTGAACTTCTCGCCATCCCTCAAATGCTTGCCTAAGCTTTCTTTTACCACTTTCTTTTACCACCTGCTCTTTCCAGTGCCTGGAACGCTCCCTTTCTCTAAGTTCTCTAACTTACGCTCATTTCTAGGTCTTAGCATAAGCCTTACTTCCTAGATAGGACTAGACTGTATACAGGTGGTGGTTTAGTCGCTAGGTCGTGTCCGACTCTTGTGACCCTGTGGACTGTAGCCCACCAGGCACCTCTGTCCATGGGATTTCCCAGACAGGAATACTGGAGTGGGTTTCCATTTCCTTCTCCAGGGGATCTTCCTGACCCAGGGATTGAACCCACATCTCCTGTATAGCAGGCAGATTCATCACCACTGAGCCACCAGAGAAGCCCAAAGTGTGTGTGTGATTGGTTGTGTCTGACTCTTGAGACCATGTGGCGTATAGCCCACCAGGCTCCTTTGTCCATGGTATTTCCCAGGCAAGAATACTGGAGTGGGTTGCCATTTCCTCCTTCAGAGGATCTTCCCAACCCAGGGATCAAACCCATGTTTCCTGGGTCTCTTGCATTGTAGGTAGATTTTTTTTTTTTTTACTGCTGAGCCATCAGGGAAGCGCATATAATCCATAGCATCCAGTAGTTCTTTATGTTCAGGATCTACTGTTTAATATCTGTGCTAGATAAATTTCTCCACTGAGGTCAGGGACTATGTCTGCTTTCTTAAGTGTAAAATCCAGTGTGTGTAGCACAGTATCTGGCCCACCATATGTATTTCATTAAATATTTATTGTTTGAATCCTAAATTTTTAGGGTTAGTAAAACTTAACATATATTTATGCTGAGATTCAACAATGAGATTATTAAAAATGCTAAGAAAATATGTGGAAAAATAAGATTACAGTTGACTCTTGGACAACACAGATTTGAACTATGTGAGTCCATTTATATGCAAATTTTTTCAATAAAGTACCTGCATTTTTAGATCTTTAAATTACTAAATGTGGGGGAGAGTTTGTGTTCGATTAGAGATCACAGTTTGTGGAATCAGCAGAACTAGGGTTTGCGTCCTGATTTTAGCCAAAGTGTTTCAGCTTCCTGCCCACGGGTGAGTCATTTATCAGCTCCTTTGTTTTTGAAACAAGTAACAGTAGTTGGGTTCCTACTGCACTGGTGTATTGCTGATCCTGTTCACAGCACCGGTTGTCTTGCTGTTCACACTGCTGAACCCAGGGTAGGCAAGGCGTGAGTTAAGAGGATAGAAGAAGACTTGAGGAGCTGTAGAAACGAACTGCAGACACATTATTCTCTGCTGGCTGGCATAACACAGCGTCTCCTGGCTGATGTGGCAGCCAGAGTAGCAGCCATAACCTAACCATAGTGTAGCCATAACGCAGGCATAACGTAACCTCATATAACATGACCGTGATGCCACTCCAGTGTACCCCTGATGCAGCGGCAGCCAGGGCTTTCATGGTGGAGCTCGTACAGGCGGACAGCAGAGAGGAGCAAGAGGCCATGGGGCGAGAGAGCCTGACCACGCCGTCGTGGCTAATCTGCTCTTTCCCTACAACTGGGGTCAGCTCCCCCACCCCCAGGTTGTTCAAGAGTCAACTAGTTTTAAATTTCATTAATGTACTTTTGTATTTTTACTTTTTTTTTTTATCTAATATAAGCAAGAAATAAGTCTTACTACAGCAGCACTGTTTTGTTGACTTCTGAAGGTAATTCTATCAAGCAGCCAGAGTTGATAGTTTGGATTTTTGTCCTTCACAGGTGGAACTTTTCTGATTCACTTTCACAGAAACAGTTTGGTGAAGAAGAATATTCCTACCATGAACTAGTCAAAGTGGTTTGGTGCAAGGGTGTTACCTATAGGTAAGGCTCTTCTGTTACATTTGGAACTATTTGGCGATATCACAGAGGGTATAGAACTAGCCTTGAGGATGGACTCCCCCAGTAGGATACAGTTTTGCCAGGACCACCGTTTTCCTGTGTTGGCCCTATGTTTTATAGGCCTCGTAGTGCACCTAGGGGTTTTGTGACTGACTCACATTAACCATAATCACAAGATTTTTGTGGCAGCACCAGGGCCAGTGAGGGATTAGTTTTGCTTGAGAATGAAATGTTTTGCCAGTTATTTAGGATACCCCTTCTAGGAAAAGGGGACCTTGTCATCTTAGACATATCAGAGGGTTGCCTCTTAAGCATGGAATTAGGGAAGAAGTTCACTAGCCTAGGAGAGATTTTGGACACCATTCATGCAGCAAATATTCACTGACTGTCTCCTCTGTATCTAAACTATTCTATAGAATTTTCCCTATTTCATCACAAAGTATACCTGTAGTGACTGGAGTACTTAGTGTTGGCTAGATTCAGAGTTTCACTTCTGTACATAATGATAGGAGAAATTTGTGAAATTTTTTTTCTTTTGGGTCTCCTTTTTCTGCATGAAAACCCACTCTCTTCTCTCTTTTTTTAAAAAAAATTTATTAAAAAAATAATTTTATGGAAGTACAGTTGGTTTACAATGTTATGTTAGTTTCAGGTGTACATTAAAGTGATTCCTTATACATATGTATACATTCTTTTTTTATTTTTCAGATTCTTTTCCCTTATAGTTTATTACAAAATATTGGGTATAGTTCCCTGTGCTATATAATAGGTCCCTGTTGGTTATTTATTTTATTATAGTAGTCTGTATCTATTAGTCTTGAACTCCTAATTTATCCACCCCCTTGATTTTTTCCCCTTTGGTAACCATAAACTTGTATTCTATGTCTGTGGGTCTATTTCTGTTGCATAAATAAGTCCCTTTGTATCTTTTTTATCTTTTTTTTTTCAGATTTCACTTACAAGTGAAAAAATATGGTATTTGTCTTTGTCTGACTTACATCACTGAGTATGATAATCTCTAGGTCCATCCATGTTGCTGAAAATGGCAATATTTCATTCTTTTTTATGACTTAACATTCCATTGTATATACATAGATAGATAGGTAGATCACATCTTTATCCATTCATCTGTAGATGGACTTTTAGGTTGCATCCATGTTTTGGCTATTGTAAATAATGTTGCATTGAACATTGGGTGAGTTTATCTTGTTTTCCGGAACGTGTGCCCAGGAGTGGGATTGTTGTATCATATGGTAACTCTACTTTTAGTTTTTAAAGGAACCACTATATTCTTCTCCATAGTGGCTGCACCAATTTACATTTCCACCAACATTGTATACTGCTGCTGCTAAGGCGTTTCAGTCGTGTCCAACTCTGTGCGACCCCATAGATGGCAGCCCACCGGGCTCTGCCATTCCTGGGATTCTCCAGGCAGGAACAGTGGAGTGGGTTGCTATTTCCTTCTCCAATGCATGAAAGTGAAAAGTGGAAGTGAAGTCGCTCAGTTGTGTCTGACTCTTAGCAACCCAAGGGACTGTATAAGGCTTCCTTTTCTCCACATCCTTGCCAACATTTGCTATTTGTGGTCATTTTTTAAATAACGACCATTCTGACTGCTGTGAGGTGATATCTCATTATAGTTTTGATTTGCATTTCTTTCATAATTAGCAATGTTGAGCATTTTTTCATGTACCTCTTGGCCATCTGTATGTCTTCTTTGGAGAAATGTCTGCTTAGATCTTCTGCCCATTTTTGATTGGGTTATTTATTTTTTTGATATTGAGCTGTATGAACTGTTAGTCTGTTTTGGAAATTAATCCCTTGTCAGTAGCATCATTTTCAAATATTTTCTCCCAGTCCATAGGTTGTCTTTTCATTTTGTTTATGATTTCCTTTGCTCTGCAGAATCTTTTATGTTTAATTAGGTTTAGAGAAATTTCGTTTAGGGAAGTTAAGGAAACAGTCCCATTTACTATCACATCAAAAAGAATAAACCTAGGAATAAAGCTACCTAAGGAGACAAAAGACCTGTACTCTGAAAGCTATAAGACACTGAATGAAAGAATCTGAAGATGACACAAACAGGTGGGAAGATACACCATGTTCTTGGATTTAAAAAATCAACATTGTTAAAATGTCTATACTACCCAAAACAATCTGCAGATACAGTGCAATCCCTATCAAATTAACAATGGCATTTTTCACAGAACTAGAACAAATAATTTTAAAATTTGTATGGAAACATGAAAGACCCCCAATAGCCAAAACAATCTTGAGAAAGAAAAACAGAACTGGAGGAATCAGGCTTCCTGACTTCAGACTATACCACAAAGCTACAATAATCAAAGCAGTATTGTACTGACAAAAAACGGACATCTAGATCACTAGAACACATAGATAGCCCAGAAATAAACTTAAGCATCTATGGTGAATTAATCTACAACAAAGAAGGCAAGACTATGCAATGGAAGAGACAGTCTCTTCAATAAGTGGTGCTAGAAAACAGGTAAAAGAATGAAATTAGAACATTCTCTAACACCATATACAAAATAACTCAAAATGGATTGAAAGACCTAAATGTAAGACCATGTACTATAAAATTCCTAGAGGAACATACAGGCAGAACACTCTTGATGTAAATCACAGCAATATCTTTTTGGATCCACCTTCTAGAGTAATGGAAATAAAAATAAACAAATGGGACCTGAACCCACCCACTTCTGATAATATATTCTTTATACATGTTTCAATAAATTGACTTGGCTTGAGTTTTTATACATTATAAACCCAGTACCTTTATTGTGCCTGGCTGCTTCAGGTACAGTCAGTCACCTTCTTTTAGGGTGGCTCCATTTACACGTAGCTAATCTCATTCATCAAGTATTGATTCTACTAGTTTCATTATTACAGAATAATATTATTTTTAGGTTCTAGAATTGTCATATTTAACTCTATGCAGTAGGCATTGCTTTGGTGACTTTACTGTGCCAGCCTCTATGACTGTCAGTGAGATACCAGGATGATAAGACAAGATGCCTTACTTCTACTCATTGCCTTCACGTATATTTTAATCTCAATAAGAAAAAAAAATTAATGATTATTTCTTTTTCCTAGACTTATGCATAAACATATGAACTCAATAGAAATTTATCCTGGAGATGGATCTGTTTTCAAATCAGAAGGAGCTTATTTGGGAAACTATTTTACATATTATTCCATTTGCAAAGAATCGGAAGAGGTACGTTGACAATAAGGTCAAGAAGATTTTTCTCTTTCTGGCCTCAGTGTGTGCATGGGAAACTTCCCCAAACAGGGATTGAACCCATGTCCCCTGCAGTGGAAACAAGGGGTCTTAATCACTGAACCACCAGGGAGGTCCAAGAAGATTTTTGATAGATAGCTGTTTCCAAATAATTCTGAATATATATATATATGGGAATTTGATCTTTTATAACATTTCTTGCTACTACTTAGTCTAGAGAATTAATATAATTTTACTACCAGTACTGCTTCTGTCATAGACCTCATCAAATGGAAACACTGAAACTAGTGCTATTTGAATCAGTAGACTTCTTTGAGGGCTCCCCAGATGGCGCTAGTGGTAAAGAACCCATCTGCCAGTGCAGAAAACATAAGAGCCGCAGGTTCGATCCCTGGGTCAGGAAGATCCCCTGGAGAAGGAAATGGTAACCCACTCCATTATTCTTGCCTGGAGAATCCCATGGACAGAAGAGCCTGGTGGGCTGCAGTCCATGGGATTTCAAAAAATTGGACACAACTTAGGATGGACAGACAGAAACTTCTTTGAATTAATATTTGCATGTTAAGAAGCATATCCTTTTTTTTCCCCACCACAGGTATTTAAAACAGTTCTTAACTCTTAAATCTTTATATACAATTAGAAAGTTGAACAGAATTGTTCTGTATTGAAAACACTAAAGCACAACATGATATATTTAATATATCAGTCCAAAATATAATCACATGGAAATTTTGTTAATAATCTAAATTTACTTGTTCCCAGTCTGACACTTGAAATCCACTCTTTTATAAGCATCACCGTAGTATCACACAGCTTTGCTTTGCAGGATGGAATATAATATGTTTTCTGTCTCTATTACAGAGTGGAGTATTTGAGTAGCTAGATTGCTAGGGAGAAGTCTTAAAACTTAAGCAGATTTTTTTTTTTTTTAACTAGGGAAAATGTCAAATATATACGAAAGTAGAAAGACAAGTGTTACTGACCTTCATGACCCATTACCCAATGTGTTCCATCTACTGCTGCCCCTTCTACTTTGTTTATTTTTAAGTAAATACCTCAGATCATTTCATTCATAAGTATTTTACCATATATTAGAGCAGATTACCTCCTGAAGACTATTTATAGGAAAGTATTTATTCAGTAAATACTAATTGAATTTTTGAAGGCAGGACACTAAGTAAGTGCTGGGTAGAGACAAAGAACTCCTGTCCTCAAGAGTCCACAATCTAGTAGTCAGTTGGTATGCAAATGGGCAGATGAGATGAAAGCATGGCCAGTAGTATGTGTGTGCACGCATGCACGTACGTAGTGCATGAGATAATCAACAGGCAAATAGAGCGGTGAATAGCTACCCTGCTGACTTCCATCTATCGGGGTTCAACAAACTACAAGATAAATACAGAATATCTTCCTGGAGCTTCAGCTTTACTCAAAGGTATAGGGAGGGGCTGATAATTTTTACAATGAAGCAAATGTATCATGGAATAGCAGCATGTGTTTTGGGGAGAAAACAGAACTTCCAGGCAAGTTGTGCCTTTGTGGTGGACTGCTTTGGGTTCACATCTCAGACCCCTGTGTACAACACATTCGCTCCTCTCTGTCTACTTGAGTGAAAAGATCTAGAAACAGTTGGCTTTCCTTTTGGAGTAAAATTGTTTGTTCCTTACTTGAACACACACTCCAAAATAAATTCCAGATGGATTAAAAGGCTAAAAAAAACCTAATAGAAAATGAGTAAAGGGTAAGAATGGTTACGCTGTGTAACCCAGAGTATTTGAAAACATGTTCAACTTTACTACTTGCATCAAACTAATGCAAATTAAGATAACAATGATATAACGTTTTTCACTCATCAAATTGTCAAAAGGTTCATAATATCTACTGCCAGCAAGGGTGTGTGGAAAGGGGTACTCTTATCAATCAATTTACAACCTTCATGAGGGCCAACTTGATAATATTAAGTGAAATTGGCTAGAAATTCTTCTTAGACATCTATCCTAGAAAAATATTAGCATATATATACAGAGAAGCATGGCCAAGGATGTGAATTGTGGTCTTGTTTGTAGTAGCAGAACACTGGAAGCAATCTAAATGTTCGTCAGTAGGAAAATAGTGAATTAAGCTATGGTTAGCAGATCGTGGGAATGCCACACAGCAGTTTAAAGGAATGAGGAAGATGTAGATGCCTAGAGAGACAGAAACTGAAAGATCTCCAAGATGCTGTTGAGTGAAAAAAAAAAGTTATATAAGAACATGTACAGGGAATTCCCTGGTGGTCCAGTGGTTAAGACTGTGCTTTCACTGCTGTGGACCTGGGTTTAATCCCTGGTGATCAGGGAACTAAGATCCCACAAGCCACATGGAGTGGCCAAAAAGAAAAAAGAAAGCATGTACAATGAAATCTTTTGCATAAAGAACAAAAATCAAACTCCAAACCCAAATATATTACTGTATATATAACACCTATGTAAGTGCACAGGGAAAGGTCTGGGCAGATAAAACTGAAGTGGTTATTTTTGGTGAAGAGTCTGGGATTTTGTGAGGAGAAGTCAGGAAGGACTTAAATTTTGTGTTTTTTAACTCTTTCCCTCTCCCCCTCCCAAAATATAGTAATGTATCATTGTTTATATAATTAAAAAAATTAAAGAGGAAAGATTGACAGGGACTCAGAGTGTAAGTGCTTCCATAGAGATAAAACCTTGGTGCTTTGCGACCACTTAAGGAAGGGTACCTGACCTGTTTCTAAGGCTCCAGAAAAGTGTTCTGGAGGAAGACTCTGCTAAGCTAGGGTTTATCATTCTAAAGGAGGAGTTATGCAGAAGAGGGCAGAGTTTGAGGAACATATAGCTAAGGGAACACTGTCTTTGCTTAGTTCTGGCTGGCTGGCTTCCTGTCATTAGAATTTCTATTTAAGTGTTACCTTAAGGAGGCTTTTCCTGAACTGTCCAAATTAAAGAAGCTACTCCTAACACTCCCTTATCAGAGCTATGCCTAACACTCCCTATCAGGGTACCTTCCTCTTTTTTCTTCTTGAGGCATTTAACTTTGTGACATTTTCATATTGATTGATGTTTGTTTACTAACTTACCCACCAAGAAGTAACCCTTGTCTTGTTCAACATACTATTTGCTAGTGTACAGAACGGTAGATAAATGTCATTTAAGTGGAGACTAGAGGCTGGCAGCAAGTGTTGAGTACTGAAAGAAATGAAATGCTGTGGTAGGTTGTAGTAGACTAAAACAGAGGTAAGATGGTAGGGGAAATGTCCAGAGAAGAGATTAGACCCTAAGGTGGGCCAGTTCATAAATGGAGCATTGATTTTGGAGAGCTTCTGAAGGATTTAAGTAGGGAAGTGACATTCTGTTTTTGTTAGATGTTTTCAGAGGAAGATGAACTGAGGTGAGGAAGAGGTGCACTTCAGATATAGAACCAGTTGGAAGACATTTGTAGTAGTGCAGAAAAGAGTGTGAGGGCCAGACAGTGGTCATGAGAATGGAAAGATAAGAATGGACCCAAGAAATATTAAGGACTGATGGGATATTGGGAATGAAGAGGGAGTTGAAAATAATGCCAAGTTATTGAATTAATCAATGAGTATGGGTACCAGGCACTAGATTAAATCAAAAACTTGTTGAACCTAAAGTGTATTGATGATGGCACTTTTTGGTCTTACCAAGAGATGTCCATAAAAGATTTAAATTCTATTATATCTCGTTCCCATCTTCATGATAGTAGTTGTAAGAAACTCATAATTATAAGATGTGTCTTTATTTCCTAGAGGTTAAATTGTGAAAAATAAGTACTTTAGAATTGATGAAATAGAGCAGAGGGAAAGATAAGCACCTTCAAGGGACTCAGTATCCAACAGAGAAAAACAGAAATAATTGAAGGGCGATATTTTGAGTGCCTACCGTGTGACTTAGCACACTGTGCTAATAGATGCTGAGGTTGGGAAGATCCCTTGGAGAAGGGCGTGGAAACCACCTCCAGTATTCTTGCCTGGAGAATCCCCATGGACAGAGGAGCCTGGCAGGCTGCAATCCAGGGGGTCACAGAGTTGGACATGACTGAGCGACTAAGCACAGCACATACTGAAGTCAGCAAACAGACAAAGCCTCTGCCTTTGCGGAGCTCCATTCTAGCCAGGCAGACCAACATTAAGTATAAAACTATTGAAATTATAATGAAAACCAAGAAGCAGGGGAAAAAATGCAGATTTTGAAGTGAAGGTAATTTCGTTTTTGACATGTTGAAGCTGAAATGTTTTTGTGATATCCAGTAGAGACTTAGGTACTTGAGTCTACAGTCCAGGATAAACGAGGAGAGACTGTTTTTTGACTACTATAGACTAAATTCTGTCCCAGCTGCTTTGTAAATGCATTATTTCATTAATCCTTGGGACAATCTGGATTGTAGGTAGTATTCCCATTTCATAGGTTGTAGGCACTGAGGCTTACAAAAGTTTGTCTAACCTGCCCATCACTGTAGTTTAGTGAGTGGCACACCTGTGAAATGAATCCAGCTCTGTCTGACTTTGAAGCCCATCTTCTCTCACTGATAGTAAAGTACGAGCTACATTCTCTTGTGGTCAGTCCACATCTCTACTGCTACTTCGCCTTCCAGGATCAGGTTCATATCTCATGATTTTTTTGAGGAGTAAATGAGATAAGCCTTTGTAAACTACATAGCATAGCACCCAGCACATAGTATCTGTTTAATAAATGTTACTTGTTGCTGTTGTGATATTTATTTATTCAAAGGAATAACAAAAAACATTTTTTTTCTAATTCAAAAAGTTGAGCCTGTGAATAATAATATTATCTTACACAGACTAGCAGTTGTTCTTCCAATAATAAAATACAACAAAATGGGAACTTTTCTGGTCGTCCAGTACCTAAGACTCCTGTGCTCCCAGTGCAGAGTTTGATCCCTGGTCAGGGAACTAGATCACACATGCTGCAACTAAAGAGCCTGCCTGCAGTGACTAGGACCTGGTTCAGCCGAATAAATAAATTGCTTTTTAATGACAAAATGATATATTCATTCAATTAAAATAGTTCTGAAAGCCTATACAATAGCCTTTTGTGTGTATCTAAAGAGAAAATGGCACTTATATAGTAGGTTTCCTATTAATGCACAGGGAAATCAGTTTGTTAATTTGACTACAGCCAAGATTTAAACTGAGCAGTAAGTTATAGGAGTGAGTTATAGCAATAAGTTATTAGACTGTAATTTTTATATAGGATGACTTTTGATAGGAGGAATTTTAGACTTTAAAAAAATTGGGAAAGTAGAAAAGCATCATAAAATACCTTTAAAATTTACCTTTTATGGGCTTTTGATTAAGTTAAAATAACTGCTTGCCTTGTCACTGTGTAGATAAATATTTCAAGGAAAAAATAGCTAAGTAATAATGGTCAAATTTTATTGTTATTATTTTTTTTAATTTTAAACTAATTTTCAGAGAGAAGAGAAAACTTACTCAGTAAATAACCTTCCTCCGGATAGGCCAGGAAGTCTGTTTTCTGTATGTTCTCTAATTAAACAGGCAACCAGGTAAGTGCTTCCTGTTCAACTGAATTTGGTGTTGTATGTCTGAGAAACGTGATGCATTTTCTAGTGCTTAGGATAAGGTTAAGAATTGGTAGGTATAGTAGAAATGTCTTTAGTAAAATCTGTCAGCTTTTGTGGTCTCATCACTTATAAAGTGTTCACAATGTCATTATAAAAGTATTTCTGGCTTTGAAGTTAAATATGGAGAAACATCCATATGTGGTGAGCAACTGTTGGTAGGAAATGTGCCTTTTCTCTGGGTACGTGTGGCATCATTATTGTTCCTTGGAATCAAGCTGAAGGTGTGATGATACTTTTAAATTGTCATACTTTATTATCCTAGAAGTGATCTTGACTTCTGAGAGTGAACAGAAGACGAACTGTAGTTTGGTTCTCTGGCTCATGTGTTTTTTAATTAATTAATCAGTCTGTGGTGCCTAGAGGGATGAAAGTGGAGTATTCAACTAAATTGTTTTTATAGACTTTTTTTGTTTGTTTTTTTGTTTTTATAGACTTATGTCTAAGCAATTTCCAAAGTAGATTTGAAGGAGCGGAATTGGTCATTTGATTTTCCAGGGACAGTTGATTCACATCCTCACCACCCTTAGTCTATACCAAACCTTTCATGTGCTGTGTGTCTGTCACTTCTTAAAAAGAGC
Source organism: Antilocapra americana (assembly GCA_007570785.1). Lineage (NCBI taxonomy): Eukaryota > Metazoa > Chordata > Mammalia > Artiodactyla > Antilocapridae > Antilocapra > Antilocapra americana. The sequence continues at coordinate 15,313,123 of ML661338.1, forward strand.
AAATTCTGAAAATTCTCTCCATTTGGAGTCTTTTCATTGCCAAAAATTAGAGGAATAACCTTAATTGTGTAAGATTAGAAAGAGAAGCAACAATAGTAGTTCCCTTTTAGAGGCTTAAGGAAGAAAAGAGGTCCAAACATAAGTTGTATAGCAGTGAGAATGGGTTGCTAGAATTGGAAAACGACAACCTTTGCAAATGTCTAAGTATTTTTCTTTTTCACAGAATTCTTCAGCATTGTGCCAAGATGAAGCTCTCTTTAAGCCATAATTATCGTATATGCTGCTGGAAAATGGTATCTTATTTTAAAAGCAAGATATTTTTAATCGTTTTATTTGTGTGCATACTTATAAGTTCAAATTACTTTCATCCAAGTCATGTGAGAAATTCTTTGTCACATTAATATTGGTTTATTAAAAAATCCACTTTAACACTACAAAGTTAGTCTGTTGTATTATGCTTTTAGGGTATATAGTTTGTTTTTGTTTCTTTTTTAGTAGAGGGGGAAGGGCAGGGGACTTGACTGAATTTGAAGTATGTAAAATCATAGTTCTTTTAAAACATTACACTACTCTGTGTTCATAACTGTAAAAGTAAGTTTTTTTTTTAATGTTGACTTGGAGGAAGTGATTCTCAGACCTTGATTTCTATATTTATACTACTTTAATTATAAATTTCTATGTTGCTGTAGTTCCTATTCTTTGTCTATTTTCTATGTAAAGTTTAGCAGAATGGTGACTTTCCAAAGATACTAGAACTTAATCTGCTTACAATGGACTCTTGGATAGCCACTTCCGGAAAAGTCAGAACATGCCTAAGGAGTCTGCAGTAATCAACTTCTGAATGAGACTCTGAAGTTGCCTCAGAGTTCATTCATCATTTCAGTCTTGTTAGTGCATAACTCTGTTTCCTGCTGTTTTTATTTTCTGGTTTTAGGTACCTGGGATAAATGACAGCAGTGTACTGCCTTTGATTTTGAGAGAATCGTTCATGCCTGGCGTGGGAAGATTTCTTGCGTACTCAGATGACAAAGTACATGCTATCTTTTTAGATGGCATTACTTTAACCCTGAATTGGAATTTCAGCTCTTTTATTGAAAAGAGACAGGTAATTATACTTCACGCTGAAATCTCTTTTTATCGGTTTTTTTTTTTAATTCTGTGGAAATAGTACAAAGAAAACATGAAGTACTCTATACTATCTCAGTTATTTTATTTATTTTTTTGCAATTTTTTTTTTATTGTAACAAATTCAAGAAAGACTTTTTTTCTTTACATTATTGTATTGGTTTGCCATACATTGACATGAATCCGCCATGGGTATACATGTGTTCCCCTTCCAGAACCCCCCCTCCCACCTCCCTCCCGATTCCATCCCTCTGGGTCGTCCCGGTGCACCAGCCCTGAGCACCCTGTATCAGGCATCAAACCTGGGCTGGCGATTCATTTCACATATGATAATTTACATGTTTCAATGCCTTTCTCCCATATCATCCCACCCTCCCCCTCTCGCATAGAGTCCAAAAAATTGTTCTATACATCTGCCTCTCTTTTGCTGTCTTGCATACAGGGTTATTGTTACCATCTTTCTAAATTCCATATATATGCATTAGTATACTGTATTGTTGTTTTTCCTTCTAGCTTACTTCACTCTGGATAATAGGCTCCAGTTTCATCCACCTCATTAGAACTGATTCAAATGTATTCTTTTTAAAGGCTGAGTAATATTCCATTGTGTATATGTACAACAGCTTTCTTATCCATTTGTCTGCTGATGGACATCTAGGTGGCTTCCATGTCCTGGCTATTGTAAACAGTGTGGTGATGAACATTGGGGTACACCTGTCTCTTTCAGTTCTGGTTTTCTCGGTGTGTATGCCCAGCAGTGGGATGGCTGGGTCATATGGCAGGTCTATTTCCAGTTTTTTAAGGAATCTCCATACTGTTCTCCATAGTGGCTGGACTAGTTTGCATTCCCACCAACAGTGTAAGAGGGTTCCCTTTTCTCCACATCCTCTCCAGCATTTATTGCTTGTAGACTTTTGGATGGCAGCCACTCTTGACTGGTGTGAAATGGTACCTCATTGTGGTTTTGATTTGCATTTCTCTGATAATGAGTGATGTTGAGCATCTTCATGTGTTAGCCATTTGTATGTCTTCTTTGGAGAAATGTCTGTTTAGTTCTTTGGCCCACTTTTTGATTGGGTCGTTTATTTTTCTAGAATGGAGCTGCAGGAGTTGCTTGTATATTTTTGAGATTGTTTGTCCATTGCTTCGTTTGCTATTATTTTCTCCCATTCTGAAGGCTGCCTTTTCACCTTGCTTTTAGTTTCCTTTGTTGTGCAGAAGCTTTTAATTTTAATTAGGTCCGATTTGTTTATTTTTGCTTTTATTTCCAATATTCTGGGAGGTGGGTCATAGAAGATCCTGCTTTGGTTTATATCGGAGAGTGTTTTGCCTATGTTTTCCTCTAGGAGTTTTATAGGTTCTGGTGTTTCAATTTATTTTTTGAAGTATAAAATCTGTCAAGAGGCTTTACTAAGCTCATTGGATTTCCTGTCAAAAATCAGAAAGGTATGACAAACCCTCATTTTTATAAAGGTAACTTCATTAATAGAGGAAAGGATTAATATTTTTGTTCTTTTGATAATTGTCTATATAAGAGTGGTGGTTAAATAATATCCATATCCCTTGTAAAATATAACTTTTAAGTTAGTCAAAACAAAGTTTTAATGATTCATCTACTTCTTATTTTAATTGAAAATTAAGTAAGGAGGAGGTTTTGTTTTGTTTTTCAGTTTTAGAATAATAACACTTACCTTTCCTCCTTGTTTCTTCAGGTAAATCGAGGTCTCACCTTAGGTTGGTGTAAGTTAACTTTTCCTGATGGACAATGTCAGTTAATTCAAATTCAACACCCCATACCATATGAAAGGTACTGAAAAGCAATTTAAAAAAATAGCTTCATGTTAGTAAATAACTTCCTTTTAGATGGAGGAAGCATTTATATTATTTAACTTAGTTTTAGACCAAGAGGAAGCATATAAACATTTAAATGTTTTAAATTAAATGGCTTGAAGTCATTTCAGCAGGTTTCAGAATTTACAATTATATTGTCCTCTAGCATAACTAAATAGATCAGGTCAGCTTTAATCATTTCCATTTGTTTTCCAGTGATTTTTCAAAATAAATATGTTATAGATATAACTGGCTTGCTATGGAGGTTGGACTGTGGTCAGCTCTGTTAACGAATTAACTAATTAGTGTGCATGCTCAGTCGTGTCAGACTCTTTGCAACCCCATGGACTGTAACCCTCCAGACTCCTCTGTCCATGGAATTTTCCAGACAAGAATACTGAAGTGGGTTGCTATACCCTACTCCTGAGGATCTTCCCAACCCAGGGATCTAACCCATGTCCCCTGCATCTCCTGCATTGGCAGGTGGATTCTTAACTGCTGCGCCACCCGTGAAGCCCATTAATCCTCTAACCGATTTGAAATAAGCTTTACAGCCACAAATAGCTAAACTTATGTATACTTCTATAAAGAGAAATAAACTAGCTGATGATTATTCTTAAAATGGAGAAGATTAGGGGTTCCATGGTGGTCTAGTGGCTAAGGCTTGTGCTTCCAATGCAGGGGACCTGGATTTGATGCCTGGTCAGGGAACTGGAACCCACATGCTGCAAACTAAGAGCAGATAAATAAATTATCTTTTTTAAAGATGGAGAAGATTATTGAAATCAGCTTTTTCATGAGTGTGCTTTTTCTTTTTTGGCTTATGGAATTTGTTATAATAATCATTCTCCTTGTGATGTTCTTGACATGTTAGCAATTTTACTCAAGGATCCTCACAAAACAACTTCTGTTTTACCTTTTAATTTATTTTCCTGTCGGGATTTATTCCATTTTAATTTAAATGCTCCAACATTTATCGTTAGTTTGAATAATTTGCCTCAAAAGATAAGCAAATTTGTATTTAGCAAGCATTCTGTTTATTTCAGCCAATCATTCCAGATCATTCATTTTATTGAACTTGATACTTATTTTGTATATCCAGTGAGTTATATATAATTATGAATGTGTGTGTTAACAGGTGTGTTCTGGTTTAAATTTTAGAAAGCAAATGCTCATTTAGTCATATATGTAGAGATATTTTCAAGATAAAATTTAATGAAACTCATTTTACTTTAAAAACTAAAAGGAGAATTTAGGCATTTGAACTTTGAATTGAACTTAAGTGTTACCTTTGTTCTAATTGTTAAATCTCATTTTTATTAATCATAAATGTAAATCATTTCTGATGAATGAGAAGAATGGGCCTTTTTCTTTTTCCAATGAAAAAAATTTTTCAAATAGCTCTACTTTAGAATTTTTTCCAAAAATTAATAATTTTTATAGTTTTTTGAAGATTTTTATAAATATTCTACATTTTCATTTTTCAAAAATCTCTCTTAATGTGTTCAATCTAGATATGTGACAACAGTAATATCATGGTGCAGACAGCTGACCCAGATTAGTCAGCAAGAAATACCCATACATCCTTCATCTTCTGTTCCTGAAGAAAGCTGGTATTTATATTTATTTTAAACTTAATCTGTATAGAAGAGCCAACTAATCCTCAGTTATTAAAATGTTAAATGGTAAACTATCTCTTCTTCCCAAGAAAACTTCCTCTAAAATATATTTAACCAGTATTTTTTTTTATAGCTTAAATCTTGACAGTAGTTTATCTTTAATTGGATATCTCATTTATTACATTTCATCATACTGTGTTTCATCTAAAGATCAGAAAACTGCATTGAAAACTTCATATCAAAATGGGTGACTCTTTTAGTGTAAAAAATTCATAGAATTTTTATAGAAATTTTTATTTTCTGGAAACTTATAGAAAAATTTAGAGGAGTTTGTTTTTTATATTTTAGTAATATTAAAGGAAATAAAATGTTGACTAACAAGCTTTCAGAAAAACTTGATTTTTAAATATTTTCTATTATATTAATTGTCTCCCTCAAATTAATTGACAAATCAGCAAATAAAGCAAGATTTCAGCCCCTCGCATGTTCCTTTCTGTGTGCAGAGGACTGAACTGGGCTTTGAAGGAGTTAAGACATTTAGAGAGGAAGCAAGTATAGAAATGAAAAAAGATATTTTGGCTTGTGGAAACAGTAAGAAGTTTCTGTGGAGGAGACACTTGTCTTTTGGGTGTAGTGTAACCTTGATGGCTAGGAATAGATCTTATAAGGGGGATTCAGACTTCACAGAATTGTAAGTTCCTATATGGGGAAAAAATGACAAAAAGATCCTTAGGAAAGTTAGTGTCACTGTGGGTATATTACAAAAGAAGGATACCAGGAAAAATTTAGGAAGCTTTAAATTTAAGTAAGTTGTGGACTTGCCTGGCAGTCCAGTAGTGGAATACTCCATGTCTCCCACTGCAGGGTGTGTGGGTTCAATCCCTGGTTGAAGAGGATCCCACATGCCACGTGGTGTGGCAAAAAATAAACTAAGTTGTAAGGTACTTAGCATAGTGTGGTGAAAAATATAAACATTAAGGTGATAACGTTTTCCTGAGTTACTTAGAGAAAGAGGTACAGTCAAATCAGTGGATGTTATTTGAATATCCAGGTATCTTAAGGATTCAGTTTTGCTCCATCTCTTCAGCTATGTAGAAACAGAAAAGTTGCCTCAGAAGCTAGCAAAAAATATGGTTGGGAAGAAAGGGAAATTGTGTGTGGCTACTTCATAGTAGCCATGAAGAAATTGGTTACTTCATTATTGCTTAGCTGTCAAAATTTGTAAAACATTAGCCTTTTTGTATGAAAGCGTAGAAGAGGGTAGCTGTTAAGACAAACTGAGAATTGAGCGGTTGAGAGAAGTACAGATTGGTGAAAGCAGCTATTGGTGGAAGCAGTGCGGAGCAGAGGAGAGACAAGAAATTGAGGAGTGGGAAAGGGAAATACAGTGCGTGCAACACCTCCATTCCCCTCGCAAAGCCTAAGACATCTGCACTGTGATTCTTGTTTTCTTATAAAAGTGAAAGGGTTGAAGGAAGAGGAGGGGTCACAGTGTTTTTTTCCAACTCAACTTCTATTATTAATTTACTGGTTCAACTTTTTAATAAGGATGCTTGTCAAAAAATAGGAGATATTTCATAAGAAATTGGCTTATCATGTGAGCAACAGCATTAAAGGTAGTTTGAGTTGTTTCTTACACCCAGAAAATGTTTCTCATGTGTGAAAGGGTAGAGGGAGTGTGTATTTTGCAATGAAGAGTCAGCAGGTTTTAGAGTAAGTCACATCCAAGTCTTCACGACAGATGCTTAAAATGATGATAGAGCTCTCTTATTCTCCATCCATAGGCTGGAGTACAAGGAAAGAGGGCAGGCTGACAAGGTGCATGTGGTCCATTGTATATAATAAAGTCAGTAAAGCAGACAAGTCTTATACCCTTTTGTGAACTGTCAGAAGACTTTTCTAGTGACTTGAATAGAGAGATGTTTTAGACGTGACTGTCCTCATTGATTTTGCAGAGAGCTAGTACAGTTACACTGTCTTCTAGTTGTGTGCCAGTGCTCATGTTTCATCTAGTGACGAGGGAAAAGGCAACACACACATAAAAGGTTCTCCTGGATTTGTATGCGTTCAGCCCTCTACCCAATACTGGTTGCCCCAGTGTCTGTTTCTATGGAACATGGTAAGAGTCAGTGTTCATATGTTAACCCTTCAAGTCAAACAGAAAAGGACGTTTAGTATACTTCATTTAAGAAAACAATGAAATGATTAGTCTATTCAAGAAGAAATTTAATAGAAAATAGTTGTTTGGATACCTTATTCAATTGTATAAAAAGTTGACTCTAGAGACCATCTATTCCCTAAAAGTTCCATATAAATGAGGTTTTACTGTATGTATAAGATCCCTTCTCCTCCAAAGAAACGATCTAGGTATGAAGATAAAAAGTGAAATAGTTCAAGAAAAGGCATTACAAAGAAGTTTATGATTAATTAACATAATGGTTTAGGAATTCAAAGGAGAGAGCATTTCTTTCATAGAAGTGATGAGATTTTAGTAGGTTTTTAAAGTTTGAGTAAACCCTGTGGAGGAAAGTATAAGGTATGCCACATCAGTACTGAGTTATACCGGGAAGGCTTATTACCTTCCAACCTTTATAATGAATTCAGAAGTCCTTGAGATGGAGGATTTCTATTCACTCACGCTAGGGTGCATCCTCAGTCGCTCAGTTGAATCCAATTCATTGCAACCCCATAGACTATAGCCCGCCAGGCTCCTCTGTCCATGGAATTTTCCAGGCAAGAATTCTGGAGTGGGTTGCCATTTCCTCCTCCAGGGGATTTTCATGACCCAGGGATCAAATCCACAGCTTCTGCCTTGGCAACCAGATTCTTTACCACTGTACTATCTGGGAAGCCCCCCTTACTCATGAAAGACTGTCAGTTGAGTCAAGGTGATCTGTGGCTAAATAAAGTCAATATAAAGAGAACTGTTCATTTCTAGGTTCTTTTCTGTTAAAAATTGTAATCTCTATGAAAAAAGTTAACTATGCTTATTTGAAATACTATGGATATAAGAAAGTCAAACAATTGGCACTAACTTTTTTTTTTTGGTACAGGTCTGTGGCTTCTGAACTTGAAAAGATACAGAAGTTTAATTGTATCCTTTAAGCATAATGTAATGTCCTGCATAATTTCTCTTTCCTCTGTAGGCTTAAGCTAGCCTATGGAGACTTTCACACTTATATAATTATGTTCTAACATTATAACTGAGAACTGTCTCTGACTTCTTTCTTTTGTAAAATCTGTATGATTTTTATTTACTATTATTTTTTAAAAAATTTCAGCTTCATTGAGGTATAACTGAAAAAACTGTAAAGTATTTAAATAGTACATCACAGTGACCTGACCCACATTGTGAAAGGATTACCCTCTCTTGTTAATTAACCCAAGCATCACTTCACATATCTTCCACCTCTCTTTTTCTTGGGGACGAAAGGAATGAGAACATCTGATTTCCACCCTCTCAGCAAACTTCAGTCATACAGCACAATATTATCAACTGCGGCCATCATGTTATACATTAGATCCTCAGACTTTATTCATCTTATAGCTGAAAGTTTATATGCTTTTACTAACTCCTCCCTCTTTCCCCACAACCCATCCCCTGGCAGCTACTACTCTGCATTGTTTCTGAGTTTGACTTTTTGAAAAATTCTACATATGAGTGACACCATGTAGTATTGATATTTGTCTGTCCTCTTATTTCACTTAGCAAAATGCCTTCAAGGTCCATCCATGTTGTTGCAAATGGCAGGATTTCCGTCTTTCTCGTGGCTGAATAGTATCCTATTCTGTGTATGTGGGAATCATCTTTATCCATTCATTCAACAATGGACAACAATAGGTTGTTTCCATATTTTAACTATTATGAATAATGCTTAAGTGAACATAGGAGTGCAGATCTCTCTTCAGTAAACTGTTTTCATTTCTTTCGGATATATATATTCAGAAGTGGGATTGCTGGATCATATGGTAGTTCTGTCTGTAATTTTTTGAGGAAACTTCCATACTGTTTTCCACAGTGGCTGTATCAATTTATATTTCTACCAAAGTACACAAGGGTTCTCTTTTCTCCACATCCTTACCAACACTCGTTATGTCTTTATATATATACATATATATATATATATAAAAACTTTATTTTCTTTTTAAAAAATGTCTATTATTTGGCTGCATCTGGTCTTAGTTGCAGCATGTGGGATCTTCATTGTGTCATGAGGATCTTTTGTTGTGGTATAGTTTTCACTGTTGACTCTATTAGCTGTGGGCTAATCATATATGATTTTTATTATGTTGAAGTATGTTGCCTCTATATCCAGTTTGTTGAGTGTTTTTCTGCATCTATTGAGATTATGACTTCTGTCCTTCATTTTGCTCATGTAGTGTATCATATTTTCATATATTGAAGCATTCCTGTATCCCTGAAATAAATGCTGCTTGATCATGTATATGACCATTTTAATATATTATTGTATTCAATTTGCTAATGTTTTGTTGAGGACTTTTGCATCTGTGTTTATCAGGGATATTGGCCTGTAATTTTCTTTTCTTGTAGTGTCTTTATCTGGTTCTAGTCATCAGGGTAGTCCTGGCCTCCTAAAATCAGTTTTGAAGTATTTTCTCTTGTTTTTTTTTTGAAATAATTGGTATTAATTCTTGTTTAAATATTTAGTAGAATTCACCAATGAAACCATCTGTGTTTTTGGAGGTGTTTGATTACTGATTTAATTTCCTTACTAGCAGTTGGTCTGGATTCATTCTTGGTGGGTTGTATGTTTCTAGGAATCCACCCATTTGTCCAATATGTTGGCCTATAATTGTTCATAGTATATTATGGTCCTTTGTATTACGTGGTATTGGTTGTAATTTCTCCTCTTTCACTTATTTGAGTTCTCTTTTTTTCTGTGCGTTCCTACCCAACTCATCTAAATTTCTTTTATCCTCTTATTTTCCCGTAATCCTATTCAAATAATAAAGTAGCTCTGCAATAGCGGACACATTTCTTTTCACTCTAGAGGTTTTAAGTTATTTAAAAATACCCTGCACAGATTGTTCATATTCCTCTCACCCCTACTCTGTTCCCTTTGATTCTCAAATCACGTTATCACTTAAAGAAATGTTGCAGTTTAGTCACTAAGTCATGTTGAACTCTTTTGTGACCCCATGGACTGTAGCCCCCTAGACTCCTCTGTCCATGGGATTTCCCAGGCAAGAATACTGGAGTGGGTTACCATTTCCTTCAGGGGATCTTCCCTACCCAGGGATCGAACCTTGGTCTCCTGCATTGCAGGCAGATTCTTAGTTACCTGAAGCCCTTTAAGAAATGTTTGAGATTTAATTCTTTTATTTCCTCCCTGTCACCAAACTTCCATCCAAATACAGACATACATCCTGTCTTTTCCTTTCCCTTTCTTATATTCTAAATAGTTTCTTCATCTGTATCAGGGATAGACTTGATAAATTCTGAAGTCCCAAGAGATCTTCCTCCCAATAGAAAAATCTATTAATATTTTTAATATAAAGGCTAGGTTTTCTGTACAGGGAGAAAGCTCCTTAACTAAACAACTTAGCATTATTGGACAATAGTGGTGTCCTACACCACATTTCTAACAAGAAAAATGAACAGTCTTTGGATCATTGTAAACCAAAATCTTCAGAAACCTTGCTAAAAGAAGTTAATGAAAAGAGTGTATCAGTGGCACTGAAAAAAACTTCTGAAATCCTTCAGGATATTGACAATCTTCTATCAAATTCTAAATGGTGAAAAATGGAATTAGTACAATATATTATTAAACCCTGAGGATATTATTTCAAGTGATTGGTATAATACTATTAGAAAGCCAAGAAATTATATATATACATGACTTGTATACAATCATTATATGAGAAATGATATCTAACTTTGGAGGTGTTTTACCTAACTTGTAAATTTCAAAATATATATTTGTATGTTATTAATAAAGAACCATTTAAAAAATTTGAACAATTTATCTCAGATGTGAAAAGACAATTTATAACACTGTAGAGTTGTTGCTGTTTTGTCTTGTGGAGCATTCACTATTAAGATTTTTAAAATTTTAATATGCAGAACTGTGTGCATTGGTCATTTGCTATTTATATTTAGTCTCTCTACTCCCAAGTATTTTTCAGCAGATCTATGAAGAGAGAATAGGCTCTTTCCAAAAAAAAACCTTAATGTGGGCAATATTGCTGCAAGCTAAGAATGGAGCACTTCAGCTAAATTTTATCTGAACTTGTCTCATGTTACCAAATATTTTCATTTGTTTTGAACATCTCAAAAGATTTATGCTACGAAATACATGAAACCAAAAGAGAAATAAACTCACCAAAAGTACTATTTATTGCACCTGACTATTGGGAAAGAACAAAATCATAGTTCTAAAGACTTCAGGATTATACCAAATATAATAAGAAATGTTCAAATTAACTTCGGACTTCTTGAGAAGACTAGCCTCTTCACACAGAGGAAACAACCAGAAAAACAGCACAAAAAGCAGAGTGTAACACGTTAGGAGATACAATGTAAGCAACCTGAGCACAATGCTTTCTTCAGTTTCTCTCACACTGGGCTCCCCGCCACCTTCAAGTATCAGCACAAATATCCCTCAGAAGGGGTTCCCCCAGCTACTATTACATCACCATATTTATTTGTGGCCTATATCTCCCACTAGAATTTGAGCTCCATTAAGTTTTTATAGTCTTATTAACAAGCATAGTGTCTGGCATGTTGCGAACACTCAGTGTGTGTAAATGAATAGCCCCTTTGGGCAGTAGACTGACCACAGAAATAACTAAGTTCTGTTTTGGTCGCAGGAAACCATCTATGTTGTCGTCCCTAAATAACTCCAAGCAGCCTTGACTATAGTAAGATACATACCCACGCTGCCATAATGCTAATGCCGAATTGTTACTGCATTCAGACAGAAAAAAACTGTCCTTAACATGACTAAAAGCACTGTGTTTAATGTATTCAGCGATAAATATGTTTAATAAGCTTTTAAGCTGTGCAGGTAAAATATGTATAATTTCTTCCCTCAGTTGAGTCATTCCCATTAGCTCAGAACCAAGAGTGTGTCAAGGAATGAAAACTTCTATAGCAAAAACTGACCCACATCTTAAGGTTCTGTGAGAGACCTAGAAGTTTGCTTCAGATGGAAGATTCCAATTTTCTACCGCCTCCTTCAACTATATATTAGTATTGATACAATCCCACTGCCCCTGCATTACACCCAACACATGTTTTGAGAAAGTAGGTAAGGAGAAAGAAATTTTCCTCTTTGAGTCCCCTCTTTTGGGCCAGTACTTCCTAGGGTCGAATGTCAAGCTAGATAGATGTCTCTGGTGCTGGAGAGCACCCACCACTCCCAAGGCAGGGAGTCGTGATGGGAACTTATCAGACCTACTAAACACCAGCACCATGTCGGCCCAGTTAATCAAGGTCAAGCTACCCTTTATGTTGTGTCTTTTTCGCCTCAGGGGAATTAGTAGTGACTAGCCTCGTCACTGCCGACCACAAGCAGCGGCCCCCAAAGTCCACTGCACAAGCGCAGACTAATTATCAAGAACTCCCCAGTGGGGCGGTGGAGCGCCACGAAAGAGCTTCAGGCCTCCGAAGTCGCGCGGTTTCGCGGAGTAAACATCTACGCCCGCCGTAAAGGATCCCTGGCAAGAAGTCGGAAACCTCTCCACGCACCCGGGACAGACGGTGTCTCCGAGCTCAAGCGTCTGGGGCCACGCTTCCGCCGTTTGGTGAGGTTAACTAGGTGTCCCCGCTTCCCGCCGCAGCTTGGGTGCGCTGTGGACAGGCCCCGGCTAAGCCGAAAACGAATCCTCAGGTTCAAGATGGGAACCAACAAGGCACTTTTCACTTCCCACTACACTGTCCCAAACTTCTCCTTTTGGTGAGCGCGACTTCCGGGGTAACGCGAGACACCCACCCTCTCGGCTAACGAACACTCGAGCAGCCTTCCGGTCGGCGGGGAATGGAACCAGTATCCCGGCGTCCTCTCGGCTTCCGTAATGGCGTAGGGAGGAGCGGGGCGGTGAGGTGGCCGCTCTGGCCTGCGGCCGGCGTCTCTATGGTACCGACGGGCGGGTGGAGAGGGTCCGGGGGGGCGGGGCCGCTGTTCGCGTCGCAGCCTGAGTTCAGCAGGCGGGGCAGACGGTGGCTGCCTTTGGTCCTCAGCGAGGAACAGGCTGTATGGACGCCGCGAAACTGCGTCCTGAGGTGGGAGGCCGGAAGCGGGGACCACTTGAACCTGAAGGTCCAGAAGACCCAGGGTCCCGGTGGGGAAGGCGTGCTGGGCGGCAGGCGCACGGGGCCCGGGAGCAGGTGGAGTGTGCTCGACCGGCAGCGGCCCGGAGCCCTTCGGCTTTGTCGCGCCTTCTAGGTCCCACAGGCGTCCAGCCCTCACCTAAGCTTCGCGCCCCATGCGTTTCCTTGGGCCTGGGCGGGGTGCCGGCCCTCTTGCCTGAGTTGCCCATTGCCATCCTTACCGGCCTCGAGGGCCTTTAATGCGCCCCCGGCTCAAGTGCTTAGGCGTTCAGTCGACCGGCTCTGTGCGACCCCGTGGACTACCCTACCAGGCTCCTCTGTCCATGGGATTCCCAGGCAGGAATACTGGAGTGTCCTTAAGAGGATCTTCCTGACCCAGAGACTGAACCTGTGTCTCTCGTGCCTCCTGCTTCAGCAGGCGAGTTCTTGACCACTGGCGCCACCTGGGAAGCCCTGAAGGCCCCATAGTTGATGGCATTATGCTGTAATGGAGATGGGGTGTGGTAGAATTAGGTTGTTGCAGAAAGTGTCTCCTGCAAGTCATAGAAACTTATGACCTGGGTACTTGGCTGCTATAGCAGATATCATTACAAGTAATATCTTTAGTTCACAGGCTGAGGATTGCTAACTTGCTTTTCCCTTGTATTAGTATAATGAGATATTAAACACCTTGAGCCCATTAGCTTCATGCACGACAGTTTTAAAAGAAAATTACAATTCTCGTAATGAAGTTGCCCAACAAAAGTGAATATGTAAAATAAACATAAAGCTATTTTACAGTTTAAGAGGATCTAGAGCCCATTCTACTTATGGGGGAGGAGCAGGAAGTGGGGAAACAGGAAGAAGGAAAGTGAAGAAAAATGGGACACTTGGGTGTTCTCAGTTCAGTCGCTTAGTCCTGTCAGACTCTGCGACCCGATGGACCACATCACCCTGCGACCCCATGGACTGGGTGTTTTAATCAGAGATAATAAGAGGAAGTACATCTATTAAATGTCTCATACCCAGAATCTGTTCTATACATCTGCACCAGTAGTTGAAGTGGAATAGATGTTTAAGTTGTGTTTCTGGGGCCATAATTATACCTTTTTTGAAAAGAGAATCTACTGTTTTAGCTATCCATGCTGCAAAACAAATTACCACAAAGCTTAGAGGTTCAAAAGAGTAAACAGTTACTACCTCACTGTATGTTTGGGCCAGGACTTTTGGAAGAGGCTTAGCTGGGTGGTTCTGCTCAGGGTCTCAAAGTTGTAGTTCTAGATGCTGGCAGGGCTGCAGGCATCTGAAGGCTTAAGTGGGGCTGAAGGATCTGCTTTGGAGTTTACTCAAGTGTGCTATTTATTCCTCTCTCATCAAGCAAGCTTTTTACACCTTCCATTTAAAATGCAGTTTGTGCCACCCTGTTATGTGTATCTGTTCCTATTCATAAACTACTATATAGTTATTTTGTAAACAATTTTTTCCTTTTCAGATCACTTTAAATTTGGGTCATCATTTAAATACTTTAAGTGATCTTTTCTTGTTCCATTTTGCTCATTACACTTCATTAGCTACCTGATCATTTTTGTATCTGAACTCATCAAGTAAAATATATGGTGAGTAACATTTAAATGTATTTTTTGATGGTTGAAAATTGTTTAGTGAGTGAAAAAAGATGAATGTAATGAAATGGCTTTACAGAGACATCATGCAATTTGCAGTTAGGTGAATGATGACCTTTTATTTCTTTGTGCTTTCTGGGATGAGATTTGACAGTGACTCTGTAATTAAATGCATATAGAAGCAAAGTTTGAGTGGCAGAAGAGCTGTTCTGTTAGGCCTCTGTGTATACTGTGCCCAACCTACGTTCTCCTGGTACTCATCCACCTGACTGGCTGCCTTTCTCCTTAGGGCTAATTTACAGGCCACAGCTTACTGAAGGAGGGGGATATTGTTGGATGCTGTGGCACCTCTCTAGCTTGGTCATTAATTCAAGCTTTGTGTGTCCCAGTTTCCATCCAGCTAAGTAGATAATGACATTATCTTTGGTTCAAGGAATATTTTATAAACTTTAAAACTGTATATACTGAGCCTTTAAACACATTGACTTCTTTATCCAGTCAAGAGTCAAATGCTTACTTTGCAAAGTAGAAACAAATGATTCATGACTTATGGAGCTATAAATCTTAAGGGATATAGAAAGGATTCATGACCTTGGAGGTCTCTTTTGCATTTTGGTTGAATGCAGCCAAACATATCTCTTGGTTGAAAATACATTGGGGTCATTATTTCCTAATCCTGGTAGAATTTGTAGACTATAACTCAATATTTGTGATTTAGAGAACAATTTTCATTTTTGCACATAAGAATTTGAGGGGGTTTCCCTGGTGACTCAGTGGTAAAAAATCTGCTTGCCAGTGCAGGAAACAAGAGTTCAATCCCTGGACTGGGAAGATCGGAGAAGGAAATGGCCACCTACTCCAGTATTCTTGTCTGGGAAATCCCATGGACAGAGGAGCCTGGTGGGCTATAGTCCATGAAGGGGTCACAAAAGAGTCAGACATGACTAAGGGAATAAACAACAAAAGAATTTGAGGATTGTTGTAGGGTCCAATATCATTAACAGAATAGTTGTTCTCTACAAAGCAAGTATTCTTCACACTATTAAAAATATTAATGGAACCTTCATAAATTTATTTCATCTAGAGATATAGAAATCTTTCATATAGACTTTTCATGTGCCAACCAATACATAAATGTGAATACGTTATTTTTATATTATACTATAAATTGGACTTATGAGATTTGCATACAACTTTACAGCTTCCCAGGTGGCACTAATGGTAAAGAACCTGCCTGCCATTGCAGGAGATATAAGAGACACAGGTTCAGTCCATGGGTTGGGAAGATACCCTGGAGGAGGGCATGGCAGTCCACTTCGGTATTCTTACCTGGAGAATCCCATGGACAGAGAAGCCTGGCAGGCTACAGTCCATAGGGTCGCGCAGAGTTGGACACAACTGAAGTGACAGCATGCATGCACACATTCAACTTTATTAATCTTTATTAATGTATATTCTAATATTTTTATTAATATTTATAATGCTATAAATATATTTCTACATGTTAAAAAATTACACTTTTATGAAGCTGAGTTTAGCATCATGGTCTGAGTTTAATTAATTCTAACTAACTTTACAAAGGAGTTTTATTGGTTTTGTGTTCATGATAGATATTGAAAATTTAGAGGAAATCAAAGAAAGGAAAAAAATAAGGACCATGTGTAAGCCCACCAGTTGAATGAACAGTCTCCCAGATTTTTTACACGTATGTACATATTTTTAACAAAAATGTAATATTTTACGTATTATTTTATAGGATACCTTTAGATTTTTAATATCTAATATGTCAATAAATTGGGAATAAGTATTTTTTAATGACTACATAGTAATATGAAATTTATTTCAGTAGTTCTGTCTGTATTTTGGACACATAGTTTCTAACTTTTCCTTATAAACAATGCCATGCCAAACATCCATGTGTAACTCTTTGTGTTTATCTAATCAGTTTCTTAGGATAATTTTGTAGAAATAGAAATGCTGAGTCAAAAGTGTTTGCTCATTTATTAATCATTCTTGGTACATATTGTCAAATTGTCTGAGAAAAGTTATGCCAGTTTATACAACTGATGGTACTCTATTAGAGTGATCATTTCCCCACTACTAACAGATCATTGGCAATCTTTTGTCAGTCTTAGATTGAAATCTCATTGTTTTAAATTAAATTCAACTGATTACCAATAAAGTTGAAATAGTTTAATACCTTTCTTAATCTTTGTATTTCTTCCTTTTCCAAATTGCCGTTTCTTAGACATAGCCACATTATTATTGAGAGACGTGTTTCTTCTTTTTTCTTTGGCTGCATTGGGTCTCAGTTGCAGCACTCAGGGTCTTCGTTGTGTCACGTGGGGTCTGTGGACATGGCTCACAAACTCCAGTGGTGTGTGGTGTGCGGGCTGCAGAGCGCTGGGCTCCGTAGCTGTGGCACGTGTGCCTACGGGGTCTTGGTTCCCCTGCGCAGGGACTGCACCTGCATCCCGCACATTGCAAGTGGATTCCTAACCACTGGACCCGCTCATCTTCTCATTAACTTAAAAGCCCTTTGTAAAGTAAGGCTTCTTATCTTTCTCCATCATAAATGTTCAAAATTTCCTCCATGTATTAGTCTTTAACTTTGCCGTGCAGGAGTTTACATTTTTATACAGTTGTGTCTATCAGTATTTTTTAAATACTTTTGAGCTCCTCTCGAAAAGTCTAGCCAGCTGGACTATGTAGAAGTCTGTTTTTAAATTCATGTAAATATCCCAAATTTGGTACCAAACTGATTACAAAAGCTCTCTTGACTGTGGAAAATTTCCAGGCAGCTAGTCAGTCAGACTGATTCCCTCTCTTAATTTAACCAGAGAAATGGTCTGTATTATTAATGTAAAACTCTAATCCATATGAATGTGACATTTTGAAATCTAAAGTTGTTTAAACAACTCTACCATGTAAAACTGAGCATTGTACAGATGATCCAATCTCAGGTTTCACCTGATGATTGACTCCTCAGTACTTCTTAGCAATCAAAGCCTTTTGTAAAAGACCCATTACCATTGCAAACTGGTCATTATCCTGCTCAGTGTAGTATATTTTTGAGATTCCTCTTCTAACACATGTGGAAGGAGAAAAGAACCACTTTCTACTAGTTATGCTGAAAAGGCCAAATACTCTCTTTCCCAGCCTCCCTTGCAGCTAGGGAATGTGTATATGATCTAGGCCCAGCCGGTGCCCAACTCTGAATTTTGTATTGAGAGCAAAAAAACAGACCTCCAAGAATTTTTTTATAACAGCAGCAAATGAGGCAGAACTAGCAGCAATGCCAGTGATAATATCTGGTGATCGGTTAAGCAGTGTAAGCTGGGTTCAGGGGCAGGGGACTCTTTACTGCAGGTGTCTGATGTCATGTGCACTGAGGTGCTTCAGGCATAGTTTGATACTTGTTTCTTGAAACCTGGCAAGTCTGTGATTTCCCAATCTCCTTTTAATAAATGCTTTTTACTTTTATTGCCAGAGTGCTTTCTGTTCCATGCACTTAGGAAACCTAACTGACACAGGATCTGAATAAAATAATAATTGTTTCTTACCAATTTGGAATGGTACATACATTTCCCCTTTCTGCAAACACACACTCGATCTGTCTCGGATTTTGTGTTCATATCACTCTACTTTTGCAAGTTTGCTTGCTAAGTCTATTCAGTTGTGTCCTTCCAACCCAATGGATTGTAGCCTGCCAGGCTCCTCTGTCCATGGAATTCTCCAGGCAAGAATACTGGAGTGGGTTGCCGTTTCCTCCTCCAGGCATACTTCCCAACATAGGGATCAAAGCTGCTCTTGTCTCCTGCATTGGCAGGTAGCTTCTTTACCACTAGTGCCACCTCGGATTGAATGCCAATCTGAAAACATTCTGTGAAGCTGCTAAAGAAAATCCCTGTTATGATTTTGATTAGGGGTACGTTAAATTTATAGATTGAGGACAGTAATACCATCCATGTTATCTTCTTACTCAGTAAAGTGGTCTGACTCTTGTTATCAGTGTAGTTCCATCAAAGAAGCAAAACTACTTTGCATGCTAACGAATACGAAAGACCTTCTGTAACTTGTAGGGACTGAGAGAGCAGGCAGTTGCCTCTGAATCTGTTTTTCGGCCTGAAGCATGTCAGCTAGACAGTTGGGAAGGGAAGGTGGAGGTGAGTGAGAACAAGGACTTTGTAATCTGCGTTGGCCTCTCACCAGCTTCAGTTTTGATGCTGTGTGTGACCTGCAGGAGAGGCCCAGGACTTGGAGGGGGTGCAGGAAGATACGGTGCGAGCTGAAGGAGCTGCAGGCCTAGCCTGCCCACGCCAGCAAGGTGAGCTGACAGATCAGCAGCACGTGCAAGCTTCACAGTGTGTCCAGCACGAGCCTTCAGAGTTAAAAAAATGTGGCTGCTGCTTCACTTCTGCTTTCCAAGCTCCATGTACACAGAGTCTCCTGTAGCCAGCACTACACATATGAGGAAGGGGATTCTGGGAAGTGTACTTCCAGCTTAGCTGGAACATAGCATGAAGCCACAAGAGCTCTACAAAGATGATTGACATAATACAGTTCTGTCATTTTCTTCATGTGCATTATCTGTTTATCCTTGATATTTGAGTTTTTACTGCTGTTATGAGTGTTCATTTTCCTGTAGTTTCCCCTTAAGATTATTGCTGGTACATTAATAATTTATCTTGAATTAACCACTATTTGCAACTTAAATTCTAGGATAGGCTAAGTCATTTCAGTTGTGTCCAACTCTGTGCAACCCTATGGACTGTAGCCTGCCAGGCTCCTCTGTTCGTGGGTTTCTTCAGGCAAGAATAGTAGAGTGGGTTACCATGCCCTCCTCCAAGGGATCTTCCCAACCCGGGGATCGAACCCCCACTCATCTCTTATGTCTCCTGTGTTGACCGGTGGGTTCTTTACCACTAACGAGACCTGGGAAGCTCTAAATTCTAACAATTTTCAATTTATTATCTTGAATAGGCGGTCATTTCACTTATAAAGTAATGTAATTGTCTTTTTCTTCCTGAGGAGGATAATGATGCATTTTCACCCTCCCTCCCTCTATCTCTTCTGAGAAATGGAGTGAAGGTGTTAGTCTCTCAGTTGTGTCAAGTCTTTGTGACCCCGTGGACTGTAGCCCACCAGGCTCCTCTGTCCATGGAATTCTCCAGGCAGGCACACGGGAGTGGGTTGCCATTTCCTACTCCAGGGGTTCTTCTGAGCCAGGGATCAAACTCTGGTCTCCTGCATTGCAGGCAGATGGAAGCCCAAGAAATAGAGTATTTTCTGCCAGTAAACAAGGATATCACAGTCCTCATCTGTTCCAGTTCTCCATTGTGAATTCCTGAGCCCTAAGGGAACTCAAGAAGGAGAAGAATTACCTGCAACCTCAGAGCCATCAGATTACAGCCACTTCCTAGAGTGAGCTCAAGAGACCTCAGGATGTGAAAAACACGGAATACTGGCCCCTGGATTGCTGTGATGTGTATGAATGATTTCAGTGAGCCCAGACTTGCATCTTCTCATACACAGAAAAGCACTAAATTCCTTAAGTTGGAATATCTGGTTTCTCTAGTTAACAGTAATCTTTTGCTGTTTAGACCACCTGCCCTTTGTTGTAAAACTTCTATATAACCTGGCTCCTCCCCTCTTCTCCTCAAGCCTAACTGTTCTCTCAGGATTACTTGAGATGCCCATCTCCTGGGCTTGAAGTCCTAAAAATTCCCACCAAATAAAGCGTAACTCTCAATTTTTAGGCTGTGACTGTTTTTTAAGTCAACACTTGCTTGCCTCATCGCACTGATTAGAAATACCAGAACAGTGTTATAATAGCTGTACTGTTTCTGATTTTAAAGGTAATGTTTCTTGGTTTTCATTCATTTCATTTCTTATAATCTAGCAATTCTTAATGTTTAGTGGACATAAGAATTACCTGGTATTCACACTTGATAAAAATGGAGATTTCCAGGGAAAATGCTGCATTTTACTAAATGCCATTTAAGCATTTACTAGGCAGGACTTCCATGGTGGCTCAGATGGTAAAGCATCTGCCTATAGTGTGGGAGACCTGGGTTCAATCCCTGGATTGGGAAGATCCCCGGAAAAGGAAATGGCAACCCACTCCAGTACTCCTGCCTGGAAAATTCCAGACTGAGGGGCCTGGTAGGCTACAGTCCATGGAGTCACAAAGAGTCAAACACAACTGAGCGACTTCACTTTCAGGCAATACCTGGTGGATAATAGATACAGTGTATGATGAGTTTTCATTAATTCATTCAACAAATACTTATTGAGCATACTTCTCAGATGTAATGGTTTTGCGGGATTCAGAAAGCTATAGTGGATCAGAATGGCAGCAGACCACCAAACAGTGACCATGACCTTATATTTTTTAGTGCAACTTTGGCTTTTTGGAAGTGCTTTGGAGCTTCTTTTCTGTCCAGCTGCTTAGCTGGTCATCACTGGTTTTCATAAAAAATCCAGTTTTCCTTGCAGGTCACAATCCGATTGAGAAATGGTTTGTTGTTGTTGTGTAGAATAAGAGAAGACAACACTTCAAAACGATGATTTTTTTTTTTTTTCGGTCAGCTCTTGAGGCCACCCACTTATCAGGCTTTTTTTAAACGTTTCAATTTGCTTGAAATGCCAAACAACCATAGAATGGTTGACGTTGAGTTCTTCAGCAACTTCTCATGTAGTTTTAGGAGAATCACCTTCGATGTTTGCTCTCAGTTGGTCATTGTCAACTTCTGATGACTGGCCACTATGCCCTGTGGCTTCAAGGCCCTAGTCTTATTTGCAAAACTTCTTGAACTACACTGTATGCTCGTTCGCAGTTCCTGGGCCAAATGTGTTGCTGATGTTGCTTGTTGTCTCTGCTGCTTTTATGACCCATTTGGAACTTGCTTTTAAAAATCACTCAAATTTGCTTTTTGTTTAATGTCACCTTCCATAGTCTGAAATAAATATAAAATAAACAGCAAGTAATAAGTCATTGGTGAAAAACATAAAGTGAGAAGTGTACATTAAAATGGTATATAGTCAGTTCAGTCGCTCAGTCATGTCCAACTCTTTGTGACCCCATGAACCACAGGACGCCAGGCTTCCCTGTCCATCACCAACTCCCACAGTTCACTCAAACCCATGTCCATTGAGTCAGTGATGCCATCCAACCATCTCATCCTCTGTTGTCCCCTTCTCCTGCCCTCAATCTTTCCCAGCTCAAGGTCTTTTCAAATGAGTCAGCTCTTCACATCAGGTGGCCAAAATATTGGAGTTTCAGCTTCAACATCAGTCCTTCCAATAAACACCCTACTGACCTCCTTTAGGATGGACTGGTTGGATCACCTTGCAGTCCAAGGGACTCTCAAGAGTCTTCTCCAACATCACAGTTCGAAAGCATCAATTCTTCGGCACTCATCTTTCTTTATAGTCCAGCTCTCACATGACCACTGGGGAAACCATAGCGTTGACTAGATGGACCTTTGTTGGCAAAGTGATGTCTCTGCTTTTAATATGCTGTCTAGGTTGGTCCTAACTTTCCTTCCAAGGAGTAAGCGTCTTAATTTCATGACTGCAGTCACCATCTGCAGTGATTTGGGAGCCCAGAAAAATAGTCAGCCACTGTTTCCATTGTTTCCCCATCTATTTGCCATGAAGTGATGGGACCAGATGCCATGATCTTAGTTTCTGAATGTTGAGCTTTAAGCCAGCTGTCTCACTCTCCTCTTTCACTTTCATCAAGAGGCTGTTTAGTTCTTCACTTTCTGCCAAAACGGTGGTGTCATCTGCATATCTGAGGTTATTGATGGCAATCTTGATTCCAGCTTGTGCTTCCTCCGGCCCAGCATTTCTCATGATGTACTCTGCATATAAGTTAAATAAGCAGGGCGACAATATACAGCCTTGATGTACTCCTTTTCCTATTTGGAACCAGTCTGTTGTTTTGTGTCCAGTTCTAACTGTTGCTTCCTGACCTGCATACAGGTTTCTCAAGAGGCAGGTCAGGTGGTCTGGTATTCCCATCTGCTTCAGAATTTTCCACAGTTTATTGTGATCCACTTAAGTTCAATTTATTAACTTTTTTAAACAATGGAGCTTTGATACTGCTACCAAGAACTCTCTGTATAACCCAAGGACAAAGATAGACTCCTGTGTTTTCTTCCAGAATTTTTATAGATTTGTTTTACTTTTAGGTCTGTGATCCATTTTGAGTTAATTTTTGTATAGGGAGGAAGGTATGGATTGAGCTTCCTTATTTTTGCATATGGATATCCAGTTGTTCCAGCAAAATTTGTTGAAAGGAGTATCTTTTCTTCATTGACTTTCCTTTGCATATTTATCAAAAATCAGTTGACCCTGTGTGGATCTGTTTGTGAACCCACTCTCTGTTCTGTTGCATTGATAAATTTGTCCATCTTCATAATGGCACCATGTTCTTGGTTATGTAGCTTTATAGTAAGACTTAAAGTCAGATGAGGCAAGTCCTTCAACTTAGAGCTTTTTAAAGGTGTTTTCCTATTCTAGATGTTTTGCATTTCTCTATAAATTGTTAGAGTATATACAGTGATCTATGTATAGGTTTTATTACAGAATGGAAGTTGAATCATTCTCATTAAATCATTTAGTCTTTAATGCTCAGAACTAAGACACAACAATACAAAGCAAAAACTTCAGGTATCACACAATATTAATAACTTTAACTGGATAAGTGATCTCAATATTGTATGCCAGGTGAGCGCTCAGAACTATGATTGCCTTTTTATGTCGGTTAAGGTCCTTTGGTTAGAGGTAATAGTAAGGAAAAGGGGACTTATTGAGAAAATCCTGAAGTAGCTCATAGAAGTGAAAGGTGAGTTGCAGGAACCAGGGCAGCTCTGAGAACCTCAGAGATTGGTTCTGAGGACTTGAAGTCCTTATGATTCTTTTTTCCTAGGCTCTTCCATGTAGTGGAGTCCATGCTCTGTAAGAAATAAAGGAACTTTCTCCATCAGCTCCACTTGGAAAAATTCTGATGAGTCCGATTGGCCCAGCCAAGGTCACCTTCATCAGCGGAGTAATCACTACTATAAAATTATTACTAATTATTTATTGCTATTTAGTCACTACTACTAGTAAGGGAGACAGGGAGTTCTAATTGTTCAGCTCTAGAGTCTGGGTATTGTGATGAGCACTTTTCCCGAAGGAAGGTGACGCTGTTATCAGAAAAAGTATGGAAAGCAGTTGCTGGGGTGGATGCCCACTACTCTGTAGTACACATTGCTGAAAGAAAGATTTGATGACTTCAAAGTAATAGATTAGTCAGCAGGTTTTCTTAAATTTCCCTTGATACACGCTACCATCTGAACGGTTGTTCCTACAAGGCTAATCTGTTCTCTTTGGGCCATGTGGCTTATTATATAGAAACCTAAGAAATACTATTTATTTCAATACTTGAAAGTTTCTAAGACAGTATATCATAAAATGTTCTCACTATACACATTCAAAGGTCACCATGTGAAGTAATGGATATGCTAACTGTATTATGATCATTTCACAATATATATATATATATTAAATCATCACATTCTGCAGCTTAAACTTACACAATGCTGTGTGTCAGTTATATCTCAATAAAGCTGGGGGTAAAAAATGAAATTACAGGTAACAGTTAAAGAAAAAAGGACTTTCCTGGTGGTACAGTGGATAAGGTGTCCACCTGCCAGTGCAGGGGACTCGTTTGATCTCTGGTCCCGGAAGATTCTACATGCTGCAGAGCAGCTAAACCCAGGTGCCACAACTGCTGAAGCCCACGTGCCTAGAGCCTGAGATCCCCAACAAGAGTAACCACCGCAATGAGAAACCCCTGCACCACAGCTAGAGAGTAGCCCCTGCTCCCCACAACTCAAGAAAAGCCTGAGCAGCAGTGAAGAACCAGCAGAGCCAAAAATAAGCAAACAGTTAAAGAAAAGAAATACCAATTTTTACAACTTGATTTTATACTTCTAGAATTATTACTGGTGTTTTTTTATTTATATATCATATGGCATCCCATAGTCTTCATTAATATTTTTCTCTCTTTTCTATTTTAGGATGACTGGGAACGTAAACAAGAACAGGCTGTTTGTTTTGTGATGGCTTTGAGCATGTACTGACATGCTGTTTGCAATGGCGTCGGAGGCTGAGAAGACTCATGCTTTACTCCAGTCGTGCAGCACTGAATCTCTTCTTTCCAGCCTTGGGCTGGGCTTATTCTGCACAGTAGCTGACAGACTTCTTCAGTTTCCCATAATTCAACAAAATGCCTGGCTTCGTGCACTTTCAGATAATTCAGTACACTGCGTGATTGGCATGTGGTCATGGGCAATAGTCATTGGAATCAGGAAGAAGACTGATTTTGGGGAAATCATTTTAGCTGGATTTTTAGCCTCTGTTATTGATATAGACCACTTTTTGCTATCTGGCTCCATGTCTTTAAAGGTAAGAAGCCTATATGTTTAATTTTTCTGGTCTTTGATTTCTTTGACACCATGATATTTATAGCATCAATTTAGTTAGAGCTAGAGAAGATTAGCTTTATTTTAAGACAAGAAAGCCATTCATCCAACTTTTTTGAGCACCAAACACTTTCCTGAGGGTTCAGATATGTTACTGACCACATTATATCACATCACAAATTGCCGTGGATGTCCTTAGAGCAAAGGTTCAATAATTGTAAGTGAGGGGTTCCATTCTGGCTTTATAGATGTTTTAGCCAAATCTTTTTTTTTAATTGAAGTATAATTGACTTAGAATGTTGTGTTAATTTCTGCTGTACAACAAAGTGATTCAGTTAAACATATATATACATTCTTTTTTAAAAAAATATTCTTTTCCATTATGGTTTATTGCGGAATACTGAATAGAGTTCCTTGTGCTATACAGTAGGACGTTGTTGGTTATCCATTAGCCAAGTCTTGAAGGAAAGATTAAGTTCTATGCTCTGCTGTGCGTAGTTGCTTCAGTCATGTCCAACTCTTTGCGACCTATGGACTGTAGCCTGCCAGGCTCCTCTGTCCATGGGATTCTCCAGGCAAGAATACTGGAATGGGTTGCTATTCCCTCCTCTAGGGAATCTTCCCAACCCAGGAATCGAACCCATATCTCCGTCATCTTCTGCATTGCAAGCAATTTCTTTACCTGCTGAGCCACCTGGAAAGCCCATTAGCACACTAAGACCCCCTAAACCTTGTTCCCATTAGCTCATGGTATCAGAATGTGGAGAAGCAAACCTACAGATTTGCCTCCTGACTACCTTCATAAGGCATGCATCTGGTGTTATCAACTGCACACAGGCCTCCTGAATGCATGGTTTCTCCAGCCCTGCAGAGCCTCTCACACTGCTTCTGTAAGTGATATATGCAGTCAGCAAGGCACCAGTATAAAGACAAATGCTAATTGAATAATATCGGAGAAGCATTTTACATACTTCTGACAAGCACAGGATATGAAGTAAGTGGAGAACAGAACCAGGAAAAATCATGTCCTAGAATAGGACTAGTAGGAATTTACCTATTTTTGCTGGCAAGCTAAGTCACTTCAATCATATCCGACTCTGTGTGACTCTATGGACTGTAGCCCACCAGGCTTCTCTGTCCATGGGGTTCTCCAGACAAGAATACTGGAGTGGGTTGCCATGCCCTTCTCCAGGGAATCTTCCCCACCCAGGCATGGAACCGGGATCTCTTAAGTCTCCTGTATTACA
This sequence comes from Antilocapra americana, assembly GCA_007570785.1. Classification (NCBI taxonomy): domain Eukaryota; kingdom Metazoa; phylum Chordata; class Mammalia; order Artiodactyla; family Antilocapridae; genus Antilocapra; species Antilocapra americana. The sequence continues at coordinate 15,339,316 of ML661338.1, forward strand.
GGTGGGTTCTTTACCACTAGTATAACCTGGGAAGTCCTATCTATTTTTACTTCTATGATTTTATGATATATCCTTCTTTTATTATTTATCTATGAATAAAGGTTCTGCTTGAATATTTTAGAAATCAGGCAAGCAACAGAAATATCTTGTTTCCTCCTTGTGTGTGTTAGTCGCTCAGTTGTATCCAACTATTTGTGACCCCATGGACTGTAGCCTACCAGCCTCCTCTGTTCATGGGATTTTCCAGGCAAGAATACTGGAGTGGGTTGCCATTTCCTCCTCCAAGGGATCTTCCCGAGCCAGGGATTGAACCTGGGTCTCCCGCCTTGCAGGCAGACTCTTTACCATCTTAACCACCAGGGAAGTTTCTTCCTGAGAAACAATTTAAATAGGCTTCCCAAATGGAAGTGTGAATAGTCAGTATCTGTCCACACATCCAGAGCATAACTACTATCATCTCAACAGGAGGCTGTTGCCCTCCTCTAAGCAGTGACTACCATAGGTGCCCCCATCCCACCCTGTTATTGGGGAGCATGTTATGCTGTGGGTATAGAACTTAAAACCCTGGTTTGATTCCTGGGTCAGGAAGATCCCCTGGAAAAGGGATAGACTACTCACTCCAGTAGTTCCCTGATAGCTCAGATGGTAAAGAATCCACCTGCAATGCAGGAGACCTGGGTTCAATCCCTGGGTTGGGAAGATTCCCCTGGAGGAGGGCATGGCAACCCACTCCAATATTCTTGCCTGGAGAATCCCCATGGACAGAGGAGCCTGGCGGGCTACAGTCCGTGGGGTCACAGAGTTGGACACGACTGAGCTGCTATGCACAGCACAGCATAGAACTTAAAAACAAAGGTGGTGACTAAAATGGCATAATGCAGAAATGTTTTATGTTTTGACAAAATACAAACAGGCAACTAAAAGTATGGAGAAGGGAGAGGGAATAAGAATGTAGAATGAACTCTTGGATTGATGCTTAGCAAGTTGCTGTTGTTCAGTTACTAAGTCATGTCTGACTGTGCGACGCCATGGACTGCCGCACTCCAGGCCTCCCTGTCCTTCAAAATCTCTAAGAGCTTCCCAGGGATTATTCAGAAATTAAGCCTGAAAAACTTGGATTTGTTTAGGTATTGATTATATTTTTACAATGGTTTAGAAATTCTATTGGTTTTATTTATTTATTTAACTCAACTTTCAAATCATGTTTAAAATAATACACTCTTTCTAATGCTTTTGTAAACAAATTTGAAAGTATTCAAGGCTAATATAAAATAGTTACAACAAAAATACTCCCCTTTTATGCATTTATTAATTGAAGAATGGAGTGGGGGAGAGGCGGGAAAGGGATTAAGAGGTATAAACTATGAAGTATAAAATAATTAAAATACAAAGATGTAATGTACAGAGCAGGAAATATAACCAACATTTTATAACAACATTAAATGGCATATAACCAATAAAAATACTGTATAGCTGTGTTGTATACCTGAAATTAATATAACATTGTAAATCAGCTATATGTCACAGTTTTTTATGTTTAATTGAAGAGTATTTTATTCAATTGTGAGACTTTTTCATTGCTCTTAAAGGCCCCAAACAATTCTTTAAAACTCCAAATTTACTCTAACCATACATTTAGGATATAAATTGTATTGTGACTTTTCTGAGCACATAGTAGGAAACTTTAAAAAAGTTAATCATATGTTCTTGAGATCTTGATTTCATTTTTAGTGCAAAGTGTATTTGGAGGTGACATAGAAAAATGTTTCCTTTGCATTTCCAGCAGCCTGCAGGAAAACACATACTTACGATGTTAGGCAGCATCTGTAAAGTGTTGTTTGCCAAGGAGATGATATTAGCTACCGCTTTCTTCCTGCAGGCTGCTCTGAGTCTTCCACGACGCCCTTTCCTTCACTGTTCTACTGTGATACCGACTGTGGTTCTGACCCTAAAGTTTACAATGCACTTTTTCAAGCTCAAAGATTCATGGTGCTTTCTTCCCTGGATGTTATTTATATCCTGGACCTCCCACCACGTCCGAGATGGAATTCGCCATGGCTTGTGGATATGCCCATTTGGAAAAACTTCTCCTTTGCCATTTTGGCTTTATGTAATAATCACATCATCTCTACCTCACATCTGTTCATTCGTTATGTATTTCACAGGAACCAGACAAATGATGTCTTCAAAACATGGAATTCATATTGATGTGTGAGATAACCACGTGGCAGTCTTTGAGAACCACTGGTTGAGACAATGACAACCAACATTAAAGTGAATTTAAAACACATATTAGGTACTTATATTAATTATTATAATTCCTAAATCCTCTTGCTCAGGAGTCATGTATATTTCTTAAAAAATTATCTGTATTTGTTGTATTCCTTTCTTCTAGAACACTGTAGTGCAATATCAGAGTTTCATTCACTCTGTGGTATATTTCATTATTTCTTTTCTTTATCTGGCTTTACTAATATTATTAGATTAACATCCAATTAAGTTTTCTGGAAATATACCTTTAAGGTAATTCATTTCCTGATGAAAAACAGCTCAAATTTTAGGATGATTAATTTGTGGAACATTAGTGTTTTATTTGGATCCAAGTTTTCCTGAAATATTGAAACAATGAAATGGGCAAAGTAAATGGGATTATGAATAAGATGTATAATGAATGCTAACGTTTCTTTATTTCATATATTTTGATCCTGACTCATTTGCCAAGTGCTTTAGTGAGTTGTGATTACTGGAAGAAACTGCTTTAGTGCACTTATAATATTCTTAAAAGACAATAGCATTAGACCTAGGTTATTGTTTCAGAAATAACTTTGGGAAATTATTATAATGTGTTGGCTGTAGTAACATTCTACCAAAGTATTATTTTTCAGTATCTTTGCCCTCAAATCTCATGTTTTGGAGTTTTAACTGTTTTGAAAAACATAACTAAATTTAACAAAATATTTGTTTAAAGTTAACATTAACAAAATATTGATACTTGACTCATCACCATAGAATTCACAGAAAAGGACCTAACCAATAATGTCATTTCAAATGTAAGTTCCTGAATGTGCCATTAAAATTGCTTTAGTTGCTATCAATTTGTTTATATGCTATTCTAAAATACTACACCAGCTGAATCATTTTTTAAAAATTTGCCTGATACTGAGAGACAATGTTTTTTCTTTTTTTCCAAAAAAAATTATTATTAAGAGATTGGCTTTTTCCTCTGTTCTTTAAGTTGATCTTTTATTAAAAATGATTAACCTTCATTGGAGAAGGAAAATTGACTTGCTGTTAAGTTTTACATTTTCAGTTTAATGTTACTTTGATATGATAGTCAGTGCCCCCAAAGCACCTGTTTTTGTTTTTGTACCATTTGTACCAGCTGCTGTCTTCAGATTTTCTTACACGTTTAAGTTTGTAATGCTGGTGATTTTGTGCCTTAATCTCTGAGAAGTGATAAAGCGATGCCTTATCCAAAGCAGATTTTTCTTATTAAGTTAAACAGAGTTCTGTAAATTGTTATAAAGGGTCAGGCTCTTTAGTTTTTCTTCTTCTTGTTAACTAATTGGTTGCAATCTGTTACATTTTATAAAATAATTCACCTTTAAATCCATTCTTGTCTTTCCCAAGCAATTACTTTGTCAATTTGGTTGGCTTAATAGTATACATTATATAGTGGGGGTAAATTGATTAAGGTAGAGATTTTTAAAAAGCATATGATTTTAGAAATCCATGGAAATAAAGTTATCTTGTGTAATTTTTCTGACTGAATTACAAAACTCTCTCTTTTTTCCCTTCTCTGTATTAAACAAATTAATGTCATAAAAATATAGGGCCTTAAATAAGAATGTCACATGAGCATTTTGGTGGTTGTCCTAACTTTATTAGAGTGGGAACTCACTTTGACCATGTCTCCTTGCTTAAACAGTAAGTTCAAATTTCAAGTGTGGGTTTATCTTTGTTCCTACCTCTACCATCAGAAACATTAATTGTCCTCTAAGCGGTCTCTGAAAGCAGTGGTTGTAACCTGTAGAGATATAGTGACCAAGTTCCCACGCCACCATTTTGATCCTTCTCTTAGTGGAGGAGCTTGTGTCAATACAACGTATTTTGTATCTTCCTTGTACCTGTGTGTTTTCTCTAGTCTCTAGACATTCTCCTTTCTTGTAATGTTTCTCTCTTGGCTATGTCACTGATCTGACTTCCCAGCCTGCTGTTCTCTTGAGCCACTTCCGTTATGCTGGCTACTCAGGAGAACTTCTCCCAATAAACTGTTTTCTACTCGTCCCACGCCTGCTTGCTTTTAGCAGTAGACCAAGAGCCCATGTAGTGTATGGGTTAAAGCTCCCATTTACCCTCACTTTCCTTCTTTACCTTAGACCTCTCTCTCCCAGGCCGCCTCTTCCTCTCAATCAGGCACATACTTTTTGGTTCCTTTCTCTTTTGGTCGGTGGAACGATTACTTAGTTTTTTCCCATCTTCCCAACTGAAGGAGGGAGGAATAGGGGCTGTTCTGGTACATGCTCACTACTGTCACAGCTAAACTTTTTATCTATCACAATTCTCAATCTGCTTCATTTGGTATCTCATTATGTTATTTGCTCCAAATCCTCACTCACTCAAACTACCTTCTTAAGACTCAAGCTTCACCTTCTTTAATGATATGAGCAGCTGGATCACTTTTTTCCTTTTATTTTAACCTTAATTTTATCCTCAGTCTTCAGATGACCCAGAAAGCTAGACTTCAGTGTCCCCTCTTCTTCTGTGCCACTGACTCTCATCACCACATCACATCAGCCACCACCAGGACAACAGGCCCCCGTGCCTCTTTTTCAGGTGACACTGCACATCTCTGAGATCTCCAACTTTGTTTCCTTTTTCTAGACCAGTTGTTCTTCAACATACACCGGATTACCTGTGATGCTTATTAAAACAGGGACTGCTTGAGACCCACCCCAGAATTTGCATTTCCTGAAAGTTCCCAGCAGCTCTTGCTGCTGTTCAGGAACCATCCTTAAAGAGCCACTGCTGCAGACCCATCCTGCTTCTTTAACTTCATTTTCCTTCCCTCCCTTCTCATCAGTGATACCTTTAATTTCTTCTTAACCTTCCTTTATCAGCAGGTCCACTAGCCTGCTATGAAAGTGAAGTGAAAGTCACTCAGTCGTGTCCGACTCTTTGTGACCCCATGGGCTCTACAGTCCATGAATTCTCCAGGCCAGAATACTCTGGAGCGGGTAGCTGCTGGGGACAGTTAATTCTGTCCTGGCCCCTACCTGTGCAATGCTGTAAGTTACTATTTCAACACCCTAATACGCCAGACTTCCTTGTGTACTATCCAGTTAGTCAACCCAGAATAATCCTTAGTCTGCTTTGCCCAGTTTTTTCTCCTTAAGATCACATGTCTTTAAAGTAGTTATGGGACCATGCTGACTTGGCCTACTGCAGTTCATGTCAGCTAACTTTAACTGGATACTTAGTACTTTGCTCACTGCCAAACAATTTTTTTCCCCAAAATATTGTACTGGACAAGCCAAGGCTCAGAATATCTGTCCATGTCAGATGCAACCACACGCCCGTAGGCTCAAGGCATTCCACTGATCTGGGAAACTCTTGTTAATAATCTATCTCCACAGTTACTTTACACTGTACATAAATCTAAGGTATTGCCACATGTCTTCCTTGGCATTTTTTTACTTCCCAGGAATCATGATAATAACCAAAGGGTTTCTGAAACATTTTACCCTTTTGACTGCCCTTGCAAGGAGTTATTTAGCTTACATACCCAGCAGCACCTGCTGCCTCAAGGTCTGGGCAGCATTCAGATCCCATCAGCCCCAAGACTGAACAGGAGGGAAATGCCAGACAAGGCCTCTAACATTCCAGTCTTCATCAGACATCTGTGTGAGCTCACCAAGAAAGCACCCATCTGAATTCATACATCCTTACTCATTCGGTATTCATTTGACTTAATTTAAGCACTGTCCAGGTTCTCAGATCAGCAGTATTGATACCATGCTCATGAAGTAGAAGTCAGAGGAAATTTCCATAAATATCTAGGTGATGGTAAAGTGTGGTATAAAGGTTATATAACAGACCATACACAGGGGTGATATAAAGCATTCATAAGAAATCCTGTCAGGACCACAATGCATGCTGCAGAGGACCTGCTCTTGGAAAGCCATGTGCAAATACCATAGTTCCCTCTTCCTGGACCTCCATGGCTGTTTGCCCAGTCGATAACAATAGTCTCTCAGTGTTAGTCCCATGGCCAGCAAAGACTATGCTGTTTCTCTAGATTCTAAACTGATTGGCACAAGGCTGCTCCTGGTCAATCTGGCATCACAAAGTGTTGCACAAGCCCCAGGCCAATCCTGGGAAGGGCTCGGCCACATTTTTTAAAATGTATTTTAATTAATTATTTCAGCTTTGCCATGTCTTTTTTTAAGTTGTGGCCTGCAAACTCTTAGTTGTAGCATGTGGAATCTAGTTCCCTGACCAGAGATTGAACCCAGGCCCCTTCCATTGGGAGCTCGGAGTTGTAACCACTTACTGGATCCCCAGGTGAGTCATAGCTCGGCCATTTCCAGTGTTCAAACGCTGTTTGCAGCGTCTGCAAACCGTATGTTCCTATCTTGATAGATTAACCCAAGTGCTGCTGCTGCTAAGTTGCTTCAGTCGTGTCCGACTCTGTGCAACCCCATAGATGGCAGCCCACCAGGCTCCCCTGTCCCTGGGATTCTCCAGGCAAGATCACTGGAGTGGGTTGCTATTTCCTTCTCCAATGCATGAAAGTGAAAAGTGAAAGTGAGACACTCAGTCGTGTCCAACTCCTAGCGATACCATGGACAGGAGCCCACCAGGCTCCTCCGTCCATGGCATTGTCCAGGCAAGAGTACTGGAGTGCCATTGCCTTCTCCACGACCCAAGTGACATGGGATTAAATAACCCCCAAAGATCCCTGAAAGGGTAATAATATTACAGAAGAGTGAGAAGAAAGTAGAGATGGGAAGCCTGCCTATCTGGCCTGCTTAAGATATGTGTAGCCTGTATTACTTTTCTCTTGCTGCTATAAAAAATTACCGTTAACTCAGTGGCTTAAAACAGACAAATGTATTACTTTACAATTGTGTATGTCAGAAACCCCATATGGCCTCACTGGGCTGCAACCCAGACATTGGCTTGGATGCCTTCCACCTGGAGGCTCCAGGGAAGGAGCAGCACACTTGCCTCCTTCAGCTTTTGGACGCCACCTGCACTCCTTGGCTCATGGTGCCACCCGTCTTCAAAGCCAGCAATGGCAGGTCAGGTTTCTTTTCACATTGCACCTCTCTGCTCCTCCGTCCATAGTCATGTCACCCTCTGACCACAGCTGGGGAAGATTCTCCGATCTAAGGGCCCAAGGGATTAGATGGCATCCATCTAAATAATCCAGGCTAAGCTCCTCATCAAGGTTCTTCATCACATTATGAAGTCTCTTGCTGTGTAAGGTAACACAGGTTCCAGGGATTAGGACCTAGGGATCTTCGGGGCTGTTATTCTGCTTGCCGTCTGAACCACGCTCTGGTGTCTTTGAACAAGTCATTCGTCCTTTTTAAAAATCAGCGACAGGCCAGGTATTTTCCAAGGCCCCCTTCCACTCTTTTTTTTTTTTTTAATTCCTGATCTCATTATTTATTTCTTATGTTTTGGCTGTGCTGGGTCTTCCTTGCCATGTGGGCTTTTCTCTAGTTGCAGCGATCAGGGGGCTACTCTCTAGTTGCAGTATGCCGGCTTCTCATTGCTGTGGCTTCTCTTGTTGTGAAGCACGGGCCCTAGGCACTAAGGCTTTAGTAGTTGTGGCTCCTGGGCTCTAGAGCACAGACTTGATAGTTGTTTCACGTAAGCTTAGCTTAGATCCATGGCATTTGGGATCTTCCTGGACCAGGGATCACACCTGTGTCTCCTGAACTGGCAGGTGGATTCTTTACCCCTGAGCCACCAAGGAAACCCTGCTCTTACTTTCCATACTCCTCATCTCCTGTCCTAGTCATGGGTATCCTCACTTTCTGGGGGAAATGACCTCCAACTTGCCTTGTCTGAGTTAAGTTTAACCTTGGGATAATAATGTCCTTTTTTCCCCCAGCTAATAACACTCTTGATTGTTATTTCTCTTTATTTTTTCCATGTAGAACTACCAAATCTTCATACAAACGCTTTCTCTATTCTCTGTGAAAAAAAACTGTCTAATTCATAAATGTCTTGGCCAGTTAAACAGTCTTCATTCCTCTGGGTGAAAATGAACACTGCACCAGCCTTCACATAACACTGGTTCAGTCAGCCATGGAGCAAATGTTTAATGTGTCCCTGCTGTCTTGCAGGCCTTGCGTTTAAAAACTAATCCTCTAATGGTGAAAATGACACTATCTCTATGTTAAAAGAACAGCAAGGCTAATAGTGGGGCATGCAGGAGACAGGACATTTCAGTACAGCATGGTAAGTGCTGCTGTGAGCAAGCTCAGGGCCTCTGATATCCCACTAGGAAAGAAAGGGGAGTTCCCTGAAACTGAAACAAAAGCAGGAGGGCCCAGAGAAGATGAGAGTGAGGTGATGAGAGAGGGGGTGGAAGATCCCCCCAAGCCCGAGGAAACAGTGCTCACAAAAGCCTTGAGAAACTGTGGATTGTAGATAATTTCAGCATTGCTGGAGCAGGGTGTTTGAGGTGGGGAGTGGTGAGGGTTGATGGCAGTCAGCTGAAAACCTTGTTTACCTGTTAAGGAGCTGGAATTTATCCTGAGGGCAACGTGAAAACATTGAAATGTTTAAGCCTGAGGTTGGCGTGATCAGCTTTGCCTTTTTTTCTTGGAGACTCTTAACTGGGAGCTCGATCCAAGAGCGCCTACGTTTTAACGGCTGTCACGTAATCATGTGGTCTTTCCATTAAGAACTTCGGAGGTAGAGGCGGAGCAGCAGGAAGAAGCCTATGTACTCAGTGCCACTTGCCTCTGAATCTGGCTACTCATAATCTAAGAATAAAACACTAGAAATACTATGTAAGCAAAATGACTCCTACCTTAAGCAGACCAGGGATGTGGTCCCTCTCCAGTTGGCTGCAGCCCTTTGATTCAGGTCTGAGCTCTCTGCATGGACCACTGGACTCTGTTCAGAATGAACCATGCTCCAGTCACCTCTGTGCACTGGGCTGGGAGCCTTTTCCTTCCCCACCTAAGTGTCAGGGTAGTTCTTATTCTCCCTTCAAGACTCACCTCAATTGTGTCCTGTAGGTGCGAGTAGGTGCCTGTGTGTGTATGCTCAGTCATGCCCAACTCTTTGCCACCCCTTGGTGGGATTCTTCAGGCTAGAATACTGGAGTGGGTTACCATGCCCTCCTCCAGGGGACCTCCCTGACCCAGGGATTAGAACCTGTGTTATCTCATCCTGCATGGGCAGGCTAATTCTTTATGACTATGTCGCCTGGGAAGCCCCGTGTCCTGTCAGTAAATCATTTTAAATCCTCTCAATCCAGCCTCCAAGGTTGAGCAAGGGCTCCACTTCAGTGAAGTGTTCTGCATTCTTCTGTTTCATGGTTATCACACTGTGCTTGCCTATCCTTGTTCAGTTGCTTCACCCCTCCCCCACCCATCACCACTACAAAGGCTAGAGGAGAAGCCTTGTAATTATACAGATCCGGGCACTTCCTGGTGGTACAGTGGTGAAGACTCTGCCTGCCAACACAGGGAGTACAGGTTCAATCCTTGGTGGGGGGACTAAGACCCCATATGCCACAGGGTGCAGCAAAAAAGAACAGAAAACAAACCAGATCTAGATATGCACCATTTATAACCAATGCAGGATACTCAGCAAGGCAAACACTACCTTAGTATAGTGAAAGTGAAAAAAATGTGAATTCACTCAGTCGTGTCCGACTCTGTGTGACCCCATGGACTGTAGCCTACCCGGCTTCTCGGTCCATGGGATTCTCCAGGCAAATATATTGGAGTGGGTTGCCATTTCCTTTTCCAGCGGATCTTCCTGACCCAAGGATCCAACCCGACTCTCCCACAATGCAGGCAGCTGCTTTACTGTCTTACCCACCAGGGAAGCCCTTGGTATAGTAGTCCCAGGATATTAATTAACAAGACACCAGTTCAAAGATATGTCGGTGAAAGGGATAGGACTTTCTCATCTCACCAGAGGTTCACATGGGAATGAATGGTTCTGAACTTACCATAACCCTGCACAGTTTCTCCCTCACACTTACCTTTTGCTGGACAGCAGTAACTGGGCAGAGGAGGAGACGACAGGCATGCAAACTTTGCAAGTCGCAGGGGACTGGTAAGTGAGTTGATTATTTCCATCTGGACGTGCCATCACCTGGGTGGAGGACACTGAAATGGCAGAGCACTGAGGGGAGAAGGCTGCTGGGGTGGGTGGTTCTGAGATGGGAAATGATGCCCACCTGAGGACGCCCTTCCAAGGTCCAGGAAAAAGTCCCTGCTTGCCTCTGAGAAAGAATGGCTCAAAGGATGTGTGTTCACTGTGCAGAAAAATATCAGGAAGTATCATGAAAATTGACAGATGAGGTACCTAAGGTCTCCAAACTTTCTTGGTTTACAGTTGATGTTCTTAATGTTGCAGTAATTTTTTAAACATACCACTAGGCCAAAAGAAACATCATACAGTTCCTGTTGTTTGGTTAGATCCAAATGACTTAACAGTAGTAGTTGTGTGATGTCCGAGAGTTGTCCTTGTGTGTCTCTTGATGATGCAGAATATCCCACACCATCCCTAAGAGTTAGTTTCAGCATCTGGGTGGGCCTTGGCACACACTTTGGGAACTACATTACCAAGGCAACAGCAGCTTTCTCTTTGAAGACCTGGGTTCTCTGAAGCATCCATTCCAGATATGACAAAGATTCATCGAGCCCTGAAAGGCTGGTGGTTTTGATTTTCCCCACTTCAGAGTAACCAAGGGCTTACCCCAAGGAACAGAATAGGATGAAGCCTATCCTGGGAATTAACATTGAAATTGTTGGTTTTCTTTCTCTCTCCCTCCACCAGCAAGGACTCTTTGAGAGCAAAGACATGGTCTGCATCTCTTACTCTTTCCCTAGAGCTATGACAGGACAACATGGGGGCTCAGTACAGACACACCTCCCTTTCTTGCACTTTGCAGATACGTATTGTGTATTTTTACAAATGGAAGGTTCATGGCAGCCCTGCATTGAGCAAGTCACTTTGGTGACATTATCCCAGCAGCATTTGCTCACTCTGTGTCTCCGTGTCAAATTTTGGTAATTCTTGCAATATTTCAAACTTTTTCATCATTATATATTATGGTGGCCTGTGATCAGTAACCTTTCTTGTTACTACAACTCCCTGAATGCTCAGATGATGGTTAGCATTTTTTAGCATGTATGTATGCTAAAAATTAAGGTATGTATATTGTTTTTCTAGATATAATGCCATTGCACACTTAGCAGACTTAAAGTATAAGTCTTAAAGTATACTTTAAACTTAAATTATAGTTTAAACATAACTTTACTTCCCTGGTGGCTCAGACGGTAAAGCGTCTGCCCACAATCTGGGAAACTCAGGTTCAATCCCTGGGTCGGGAAGATCCCCTGGAGAAGGAAATGGCAACCCACTCCAGTACTCTTGCCTGGAAAATCTTATGGACAGAGGAGCCTGGTAGACTATAATCCATGGGATCACAAAGAGTAGGACATGACTCAGCGACTTCACATTCACTTTGGGTGCAAGCTAGCTATGAGACAGAGGAATACATTGATGTCCCTTTTAGAGGCAGCTGACAGCAGTATCTCAGGTTTTCATGCTCTTCTGGAACCTTCCCACTTTCCATTGAGAGGGACAGTCTGTTTCTCCTTCTTTCATCTGGTGTAGAACTTTGTGGTTGCCCCAACTAATGGAATGCAGTGAAAACGAGCCTGCATACATTTCCAAGACAAGTTGTAAAAGGCTATACAGCTTCCATCCAGTTCAGTCTCTCACTCGTAGGATACTTGCCTTGGAAGCCAGCCCCTAGGCTGTGGGAAAGACAAGACAGTCACGTGGAGAGGTCCATGCAGACAGCAACCCGGTCCCCAGCTGACAGCCAGCCTCAACTGCCACATAATGGGAGTGAGCCTTCCAGAGCATTCAGGCTCCCAGCCTCCAAATTACTCCAGATTATGCCCAGTGGAGCAGATGTCAGTCATCCTCTTCCTCAAATGCAGATTCAGGAGCAAATAAAGTGCTGGGATGGGCTTTTGTTTGTTTGTTTTGCAGCTCCATACTGCCTGCAGGGATCTTAGTTCCCCAACCCAGAATCCAACCCGTGCCCCTTGCAGCTGGAAGCATGAATTCCACCAGGGAATTCCCCAATACTGTGGTTGTTTAAGCCACCAGTGTTGGCATATTTGTTATGGAGCCTCAACCCAAAAATATTTTTTACCACAGTATATGAAAAATGCTGGACTTCCCAGGTGGCTCAGTGGTAAAGAATCTGCCTGCCAATGCAGGAGACACAGGTTCGATCCCTGAGTTGAAAATGGCAACTCACTCCAGTATTCTTGCCTGGAAAATCCCATGGGATTTTCCTGGTGGGCTACAATTGATGGAGTCACAAAGAGTTGGACACTATTGAGCGACTAAATAACAACAACATTTAAAAAATGTATACATGGTGTAGTAAGGAACACAGAACTCTGAACATAGAATGCCTGGGTTCCAATGCTAGCTCCAATATTTACTAGCTCTCAACCTTGGGTAAATTACTTAACCTCATGCCTGTTTCCTTATCTGTAAAATGGAGGTAATAAGAGTTCCTGCTTCATAGGAGTGACGCTAATTATTTAGGGGACTTAAGATGTGCAAAGTGTTTGGAACTGTACCCACTGTGAAATAAGCTCTAAGTAAGGATTAGATTAGCAGTGGCCACAGGACTGGAAAAGGTCAGTTTTCATTCCAATCCCAAAGAAAGGCAATGCCAAAGAATGTTCAAACTACTGCACAATTTCACTCATTTCACATGCTAGCAAGATAAGGCTCCAGATTTTTCAAGCTAAGCTTCAGCAGTACATGAACGGAGAAATTCCAGATGTATAAGCTAGATTTAGAAAAGGCAGAGGAACCAGAGAACAAATTGCCAACACTTTTTCCATCATAGAAAAAGCCAGGGAATTCCAGAAAAACATCTATTTCCACTTCATTGACTATGCTAAAGCCTTTGACTGTGTGGATCACAACAAACTATAGAAAATTCTTAAACAGATGGGAATACTAGACTACCTTACTTGCTTCCTGAGAAACCTGTATTCAGGTCAAGAAGCAATAATTAGAACCAGACATGGAAGAACAGACTGGTTCAAAATTGAGAAAGGAATAACATTAAGTCTGTATATTGTCATCCTGCTTATTTAACTTGTATGCACAGTACATCATGCAAAATGCCAGACTGGATGAATCCCAAGCTGGTACCATCATTGTCAGGAGAAATATCAACAACTTCAGATATACAGATGATACCACTCTAACGGTAGAAAGTGAAGAGAAAATTAAGAGCCTCTTGCTGAAAGTGAAAGAGGAGAGTGAAAAAGCTGCCTTAAAACTCAACATTCATAAAACTAAGATCATGGCCTCCAGTCTTATCACTTCCTGGGAAAATAGATGGAAACAGGCAGATTTTATTTTCTTGGGCTTCAAAATCACTGCAAACAGTGACCGCAGCCATGAAATTAAAAGACACTTGCTCCTTGGAAGGAAAGCTATGACAAACTTAGACAACATAATAAAAAGCAGAGATACCACTTTGCCAACAAAGATTTGTATAATCAAAGCTATGGTTTTTTTCCAGTAGTTATGTGCGAATGTAAGAGTTGGACGATAAAGAAGGCTGAGTGCTGAAAAACTGATGCTTTCGATTTGTGGTGCTGGAGAAGACTCTTCAGAGTCCCTTGGAGAGCAAGGAGATCCAACCAGTCAATCTTAAAGGAAGTCAACCCTGAATATTCATTGGAAGGACTGATGCTGAAGCTGAAGCTCCAATCCTTTGGCCACCTGATGTGAAGAGCCAACTCATTGGAAAAGACCCTGATTCTGGGAAAGATTGAAGGCAAAAGGAGAAGAATGTGACAGAAGATAAGGTGGTTGGATGGCATCACCGACTTGATGGACATGAGTTTGAGCAAGCTCTGGGAGACAGTGAAGGACAGGGAAGCCTGGAGTGCTGCAGTCCATGGGGCTGCAATGAGTCAGACATGACTTAGCAACTGAACAACAAGAATTAAGTATTTCTGTGGTGGTGATAATGGTTTTATAGTTGATAATCTTGGTGTGTTTAACAGAATTCTAAGAGCCCAGTGACTCTGGCTTCCTGGTATCCTGCCATTTGCTTTTAGTCAATTATGGCAAAGACAAAGAAATTTTGCAGATGTGCAGTCCTTAAAACTAACTCTAAGTGAATCAAAAGGGAGATTCTCCTAGATGGACCTCACCTAATGAGGTGAGGTCTTTAAAAGAAAATCTAGAGATCAGACCCTCTTGCTGGCCTTGAAGAAGCCAGCCACGAGGAGTGAAACAACCGTAAGAAAATGAGTTAACTACCACGTGAATGTGGAAAGGAAGTCTAACCCCAGGAGAAAGTTCAGCCCCTGCTGACACACTGATGGGAGTGAGAAGCTGAGCAGAAGATCCAGGTAGGAAGTCATACCTGACTCCTGAGCCAATAAACAGATGTTGTCTTAAGCAAACTAAGCTTGTGCTAACTTTGCTCAGCAATTAAAAATATATATATATATATATTTATATATATAATTAAGGACCTCCCTGCTGGTCCAGTGGTTAAGACTCTATGCTTCCACTGCAGAGGGTATGGGTTCAACCCCTGGTTGGGAAGCTAAGGTCCCACATGCCATGCAGCACAGCCAAAAATAAGTAAGATATAAAATAAATTTTAAAAAATATAATTAGTAAAAATTCAAACCATAAAAAAGTACATACAATGAAAAGTAGATTTTTCTACCATTGTAGACATTCACCTTCCTCAGAGGCAATAACTAGGAAGAACTTGGCTCGCCTCATTCCAGAAATTTTCATGCATGTGAAAATGTCTACATGCATCTGTATTTCATTTGTACACATACAAGATAATATAGACATAGATATATAATATTCTTGAAACCTAGGCCAAGGGCAATGAGTGAATATGTGTTATCTCAGAAATCTGCATTCTTTAGAAACAGTATAAAACATCTTGCAGCTGAAGTGGCTTTTAGGAGAGCCAGGCTAAGTCCTCTTAAGTGCTTAGGTGGCTTCATGATTTACACTCCGTAATTAAATGTGCGATAGGGTTGAGCATCAGTTTGCCAAAGCAAACAGAGAGGAAAGACTATTTTCCACTGCTTTGCAGTTTTTTTTCCTTTGACTTACAGACCCGAAGTCTTTTCTGACGTAACATTATCTTTACAGTTGCAGTGGTCCATTGTGCTATAATTTATTTTTCTAATACCCTATTGCTATGACTCACAGGTGTGCAGGTTGTCTTTAATATTTTGCTATTAAAAATGCTACAATGAGATTCTTATGCATCCATCTTTGGGTACTTGTGGTCAGTACTGTAGAATAAACTCTGATAGTGAAAATCTTATGTCAAAGAATATCTTCATATTAAATTGATAAGTATTACCAAATTTATGTCCTAAGACTTTGCACCAAATTACACTCCTAACCACTGGTGATAAATATAACACACTTTGATCTTTGCCACTTTCATAGGTGAAAAAATGTATCTCACTTTACTTTCTTTTTGTTTAAGTAGTTTTGAATGTTGAATAATGCTGAGTAATGTTTATAAGCCTTATTTCTATGAACTACCTGTTCATATCCATAGCCAAATTTTCCATTAAGTCACTGGCCTCCTCCTTATTGATACTCAAGCTCTCTTTACATAATAGCCCTTTGTCTGTTGTCTTACAAATGTCACACCCCCTACCCCCGCCACATGTACCTTTATGCCATTTGTCTTTTACGGAGTTTCATTTTTCTGTGAAAGAATTTCACTTTTTATACAGTAAAATTTTTCATTCTTCTTATTTTTGAGTCTTATTTTATGAGTCTTATTTTATGCTTAGAAAGTCATTTGCTGCTCCATTTTTTAAAAAGTTTGTATTTCCTTTGGATACCTTTATGTTTTAACTATTTACATTAAATACATAGTACATCTGGAATCTAAAGCTTCAGCTTTATCTTTTCCACATGGTTAACCAGTTTCTGCAAACATTTCATTGAATAATTCAGTTTTTCCTGAAGTAAAACGCTAACTTTACTATGTATTAAATTCATACAACATTGTATTTTCTGGATGTATACACTGATGTCTTGTGTCTACTATAACTCTTTTACAATCTCTTTTATTTATTCACTTTTGGCTGTGCTGGGTATTCATTGCTGCATAGACTTTTCTCTATGCAGAAAAGAGAGTGGTGGCTTTTTTGGGGAGTGGGGGCTACTCTCTAGTTGGGGTGCAGGGGCTTCTCATTGTGGCGCCTGCTCCTGTGGAGCACAGGCTCTAGGCAAGCATGTTTCAGCAGCTTCAGCACATGGGCCCAGGAGTTTTGACTCCCAGGCTAGAGCACAGGCTCAGTAGCTGTGGTACACGGGCTTAGTCGACTCACAGCATGTGGAACTGTCCTGGACCAGGGATAGAACCTGTGTCTTCTGCATTGGCAGGCAGATTCTTTACCTCTGAGCCACAAGGGAAGCTCTACTATAACCCTTTTAATGATAGTCAATATATTTATAATATATTTACCTAATAATGATTTACAATATATTTCAACACCCAGAAAGACTAGTCACTCACAGTTCTTCTTTTTCAGGTTTTCTGGAGGACATTCTGTTTTTATTAGCTTGAGTTACTATTCTGCTCTGATTCTCAATTTATTGACTGATCTTTGGCAAGTCACTATATTTCTATATGTCAACATCGTAAAAAACTGATGATATTGGACTGAATCTGGATTATTTATATATATGGAAAGCATGAATGCTAAAAAAAAAAGAGTCATAAATTTAAGTCTGGAACAGAAACTACAGTGTTAACCAGGAATAAGAATTCAGTGAGAGGGAAATTCCCTACTGAGGCTTTCGGGTCATGTCGTTCCCACTTAGTCCCACATTCTCTGCTCTGTTTACTTTGGCATACCTGACGCCCAACCCCAGCACACTTTTAGTTAAGAGCGTAAGTCAGAAACTGCAGCACTGAAAGAGACCCAGCCTGGCACTCCTAAAAGCCATCTCAGCTGAAGGATATTCTATCAGATTTCTAAAGAATACAGATTTCTGAAATATCACTTACGCATGCTCTCACTCAGTCACCCATTCTCGGCCCTTGTTTCAAGTCTACGAATTCCCTGGTGGGTGAAATAAATAAATATATATATATATATGTATAGGCTTCCCCAGTGGCTCAGACAGGAAAGAATCTGTCTGAAGTGTGGAAGACATATTCGATCCCTGGGTCAGGAAGATCCCCTGGAGAAGGGAAAGGCCACCCACTCCAGTGTTCTTGCCTGGAGAATTCCATGGCCAGAGGAGCCTGGTAGGCCACAGTCTGGGGTTGCAAAGAGTCAGATACAACTGAGTGACTCACACACACACACACACACACACACACACACACGGATTTATTTATTTGTTCCTGTGTGGGGGCTTTCTCCAGTTGCAGTGCCCAGCTTCATCCTGGGGACTTATGAGGTTGTGGAGGCTTCTGCAGTTGTGCATTAGACTGGGTTGCCCTGAGGCACGTGGAAACTTCTTGGACCACGGACTGATCCCATGTCCCCTTCATTGACAGGTGGATTCCTAACCGCTGGACCACCAGAGAAGTCCTCAAACGTATTTTAATAACTAACCATCCTCCATGCTTTAAGGAAAACTCAATGCATAATTTTTCTTTTCTGTATGGTATAGAAAAACAGTTCCTTCTGAGAGATGACCATTTGAAATATTATTACTAGTTGGACTACAGACATTCAAAACAGGCCACAAGTACTAACAGTAGACTTCTGTGACCGCATTGGCAAGTTTTTGCCCATGTGATGAAGGCTTATTAAAATAATCGTTTCTTATTTGTTCAACACAAAGCCTCCAGTATTTGCTGCACGTTGAATGAGGCACTAGGGGTATAATGATGAATAGGATACAGGTCCGGTCCTCACTGAGTCCCAGCCTATTGGAGGACAGAGGCACACACATATATACAATAGTGTGAGATAAGCTGGCAATATATATTAAAAATGTGCATACTCTTTGAGAAGTTCTGTTTCTAGATTTTAAGAAAATTTTGAGATGAGTGAACAAAGTACATAGAACTGATTATCACAGCATTTTCATAACAGGAATAAACACGAGAAAATGACCACAACCATAAGATCATTTCTTACATGTGTGTCTGAACCTGCTCTTGATGCTTCTTCCCAATAAGTTCTGGCCCATGTCTGCCTGGTAAATACCCTTTCACACAGAGACACAGGCACCCAATAATCACAGCTTGCACCATGTTCTCTCCAGACAGAAATTCCATCATTCAGTTTTACCCTCACTTCAGTCAAACTGATCTGCTGGTAGATGTCAGGTTTGCTTTATAACACCAGGCTCAATATATCCAAATACCATTTTGGCATATAATCAACACAAAGTTATTGACAACATATTTTATATTTCTTTGTACCAGATCTTGGAAATCTAGTGTGTATTTTATAGGAGTTCCCTGGTAGCTCAGATTGTAAAGAATCTGCCTGGAATGCAAAAGACCTGGTTCGATCCCTGGGTCTGGAAGATCCCCTGGAGAAGGGAATGGCAACCCACTCCAGTAATCTTACCTGGAGAATCCCATGGACAGAGGAGCCTGGTGGGCTGTAGTCCATAAGGTCACGAACAGTGGGACACAACTGAGCCACTAACACTTTGTGTGTATGTTTTACACTTGTAGCTTGTGTGAATTTGGACTAGCATATTTCAAATTCAGGGGCCCAGGTTCAGTCCCTGGTCAGGGACCTAGATCTCATTCACCACAACTAAGAGCTTGTATGCAGCAACTAAAAGATCCTGCCACAACTAAGACCCAGCACAGCCAAATAAATAAATAAGTATTTTTAATAAAAAAAGGGGGGGCCTACTGCATGACACAGTGCAGTCAGAGGAAGCATGGCAGGACTTCAGAGATCATCCAGTGGATTTCTTATTTACACAAAGGTTAAGAACATTTGCTGAAGTTATACAACCAGTTAGTAGAAAAGGTGGGAGTAGAACCCAACACTCTCAGTTTACCCTATAGTTTTATTCACAAAGCTGATTAGTGACAAAGCTGGACTAGAACCCACCCCATGCCTCCTGCTGGCTATTCACACCTGTGCTGGGGCTCTCTTTTTTTAACCAAGCATAGCCCCTCTACCTGTCATATTACCTTTCTCCTAAATAAGCTAACAGCCTCACTAGAAACACGTTGGCTGCCAACCAAGACCAGAGTGAAGTTGAATTTTCCCATCTCTCCACCAGATAATGCTTTTTATGACTTGCCACCTTTGTCCCTAGAAGCTCAGTTTCAACAAGCTACTTAAAAACCCTGATTCCTTTATGCAGAGGTTCTCAATAGAGGTGTCCTTCAGAATCACCTATGGAGCTTTTCTTAAGACTCAAATTACTGGGCCTTTGCTCCAAAATTCTGATTTATAACTTTGTGCAGGAATTCATGTAGGCAGGTATTTTTAATTGTCCTCCAATTCTGGTGCATACCTCCCAACTCACAAGAACCTCACCAAATGGCAATTACCACTGACACCCAGGTGGTTGGAAACAGCTCTGGTCCTGAGAAAGAGCCCAGTTTCAAGGAAAGAAACATGAGAAAGAGGTACCCTGGCACCTCCCAGGGCGGGGCTTTCTGGCTTGCTTTCCTCCACGCTCTTTCTCTGCACCCAAGGACACTTTTAGCCTCATTTCCTGATCTTACAGCCTCACCTCTGCTGCTGTTGCGCTCTGGGGCAGGTGGGAATGCAGCAGACAGGACTCGCCCTCCTGGCTTTGGCTGCCTGTGTGGCTTTTCACCCCTCGGAAGGTGAGTGGGGTGTCCGGCTATCTCAGCCTCCAGTGGAAGGAGGGGGGCTGCCTTCCAGGATGGAGCTGGAAGGAGTGAGATACCGCCAGCAGTTAGGGGCAGGAATTTCCAATTTATCTGCATGAGAATGGCATACATTTCAATCCTTCATCTCCAAGAGGCAATTTCAGAAAGGAACCTCATTCGAACAGGAATATCAGTAATTTGCCACCTGTGCAATTTTTGAGCAGTGCTTCCTCTTTTTGATGCTACTATCTTAGAAAATCCCCCAACAGAGGCTGAAGGAGAGCCTATTAAAGGCTGTCTTCAGCTATCTCCCCCTCAACTCTACCTGCTAAACTGTCTGAATACAAGTGTGCGCATTCCTGGAAGAAAGATAGACTTGACGTCTGGTTTAGGGTTTGGGAAGTTGCAAGCTTTCAGAACAAAGTCAGCCCTGTAGATACGAAAACCGAAACTTCAGTCAGATCTTACAAAAGGGACTCAGGGTAAAGGAGACCGAACCATACAAATTATTATCAGAGAGAACTTCTATTTTGAGTTGCTGGCATCTATATGAAGATTATAACTGCGTTTGGACTGGAGGCAAACTTTTCTACTGTATTTAGGAAACCCTAAATACAGGTATTTAATACTTGACTGATTTGACTCTTTTCCACAGTCTTCTTTTCTGAAACGTTACCTGAATAGATTCTCCAAATTCAGAACAGAGGTAAAATGTAAATTTTGTCTGGTCTGCTTTTCGAAAACTTCAGGCAACATTTTAAATTGACAGGTTTCGCAAACACATAGTTGTGTGTACACACATACAAACTGGATTTTAGGGCTTCCCCTGAAAAATCAGGTCTAGCAACACTGGTTCTACTTTCTCTGGCAAGAATGAATAGAGCATACTATCCCTTTGCCTTTCACCTGAAATTATCAAAACATTGCTTGTTAATCGGCTATACCCCAATACAATATAAAAAGCTGAAAAAAAAAAAAACTGCTAAAGCAGACTAGCCTCTGTCCTTCTCTGGACAGAGAGAAGGACATCCTATTAGCTGCTTGGCTCCTGTAGGCATTTGCTCAGGGACCCCGATAGAGCGCCCCGATGTGCAGAGCTTTACTAATGAGCATAGTTCTTCATCTCTATCCTATTTTTATCAAGGCAAAACGTTTTTCATTTTATGTGACTGTAAATTTTTCAGAAAATGTCACCATTGAGATTTTAGGACTCAGATCCATTGTTTCCCAAAAGTCTACCAGCTAAGGCTTCATTCCTAGTATCGACAATGCGATTTTTTTTTTTCACTTGAAGCTTTGAAATAAAAGTGTGTATGTCTCCCCCATCAGCTTCTTGGCCTGTTTCTAGCCTTCCCTGTGGCAGAGGCGGCAGCAGCATTCCTCCAGGGGAGGAGGGAGGGAGGGGCAGGCGGAGCGGGCAGGGTGATGAGGAAAGCCCTGCCAGACCCAAGGCCGCGGACTGCTTGGGAATGAGTTCTGGCAAAGAGGGTCGGACAACAGAACACCGAGGTGTTTGAAAAGGAACAGCTGATGATAAGAAAGAGCTGAGGAGATGTGACTGTAATGTTCTGGGTTAGTCCCAGGGCTTCTCCTATGGTGGTTCGTATGTTAGTCACTCAGTCATGTCCGACTCTTTGCAACCCCTGGACTGTAGCCCACCAGGCTTCTCCGTCCATGGTATTTTCCAGGCAAGAATACTGCAGTTTGTTGCCATTTCCTTCTCCAGGGTATCTTCCTGACCCAGGGATTGAACCTGGGTCTCCCACATTGCGGGCAGCCTCTTTACCATCTGAGCCACCAGGGAAGCCCACGGCAGTTTGGGTCACAGGAAAATCACGTTGTCTGAGAAGCTCCAAGTTTCTGCCATTTAGAAATAAGTGAGGTACCTTCCTTTTTTTGGTGGGACATGTATTAATATTGAGTTAACCTTAAAAATGCATCCCAGTATATATTGTTGTTCAGTTGCTAAGTCGTGTCTGACTCTGCAACCCCATGAACTGCAGCACGCCAGGTTTCCCTGTCCTTCACCATCTCCTGGAGCTTGCTCAAACTCATGTCCATTGAGTCAGTGATGCCATCCAACCATCTCATCCTCTGTCATCCCCTTCTCCTCCCATCTGCAATCTTTCCCAGCATCAGGGTTTTTTCCAATGAATCAATTCTTCGCATCACATGGCCAAAGTATTGGAGCTTCAGCTTCAGCATCAGTCCTTCTGGTGAATATTCAGGACTGATCTCCTTTAGGATGGACCGGTTGGATCTCCTTCCAGTCCAAGGGACTCTCAAGAGTCTTCTCCAACACCACAGTTCAAAAGCATCAATTCTTCGGCACTCAGCCTTCTTTATGGTCCAGCTCTCACATCCATACATGACTACTAGAAAAATCATAGCTTTGACTAGACTGACTAGATGTACTTTTGTCAGCAAAATGATGTCTCTGCTTTGTAATATGCTGTCTAGTATTTTCATAGCTTTTCTTCCAAGGAGCAAGCGTCTTTTAATTTCATAACTGCAGTCACTGTCCAGTGCTTTCTGAAGGAAGCTTCCATTCAAGGGTCTGTGTGTCTCAAGTTCCTTGTGGAGGTTGTAAGAAATGCAGGCTGGGAGGAAGGTCAGGATGGGAGAGAGGGAGGTGAACCCTGACTATGGCTATTGTCTTGGGTTTGGGCAAATAAGGAAGTGGCCTGTGCCAGTCTGAGACTTGGAAATATGTTTTGTTTTGTAAGGCATTAAATGTTCCATTATCTTAATGTGCCTACAGTGGCTATCTTGATGTGATGGCTTAGTAACTGGCATTCCCCAAATGTTCTGTACAAATCAGGAAGCAGTTGACTTGCCTATAATTAAAAGCCTTGGATTCTACCCAAAGATAGGGTAATACTCCACCCCCAATGACGTGGCTGTCAATTCCCAGAAATCAATTCTGACTCCATAAAAATGTCTATTATTCAGTGGCCAAATGCCAGATTCTTTAAAGCCACAATCCAGGGTTTGTGGTTCTTACTGTTTTTATTTTACATTAAAGACATAATGTCCACTTTGTCCAGCAGATACAAGTTGGGGGATTTTGCTTCATTTAGTCCCAAATTGGCTTTCTGCAAGTTTCTTCTGATAATCTGGCTTCTCAGAGTAGGATGGCTCCTGATTAGAGATACATGCTAGGGACTTGCTGCTTGAATCCTGAAAGAAAACTTTATCTTTTGTTTGTTTCAGTTATAGCAGATTCACTACAGAGGGTTGCCAAGAATATACATCTGTGCTTGTAAACTGAGACTCTCCATTTCACCAGGAGTGGACCCCAAGAGGCCAGACATACCATGCCCAGTAACCTTTGGTTTCTCTTTAAGTTTGCCCTTCAGTGTGTTTTGTTCTGTTTTTAATTTATATTATTTTTAATTGGAGAATAATTACTTTACAATGTTGTGATGGCTTCTGCCATATATCACCATAAATCAGCCATAAGCATCCAGAAGTCCCTTCCCTCTTAAACTTCCCTCATGTTTGTTTGTTTTTTAATATTATTTTCTATGTCTAGAGAAGCAGAGGACTTCTTGTAATACAGTAGCAACTGTTTCAAATCTCAGTCATATATGGATTCCTTTACAGAAAAAATTCTCTTTATTCTTAGTGATGACGTTTAATTTATCTTACTACATCACTTGATGTATAAACATAAACCAGGCATAGACCCCATATATCTGTTGTTGTCCAGTCACCAAGTCGTATCCAACTTTCATTCATTCCCTGTTACACAAACGTTATCTCGGGGCTCCAAGAAGTATCTGGGAGGCCTTTATTTGGACACAGCAGTTTGATGCATCATGGCTAGGTGAGTCCTCCTTGCCTGTGTGGTGCAACAGTGGACACCTTTGTAAGTATTCGAAATATGATATGGCTCCATTAAAGTATGAAATTCACTAGAAGGGGAAGTGTGTCCCCAACCAACTATAATTGGAACACTTAACTGCTGTCATTCTGGTTTTTTTGTTTTTCACTTTAAAAAATTTTAAACCTATTGCCATTTTTAAATTGTACTTGTAGACTTGAGATACTGACAGAAGCCAAGTGAATCTCTTATCATTTTTAGCTTTTTCCCGGGAATATTTCTCTAACAATGGCATGTACCCAATGGCTCTGTTTCCATTCTACTGCGTTCTCTGAAGTGTTATTTGTATTGGTGTTTTCCAAACTGCATTTCTTTTTTTTTTTAGGTGTTGATTAATTAATTAATTTATTTATTTTTAAATTTTTGTATTGTTTTTGCCATACATTGTCATGATATCACCATGGGTTTACATATGCTTCCCCTCCGGAACCCCCCTCCCTCCTCCCCCGGGAAATCTCGCTGCACCAGCCCCAAGCATCAATCCTCGGCTGGCGATTGATTAGACATATGATAATTAACATGCAGATGTATAGAATAGACTTGTGGACTTTGTGGATGAGGGTAAGGGTGGGATGATATGGGAGAAGGGCATCAAACTGCATTTCTAATAAGCCCCCAAGGGACACCATATCGTAGCTCTGAGAACCACACTTTGAGTAGCCATACATCTAAGTAAGAGAGGAAGCTGGGTCACCTTTCTACAGTAACAGAATCCTTAAAGCTCAGAATCTAATTGTTATATCACAAATTTGCAGTGTTTTATTGTTGGTCTTAAAAAGTCTTGAGTAAGGAAATATTTAAAGCCTTCTCTTAGTGACCAAAATTGGATCACAGACATAAAGTCAAATCAGAGGCAGACATTTGTAGCAAATTAACCATTCAACTCTCTGACAATTAATACTGGAAACAACGACAACCCCAAACCAACAGGAGCACTGGCAATAACACTATCATAAAAGATAATGCTTTTAATGAGATACTAATAACATCATCTTTAAAATATTAAATATAATACAAGTGATTTATCATATTGAATTAACCCCTAATTACTTGAAGGTGTGAGGATGGTATGTTTTGAAAAACCACTGTGCAGTTTTAGGACACTTGGGACATAAGACCTTGACCAAAAACTTATTTTTTAAAAAAGGAAAAGCACTAATGCCAGGCACTGTGCTATGTGGTGTGGGCATAAAGCTATGCTGAGGGAATTCACAGTCAAAAGGCATAGTCATATAAACCCTAAATTTTATACACATATAAAATATATAAAGCCAGAAAAGCACATGGTACCATAAGACCTCAGATCCATGGGGGGAAAGGGCAAGACTGGGAGCGAGGAGGCAACTGGGATGTTCATAATTCAAACTGATGAGGTCTGGAACTTGGGCAGTAATAACAGGGATGAAAAGCAGGGAGAGAAATCTGAGAAATGTCCAGGGGGTAAAATTTACAGGTGTTTGTGACGGCTGTGGAGTGCAGGAAGACGGAATGACACACACGTTTCTGGCTTGGGTGATGGTAAATGATGGTTAAATGAGAGGCGGATCCCGAAGAGAAGAGTATTCGTTTGCGTTTGCACCCAAGCGATGTCATGTAAAAGGAGACTGTCAAAACAAACAAACCCCCCCAAAGCTGATACAATCTCAACAACAGTGTAAAATTTTTTTTTTTAACCTATGTGCATTAGAAACAGGTAGATCAAGCAACCAAAACCACTAACGGAGGTGGGAAAGATATGCCCAACACATCTGGTTCCCCCTTCAGCTCCACGAAAGGCTGCCCGGGACGCCGAGCCGCGTCCCCTGGAGCTGCCGGGTAGAGGCGCCGGTCTCGGGGCGCCACCCTCGTCCAGGCGCAGCCCTTGTCACCCCTGACCGCGGCTCCGCTCCCAGGGCTCCCGAAAAGCGGCCAGCAGAGGCCCGAGCAGCGGCGAGCACCACCCGCTGCCCGGGCTGTGGCTCCGCACCCCTCCCCTTCCTGAGCTGGGGCCTCCGCTCAGCCCCGAGCCGAGCCTCCCGACCCGTGGCGCCCTCGCCTACAGATGCGAGTGCCGGGACAGCCTTCAAGGGCCCCACCGCCCTGCTTGTGTTTTTTCCCCATTTTTGTTTTAGTTTTTCCTCTGATGTTCCTTTTCTAGGGACATGAGTGGAACCCTTGTCAACTAAAGAAAACGCACAACGTGAGAGTTGCCAGTTAAGTTTTATGTGAGCCAATATGAGGGTTGTACCCTAGGAGACAGCACCTCAGATAGCTCTGAGAAACTGTTCCAAAGAGGTAGGGGGAAAGAGAGTACGTGTGTGATTTTGGTAAAGGCGGACTACATGCAATCAAGGACATAGTTTTTGTAGAATGTTTCTGTTGGGTTCCTGCAACTTGTGCTAGAGACATGAGAAACATTCATCAACCATGAAGAGTTTTAGTGCTTTTCTAGACATGAGGATCCAGAAGAATTGTACTCATAAAATCAGCTCCTGAGAATATCTGAAGACCTGACCTGCCAATTTCCTGGAGCACAGAGTGCCTCATTTCTGCTCTCCACCCTGAACTCCTTCAGGGGTCATTGGAGGTCAGCAGCTGCAGCCCAACAGGATTTAATCCTTGGAGAGGTAGATGGCAAGCAACCATGGAAGGTGCCAGTTTGCGGCTGACACTCAATTATTTTATCCTGTTTGTGTTTTAAGTAAATGCACTTATGCTAGACTTAGCTCTGTCCCACCCATTATATTAAATACCATTTACATTATTTTCCAGAATTAATATTTTGTGATTCACCTTTAGCCTATGAGTTGAGTATACTTTTTTAGTTTCCAAGCAAATGATATTTGTTAATTTATAAATGCATTATCTTTATTATTTAGATCAAAGTTTTTAAACAGTTACTTTGCACAGAAGCTGCCTATTCAAGCACTATATAATGGAAAAAGAACTCTTAACTACAGATAATGGTGTAATGTAGGGGAGAGGGAAAAACAATTTTCCTTCCATCCTTCTACGTTCTTTACTAGGACCCCTATTACAAAAGACAGATTAATAAGAAAAAAGCATACAGGTTTATTTAATGGGTGCCTTCACAAGGCACTCAAAGAAGCAGTTTGAGTTATGGCTTTTGTATAAAGTTGGACAAAGTGGTAATTTGTGAAAATGTGAGAAAACCAAGGAACTTGAACTAAGGCAGTTAAGCATGGGAAAGCAACGAGGAAGATAAGGATTAGTTCAACAAAGTTTGTACAAATTTTCCTTGGCTGCAACTTCATGTCTCATGGAGATACTGTCAGGGGAGTGTAGATGTCACACGAAGGTATGTTCCTCGGCCCTTGTCTCATCACAACAAAGATTTGGAGTGATGGACATTGAAGCCCTTGGTGGGCCACAGCTCTCGGGTCTGGACAGAGCGTGTTATAGCTCTTAAATAAGTTAACATTACAGCTCAGTGATAAGATGATAGCTGGAAAATTCATCCTCGAAGCGTGAGGGCATGCCAATCCAAGGCCGTGAAGAAAAGAACGCCGCAGAGCATGGGAGAGAAAGGGAGAGTCCATCTTCAAGGCGCAGGATAGAGAGAGAGAGCGCTTTGGCTCCTATTTTATGTTTATTTCTGCCCCTTGGGCCTGTCCTATGCAAATTGGGCTTAGACAGGAGTGCTGTTCTATCTGCAGTTCTCACTCAGGTCCCCGGACCTTCCTTGTTCTATTTTCACAGGCTTTTCCCTTCCTTATCTTCAAGCCACTGCCATTTTGAACTCATGTTTCCTATTCTAACTACCTAACAGTACCATCTCATTTCACCCAGAAGGTTGGAAAATGCTAAAAATTTCTTTCTTCCCCAGATGCAGGGAGAGTACCTTTTACTTGGAAGTTTTGTATCTTGCTTTTAGGAAGGTCAGAGTGCCCTTTTTCCATCTGCTGTTTTTCTGGCTTTAACTTAAAATAATCAGCATGCCAGAATGGAATACTTTGGGGTCACATGTTCTGAATTCTTTCAGGGACAAAATATAGAAATTGTAGATGAAATGGACAATTTCTTACAAAGCTATCAAAATTGATTGAAGTTATAGAAAATCTAAATCAACATGTAACTCTTAAGGAAACTGAGTCAGAGTTGAACATCTTTTCTTCAGATAGACACCAGGCCTATCTGGTTTTAGAGGTTTTACCAAACAGTGAAAGTACAGGCAATTCTTGTCTTACACAAACTTTTCCCAATAACAGAAAAATAGAGAAAGCTAACTGATGCATTGTTGGTGATTAATGTAATGTTAACACTCAAAACATTCAAGGATGACTTCAGGGGATTAAAATATAGACTAATCTTGTTTATGAGCATAGATACAAAAAAATAAAAATGTTTTTTATAGTTATATTAATTATTGAAATCAGAGACATTCCTGATGGTTCTTTTTTGGGGGACTGCGCTGGGTCTTCATTGCTCTGTGCAGGCAGTTCTGATGAGCCGGGGCTACTCTCTAGCCGTGGTGTGCTGGCCTCTTGCCGTGACGCGTGGCTCCAAGGCACTAGAGTACTGATTCAGTTGCTGTGGCTCCTGGGCTTAGATGCTCTATAGCAACATGGGATTTTCCCACACCAGGGATCGAACCAAGCCGGTGTCCCCTGCAGTGCAAGGCAGATTCTTAATCACTGGACCTGTAGGGAAGCAGGGATTGTTCTTTAAAAATGGAAATATTCTGACAGGAAGCTGCATGAGAAAACCTCTGGGAGGTGATGTTATCTACAAGAATCTTACCTTCGCCCTCTTCCTAACCGTCCTAACCGTCCTAACCGTCCCACAAGCTTCATTGCCTCATTTGTGTACTCTTCAAAGGATTCTGTCTTTCTTGGCCTATTGTATTTCCAGGTGCCTCACTAGGGCACCAGTCACATCTACGAACACCAAATATGCTTGCCTGCCTCTTGTCTTTTGATAGTTAATCTGATAGGTTAAGTGATCTCCAAATGAGCCCATCTTATCTTTATATCTGAGAAATGTCATCCAGTTTATTAAATACATGTAGGTCCTGGGTGCTTTTCTGGATTGAAACTGTGCTTTTAATCGATGTCAGCATTCAGATAACTCGAATTCTTAAACATGTAAGTTCACCTATGATTCTTCTTAATTCCCACACAGCTTTTGAAAGTCCATTTCAGATTTTGTAGTTGCCTGGGTCACAACTGGGGCTGCCCTGGTGGCTCAATGCTAAAGAATCTGCCTACAGTGTGGGAGGCACAGGTTCAATCCCTGGATTAGGGAGATTCCCTGGAGAAGGGAATGGCTACCCACTCCAGTATTCTTGCCTGGAGAATCCCATGGACAGAGGAGCCTGGTGGGCTATATCCATGGGGTTACAAAGAGTCAGTGACAACTAACAGAGGGTGCTCTGTAATAGTAACTGTTCATTTTTCTACTTCCAGGATCTAACATAGTGATTCAATATAAAAGAACTTGTAGACATAGCTATAGATAGTATTTCATTTATAAGAATTCACATAATAATTCTTATATAGTAAGATGGGTGAATGAATGGATAGTTACATGAATAAGCCCAAAACCTTGTTTGGAGTATTAAAACAATTTTACTTGGAGAATAGCAGCACAGTGTAGCTAAAGAAAGGAACTATTAGTTTCAGGAAATCAATGCATTAATAAACGTGAGGAGAACCAGTGTTCTGTTCTCCCATTGCCCTTTAAAAAGAAAAATTGAAATAGGGAATTCTTTGACAGTCCAGTGGTTAGGATTCAGTGCTTTACTGTCATGGGCCTCGCTTCACAGTTCAGAGTGGCCAAGAAAAAATGGCATTTGATGTAGAGTTCACCAGTGGCCTAGTGTTTAGGATTCAGGGTTTTCACTGGCTTGGTCTGGGTTCAGTTCCTGGTGGGAGAACTGAGATCCTGCAAGCTGTAAGGCACAGCCAAAACAAAAACAGAAATGAACAAAAAAGGTGTACAATTCGGTGATTTTTAGTATATTCACAGAATTGTACAACTATTACTGCTGTCTAATTTCAGCCTGTTTCATCACCTCTTAAAGAGACCTTGTATCTGTTAGCAGTCATTCCCCATTCCCTCCTACCCCCACCCCTGGCAAACACTAATCTGCTTTATGGCTTTATGGATTTGTCTATGGACATTTCATATACATGGGATCATACCATATATGGCTTTTTAAACCTGGTTTCTTTCTCTAATAATCTCTTCTTGTCCCAAGATCAGAGACCTCTGTGGCTTAGAGCTGACACCACTGAGGGGTTTTAATCATTTCTTTTAATCCTCATTTAGGGCCTAACTTCTGTCTGTTACTATAAGACTGCCACTTGCAGCCACTGTTGACCGTAATTTCTAACTTTTTAAAAATGCATTACCCACTTGGAGGAATGGGGAGCATAGAATACTGTGTGCAGGCGGCATGAAGGAACTTGCGGACACACAGTTTAGTAGGGGACTAGGTTTCCTTTCATATTTGTGTTGTCCTTTTCTCTTTTTATCTGGGCCACATAAACTTCTCCTAACTTGACTTCCTGCCCTAATCACGCCCCACTTATCCCTACTTGCTCATCACTGCAAGACGAATTTTTCTAAAACCCTTCTCTTCTCTCGATCTTTAACGGACTCCATTTCAAAACAGATAAACCTCCTTAGACTAACATTCAAGGCATCAATGGTGTGATGTCAGTCTATATTTTGAACCATATCCCTCATCAATTATCTTCTCCGTAGCTTAGTTCAGACAAAGAGGTCTATTTTTCTGTATTCCCTAAGTGTGCCCTGTGCTTTCCTATCTCAGAACTCTTGACCATGCACTTCCTTTAGCCTGGACAAGTCTTCTCCATTTTTTGCCATCCCTCCAAATCCTCAAAGATTCAATTAAGTCCTTCCTGGGCAGTTAATTTCAAACTTGCTCCAGGGGCCCAGGTGCTTGGTCCCCTCTGAGTTTTTGGGACACTCTATCAATCTTGCTTCTTTAAGCAAGTCTGGTCGCAAACCCACTACCTTCATCTTCCCTAGGTTTATGTCTTTGCTTATGCTTAGTTTTATCTCCCCGAAATACAGTGTGAGTTCTGGAAGGTAGAGGCATGTCCTGCTCTGTGGTCTGCATACACAAAGCCCCCAGTAAGTGACTGCCTCTCATTCAAGCAGGTTAACATTCTGTTTCTCTGGAGTCTCCAAGATAAAACCAGGCCGGTGTTCTATAGATGGGGAAAAAGTGGAAAGAGTGGCAGGTTTTATTTTCTTGGCCTCCAAAATCATTGCAGATGGTTGCTACAGCCACAAAATTAAAAGATGCTTGCTCCTTAGAAGAGCTATGACAAACCTAGATGGCATATGAAAAAGCAGAGACACTACTTTGCCAACAAAGGCCCATAGAGTCAAAATTATGGTTTTTTCTGTGGTAAAACCATAGGAAAAGCTATGGTAGTGATGAAAACTGTGAGAGTTGGACCATAAAGAAGGCTGAGCACCAAAGAACTGATGCTTTCAATTTGTGGTGCTGGAGAAGACTCTTGAGAGTCCCTTGGACAGCAAGGAGATAAAACCAGTCCATCCTAAAGGAAATCAGTCCTGACTATTCATTGGAAGGACTGATGCTGAAGCTGAAACTCCAATACTTTGGCCACCTGATGCGAAGAACTGACTCATTGGGAAAGACCCTGATGCTGGAAAAGATTGAAGGTGGGAGGAGAAGAGGACAACAGAGGATGAGATGGTTGGATGGCCTCACCGACTCAGTGGACATGAGTTTGAGGAAGCCCCGAGAGATGGTGAAGGACAGAGAAGCCTGGCGTGCTGCAGTCGACGGTGGTCGTAAAGAGTTGGACCTGAGTTAGCGACTGAACAACACGTGTTCTATAAACCATGATTTCACATTTCTTTCTGTTCTTCTTTTAGCCATACTTCCCATTGCCTCCAGCTGCTGCACCGAGGTTTCACATCATATTTCCAGAAGGCTTCTGGAAAGAGTGACGATGTGTCGCCTCCAGAGAGCTGATGGGGATTGTGACTTGGCTGCTGTCATGTGAGTGCTCTTCGGCAGGAGGGCTAAACCGGCAGAATGACCATTTCTCCACCAGCGAACCATAGGTTGGGGACACTCTGCCTGCTACCCAACACACAGATCATTATTTGAACAAGAGAGGGGAGGGTGGTGTGAATGCACACTCTCTCAGTACCAGGGTGTCCAGAGCCCCACGTTAGCCCTCCGCACCCTGCACTGCAGTGCTGTGGTGAAGGCGAAATGCTTTTAGTCACCAGACAATGTGCATGACTTTCCTCAGCCAAACGAGGGACATTCCAAATGGAGAAAAATGAAAATGAAAAAAACAAATGAAAACAGAAGGTGGTTTTCCATAGGAACAGAAATGTTACGGGTCTTCACTTCAACAATGGAAAATATGATCAAAAACATTTTAAAAAGGACTCAGTTTTAATTAAAGGGAAACTATGAAGCCAATCATTTGAATCTAAAAATGCTTCATTCAAGTACAGTTTTATAAATTGACACCTCTGTGCTGATAAGACGCCTGAAAGATATAGAGTGGTTATGACTTGGTCTCAAGTAAGATGAAATCGGACTATGTCTTATTTTGTAATCATAAGTTACATGATTACATGATAAGTCATCTCTTTTGTGTTTTCCTTACATTTGACATAAAAAGTTAAATGTTCTCTGTTTCCAAATTGTTTTACTACAGAACATGTTTTTACTTATCCAAAATGTAGTCCCTTAGCTATGTTTTTTTTTAAATATTTTCAAATTTTTGGTGCCCCTAGTCTTTCTAATTTTAGTTTAGAATATTTAGTGGTATCTCATCTCAATTTTAATTTGCTCTTCATTAGTTCCCTTGACTTTGAATATGTATAAAGACTTTAAGGTTTGAGATAAGTGTTTTAGATGCAGAAACCATTGCAAATATTGAAATTGCAATTTCGAAATAGTACGCATTATTAATCTCAATTCACTAATACAACTTAACTCACAGTGAACACTCTAAATTTATTTCATTGTCCTTTTCTGCCTAGAAATAGGTCCTTTCTTTTCACACCCTTTACACAATCACTGTAATATCTGATGTCTGAGACAGCAGTTTGCTTGTTTAAAATTTGTCTACAGTGACTTCATTAAAGAGTTTCTAGCTCTTTCTACACATAAACAAAACACAAAGCTGTATATCTTGGGAAGAGGGCTGAGTTTTCTTGAATCATATAGACATTATCCATTAGGAAGAAAATTTAGAATTATTGAATAAAGTTCTTTGGGAGGCTTGAGTATTTTTTCAAAAATGGTTGTTGAAAAGCTATTGTACTTAGAGAAATGGGCAAAGAAATAAAGTTTAGGGATCAATTATAGTTATAATCTATGGTAGGGCCTTCCTTCAAAATTCACTGGACTGTCACTAGCTACTCTTATGTGTAAAAAAAAAAAATCGAGAGATCAGTCTAGTGATTTCTTAGCATCAAACTCTTCACCTAGAAATTTACAACGGAGTGACTCGGTGTCCACGAGAATATTATGGAATTGGAGGAGGGCAGGGAGCGTGAAAAAGGCTACTCCCTTATCCTGATGGAGACACATGTGATACAAGTGTAGGTTTAAGCAGTCTTTAAACTTAAGGGTTTTAAAACATCAGCACATCTTGGGTTTGGGCACTATGTTCTGGCAGCTGATTTTTCTGCCTGTATTACATTGAGGGTTTGAGGCCTCACTGAGCAGGCCTCTGAAATCCCACATGGCAGGTGTTGCTTGTGTTCCTGTGCTTTCCTCCTCTCTGGATCCTGTGTCTGCATTCCCCCATCCAGGTCTCTCCTGTAGCCCCAGAACCAATGCCCCTGCCTGGGGCTCCTCACTCCCCAAGCAATGCTGAGTCCTAGTGCTCCCCCTTGCAGCAGATGGGCTATCTGGCTGTCAGTGGGGTCCTTCTCCCATGAATGTCTGCTCGGATTCTTGCTGACACCACAGGGGAAGGAGAGAATTTAGTCCTTTGGAAAGGGTAGGAACTTCAGCTCTTTCTTGTTTGTTGTTTGGTTTGTTCTCCATATTGGTGCTATAGCCAAGTTTTCTCCTATAACAGCTTAAGGCAAGCCAATGGGCCATAGGGAGAATGAGCTTTTCTTTTGAAGACCTCTCAATCTAATACACTTAGAGATGTTATTCAGATGCCTCCTATTAAGATGCCTCACTTCTTTTAAGTTAATAATCCCACATACTGGCTTTATTATGCTCAAGTGCATTCAAGCCTTTCCCAACTTCTCCTCCCATTTCAGAAGTCCCCACATTAGCTGATGTTTCCTCTTGGGTCATCCGGAGAAACGACAGCCTACTTTCTATCCCCACCTGGTTTTTTTCCTGAAGAGAAGGGTGAGGGGTTTCCATTTATCCAGATACAGAAATATTGTGTATGTATAGCCAGCAGGATTTGCAACAATTAATAAGAGCTGGATTGCACCTGATGGGGAATTAAAAGCCATGTCTTTTGTAACAAGAAATTATTTGAGTTACCAGAAATTATGAATGGTGTTCTAGGATTCTCCTATGCCAGTGTCAACATTTCATAATAGAAAATTGAAAACAAGAACAAATTCTGAGACATGGTATAAATCTATATTATAGTAAGATTATTTGATCGAAACAAAACCAGATTGTCCTTATTTTGAACAATTTTCACTTCATATCTATAAGTAATTACTGAATTCCTGCTGTGAACAAGGCCTTTTCAAGATACTTCCAGACTATTCTTCCTTTGAGGAGCATAAACACCAGAGAAAAAGAACAGAGTCTGAAACAACTACTCAGATAAAAGATGGAGAAAACTAAGTGCCAGAAGGCAGGTAACCGGGGGCCACAAAGATTGAAAGAAAAAGAGAGGCATTTAGCTGAGAGGCTCTAGAAAAACCTTATGGAGGAGGATGTGTTTAAAGTGGGCAATGAGGAAGTCATTGGTTTTTTTGTTGGGTGCTTGGAGTCAGGACAGAGAATTGTTTTCACATGGTTTCTCTCCCTCCATGTCTCCCTTCTTCCACTTCCCTCCTCTTCTTTCCCCCTCCTCCTACTTCTCCCATCTCTTTTCTCCTCCTCCTCCAACTCCTGCTGCTCCTTTTAATATTTTCTTTGGATGT
Organism: Antilocapra americana; assembly: GCA_007570785.1. Lineage (NCBI taxonomy): Eukaryota > Metazoa > Chordata > Mammalia > Artiodactyla > Antilocapridae > Antilocapra > Antilocapra americana. The sequence goes on from ML661338.1 coordinate 15,374,403, forward strand.
CTGAGGAACCACAGGCAGTGCTGTAATAAAGATTCATCCTTGTGGTCCTCAGCTTTAGGATTCAGTCTGTGTCCAGACATACACTGTCCCAAAGTGGGAACTGCCCACAAGTTCACTAAGTTTTTACTTACTTGTACCGTCTATCAGTGATTTTTTTTTTCTTCCCTTCTTGGCAGCCTTCATGTCAAGCGCAGAAGAGTCTGTGTCAGCCCGCACAATCACGTTATTAAACAGTGGATGAAAGAACAAGCAGCCAAGAAAGAGGCTAAAGGCAACATTTGCCATAAGAAGAGGCATCACGGGAGGAGGAACAGTAAAGGGGTGCAGCAGGAAAGGCAGGAAGCACATGGCCATAAAACGCCTTATTAGAGAAGGTACAGATGAAGCTGCACAGATGAGTCCTGAGTGAACTTGGCCGTGGCTGGTTATAAAAAGATCATGTGAATGTTCCCTATTGGGAGCCAACAGGGCAAAACAAAATATATTTTTCAAGGGGATAATTATACAGATGCAACGTAGCCAATAATATACTCAACTGAAAAAATGAAGTGAAAAGAGAATACTTACCTTCACATAATATTTGAGGAGCAGCATACAGATCTAATTTCTCCAATATTTTTACTATGACGTTTTCCAAATCTGCAAAGAAATTGAAAGAGTGGCACTTGGAACATCTGCATGCCTTTACCTAGATTAATCCTTGTTAATATTCTGCCCTATTTGTTTTTTCTCTTGCTTCTCTCCTTGTACATGTATATATAAAACATTATATATACAGAGTTATAAATTTTTTCCTGAACCACTTTGAAAACAAGTTACAAACATCATGAGACTTTACTCCTAAATTTTTTTTAGTGTTTCAACTTTAGTATTCAACATCCGTCAAGAATAAAGACATTTTCTATAGAATCATGCCATCAGCTTTATACCTAAAAAGGCAGCAGTTTAATCATCTATATGATATAATATATATGTTCATATTCCACAATCATATATACATTCATATTCTAATATATGAATGTATATATGAAATATGAACATATATATTCGACCCAGGGATTGAACCCAGGTCTCCCGCATTGCAGACAGATTCTTTACCATCTTGGGAAGATCCCCCGGAGGAGGCCATGGCAACCCACTTCAGTATTCTTGCCTGGAGAATCCCACGGACAGAGAAGCCTGGTGGGCTACAGTCCATGGGGTCGCAAAGACACTACTGAGTAACTAACAGCTTTACTTTTCAGGATTACATTCAGATTTAGCATTTTTGGTAAGAATTCTTCCTATGTGAATTTGCATATTTCCCAGTGCACTGTTTAGAGTTTGTGAACAGTGAAGTTTAGTTTTTACACAGAAGACTTAGGATTGACAAATTCTGATGCTAAAAAAAAAGCCTGGGTTGCTCTGGGAGCCACCTGCCTCCTACAGTCAATTGTTGGAGCAGACTAGTCAGGGGTCCAGAGATGGGGCCTGTGTGAGACAATTTCACAGTTTCCTAAACAAAGAGCCTACATCCTTGCATTCCTAACACACTTTTACCACGTCTTGTGGGTCAATCCCTGATCCCCAAGGCTCTGCTAATCTTTTGGCTTCCTTGCTCACAGAGGCTGTAGAGTAAGAGGTAGTTTTCATAAATAGCCACCAGATGGCAGGAGCAGAGCGTGCACTCAGCCAAGTGTACGGAGTCTGGCTCTCTATGTGGGCCACCCCCAGGCAGCGGTGTTGTCAGGAAGACACGGAGGGGCCGAACCTGACATAGGCTAAAGCTATCACCAAACGACAGTCCGTCTAATATTCCTCATGAACACTAATTTAGCATCAGTGAACTTTGTATTGATATTTCTAATTTGTGAATGAGGAAACCAGAGGCTTACGGGGTAAAATGACTTCCCCAAGGGCACATGGTAAGTGGTAGAGACACGCTTTGTCCCGGGTCTCCAGGTCTCCTGTTCTCCCATCAGCCCCAGCAGTGGACCCTAGAAGGTGTGCACCTACCTGGAGGTGGGCAGAGGGGGAGGAATGCAGGTAAAGATCTATGCACCTGGTGCTCCAAAGGGCCAGGGATGCCTGTGGACGGTTTTACCTGGGTCTCGAATGAAGACATGTTGCTCCTGGCCCTGGTGGCCGGGATCCTGGCAAAAACCGTCTTCGTAAATTAGAAAGTGCCCCAACCTGATTTTATTGAGGTAAGCACAGTGAAGGAAATTTTATTGAGTTAAGGCAGTGAAGGAAATTGCACACTGGTCATGGCCTTCGTTTTGCAAAATCTCCCTCACTAATGTCTTCTTTTCAATTAAAGCCAGATTTTGTCCAAAAATACAGGCTTTACCCCATTCAATTCCATCATGCTTTTTAATATGATGATACTATAAAACGGGTAATCCTGAGGAAAATGATTCCTAAATAGCTTAGTCTATTCCACCTGCTTTAATAAAATACCACAGACTGAGGGACTTACAGTCAGCAAACCTTTACTTCTCACAGCTCTGGAGGCGGGGAAGTCTAGGATGGTGGTGCGGCAGATTCAGTGTCTGGATGGGGGGCTGTCTTCCGAGCTGAAGACTGCTGACTCCTCCCTCTCCATGTCCTCACGTGGTGGAGAGGACTGGGAGCTCTCTGGACACTGTTACAGGGCAGGGATCCCAAAGACACCACCCACTAATACACTTAATCCACTTTGGGGATTAAGATTTCAACATAGGAGGTTTTTTTAATTTAAGTTGCTCAGTCGTGTCCGACTCTTTGTGACCCCATGGATTGTAGCCCGCCAGGCTCCTCTGTCCATGGGGTTCTCCAAGCAGGAATACTGGAGTGGGTTCCCATTCCCTTCTCCAGGGATCTTCCCAACCCAGGGATTGAACCCAAGTTGGGGGACACAAGCATTCAGACCATAGCACTAAATACTCTTTTTTGATCTCATAGTCCTATCATCCAAGTGTCTTCAAGTTTCAGGTTCTAAAAACTTTAAAAACTTACATTAAATTTGTAATGTAAACACAATATTAATTAATGTATTGTAAATTAAAAATTAAATAATGTAATCTAATTTACATTACATTAAGTCTCAGTGCAGTTCAGTTCAGTCGCTCAGTCGTGTTCAACTCGTTGTGACCCCATAGACTACAGCATGACCGGCTTCCCTGTCCATCACCAACTCCCAGAGTTTATTCAAATTCATGTCCATTGAGTCAGTGATACCATATAACCATCTCATCCTCTGTTGTCTGCTTCTCCTCCCACCTTCAATCTTTCCCAACATCAGGTCTTTTCCAATGAGTCAATTCTTTGCATAAATGGCCAAAGTATTGGAGTTTCAGCTTCAGAAACAGTTCTTCCAATGAATATTGAGAACTGATTTCCTTTTGGATTGACTGATTTGATCTCCTTGCAGTCCAAGGGACTCTCAAGAATCTTCTCCAACACCATAGTTCAAAAGCATCAATTCTTTGGCACTCAGCTTTCTTTATAGTCCAACTCTCACATCCATACAAGACTACTGGAAAAACCATAGCTTTGACTAGATGGACCTTTGTTGAATGTCTCTGCTTTTTAATATGCTATCTAGGTTACATTAAATTTAAAATAATAAAATCATAACTTAAGAGTCAATTAATTGATTTAATTAATTAATCATAGCATAGGGAATAATATTATTAATAAATAATGAACAACATTAATGAAAAGCTAAAATGAAAACATTGGTGGTGTCTAATACTCTCAACCAACTTAAACTATTTTCAGTTTTGTTTCCCTTCCAGTCCAGATCCAGAATTCTACATACTTTTTTGTAGCTATAAGGACAGTAAGTTTTGTGCCATATCTTAAAATTTTGATATAAGGGAGAACAGCTTCTTAAAGAAATTCCATTTGACAGGGTATCATATGTGCTTATTAAAACATTACTGTGTCACCAATCCTGCACTATGAGTAGATCACCTAGGGTAACCCTCTAAGGTTTTTTTAGATTCCATTTTTATTAAAGCAATGCAACTGTGTGGTAAAAAAATAAAAAAAGTGCAGCAGAATTTATCAGGAACAATAACATCCTCTTTCTCTGTTCTCCCTCTTCCCAGACCTGCTTCTTTGATGCAACTTCTTTTAATCGTTTTAAGTTTTGTTCTTCTGGTGGTGTGTGGGAGGAAAACCTTTTCTTCCACCTTCTTATTTTTCCTGACTGTGTTTGAAAATTCAACTGACAAACACAGATTAACGGGAGAAAAGCCTATACCTTTATTTAATATACATTTTGTGTGACATGGCACAGATTAACGGGAGAAAAGCCTATGCCTTTATTTAATATACATTTTGTGTGACATGAGAACCTTCGAAAGGAAAAAACAAAAAAGCAAACCTGAGTAGTTTTATGCCAAGTTTGATGGCAAATGGGTACTCATTCATTGGAATAAATGTGATAGATCAAAGAACATGAATGCATTGTAGCCAACTTGGGGAAAGTTAGCAAGACCTGTTTGTTCAAAGTGAGTGAAGTCGCTCAGTCGTGTCCAACTCTTTGCGACCCCATGGACTGTAGCCTACCAGGCTCCTCTGTCCATGGGATTTTCCAGACAAGGGTACTGGAGTAAGTTGTCGTTTCCTTCTCCAGGCTATTTTCCCAACCCAGGGGTCAAACCCGGGTCTCCTGCATTGCGGGCAGACGCTCTACCATCTGAGCTACCACGAAGACCTGTTTGCTAGGATTCTTCTTTATGTCCCTTTATCTTCAGAGATAAGGCTGCTTATCTTCTGCACACATAGGTAGGATAACTGTCACCTGAGGGTTTTATGACCTGTTTCAGGGAGGAAAGATGGGGGAAGATCAGAAAAATCATGCCTCTGCTATTTTCTTGAACTCCTTCAGCTTAAAATATTTAATATTAAAGGTGCCATGTTTTGGGGTAGTGTGTTCTGAACCCCATCAGTGGTTACCTCCATAATTTCAAATGAAAGTTTAAAATATTACTTATTTATCAATTTTAGGCAATTCCTATGTCTCCTCATTGCATCCTATTTCTGTTTCTTTCTCCCTCCTCATCTTGATAGTTTTAGCACTGTTATTTTTCTTATCTTTATAATTTGAATAGTATACCCACCTTCCTTCATTAGTCCATTAATTCTAGAATTTCAGTCTCCTCTTTATGTAAAATGTAAATACCCCATTCTCCTTTTCTTTTTCTCCTATCCTTCCATCTTGTGTCACATCACCTATATTTTTACATTTAATGTAACTGTACTTCTGTACTAAAATAATAATCATCTTTCATGCTTTAAGGAAGAGTCTCTCAACTCTAGCTCTGGTGTACACATACCTTCCAAACACTAATCTAAGTGTTGTACTTTTTAAGGTAAGAAACCAGTTGATGGTAAGATATGGAGATTATCTGGTGGGAATGACTCAATCACAGGAGCCCTGTAACACTGAGTCTAGAGGTCAGAGACAGGGTAGTCAGTTTGACAACATGAGAAGGATTCACTATGCCATGATTGGCTTTAAAGACAGGAGAAAGGCCAAGTCCCAAGGAATGTGGGTGGCCTGCAGTTACTAAAAGGGGGCCCCAGCTGACAGACAGCAAAGAAATAGAGACCTCAGTCCTATAACTACAGAAGCTTCCCTGGTGACTTAGATGGTAAAGAATCCTCCTGCAACGCAGGAGATCTGGGTTCAATCCCAGGGTCGAGAAGATGCCCTGGAGAAGGGAATGGCAAACCATTCCAGAATCCTTACCTGGGCAATCCCATGGACAGGAGCCTTACCGACCCCATGTGACAGTTCAGGGGGTTACAAGAGTCAGACATGACCTGGTGACTAAACCATCACCATCTACAAGGAGCCTCATTCAGCCAGGAACAAGAATGAGCTTGCAGTAGATTCTCCCACAGAGCCTCCAGAGGGAATGCAATCCAGTCATTATCTTGATTTCAGCCTTCTTCGATGCTAAGCAGAGAACCCAGTCACACCACCCATCTGGACTTCTGGCTTACAGACTCAGAGCTACTAAATGGGTGTGGCTTAAGTGGGCTTCCCGGTAACTCAGCTGGTAAAGAATCCGCCTGCAATGCAGGAGACCCCAGTTCACTTCCTGAGTTGGAAGACCCCCTGGAGAAGGGATAGTTTACCCCCTCCAGTATTCTTGCTTGGAGAATCACATGAACAGAAGAGCCCGGCAGACTACGGTCTATAGTGTCGCAAAGAGTCCGACACGACTGAGCTCCTTTCACTTCACTTCTTTTAAGTGGTTAAGTTCATAGAACTTTTTTCATGCAACAATAAGAAGTTAGCACCACCAATGAGTGGCTCTTTTACCCTCCTGACTATGTACGTGTTGTTTGCTTGCCAGGTCAAGTTGTGTGCTAGAGTTTAATATCCTTCTCAAAAAATGAACCCTGCATAAATCACTCTTCAAGCAACTTGAGCCTGATAAAACATAACTACTTTCTACATTATTTGTGTGCTTTAGGTATTTGACATCTTTCTCAGGTTTGGCCAGGCGCTCTGGATTTTTATAATATTCATGAACAAATAGAATTTTAACATATTTCGTAATTTATATAACTGATCTGATGCTCTTTTGACAATTGTGGCAATTTTCTTCTTTTTTTATTTTTGTAAAATCAGGTTTTCCCTGTAGTAAATGTAAGAGAATTCCCAGTTCATCCTATTCTCTCCCCAATACTATGACTATGCTCTATCTTCTAATTTCACTGACAGATAATTGAATCAAGTGACATATTGTAGTCTCTCCATCTTGTTGCTATTCTGCTACTGCAGAAACTACTGAAACAATTAACATCCCCTTCTTTCATCCAGGGCTTAGCACATAGTAGGCACTCAATAAATATGTACTAAAAAAAGTATGTAGGCAACTGGCCTCTTGTTTGGCCAATTACAGTGAAAATAAGACACCACAAGAGTCCTGCATTCCTGTAATGACCAGCCTCTACTGAAGAGTGAGAGGGATACTAAGGGTTAAATGCTGCAAGGTCCTGGCCTGGGAGATAACAATAACTAAGCCCAGTATGACTGGGCTCCATTGTTTTCAAGATTTTCTACATCTCAGAATTTGTAAGTCTTTTACCTCTTCTCTATAGCTATGACATCAGCCTGTCCATAAAATGAACTTTATCTCCATTTCTGTTCATCTTTCTCCCAGGTCATAATTATCTGTACCAGTGAATTACAGAACCTCCTCTGCAGAAGGAAGTAGGGCAGAAGAAATGGCTTCTGATAGGTTGACTTTGCTGAACCCAGACCACACTGAAGGCAAACTGTACAATCATTAAGAAAAGCTAGGTTTAGGAGGAAGTGGGTCTTGGGGATTATAAAAGGCGAAGAAAAGAGGTGACTTCCTATTTGAGTCTTGGCTTTCAGAGTTACCCTGGACTCACCAAAATGGCTAAAATTAAAAAGAAGAAAATGCCAAATGTTGGGACTCATATGTGCTGGTGGGGATGTAAATTAATAACATCACTTTGGAAAACTGTCTAGTAATATCTACTAAAGCTAGATACCTACCCTATGACCCAGAAATTCTATGCAATATCCAGTTAAATATGTATGTGTAACACATACATAAGAATATTCATAACAACAAATGAGAACTAAGTGCTCATTTGTAGAATGGATAGATTTAAAATGTTACATTCCTTAATGCAGAGGATGTGGAGAAAAAGGAACCCCCTAAACTGCTGTTGAAAATGTAAATTGGTGCAGCCATTGTGGAAAACAGAATGGAGATTCCTTAAAAAATTAAAAAGAGAGAAAGAAATGGCAACCCACTCCAGTATTCTTGCCGGGAAAATTCCATAGATTGAGGAGTCTGGCTGGCTACAGTCCACGGTTTGCAAGAGCTGGACATGACTCAGCGATTAAACAACAATGGAGGTTCCTTTACAAATTAAAATTAAAAAAATCCCAAGAGTTACTATATGATCTAGCAACGGGCTTCCAAGGTAGTGCAGTGGTAAAGAATTCGCCTGCCAGTGGAGGAGATGCAGAAGATGTGGGTTCCATCTCCGGGTCGGGAAGATCCCCTGGAGGAAGAACTGGCAACCCACTCCAGTATTCTTCCCTGGAAGATTCTGTGGATAGAGAGACACACTCCCCAGACAGAGTGTAGGCCATCTCAGAACACCCTTGATTGAGCCTGTTGAGAAAGTCTGAAGCACAAGACCGAGCTCAGCTGTATCTGGATTACTGATCCACAGATACTGTAACATGATAGAGGTGTGTTGTGTCAAGCCATAAATTCTGAGGCAATTGGTTACGCAGCAATAAGTAATGAATATGAAAGAGATAATGTAATCAGAGAAAATGGTAACAAATCCTAAAGTATTTTGTAAATGTTTATTCTTTTACTTATTTGGTTGCATCCTGGGTCTTAGTTGCAGCTTTTGGATTCTCAGATGCAGCACGGGGGATCTAATTAATTCTCTGACCAGGGATCAAACGCAGGCCCCCTGCATTGGGAGCATGGGATCTTAGCCACTGGACCACCAGGGAAGTCTCCCTCTTCTTTTTTGTTTTTTCTTTAATTTTTGGCTGCACCCCGATGCATGTGGCACCTTAGTTCCTCAACCAGGGATCAAACTTGGATGGCCGGGTAAGTCCAACAAATTCTACAATTAAAGAACACACACTGAGGATTGGGAATCAGGTGAGGTAGCTTCTTTTAAATGCTTTAATAGAAAATATAGTTGAGAGCTACAGTGAGAGCTATTGATATAAAGGGCCGAGAGAAACTGAGGAAAAGGGACTTGCTTAACTTCAAACACAGGTATTCCAAGCCTGGCAGAAACCTAAGTGACAGGATATCTGAAGCCAAATGGAATGAAGATTAATGGAATGTTTAGATTTGGAAAAACTGCTATTATCTTGAGATGTCAGGAAAGACACTGAGGAATAAGAAGAATTGTTTCTTATTTAATAATTTGAGAAGATCTCATTTCTGACTATATAAAAGCCAAATACTCGAATCAAATATCTTTTATTGACATTGACATGGCGTCATACATCTGAACATAAAAATCCCAATAATTCCTTTTTTTTTTTTTTTTTAAATCAGATTCAGCCTAAATTCTCCTGATTTAGGATTCTGATCAAGAAGCCTTATCCATGGGAGTTCCCCCAGGAAGTTCAAAGCCCAAACCAGAGGGTATTTTTTAAAAAATACACTTACAAGAAAGAAAGGTCTAATGGGGAGGAGGATAATAGTAAACACAATAATAATAGTGATTAGTACAGAAATTCATTTGAGTGGCGTGAGAACCAGTTATTTGAAGAAAGCTTCTAGACAAGACCATTTTGTTCAACCACAAAATGCCATGAGACCAGTTCACAGAATTTTGACTTTGTGCCTTTAAATAGTTGTTTTGTTGTTTGTTGTTTGGTTTTGGCTGCACAGCACGTAGGATCTTAGCTTCTCCACCAGGGATTGAGCCCACATTCCCTGCATTGCAAGCACAGAGTCTAACCAGAGAAGTCCCTAAATGGCTGTATTTAGTTCACAGGAGTGAGTGTGCCCATTTTCTCCCCTCCTACAACCCCAAATTATAAATATCTTCCATCCAAAATAGAACATTCCCCTTAGCTAAGAGTTAGAGTGAACAGGCTGTTTAGGAATCATTGTTAGTTGCCATTCTGGTTCAGATGCTAAAACAAAAGTAGCCCCAACTAGACAGAAGCTTATTTCTCTCTCCTTGCATAGCACTCCAGGTGTAAAAAAAAAGCCTTTAGTCCGAGGTTGAAATGGGGGCTCCATGGTGTCATTTGCCTTGTTTCTCTGTTGTCCTCTCGTCCACAGTTGAGCCTGTCTCATGGTTCACCACCATGAGCTGGCACCACCCCCAGGCTGCAGTAATTTTGCTAGGTCTGTCATAAGAAAGTAGTATAAACAGGATGACCCAAATAACAGGAATTTATTTTCTCTCTGTTCTGGAGGTTAGAAGTGCGAAATCAAGGTGTCAGTATTCTTGGGTATTTCTGAGGTCTGTGAGGGCAGGGAGCAGCTCCCGGCAACCTCCTTGGCTTGTAGATGGTCATCTTCTCCCGGCGTCTTTTCCCGTCATCTTTTCTCTGTGTGTGTCTCTTTCTGTGCCCAAATTTCCCGTTTATAAGGACACCGGTTATATTGCAAGCAGGCCCACCCCAGTGACCTGAATTACTTGCATCTACAGCAACCCTATTTCTAAATAAGGTCACATTCTTGAGTACTGAGGAGGAGGGGCTCTGACTTTAACATAAGAATTTGGCAGTGCAAGGATGACTGAGGTGGGAGTGAGGGAAGAAACGCTCTTTTCTTTTAAGGGTATGACCCATACCCTTAAATATCATACTCCCTTGAATCTATGGGCCAGGAGTTCACCACACAAACACCCAAATTCAAAAATAGAGGAAGGGCTTCCCTGGTGGCTCAGTGGTAAAGAATCCACCTGCCAATTCAAGAGACACAGGTTTGATCCCTGAACTGGGAAGATGCCCCATGCTATGGAGCAACAAAGCCTGCGCCCCACAGTCACTGAGCCTGTGCTCTAGAACCGGGGAGTCACAACTACTGAGGGCATGCACCACAACCACGGAGCCCCTGTGCCCTATAGCCTGTGCTCCGCAATGGGAGAAGTCACTGCAGTGAGAAGCCTGTGAACCACAATAGAGAGTAGCCCCCGCTCACTCAACTAGAGAAAAGCCGACGTTCGCAACAAAGACCCAGCACAGCCAAAAATAAATAAATGCAATTATTTTTTAAAAAAGGAAAAGGACATACATTCCTCATTGGTGGTCACATGCCCCACTAAAACTATTATTAGGGGAAGAATGGGAAGACAGATGTTAGGGTGACCAGTAGCTTTAGAGACATTATAATTTGCAAAAATCTTAGGAAGCAGAGAGCTAACTGATGCCTCCAAACTGCACTGATAATTAGTCTTTATTTTGAATACTACCTATCATACCAGAAATGTTATATTTAGTTCTCACAATAACTCTGAAAATTTGATATTTTTCCCCCATGTATTTCAAAAGAGGAAATCCAGGCTCAGAGAGATTAAGCAACTTGCCCAAAGCTGAACCTATTAAATGCTGAAGCCGGGAATCTAGTTGAGGATTCTGTCTAGTGCTGAAGCCTGATGTATTTTACCACACCCACCGTATCCTGAACCCTGGCCAGCAGATCTCAGCATGCCGGCCTCACTGATAACTATTCAATTTCAGCTCATTTCAGCCTCGGTTCTGAATGGGGACTTGAAGATTTGTATAGAAGAAATCAGAAATGCCCATTTCTAAACTTTATAGGTTAGCAAAGTGATGGGCAACCAAAATTTCATATAGAGAACACAATGCCATAAATATATATATTATATATATATATAAAACACCCTACACAATACACGTGCATGACAGGCATGCACACATACACACACACACCCTTTGCTTTTGTGGAAAACTACTACTGAGACAGGAAGCAGGCAGGATACAACCTTTAGAAGAATGACATCTGTTGAGGATATGACATAAACTGATTAAACCAACTAGGTCCAAGATAGTGAATGAATTGACTTTCACTAGACTTTGAGCCTCAGTATATGCCCATCATAATAGCTAAAGAGCATACCCACAGGGTGCTATGACAGTTCTAAGGTTGACCATAAAATGTCAAAAAGTGGACAGGGCCCAATTCTCAGAAATCCCCACCCCTTTCCCCAAAATAGCTTGAATACTCCTCCAACTCATTAGCCTATGAAATTATCCAGCCCTATTAAAACTGACAACCCTGTGCCTGCCTTCTCTTGCCTTCTGAGATGGCCCACACCCTATCTACAGAGTGTGCATCTCCTTGAGTAAACCTTCTTTCTCTTTACTATGGCTCAATCTTGAGTTCTTTCCTGTATGAAATCAAGAACCCACACTTGGCGGCCATCCCAGGGACTCACCTGAGACATGTGATGTAAGCCTCCTCTTGTGCCCCACTTTCCTTCCTGCAACACCATCCTTTCTTTCTCGACTCCTCACCTCTACCCGCAAGGCATCACTTTGCTCAGCTGTTGCTCAAGTTAAAAAATACTCAAATATTATCTCTTAGATATGGAACCTAAAAAAATCTCTGGAATTTGTACAAACAGAGAGCAAATTGCTGGTTGCCAGAGGCAGTAGAGAGGCAGTGGCCAAAATGGGGGAAGGTGATCAAAAGCTACGAGCTTCCAATTATAAGATAAATAAGTCCTGAAAATGTAATATATAGCATGGTGACTATAGTGAGCAATACTTGATTGTCTATTTGAAATTTGCTTGAGAAAGTGTATCCTGAAAGTTCTCCTCACAAGAAAAGAGAAATTGTAACTATGCGTGATGATGCCTGTTAATCATCCGCAGTATATATGTGGGTCAAACCGTCGTCTTTGTACACCTAAAACTAATATATTGTTTTTTGTTGATTATATCTTAGTTAAAAAAAAAACCTCTCAATGCTTATTAAAAGATGAAGGCTGTAAGTAAGAATTCTCTAGAGTTGCACAAAGAAACTTTCATCTCTCTCCCTCTCCCCAAAGATTAAGACAGATAAAACAATGCTGTTATGGTTTCAATGTTCTCAGCCCGTTTCTTTTTAGGCAGAAAGAAAGTCAGCTTGGGATGATGATATGCTAGTCTCAATGGTTTTGCAGAGGGTTTCCTGAGTGGCTTTCATTTGCTGCATGAATGTAAGATCAGTGGGTGTAGGCAAAGGTCACAATAAGGGCTCTTTCTCCTCCTCTTTTTTTTTTTTTGCTATGGTTTTTCCAGTGGTCATGTATGGATGTGAGAGTTGGACTATAAAGAGGGCTGAGCGCAGAAGAATTTGTGCTTTTGAACTGTGGTGTTGGAGAAGACTGTTGAGAGTCCCTTGGACTGCAGGAAGATCCAACCAGTCCATCCTAAAGGAGATCAGTCCTGGGTGTTCATTGGAAGGACTGATGCTGAAGCTGAAACTCCAATACTTTGGCCACTTGATGCGAAGAGCTGACTTATTGGAAAAGACCCTGATGCTGGGAAAGACTGAGGGCAGGAGGAGAAGGGGACAACAGAGGATGAGATGGTTGGATGGCATCACCAATTCAATGGACATGGATTTGGGTGAACTCCAGGAGTTGGTGGTGGACAGGGAGGCCTGGAGTGCTGTGGTTCATGGGGTCACAAAGAGTCGGACACAACTGAGTGACTGAACTGAACTGAACTCCCTTTTATTGGGCTTCCCAGATGGCGCTAGTGTGAAAGAATCTGCCTGCCAATGCAGGAGACATAAAAGACACAGGTTTGATTCCTGGGTGGGGAAGATCTCCTGGAGGAGGGCACTGCAACCCACTCTAGTATTCTTGCCTGGAGAATCCCAAGGACAGAGGAGTTTGGTGGGTTACAGTACATGGGGTTGCACAGAACAGGACATGACTGAAGGGACTTAGCAGGCACACACTTCCCTTTATGGCTTAGCAGCAGTTTCTTCCACTGATCTATGTAAAATTCTGGGGAATGAGTATACAATTTGCAAAAGGAGAAGAGAGGAAACCTACACTCTAATAAATGCTGGAATCAGAGTTAATGTCAAGGTGACTTCTCAAGGTCTGCTGGCAGACAGATCACCAGTTGCCACTAAGGGAACCTCATCTGAGCCACAGGATTCTTCTCAGCTGATGACTCAGGCTTGATACCAAGGGTTCCATGTTTGGCTGCAAAATATATCCATTTTACCTCAGTATGTAGTTCACAATCAAAGCTCTCAGGACCTGGCCACTTTGGCATAGTATCTGAGCCCATGTGTGACCCAGGAGAGTTGCAACTGTGGAGCCAAGCATAGAAAATCTCCCTACGCTGGCTGGTCTGTGTTTTGGTTCAGTAAGGCCATCATCCTCTGGACCATAGTACTGAGAAAGTCTCATGAGAATGGAAGCCAGGTCTAGTGTGTTCCCAGTTATGTCCTTGGTGTCCAGTGTAATGACTGGTACATAGCAGATGCTTGGTGAGTAGTTGAGTATAAAATATGCTAATAAAGGACCCAGAATCCATTGATGAATGAATCCACCCTAGCAGCCACACCAACTGTAGATGCTAGTCTCTTTACCTGGTGTTTGGAAAGCAGGTGTGCCTTGTTTGAACTGAATTCTTAGACTATTCAAGTAGAAAAGATAGAGTGGCCTTGAGAAGGAATAAAGGTAAATTGATTTACAATCAGTTGACTGGAAGCATAAAGGAAATGTGACTGTATTTACATTCCAATTCAGTAGAGCAAATTTTGCTGGCTGCATAATGTATTATTTCAGATATCTAAATCTTGTAGGTCACAGGTGACCAACTGCAAGGCTCTGATTCCCCAAAAGGACAGGTCTGAACAAGGTTTATTTCAATAGAGTGCAACCTATCATATTAAATAAATGAGACAAGTAGGGAGCAGGACATAACCTTTAAAAGAATGACTTAGCCCCAAGACACATCAACTCGTTAGAAAGAACTAGATCCAAGATGGTGGACAAGTCAACTTCTACTAGCTCTTGACCCTCATAGCCTCACTGTAATACCACAATACTCCATGGCAGTTCTGAGGCCGCCGTAAAAGGCCAAAAATTGGGTGAGGTCCAATTCCCAGAAATCCCCATCCTTTGTCTAAAATGAAAAGTGAAAGTGTTAGTCGCTCAGTGGTGTCTGACTCTGTGACTCCATGAACTGTAGCCCACCAGTCTCCTCTTCCATGGGATTCTCCAGGCAAGAATACTGGAGTGGGTAGCCATTCCCTTCTCCAGGGGATCTTTCTGACCCAAGGACTGAATTTGGGTCTCCCTAATTGCAGGCAAATTTTTTACCATCTGACCCACCTTAGCCAGAATAATCCTCTTGCCAGAATAATCGTCCCATTTATCAGCCTATGAAATAACCTAGAGCTATAAAAACTGACAACCCCCTACCCTGGGGTCTCTCACCTTCTGAGATGGTGCATGCTCTGTCTATGGAGTGCATATCTCCCAGAATAAGCCTTCTTTCTCATTACCATGGCTCAGTCTTGAATTCTTTCCTGCATGAAGCCAAGAACCCACAGTTGGCGGCAGCTTCAGGGACTCACCTGAGACCTGGGACATAACCATCCTCTACAGCCACACTCTCTTTCCTGTAACATAAACACATCAATTTTTGTTGTTGTTATTGTTAGAAACAGCTCCATGATCCAAAATGGACTCAAGTTACCCAGGGGTTGAAGTAGAAACTTGACATTTCTAGTTCCCCAAACCAGATCTCAAAATCAGGCCAATTTCCCCATCTTTCAGACAGAGAAATTGGACAGATTGAAGGTAAAGCAGATATTATAAGTTATTTGTTATTATATATGTTATTATACTCATAATGAGAGCTATGTAAATAATTCAAATAGTTCCATTCAGTTTAGTCACTCAGTCGTGTCCGACTCTTTGCACCCTCATGAACTGCAGAATGCCAGGCCTCCCTGTCCATCACCAACTCCCAGAGTCTACCCAAACCCATGTCCATCGAGTCGGTGATGCCATCCAACCATCTCATCCTCTGTCGTCCCCTTCTCCTCCTGCCCCCAATCCTTCCCAGCATCAGGGTCTTTTCCAATGAGTCAACTCTTCGCATCAGGTGGTCAAAGTACTGGAGTTTCAGCTTCAACATCAGTCCTTCCAATGAACACCCAGGACTGATCTTCTTTAGGATGGACTGGTTGGATCTCCTTGCAGTCCAAGGGACTCTCAACAGTCTTCTCCAACACCACAGTTCAAAAGTATCAGTTCTTCAGCACTCAGCCTTTTTCACTGTCCAACTCTCACATCCATACATGACTACTGGGAAAACCATAGCCTTGACTAGACGAACCTTTGTTGGCAAAGTAATGCCTCTGCTTTTCAATATGCTATCTAGGTTGGCCATAACTTTCCTTCCAAAGAGTAAGCGTCTTTTGATTTCATGACTGCAATCACCATCTGCAGTGATTTTGGAGCCCAAAAAAATAAAGTCTGTTTCCACTGTTTCCTCATCTATTTAGCAATTACTAACACCACAAAGCTCATGTATACATACATGAGCTTTGTGGTGTTAGTAATTGCTATTTTAAAAACATGCAAAACTTGGAAACTATGTATGAATCTGTTTTTTTATAAATCAAATACTCCCCCAAATTTTGTCATTATTCAATTTATTTTTATAAATTGAACTGTACTTTAAAGTAAGTAGGACAGTTCTGTTTTGTTTTTTTAAATTTATTTATTTGCCTGTTCGTGTCTTAGTTGCAGCATATGGGATCGTCTATCTTTGTTGTGTTATGCAGGATATACTCATTGCAGCATGCAAGATCTTAGTTGCAGTATGTGGGATATAGTTTCCTGACCAGGGATTAAACCTGGGTCCCTTGCATTGGGAGCATTGTGTCCTAGCCACAGGGAAGGTGGAAGCCACTTCCATCAGAGAAGTTCCCAGGACAGTTTTTTTACTTAAAGAAACTTCTACAAAAAAATCTTGGATAAAATGAATATCATTTTTTTTAAAGCTAATGCTGACATTTGTTTCTGCTTGTTTGTCTGTGTAGAATTATGTAGTAGAAAAGCACTGGGTTGTTTTGGTCAGACACGCCTGAATAGTCACTGGAAGGACTGATGGTGAAGCTGAAGCTCCAATATGTTGGCCACCTGATGTGAAGAGATGACTCATTGGAAAAGACCCTGATGTTGGGGAAGATTGAAGACATGAGGAGAAGGGGATGACAGTGGATGAGATGGCTGGATGGCATCCCCAACTCAATGGACACGAGTTTGAGCAAAGTCCAGGAGATAGCGAAGGACAGGTAATTCTGGCTTGTTGCAGTTCATGGGATTGCAAATAATTGGACATGACTTAGTGACTGAACAACAACATAGAATGTTGATTTGTTTATTTACAAATGGAGATAGTAAAAACAGCCTCTAAAGATTGCTGTTGTGGAGTCCTAGAAGGCGATGTGATAACAGAAGAATAATCTATCTCTGAGAAGGATTGTGTGTTGTGAGAAATTCTAAGCCACCATGGCTGCCTTAGAAGATGGAGAGGACCACCATTCATGAAAGTGGGCAGCTTCTAGAAGCTGAAAAGGCAAGAAAGGAAATGAATGTTTCTCTGTAGCCTCAGGAAGGAATGCAGACCTGCAGACATCTGGAATTTTGCCTAGTGAGACTGACTTCAGACTTTGGTTTGATAACAAATTTCTGTTAACAGAGTCATTTAAAAAAATAGGTGTGAGGGTTTAATGTAAAGCACTGTGTTGGCTACATAAGAGGTACTCAGGAACTCTTTGTTTCTTTTTTTAAAAACTAATTAATGAATGAATTTGGCTGCATCTGACCTTAGTTGCAGCATGCGGGATCTTTCTGGGATCTTTTGTCATGGTGTACATAATTGCCACCCAAGGCATGTGAGATCTTAGTTCCCTCAGCAGGGTGTCAAACCCATGTTCCCTGCATTGCAAGGCAGATTCTTAACCATCAGGGAAGCCCTTATTTCTTTTTTGAGAAGACAGCATTCTGATTTAAGTGAGAAAAACCTTTGAGGTGAAGGCATTCTCTCCAACTTGACTTTGACTTTCTGACTCCTACCGCCTGACCTCAATCATGTCATGAAGAATTGCGGAAAGATCTGTCATGTGCAGGCTTCCCTGGTAGCGCAGTGGTAAACAATCCACCTTCCAAGCAAGAGACTTGGGTTCGATCCCTGGGTGGGGAAGATCCCCTGAAGGAGGGCATGGCAA
Source organism: Antilocapra americana (assembly GCA_007570785.1). Classification (NCBI taxonomy): domain Eukaryota; kingdom Metazoa; phylum Chordata; class Mammalia; order Artiodactyla; family Antilocapridae; genus Antilocapra; species Antilocapra americana. The sequence continues at coordinate 15,392,144 of ML661338.1, forward strand.
CCCACTCCAGTATTCTTGCCTGGAGAAACCCACGGACAGAGGAGCCTGGCAGGCTACAGCCCATTAGGTAGCAAAGAGTCAGATACGACTTAGCGACTAAACAACAGTCTTGTGCTTTAGAAAGAGTAACGAAAGGGAGAACAGTGTCTTCACAAGGCCTGAGTGGTGACACTGGGAGCTGTCACTAAAAGAACGGAGAGTGTCTGTACCCTTTAGGGCAGCAACCTCACATGTAGCAACAAGGTCACAGCAAAAGTGCACAAATCACCTTTCCCTGAGCACAGGTGAACAATAGCTTTGGGCCCTGAGGGTCACACTGATGACAGGTCAAATCTGACCATCTTGTTTTGTAATCTCAGATTACAAAATGTTCTAATTGGGCATCAAAATAATGTGTCCTGGTCTTTTAGTCACATGCATTATTTGTTTTACACCAAGGAAATAGCTTCTGTTTCATTTATTTGAATTGGACTGGGGAGAAATCCAAAAATGTCATAGCTTACTTCCCCCCACCCCAGCCTCCCCACCCCTGCCCCTTGGCCCTTTCTTTATCTGGATCTGAGACCTGAGTGGAAGCAAGTTTGAGCACACAAGAGAAAAGGATAAAGTATAGTTGTCTCCTGGTATCCTTTTGCCTGGGAGTGGGACTGTGGGGTGTGGATTGTGTCCAAGACTCCCAGCAGTACCCAAATTCATGGATTTTCAAGTCCTTTATATAAAGTGCTGTAGTATTTGCATATGACCTACACATATGCTCCCATCAGTTCATTTCAATTCAGTCGCTTAATCGTGTCTGACCCTTTGCGACCCCATGAATCGCAGCACGCCAGGCCTCCCTGTCCATCACCAACTCCCGGAGTCTACCCAAACCCATGTCCATCGAGTCGGTGATGCCATCCAACCATCTCATCCTCTGTCGTCCCCTTCTCCTCCTGCCCTCAATCCTTCCCAGCATTAGGGTCTTTTCCAATGAGTCAACTCTTCACATCAGGTGGCCAAAGTACTGGAGTTTCAGCTTCAACATCAGTCCTTCCAGTGAACAACCCAGGACTGAACTCCTTTAAGATGGACTTGTTGGATCTCCTTGCAGTCCAAGGGACTCTCAAGAGTCTTCTCCAACACCACAGTTCAAAAGCGTCAGTTCTTCAGCGCTCAGCCTTTTTCACTGATCAACTCTCACATCCATACATGACTACTGGAAAAACCATAACCTTGAGTAGACAGATCTTTGTTGGCAAAGTAATGTCTCTGCTTTTCAATATGCTGTCCAGGTTGGTCAAAACTTTCCTTCCAAGGAGTAAGCGTCTTTTAATTTCATGGCTGCAGTGATTTTGGAGCCCCAAAATATAAAGTCTGACACTGTTTCCACTGTTTCCCCATCTATTTGCTGTGAAGTGATGGGACCAGATGCCATGATCTTAGTTTTCTGAATGTTGAGCTTTAAGCCAACTTTTTCACTCTCTTTCACTTTCATCAAGAGGCTCTTTAGTTCTTCTTTACTTCCTGCCATAAGTGTGGTGTCATCTGCATATCTGAGGTTATTGCTATTTCTCCCAACAATCTTTATTCCAGCTTGTGCTTCTTCCAGCCTAGTGTTTCTCATGATGTACTCTGCATAGAAGTTAAATAAGCAGGGTGACAATATACAGCCTTGATGCACTCCTTTTCCTATTTGGAACCAGTCTGTTGTTCCATGTCCAGTTCTAACTGTTGCTTCCTGACCTGCATACAGGTTTCTCAAGAGGCAGGTCAGATGGTCTGGTATGCCCATCTCTTTCAGAATTTTCTACAGTTTATTGTGATCCACACAGTCAAAGGCTTTGGCATAGTCAATAAAGCAGAAATAGATGTTTTTCTGGAACTCTCTTGCTTTTTCGATGATCCATCGAATGTTAGCAATTTGATTTCTGGTTCCTCTCTCTTTTCTAAAACGAGCTTGAACATCTGGAAGTCCACAGTTCATGTATTTCTGAAGCATGGCTTGGAGAATTTTGAGCATTACTTTACTAGCGTGTAAGATGAGTGCAATTGTGCAGTAGTTTGAGCATTCTTTGGCATTGCCTTTCTTTAGGATAGGAATGTAAACTGACCTTTTCCAGCCCTGTGGCCATTGCTGAGTTTTCCAAATTTGTTGCATATTGAGTGCAGCACTTTCACAGTGTCATCTTTCAGGATTTGAAATAGCTCAATTGGAATTCCATCACCTCCACTAGCTTTGTTCATAGTGATGCTTTCTAAGGCCCACTTGACTTCACATTCCAGGATGTCTGGCTCTAGGAGAGTGATCACATCATTGCGATTATCTGGGTTTTGAAGATCTTTTTTGTGCTGTTCTTCTGTGTATTCTTGTCACCTCTTCTTAGTATCTTCTGCTTCTGTTAGGTCCATACCATTTCTGTCCTTTATTGAGCCCATCTTTGCATGAAATGTTCCCTTGGTATCTCTAATTTTCTTGAGATCTCTAGTCTTTCCCATTCTATTTTTTCCCTCTATTTCTTTGCATTGATCACTGAGGAAGGCTTTCTCATCTCTCCTTGCTATTCTTTTGAACTGTGCATTCAGATGGGAATATCTTTCTTTTTCCTCTTTGCTTTTTGCTTCTCTTCTTTTCACAGCTATTTATAAGGCCTCCTCAGACAGCCATTTTGCCTTTTTGCATTTCTTTTTCTTGGGGATGGTTTTGATCCCTGTCTCCTGTACAATGTCACAAACCTCCATCCATAGTTCTTCAGGTACTCTATCAGATTTAATCCCTTGAATCTATTTGTCACTTCCACTATATGATCATAAGGGATTTTATTTAGGTCATACCTGAATGGTCTAGTGGTTTTCCCTACTTTCTTCAATTTAAGTCTGAATTTGGCAATAAGGAGTTCGTGATCTGAGCCACAGTCAGCTCCTGGTCTTGTTTTTGCTGACTGTTTACAGCTTCTTCATCTTTGGCTGCAAAGAATATAATCAATCTGATTTCTGTGTTGACTATCTGGTGATGTCCATGTGTAGAGTCTTCTTTTGTGTTGTTGGAAGGGGGTGTTTGCTATGACCAGTGCGTTCTCTTGGCAAAACTCTATTAGCCTTTGCCCTGTTTTATTCTGTACTCCAAGGCCAAATTTACCTGTTACTCCAGGTGTTTCCTGACTTCCTACTTTTGCATTCCAGTCCCTGATAATGAAAAGGACATCTTTTTTGGGTGTGAGTTCTAAAAAGTCTTGTAGGTCTTCATAGAACCATTCAACTTCAGCCTCTTCAGCATTACTGGTTGGGGCATAGGCTTGGATTACTGTAGTATTGAATGCTCTACCTTGGAAACGAACAGAGATCATTCTGTCATTTTTGAGATTGCATCCAAGTACAGCATTTCGGACTCTTGTTGACCATGATGGCTACTCCATTTCTTCTAAGGGATGCCTGCCCACAGTGTTAGATATAATGGTCATCTGAGTTAAATTCGCTCATTCCAGTCCATTTTAGTTTGCTGATTTCTAGAATGTCAACGTTCACTCTTGCCATCTCCTGTTTGACCACTTCCAATTTGCCTTGATTCATGGACCTAACATTCCAGGTTCCTATGCAATATTGCTCTTTACAGCATCAGACCTTGCTTCTATCACCAGTCACATCCACAACTGGGCATTGTTTCTGCTTTGGCTCCATCCCTTCATTCTTTCTGGAGTTATTTCTCCACTCATCTCCAGTAGCATACTGGGCACCCACCAACCTGGGGAGTTCATCTTTCAGTGTCCTATCCTTTTGCCTTTTCATACTGTTCGTGGGGTTCTCAAGGCAAGAATACTGAAGTGGTTTGCCATTCCCTTCTCCAGTGGACCACATTCTGTCAGACCTCTCCACCATGATCCGACTGTCCTGGGTGGCCCCACACAGCATGGCTTAGTTTCATTGAGTTAGACAAGGCTGTGGTCCTTGTGATCAGATTGGCTAGTTTTCCGTTTTTATGGTTTCAATGTGTCTGCCCTCTGACGCCCTCTTGCAACACCTACCATCTTACTTGGGTTTCTCTTACCTTAGACGTGAGGTATCTCTTCACAGTTGCTCCAGCAAAGTGCAGACGCTGCTCCTTACCTTGGACAAGGGGTATCTCCTCCCGGCTGCCCCTCCTGACCTTGAATATGGAGAAGTTCCTCTCCTCCCTCCTGTGCCGTGCAGCTGCCGCTCCTTGGGTATGTGGTTGCTCCTCTTGACCACCGCCCCTGACCTCGGGCATGGGCTTGCTCCTCTCGGCTGGCTGCCTCCCCTGACCTCAGCCATGGGGTAGCTCTGTTGCAGCTGCCGCATCCTCCCATAGATGTTAAATAATACATAGATTACTTATACTATGATGTAAATTCTATTAAATAGTTGCCAGTGTATGGCAAATTCAAGTTTTGCTCTTTAAACTTTCTGGAATTATTTTTCCAAATATTTCAGATCCTCAAAATATTGGTTGAATCTTCAGGTGCTAAAGCTATGGATACAAAGGGCCAGCTCTAGCGATAGCTCTTTACGATAAGGACAAGATTTGGGGATGTTCACAGTGTTCTTTGGTTTTGGTTTCCATCTGCTTCTAATTGCCACCAAGACTACCTCCTCAAGGCCATAGATGGAGATCAGTGACAGTGACTCTCAACCCCTATCCTGTATCCACATAAGGTGTGGTGTGGGAGAAATGGTGCCAGAACTGGAGTCCACTTGGGTCATCCATGGAATATTGAGTTACTGGCCCCAATTCTTACTCTTCCCTGCAGACATGACCTTTGCCTGGTGATGTTGCAGCTCATCTCACAAAAGCAGAGTGTGTTCCCTTCCACTTGACCTTGGACTTGATTTCATGATTTACCTTGGCAGGTTAGCAAATGTGACACAATAGAAGCTTAAAAAGTGCTTTGAGGGCGGGCCTAGCCCTCTGTCACTGAAGAAGAATCCTCCACTCTGGACAGCTTTTCCCTCGATTCTAGGTCCCAGGCTAAAAACACATAGAGAAGAGATATGAGCTGGCCAGACCCAGAGTTGACCAGAGCTGTTCTGCTGAACCCAGTCGGAATCAGTTAATCCTTTACTAACACTGATCTGGGAAGATCTCACATGCCGAGGAGCAACTAAGCCGGTGAACCATGACCACTGAGCCCTTGTTCTAGAGCCCGGGAGCCACAACTACTGAGCCCACACGCGGCAACTACTGAAGCCAGTGTGCCCTAGAGCCCTGTGCTCTGCAGCAAGAGAAGACAGAGCTTGAGAAATAGAGAGCATCCCCTGCTTGTCGAAGCTAGAGAAAAGCCCGAGCAGCAACGAAGACCCAACACAGACATAAACAACATTTCTAAAAATTCTTGAAAGCAAAGCAACAACAACAAAATGATAACAGGGAAAATCTGAGAAACTGTCATAGCCCAAACTGTCACAACCACTTAATATAATGTGGTATCCCGGTTAGGATCAAAACCAGAAAAGGATCATTAGATAAAGTCTATAGAATATAAATTAATTAATGATAATGTATTGATATTGGTTCATTAGTTGTGATAAATGTATCATATGTAGGACATTAACAATAGGGAAATCTGAATGCGGAGTACAGGGGAACTTTTTTCTATGACGTTTGCAAACTTTTCAATAAATGTAAAATTAATCTAAAAAATTAAAAATTAGAAAAGTGGGCATTCTTAACCAAATTCTCACGTTCTCTAAAAGGCCCTTTAGCTTTGGTTTCACTAATTCATATCTCTTCCCTCTCATTCCTCAAGTCCTGGAAATTCTAGTTCGCCTGCCTGGCTTTGCAATTTATCTTCTCGCCCTACATTTGTTCCCATGTCACCTGCTGTCATCCTAGCACATCTTACCAGGTTTCTAGCTCGCAGATTGGTGGGTGTCAGTGGCATGATTTCCCAGGCTGGACAAGACATGACATGTCAAGACTGCCAACTTGTGGTCATGTCAACAGCTCAAACTTTGTCACCTTAAATAGCTTATCTTTCTTCTCAGAGCAAAGACAATTTATTTAAGGAGCTGTGAAAACAAGAAAACATTCTAGGCATTTTTTAAAAAAAATCTTAAGATTTAAGAACATGGCAGGAACTCTGGATATCATCTGGCCCAAACCTCTCATTTTAAAGATAAAGAGAATGAGGGCCAGAAAAACTAAGGTTGACAAGGGTAAGCACAAAGCTGTGTTTCCAGATTCAGATATCATATGTGCAGTTCATGACACAAAATTCATAGAGAAGTAATGACCCAGATCAACTATATTCATATCAGAATATAGTTATCAAAGATTTACTTTGGACAAACAGGTAATAGAAACATGAGCTAGAGCAGTAGGTATCCTCAAGCAGCTTCCGATATAGGGATGGGTGGGAAAGAACAGTAGCATGGGGGTAACTATAATGTAAGCAAGAGTAACGTGAAGTAAGAGGTAAGGAGGGAGGTATGATATCCAGTTAAGTATATCAAGAAAGGATTCATGGAGGCGATATCATTTGTGGTGGACTTTGAAGGACGGGTGAGATTCTGATGGGTGGACGTGGTGGTGGGGGAGACATTCTAGGCAGAAGAAGAGTACAGGCCAAGTCAGAAACGTGGGATAGTACAGACTGCATCGGTGGTTTAGATGCTAAGTTGTGTTTGACTCCTGTGACACCATGGACTGTAGCCTGTAGCTACTGTAGCTCCTCTGTCCATGGAGTTTCCCAGGCAAGAATACAGGAGTGGGTTGCCATTTCCTTCTCCAGATCCTTCAATCTCAATCAAGGATCGAACCCGGGCCTCCTTCATTGCAGGCAGATTCTTTACTAACTTAGCTATGAGGGAAGCAAGAGCAAATTCACTGGTTTGGGGAGAAAATTCTGCAATCAGCCAGGATAATATCACAGAGGGCTTTAAATGCCTGTGACTTAGGTCTATGAATGACTGTGACTTTAGTATTTAATTCTGTAAGTGATGAAAGTAACAGTGAAAGTCTCTCAGTCGTGTCTGACTCTTTGTGACCCCATGAACTATACAGTCCATAGAATTCTCAAGGCCAGAATACTGGAGTAGCCTTTCCCTTCTCTAGGGGATCGTTCAAGACCCAGGGATTGAACCCAGGTCTCCCTCATTGCAGGCGGGTTCTTTACCAGTTGAACTGGAGTGGGTAGCCTATCCCTTCTCCAGGAACCAGGGTCTCCTGCACTGCAGGTGAATTCTTTACCAACTGAGCTATCAGGGAGGCCCTGTAAGTGATGAGGAGTGCCTGATTTGTGCTGCTGGTAGGGAAGAGGAGGCCCTTTCTCTGGTTTGGGTTGGTGCTTTCACTGCAGAGTGGTAAGAAGGTCAGAGGCACACTTACTGGCATTGAAGCAGAGCATAAAATAGACTGGGGAAGGGAATGCCCCTTGAATGAGGTGGGAACACATTGGGGAGCCACAGTGTCTTATGAGAATATGGGGCTTAAGTAAAACAACACAAGTATAGCCAGGGAAGTGTGTGAGCCAGAAGAAATGGAACATGCATCAGAGTGAGAATGGACAGAACTTACAGCCAGTTTAGGAACCAGGGAGGCCAAGAGATTTTCTGAGTGGTGAGCTATGGAATAAGATGATGGTAAGACTGGGAGGTTCAGGAAACTATAAGAGGCTCGTTTGTTGTTGTTTAGTCACTAAGTCACATGGCCTCATGGTCTGTAGCCCACCAGGCTCCTCTGTCCATTCTTTTTTTAAAAAATTTTGGCTACACCCCATGGCATATGGGACCTAGTTCCCTGACCAGGGATTGAATTTGTGCTCCCTTCATTGAAAGATGGAGTCTTAACCACCAGACTGCTGGCGAAGTCTCTGGACTATTCATTTGCTCATGCTGGGTGTCAAGGGGTTATAGAAGGAAATTAAATTGATATAATTGAAAATTTCAAAGTGAGTGCTAGAATAAGATGCAGCTTTTCAAAGGAAATACTAAAGCACTGGTTTCAGAATTTCAAAAGCATTCAAGCCGTAATAAGGATGTGATGGCCAGTTTTGCCTCAGCTTAGGCCACAGTCCCCAGTTATTCAATCAAACACTAATCTAGGTGTTGCTGAGAGGGTACTTTGTAGATGTAATTAAAATCCAAAGTCACTTGACTTTTAGGGTGATTATCTGGGTGGGTCTGATTCAATTAGCTTAAAGGCTTGAAGAGCGCAGGTGGGGCTTCCTGAAGAATACCCTTGCAGAACAGCTTCAGCTCCTGCCAGGGAGTTCCAGCCTGCCCTCCCAGAAAACTTGACCTAAGGATTGGCCTCTACAACCACGTGAAGTCAATGCCTTGGAATTAGTCTCATAGTATACATCTCCTATTATTTCTCTATCTCTGGTTGAACCCTGACAAAGGGTATTGATGAGCTGACAAAGGAGGACTTAAGAAAGAATACAGTGAGGGCAGTTTCTTTGGAGGGAGCTATGCTTTGATTTCCTTCCCTCAAGTTAGGTGGAGCTTCATTGGGACCACTGAGAGTGGTCAAAGAATCCTCCAGCCAATGCAGAAGATTCAGGTTCAATCCCTGGTCTGGGAAGATCCCCTGGAGAAGGATATGGCAACCTACTCCAGTATTCTTGCCTGGGAAATCCTCTGGACAGAGGAGCCTGGTGGTCTGCAGTCCATGGGGCCTCAGAGAGTGGGATGCAATTGAGCACACACACAAATGATAGACACTTCACACAAAAAAATGCAAGAAGTATCACAATGCTTTTCTGATATTCTTTGTAGTTAAGAAACCAGGCACCAGGGATAGTTACCCTGAATTTTTAAAGCAGTTAAGAGTGTCAGAAAATATAATTGACTTGATATCACCACAGAATACAATCAAATTAATATCAAGGTATGCCAGTTACAAATTTGCTGCTTCTTGGCTCCAAATGCACCATTTTTGTTTGCTCTTTGAAAACAGTTCTGGTACCTTTAGATACTTTTCCTTTGCCAGCTGGCATGATATTAAGCTCTGTCAGCAGAGAGAGTGCTAAAAAGACTGGAGAAGGAAAAAGGTTTTTTACTTCCTGATTCTGTGTGTGGCTTTCAAGGACACAGTACCTGGGGTGATGGGAGGGGTGGGGGTGTGGGGGTGGCTGGGGTGCATGGGGGTGGTTGGGGGCGTGGGGAATAGGGTGCATGGGAGGTGGTGAGGGTGGGGGTTGGGTGCATGGGGGATGGTGGAGGGTGTGGGAGAGTGGGGTGCCTGGGAGTGGCCCCCAGAGGCCAGTAGCTGTTCCTCTCCCCTATGCTGGCTCCCCAGTCCTGAGCAGTTTTACATCCCAGTACCTCTGGTGAGCCCTAACTACTTCCCCACCACTCCAGATAGTTAGTTTCCCGCAAATCATTAAAGGACCTGGCACCACAGTGATTTCTCTGCCCTTCCATGAGCCACAGCCAAGCTCTCTCCAACAGAATGTGGGGATCACAGCCTCGGGGAGCAGGGCTTCCCCTTCTGTGCTCTCTCAGCCCTGAGGGTGGTGGCTGCTCCTTCTCTCTGTTATTCCTGCATGCTTTCGAGTTCCCCTTCCTTCTGAACTAGCCCACCCTCTCAGACCAGAAAGGGAGGTCAGCCGGTCAGCACTACAGCCAGAGTCATGCCAGCCAGGAAGTGATCATGAATTCACTTTCGGATTTCGTGCTTGGAAAGTTCATGGCCCAGCCACTAACGGATCTCCACTTCTTTGCAGCACTAGCTCCAGACTCAAGTCTCAGGTGGATGCATATGACGGATGCCTTTCTCCCTAACTCTTAGGTGCTCTGGAAAAGTGATTATTTGCTGTTCTCATCTGATTGGTGGGGGGGGGGCGACATAAAGGAACACTCATGGGGAATTCCCTAACTATAGGAAAGAAGTCCTCATGCTAAGAAGTCAGGAGGAAAGAATGACAAGTGTGTAATGTCATTTTTGGCGTTAGAGCAGATAACCAACTATTTTTGGCATTGGCGCAATTAACCAAATGTTTGCATGGATTAAAGTAGGTCATGCTTAAACCCACAATTTTGTATTCTGTAGTAGCTTTATGATCACCAGAGAGATGAAACACAAAGCATGACTTTAAATATATATATATATATATATATATATATATATATACACACACACAGTGAATATACATTACTGTGTATAAAATAGATACCTAGTGGGAAGCTCAGCCCAGTGCTCTGTGATGGCATTTTACTGGGATGAAATGGAGGGGGCGGTGGGAGGAAGGTTCAAGAAGGAGGGGATATATGCGTACTAATGGCTGATTCACCAACACATTGTAAAGCAATTATCCTCCAATTAAAAATAAAATTTAAAAAATACACAGTGAATTTTATTTTATATTTACTTATTTTTGGCCTCAAGCCTTGTGGGATCGTAGTTTCCCAACAGGGATTGAACCCAGGGCCACAGCGTTGAACGTGCCAGTGCTAACAACTGGACTGCCAGAGAATGCCCCATGAAGCATGACTTTTAGAGAATTAAAGTCCATAAGATAAAAAGTTAATACAGCAATAAATGTTTACCTTCATTCCAATTGCAAATCAAGAAAATATGTAAACCAAAAAGTATTAATAGTTCTTGTGTTTTTTATGCCATACATTTTTATTAGTTTTTAAACTGGACATATTCAGTATGTGGGGACAGTGCTTTAACATTCTTTTCTCAGTTCAGAAAGTGAGCCTCAAGCTAGTATTAAAAAATGGCCACCAAGCTCTCATTCTTTTTCCTTTCTATCTTTTTCTGAAGTATTCAGATTTGGTAATCATGTTGATGACTGTTCTGGGCATATTGCTCCATAATTATCCCAATTATCCTAACAGTTGCTACAACTGGGGGCACATTTTCAGAGTAAGATTATAAGAGAATATAAACAGTATTTGAAAATAACTTCTCCAGAATAACATTTCATCTGCTAGGCTGGCAGTTGAGAGAGTTTAGAACTCCATGCACTTTTCCCAAAGAAAGGAAACACATCCTTCCTGGACAGGACACACCCGTGTGCATCAGAGATACTTTCAAAAAAGAGATTTTTAAACCTCTGTGAATTGGCATTTCATATTCTTGTTTACGGTCTTCCCAGGCGGTGCTAGTGGTAAAGAACCCACCTGCCAGTACAGGAGACATAAGAGACATGGGTTTGATCCCTGGGTTGGGAAGATCCCCTGGAGGAAGGCATGGCAACCCACTCCAGTATTCTTGCCTAGAGAATCCCATGGACAGAGGAAACTGGTGGGCTACGGTCCGTGGGGCTGCAGAGAGTTGAATGCAACTGAAGCGACTTACCACACAGGCACACACATTCTTGATCACATATAATACTTAATTTTTCTGTGCTTTTCTAGGCAACCGTATTTAAAACTGGCATTCTGACTATAATACACATCAGAATTTTGGCTGATGAGTTTACTTCTGTGTCGTTTACCAGAAGTTGGCTTCTGAGCCCGCAGGGCCAAGGGCCAAATCCTTGAGTATGTACCGTTTCTAAAAGAAATGAAAACTTGGCTTGTGTGGCCTCTCTGGAGAAGCTGCTCACCTTCCCTCTTTCTGATGTCTACCACCTTGCTCTGTCTTTGGCCACAACTGTGATTTTTGTGTGTGTGTGTGGTGGGGGGTGTGGGGGGTGGGAATGGTACACAGAATAGTGGGAAAAGAGTGAGTTTTGGCACAGAAGACTTAGATTTGGATCCTAACTTTGTCATTTACTGTGGGCAAAATACTTCAACAGTCTGCAGCTCAGTTCTTCACTTGTAAATTGGGAATAATACCTGCTTACAGGTTGGTGGGTAAGATAATGTACCTAAGCTGCCCATTACAATGCCTAGAAAACAGTAGATGCTCAATAAATGATAGCTAGTATTAAAATGTTTTCAAGTGATTGGCAAGTAACTCCTAGAATCACAGTGAGGGAGGAATATGCAATTGAACCCATTTTTTCTGCCCAGATTAGAGAAGAGGAAAAACCCTCACACAGGAGGATTTTTATGCTACTGACAGTAATTTCCACATTTCCCCCTATTCTCAAGTTCCACTGTTACTTTTAAGATAACTTCTTCTCTTCTAGTTAAATGTGTGGCTCCAAGTCTGGCTAACCTCTTTTAGTTCTTCAAAACTTGCCTCAGTCACACTTGCCTTTTGTGCATTCTCCAAACAGGCAGCATTTATTTCTATCTCAGAACCTTTGTACTGGCTGTTGTTCTTGCAATATCCAGAGCTTCATACAGCCGGCTTCTTCCCATCATTGATTTCCTGGATCAGCTGTCCCAGAATTGAATTTTTTTCCTAACTTCCTCAGGTATCACCATCCTCCTCCCAGTCAATCAGCTTCTATCATATTATCCTGGTTAATTTTCTTAATAATATGCAATGTGGAAATATTCCTTCCAATTATGGATTTATTTACATATATTTACCTGGTGCCTTTGCATGTTTGAGATAGTGATTTATAATCAGAAATATATTTTTTGATCTTCATCCTGTTTCTGGCACAGAGTCATAAACAGAATTTCCTATGTCATAAGAGTGATAGAGGTATCTTGCTAGTCAATCACAAACCTCTTTCAACCCATACCTGGATTTAAATTAATAAAGTGAATTTTTAAAAAGCATCTAAGGCTGTGACTGGTTGCCAAGGGAACCAACCAGGTGATTAGAAGTTTGGAACTTTCAGAACTTACCTGCAACACCTCTGAGGAAGGAAGAGGGGCTGGGTAACGAATTTGGTTAATAACAGCCAATGATTTAATCAACCGTGCCTAAAAAATGAAGTCTCCAGAAAGCCCCCAAAGGACAAGGTTTGCAGGACTTCTAGATGGGTGAACACAAACATAGCCAGATGCTGGGAGGCTGGCCCACTCCAGACTCAATGGAGACAGATGCTTCTGTATATGGGACCCTCCTGGACCTCACCCTGTGCATCTCTTCATCTGGCTATTGGTGAGTATCCTTTACTAACCTTTGTAATAAGCCAGTAGTCCAGTAAATAAACTGTTCTCCTGAGTTCCATGAGACACTCAAGCAAATTAACTGAACCTGAGGATGCAATATGGGAATTTCTGATTCATAGCTGGCAAGTCAGAAACACAGCTAAACATCTAAACACGTGAATGGTGTCCAAAGCAGTTTGGGGTGGGGCAATCTTGTGGGACTGGGCCCTTAACCTGCAGAACTGAGTTAGACTGTGGGACACTCAGCTGGTGTTGAAGACTTGCTTGATGTGGAGAAAACCCAGGTCTGGTTTCAGAAGTGAAGCTGTTTTATAGCAGAGTGTTGAGAGTGGAGGAAACCCACAAGACTGTGTTTTCTTTAGTGCATGCTCAGTGGCTCAGTCATGTCTGATTCTTTCTCCACTTCCTGGACTGTAGCCCGCTAGGCTCCTGTCCATTCCCTTCTCCAGGGTATCTTCCCGACCCAGGGATCAAAACGGAGTCTCCTGCATCTCCCTCATTGGAAGGTTGATTCTTTATGAAGCCCAGGCATTTTCTTTAGCCCGCTCCACTATAAAGTGAGCCCTCTGGGAACAAGGACTTGTTCTATCTTGTTTCCAACTGTTAACCTTATAAGGATGGAAATCTTGAGCAAGGAAGAAGACTTTCAGAGAAAAATGCCCGCTCCAAGGAAAGCATTCTTGAAAGATGGAGACCATAAAAATAATAAGACATCAACTGACTTCTTGGATCAAGTTATCCTTGAAACAAAACCAACCTCCTGGATTTTTTATGTGAACCAATTGATTAGGCTAGTTTCTGTTGGTTTCTATTCTTTGCAACCAGAACAGTGACTCATACACCAACAAATGGAATCTCCAAATCAGATCAACCAGCCTCCAATTAGGGTTTAAAAGGAATGAACTGTCATAAAGCTGCAAGCCTGGCTGGCAGAATCCTGCGATTATTGGGCCTCTGTGTAGTCCCAGAGACCCACACCCACAAATAGGAAGTGTGGGTGCTCAAGTGGAACAGCTTCCAGCTGGAGACTCCCCCACATTGGCAGATACCCTTCCTGCCTATCTTCAGTCCTATGCTCCATCCTCCTGATAAACAGAATCCAATTTTTAGAGGAGGCTAAATCTAATTATGATCATTGTATTCTCCCATAATGCTTGATTCTTGTCAACAACCTCAAACCTGGATTTAATCTGGGGTGGGGGGCAGAGTGGATAGAAGAAGACCGACTCTCCCTTCCTCCACAGGGCAGGAAGAAATTATTTCTTTCCCACAACACTGGGAAACACAGGGCTGATGACTCTGACCTCCCTCTCTCCTTACCCTCAGCACTCCACCTTTTTGTAGGTTATGAAGATAAAGCAGGTGGTGGTTGATTTTAGAAAGGTTTTCTTTCACCAGTTTAGAAGCCACTGCTTACTCACTGGTAACCACATTGCATAATTCAGGCTGTTTGTGGACTCGATGCTGTCAATATATATCTTCCTTACCCCTCCATGAGGGAGAATGAGGGCAGTGTGTGGGCCAGGTAACTGAGTCCACCATGAGGCGCCCCCTAAGAATATCTGCAGAGGAATAAGCCTTAGAAAGCTGACATATACCAGAGCAGAGATAGAAAAAGTTAGTTGAAAGAATTAAGGCAATTAAGACTTGACTTTAACCTGATTGATTATACTGACTTGTTTAGAGAACTGAACTCTGGAAGGAGATGATCAGCCGTAGAAACGGTGTCGGATTAAGCACAGTCCACAGAATAAGAGAGTTTAGGAGTAAATTTTAAGTATTCTAGTCGCATCAGCAATTAGGTCTTAAAGGGGCCTGAAAGTGAAAGTGAAATCGCTCAGTCATGTCCGACTCTTTGCGACCCCGTGGACTGTAGCCCACCAGGCTCCTCTGTCCATGGGATTCTCCAGGCAAAAATACTGGAGCGGGTTGCCGTTTCCTTCTCCAGGGGATCTTCCTGACTCAGGGATTGAACCCAGGTCTCCTGCATTGCAGGCAGATGCTTTTAACCTCTGAGCCACCAGGGAAGCCCCTAAAGGAGCCTAGGTGAAGGCAATTGATGGTTTATGCCCTTGGCATATGTCCCCTCCTACTGGGAAGGCCATTCTATTGAGAAATGGATACTTCCTGTTATCTTAACCCAAAGAAAGAGCTTTCTTTCTAACATCTTCCCAATTCCATGTTTACCAATCAACCGTCTGAGGATGACTTGACTTCCTGTGTATAATCTAGAGAGTGAGTCATGTAGACTTTGAAGGCTGTGGTCCCTTTTGTACTATAACTAATTTTGATTTTATGCACTATCAACTTGGTTAATGTGGTACACGCCTCAGAGGACTGACTTCTAGCAAGCTGATAAAAGAGGTCGGCTGAGATCGTGAACCAAGCACCAAACCTGTTCTATGGTAAGATTCCCCAAGGGTAATAAGGGCTGTCCTAGGAGACATTACCTACCTTTCCTTATTTGATGTCTACCACTTCACTCTAACTTTGAGTACAATTATGTTTTTATACATAGAATGGTGGAAGGAGTATGGGTTTTGCATCCTAAGACCTGAGTTTGTTTTTTAGTATTTGTGTATTTGGCTGTGTTGCATCTTAGTTGCAGCACTCAGGATCTTTCATTGTGGTGCACAGACTCTCTAGAGGAGGTGCACGTGATAGTTACTCCGAGGCATGTGGGATCTTAGCTCCCAAACAAAGGATTGATCCTGTGTCCCCTGAATTGCAGGGCGGCTTCTTAACCACTGAACCACCAGGGAAGTTGCTAGACCTAGGTTTTAATCCCAGCTTGTTACTTTGTAATAAACTTGCAACAAGCTGTCTAACCACTCAGTGCCTCGATTTCCAAATTTGTAATTTGGGGTT
Source organism: Antilocapra americana (assembly GCA_007570785.1). Lineage (NCBI taxonomy): Eukaryota > Metazoa > Chordata > Mammalia > Artiodactyla > Antilocapridae > Antilocapra > Antilocapra americana. The sequence continues at coordinate 15,407,915 of ML661338.1, forward strand.
TATTCAGTGGGGTTAGATGAAGGGAGAGTAGCTGCTCAGTAAATTCTCTCTACTGATGTTGACAGGGGTGCTGCAGACTGCCCTCCAGATCAGTGTGGGAAGGAAGTTCCACTGAACTCACTCCTTTTCTTCCCACTAACACAGAGAAAGATTTTAACCCGGATCCATTAACACTCCTTTTACCTGAAAAATCTAGCTCTAGGGAGATCTCACTGTTACCATAATTTCCACTTCTTTTTATCATTCTCGATTAAAGCTGCAGTTCTTGCATATATAGCTGATGGATCCCTTTTCCTGAAATGACTCTTCTCCCCACTCCTCTCCTTCCTGCCCTCTGGTCTGCAACCCAGATAACCTCTTAGTTCTTCAAAACTCAGCTTGGACACCTGGGCCTTTTGTTTCCAGTTTTGAGGCCAGTTCCTCCCTGTGCATCACTCTGCCTCCAGAACTTCATATATTGGCTCCTGCTCATCCTTCAGGTGTCACTGTCTCAGAGAGATCTTTCTTAACCACTTTGAGTGCTTTCCCATCTGACAGCCAGTGTCTGTCTCATTACTCTGCATTATTTTCTTCATAGTATTATCATCACCTGATGATACTGCAACTTATTTTTTTATATAATGTTTAGTCTCCACAAACTGAACTTGACTGGGTTAGATATTGTGTCTGTCTTGTTTAGCACATAGAATCCCCTGGGCCTAAAACAGAACCTGGCACACAGTTGTGCTCTGTAAAGACCCCTGAATGTGATAAATGAATGAACATCACCTGCTCTGGAAAGCCTGCCTTAACCATCGGGATTGACTAGATACTTCTCTGGACCTCTATTGTCATTTGGGCATGATTTTTTTTTGGCCATGTTGCACAGCATGCAGGATCTTAGTTCCCCAATCAGGGATCAAACCCATGTCCCCTGCAGACTGTCAGAGAAGTCCTTGGGCATGCTTCTTTATGTAGCACTTGAACTGTAGTATTATAATTATTAATTGTGCTATTTTAAAAATATTTTTCAGTATCCTCAAATGGTAGTAACCCTTTCAGACGTGAGAAGCTGCTGCTGCTAAGTCGCTTCAGTCGTGTCCGACTCTATGCAGGCCCATAGACGGCAGCCCACCAGGCTCTCCCATCCCTGGGATGCTCCAGGCAAGAACACTGGAGTGGGTTGCCATTTCCTTCTCCGATGCATGAAAGTGAAAAGTGGAAGTGAAGTCGCTCAGTCGTGTCCGACTCTTCACGACCCCATGGACTGCAGCCCACCAGGTTCCTCCGTCCATGGGATTTTCCAGGCAAGAGTACTGGAGTAGGGGAGGTGAGAAGAGTAAGAGGTAAAACCCTGGAGGGGAGTAGTGTTGGAAACAGGAATGGCTTTTGGGGGTGGGAGTGCTAAATCAGTAGGGTTCTCAATCGAGTTCTCATGAGGGGTGGTCAGGGGGTTCTGGTGAGAGGAGAATCCCTGTCTGTAGCAGCAGAATTGTGTTCATGTCAGTCTGCAGTCAGGTAGGGACCTGCAGGGCCCTAAGCCTCCCTCAGCTTCTTAAGTCATGTAGAAGGATTATCTCTACCAGGGTGTCTCATGCCATGCAGAGGAAAGAAGACAGCTGAACTCTGGCTGGCACTGTTGAGGGGGTTTGCTGTAAAAGGGGCTGAATGAGCCTAGTAGTGGGCTGCTGAGTGCATAGGGTTCTGAGTGCATAGGGTGCTGAGTGAAAGAGAGCTCTGGGATTTTGCAGCATGAGACAGCACCAAGGCCAAGTCCTGTTCATCAAAGGGAGGCCAGTACAGAACCCACAGCTGGGAATGAGCCCTCTTCTGATGTAGAACAACCTGGTGAGCCCTGGCAATTGCCACCTTGCCAAGCAAAAGGGCTTCAAGAGATAGGGCCCTGATAGGGAACTGACATTTGAACTGACAGAATATTTAAGCCAAATAAAGCTGCTTAGAGCTGAAGAGACAAATATGCCTTTAATTGAAAAATCTAAGGGTTCCTTCTATCCCATCCTCTCCTGCCCTTTATCTACTGAGACAGTGGCTAGAAACTCAGCCCTTTATTTTTCTCTCCTTCACTCTTTAGACTATAAACAGTTTAATGACAGAGTCTGTCTTTCAATTGTATCTTTCTACTGTAGCTCATTGGGAGTCATAATGGAGCTGCATATGTAGTTTTTCATTTTCTAGCAGCCATGCAAAAAACTAAGAATAAACAGGTGCAGTTAATTTAATAATAATTTTTATTTAACACAATATAACTAAAGTATCATTATAACAAGTAATCAATATAAAAATTATTAGTGAGAGAGTTCATTTTCTGTACTAAGTTTTTAAAACTTGGTGTTTATTTCTCACTTATAGTACAGCTCAGCTCACTTTGGACTAGCACTCTTCAAGTGCTCACAAGCTATGTATAGGTAGAACTTGCCTTATTGGACAGCATAGGTTTAGTGCAGTTTGTGACACAGAGTAAAAAGTAAATGCTTGCTCAGTAGATGAATTTATAATACTCAATGTTATCATTACATTTTTTTTACATTGTTGACTAAAAGAAAAATTCATAACCTAAAACGTGAGCATATGTGAGTTTGAGTCACTTCCGTTGTGTCCAACTCTTTGCGACCCAGTGGACAGTAGCTCTCCAGGCCCCTCTGTCCATGGATTCTCCAGGCAAGAATACTGCAGTGGGTTGCCGTGCCCTCCTCCAGGGGATCTTCCCAACTCAGGGATCGAATCCCCATCTCTTATGTCTCCTGCATTGGTATGCAGGTTCCTTACCACTAGTGCTACCTGGGAACACCCTAAAAGTTGAGAGTTATATTTTCTTTGGTAGGAATTTTTAGGACTTTAAGCCTGGGAGGCAGCATTTTAAGAAACCCTGAAAAAACTGCTCTGAGGCATCGATGGGGGAGCCAGTTTATACAGAAGTTTTGCAACAAAGACCATGTAGTTAGAACTTCCAAAGTTTACTGCTAAAGAAAAACAGATATACCACGTTAAGGAAGTTGGGGCTTTTCTGTGTATGGGAAGATGCAAAAGAGTCTGAACTCACTGAAATTATTCCTCTGATATGCAAGCTCAGCTATCTGGGGTCAGTATTCTGTATTTTTAAATTCTGAGTTTTCTCAGGGCTCACTGCAGGGAGTGGCTGCAGTCACATGGCTACAGTTGGCAGGTATTCTTTCCTTCCTGAGTTCCCTCAGGGCTCACCAGCTCAAGTGTGGCAGTTGGCTAACAATCAGTGATAACTGTGACATCCTTTATTTACTGATATGGTAGGCAATATTTCATTTCTTGCTTCTTAAGTTTGTTCCTTTCAAAGTAGGGGAGAACAATAAAGCATACTTTCCCTTTGATATATATCATCTACAGTGATTTACTGACACTACTTGGCATTACATTTAGAAACAAAATAATTAAACATATATTAACAAGCTTAAAAATGCACATTCAAGTATGACACACTTATGTCAAATTGTAGCTCAAAAATCCTTACACTTGCAACCAAAATAAATATATGTATATTTTGTCCTCAGTTGCATGGATAGCTAATACATATGTAGCCTGGTATAATCTACCATTATATTTCACAGAATCACAGAGGCTTGTCTTTTAAAATTCAATTGACAAGTTCTATATTTAATTATTAACCTGTTTCATTGTCTAATGCTTGACTTCCCAATAATCAACAATCATGCTCATTTTGCTTAATTGGAGATTAATTCAATCAAAAAGGCAGTCTGGACTTTGTGGGGATTTCCTGTCATGCAAAATAATCTTCAAGACTATCTAGCTAATTATTTCCTATTTTGTACTTCTGGAGTTGGAAATATTTGCTCTACTGCCAAAAATGTTTTTTTAAGGACAGAGCTGTCTTCTTTCTCGTGTCTGTTCTTACTGTCTTTCAGTGAATTTTAGCATGTCCAAAATGTTTAAATCCCATCCTCAAATTGCTATTGGTCCCAATCAAGTGCTGTCTCTAGAAGGTATCAGTGACATTGGTTCTGGAACAGAACGAATGTCATGAACAACATTATGGGGTATAACCATTATTGAGTGGTCCTCTCCCCCAAGTAACTTACACCACCACTCCACAGTGGTTCCATTGCCATTTTCCTGCTGAAAATGTCTCTTACTAGGTTATTATCTATAGTGGATAAGAAATTTCACTTAATAGTAGTTGTGTGATGTATAGACTCATCAGTGACCCCTTATCAACAGCATTCCTGTGTCATAATGAAACTGAAGGGGAGACACAAACAACTCAGAAACTCTCATGCTTTCCCACCAAAGTACTACAGTTTCTCTGAGGAGATGAGGCAGTCTTACTTAAGGCCATAATTATCCTCCTTTGGATTCTCCCAGTGTTTCAGTGTTCTCCTCCAGCTTGAATTGCTCCTCTCTCTTTCCTGGGGGAACTAGGTGGTGCTTATCCTGTGGGTTTGCTATACCGAGAATTATGAGACTTCTTCCTTCTTTCAACAACCTTTTATTCGGCAACTACCACATATCAAGCTCAGCAGATAAAATGGAGAATGAGCCAGGTGGAGCCACTTTCCTCAGAGTATATGATATGGGCTAGCAAAAATCCAAGAATTAGGACAAACTCCCTGCTTAGGCAAGGCCCCTTACCCTCCTCACTGGTGTCTAATCCCAAACCAACATGTTTTTAGGTTTAGTTTGAATAGAGGTTACAATATTATCTACAAATCTGGTATTTAGAATGAGTTTACAAATTCTTGGTGAAGGATTCTGCTCCAGCTTGTAATGCGGGAACGCCTGGCTGCTCCAGGAAACTAGAAAACGTTAAAATTGAATTTAAATCAAGTATTTTAGAAATCTTACAGGTGAAGCCTAGCTCTGGTTGCTAGGCAACCTGACGGACTCTTCAGCAGGGACCAACTTGCCTCCCACACTAGACCATCTCTCCCCAGTGGTGGGACGCGGAGGCCTCATTGGTTCTCATCTCCTCTCGCTGAGCTTCAGTTGGCCGGAGAACCTCTCACTCCGCTCCCGTTGGCTCTCGCCGTGTCTCGCCGCTCTGTCATTGGTAGGGCGGCTCTCGGGCCACCACACGTCACTCTCTCACCCCATTTTCTCTGCCCTCCGGCTTTGTCCCCGCCCCTTCCCCCGCCCTTCCAGCCGCGAGGGAAAATCCCCAGCTAGTGCCTCCTCTAGTTTCCTTCGGATTGGTTGAAGCAGGGCTAGGGGGCGGGCACTACGGGGCTCCTCTGCCGGCCACGATTGGCTGCTGGGGCCACTGTCCCGCCTCTCACGGACTCCCGGCCTGGCCGGAGTCTGGTGGGCCCGCGGCTATAAAGCTGGTGGCGGAGGGGAGGCGGTTCGCATTACCCCTTCGTTGGTCGTTCGCTTTCTACGGCCACCGCCCGGTCATATTTGGGTGAGTGTCTCGAGTGGAGGAGACGACCCGGGCTGCTGAGGCCTCTCGGGCAGGCTGAGGGCACGGCGGATTGGTGTCCTTGACTAGGCCCGAAGGAGCTCCGGCTCCGTCCGGGTCAGGGCTAAGGTTTGGACCTGGACCTGGACCCGGAGGATAGGGCATCGGGAGCGGAGGCCGTGCGGGGCTTCCCCTGCCAGGGAGCTGGGGCCGACTGCGGCGGGTCCTGGAGGGCGGGGGCATTCATGTGGGCAGGGGAGTCGAAGAGGGGAGAAGAGAGGGTATTGAGGCTTCTGATGACATAGTCAGGAGCTGGAGGTGCCAGGGGGTGGCTGTGACCACCTTGAGGGGGTGGGGTGGGTACATGAGGGGGACGAGGAAGGAACTGGGCTGCTAGGGTGTTCCCGGAGCCTTGGCTTCAGGGTGGACGCCGAAGGATGCGGAGGATCACACTTGGAGCCTTGTAGGTTGGCAGGGGGTGTGTCGTCTTGCCGCTTAAAGAGAGTGACTGGGAGGAAGGGAGGTGGGCAGCGTTGCTCTTCGTCCCTAGCTCAGGTGCGAGAAAGTATCACAACCGTGGTTTAACCTGGCTGAGTACTTCAGACTCTATCACAGGTTCCTGCCTCCATATTTTTTAAGCCCATCTATATATGTCTTCTCCGTGTTCTGAAAGTCCGTATCTCCCGCCTGCTAATGTTAATGGCTTCAGAACCAGCCTGACTTGTTATGATGATGTAATGGGCAGGCACGCATAGGGCTTCACACACAGTAGGCTTTGGGTTGAACCAAGGACTTTCCAAAACTCGAGACCTGCCTTGACCAGTGGTAGAGAAGGGATTATGCTGACCCGCCCTGGAGGAGAGTTTTGGACAACAGGTAATGTGAGGCTGTCCCTGCTGGTAACACTTGCCCGGCGGCCTTGGTTTAGGGCATCACAGGCTTCTTTACTCACCTCTGCATCAACTCTTCCCTCAGACTGATGCTCTTGCCAACCTGCTGCGCCTGAGATGTTCTAGCCGCTGCTGAGTAACATTTGCTGCTCTATTTCAGGGATGAATTATGAAAAACAATGACAAGATTAAGACACAAGGAATGGCTCCTGAGCAGATTTTGCCTTCTGAGGTGGAGTTTCTTTGCACAGATTTCTGTTAGAAGGCTGACTGAAAGTCCTTACCCTGTATCTGGGCCAAATGGTTCTTTGCAGCTTGAGATATCCAAGCAGTTTGTAGTTTTTTATTTTTAAAATTTTGGTTATTTTTTAGTGTGGATGAGGAGGGCAGGGATAGTATATCTTATGAGAAAGGAGAAAGACTTTATTTTCTATGTGTCTAAACTTGGCAGGTCTCTCTCCTAAGTTTGTAAATTAGCACGTAAATCAGTTCTAGTTTAGTAAATAACCCCCGTTCGCAGAAGGTGTTTCAGATGGGGAGAGTTATACAGATATTATGTTTGGGGCCATAGAAGTCCATGTCATTTGTTGAACTAATCCTGGGCCTTTGTTTTTTCTTTTTTTTAAAATATTTCTCTAGAGTGCTTTTACATCTTGTTTCTCTTAACTGAGGGATTGATTTTGAGATTTTTTTTGTTTTGTTTTGATTGACGTTTTAGATAGCTTTTCTCACGGGAAATGCGAAACCCTGATATTGGTATAAATATGTGTTTCCTGGGGACCCTAGCATTATTTAAAACAGCAATCCAGTAGAACTGAATGCGCGAGATACATTGGGGCTGTGGATGGAGAAGTTTAATGGGCTATATATCAGAATCTCTATTTAGTTTCATTTGGAAAAGAAAGTAGTCATAATTTTATGTTGGGTTTATTAAAAAAAAAACCAAGCATCATAGAAGGATGTGATATTTTGTTTCTCAAGACAGTGGTATAGATTAAAAACATATTACCCAATCTAATGGGAAGGTGATAGGACTCAGTTCTTAGTAATCTAGTCATCCTAATGCTTGGCTTGTTTTAGTCCCCACTTGCTGCTTGTTAACCGAGGGTAGTGAGAGCAGTAGAGAAGCTAGTCTTTTAGAGCTTACGGGCTTCATCTTTGGAAGGCATGGACCTGGAGGCGTGTACATTTGAGAATGACCTAAGGCCAACAAGTACTCTCTTCTGATTCCATATGAATTCCTTACATTTTTCAGGGAATAATTGAAACCTACCATTTGCTTTGAAGAGCAGCAGAAAAAAGCCTTTTTTTTTTTTTTAAAGCTTCTGGCCACTGTTTGTGGCTGCAGCTCATCTTAAAGGGATAGTGAAAAGAATTCACTAATTGAGGACTGCTGCTGAATCTAAAAGATATTTCCTCTAATTATTATAACTCCAAATTCAGCCACTCAAAAAATGCAGTTGTGTCCCCTTTACTCCAGCGTCTCAAAGGGATTTTAAAAGAATCAAAATATAGCTCTCCTCCTAACAGAAGTCTAAGTATCCTATATGCTTAAGAAGACTGCCAGAAACTAGCTTTCCACTGAAAGACTATGAAGGCTTCAGTGTCATTGTGCATGCAGGGCCTGATTAGAAAGCTCAAGGAAACCTTCCTGGAAGAGGGAGCCTAGAACAGGACCTTGAAATATGAATAGAGTATCTGATAAGCAGACCAGTACCTCTGGTCTGGGGGAGGCAGGGTGTCTGTATTTTTTGCTTAGGGAACTAGACCAGAGTTGTACAGATGTGAGCAAGGCTTTCCTAACAGTAGTTTTGCTTGCTGGCCCTCCTAAGGAGGAAAGGTTGCCAGCTCATTCTCAATTAAAAAGGATTCCTGGATTTCTTTCCTGTAATGGTGAAAAGGATCAGCAGGTAACTGCGTGTGGTTTATTATGTACCAGAATATGTACTGGGTTAACCTTTCTGACCACCTCTTTGAATCAATGCTAACAAGGGAGCCAGAGGAGGAATTCAGAACACTGAATAAACCGCAGGAGAAAGTTGGTTGGCCCTAGGCTGTCTAATCATTCTTCAAGTGTGTCTCTGTGTGTGTGTGTGTGTGTGTTAGTCATTCAAGTTGTGTCCAACTTTTTATGAACCCATGGAATGCAGCCTTCTGGGCCCTCCTCTGTCCATGGGGTTCCCCAGGCAAGAATACTGAGGTGGGTTACCAGTTCCTTCTCCGTCTTCAGGGTTAATCTCTGCCAAACTCTAAATGCCTATGATTGATTAACTGCCTCCTAAGCCATACCGCTTGCCTCTATCGCTTGCTCTGAAAAGACCTGTTAGAAATAAGCTGATGACCTGCTTGAGCCTTTGGCACTGCTGTTTTTGTCCAGATAGAGAAGCCTCCTAGCAGCTGCAGAAGAGAATGGAAAGCTTCGGGGTTGGGGGGAGGTCCCTTTCGGATTGATTCTTTCCCAGAGCGGCATTTGTGGCCTCCATTTCCTGTCGACTCCAGGCCTCTATTTCTCCTGAGAACTTGAGTAGCTTGGCAGTCCCATGTGGATCTTTTATCTTCTGTGTCTTTCCTTGCTTTCTCTTGTGCAGAGTTCACTTCCTCCCTTCTCCCTCCTGCTCGCTCTATGCCTTCCCACCTAAGCTCCCTCCCTGACGTAAATAATCAAATTTGAAAGAAGGAATATTGGCAGTTCAGGAGAAATTCCCTTGATTAAAATAGTGTCAAATGCATGCACATATGTGGTTTCAAGAAGAAATATTAAATTATTTAAATAGTTTCAGCATTTTTCAGAGAACAGGGAATTATGCCCCCCCCAACTAGTCTCCATGGAATGCTTAATTTGCAGATTACAAAAGCATAATTTGAGTTAATCAAGAACACTAAGTTAGTTCTTTTCTCATTGCATATTTTATCCTGTCACCAGGTTTTTGGAATACAGTAGTCTTATCTTTTCCAGTGAAACTCAGGTGGGGGGGATTAACGAAATAAAAGGAACTAAATCTATAAGCTCTTAAATTATTTATCTAATTATGTGAAAGCAGTAAAGCTTTACTGAATAGCATATGAGAGTACTCTCCAGTTAATTAGGCAAGGGCAGATGCTGTATTTGCCAACAAAATAGAGACCAAAGGTAATTGTGTTTGCGTTCAACAGAAACTGTTCCAAGTAACAACGCTTCAAAGTAAATGGACAGAGGAAAATGCTCCAAGGTCACCTTCCATTTTGTTTCTACATAATTTAAATGATGATAAAGCTTAATGATCCTTAGTCTTGATATCAAATATCTACCTTTTAAACCTAAGCTCTAAGAGGAAAATCACTTTCTAAAAGGTGGGGGTAGGTGAAAGTGACCATGTTGAAAACCAGGAGCATAAGATTAAATAAATGAAGGTAATTAGCTCTTGCTAGAAAGATTTGTCTTTGTTTAAAAAATACTAAGAAGTAAGATAATAATTAATGTATTGGTGCTTTATATTTTTTACATATTTTATCTTCTCAAGCATCCTTTACAATGAACCTGGAGGGCAGATATTAGCTCCGTTTACAGATGAGGAAATTGAAGCTCAGAAAGGCACACATTGTCAGTAAAGTCACAAGCTCCTAAGTGCAGAGCAAGCTCTTGAATGTGTAAGTCTCTTTACTCCAGAGATTTGTTAGCCTAGTACAACTTATATTTCTCTCCCCCAATTCTTGAAAACCCTACTTTAATAAAGAAGATTACAACCCTCCCAGCTTGGTTTAAAGCCTGAATCAGTCATATGAGCTACATGTGTCAACTTATTACCAGGACTGAAACTACCACTGTAAGAGCTAATGAAATAAGGAGAAAAAAGTTTTATAATCTTTAAGTACCTTTTTTTTTTTTAAGCAAAGTCAAATTCTGTTCTATATAATGTAATTGGATCAGGAGATGTTTATTTTAACTTACTTTGAATTGGAGTCATTATTTGATATATGACTTTAAAAGAGGTTCTTATTTGAAATTCCTAGTGCCTGAAGAAAGAAACAGAGTGACAGACCTGGAGACTGCAGTTCTTTATCCCTCACACAGGTATGGCATCCTGTCATGGTGCTAAAGGAGGGTTTTCCTCTCTAAGGGAAGGGGGAATTTCAATTTTTATCCTAGGACAAATAACCATTGTGTGCACTACACATTCTTAAAACCCATTATAGAATTTTATCTTTTAAATATTGATTAATGCCATAACGTTTCAGAAGACTAATTTTGTGTTTATTAGACTAAGGTTTAAAATCTAGAAACTAATTTTCAAAATTAGTGTTTGCTCATAAGAGGAAGAAAATGTAGATAATAAAATGTAATCCTATCAGTATCAGTTATCAGTTCAGTCGCTCAGTCATGTCCGACTCTTTGCGACCCCATGAAGTGCAGCACGCCAGGCCTCCCTGTCCATCACCAACTCTCGGAGTCTACCTAAACCCATGTCCATCGAGTCGGTGATGCCATCCAACCATCTCATCCTCTGTCGTCCCCTTCTCCTCCTGCCCCCAATCCTTCCCAGCATCAGGGTCCTTTCCACTGAGTCAACTCTTCACATGAGGTGGCCAAAGTATTGGAGTTTCAGCTTCAACATCAGTCCTTCCAATGAACACCCAGGACTGATTTCCTTTAGGATGGACTGGTTGGATCTTGCAGTCCAAGGGACTCTCAAGAGTCTTCTCCAACACCACAGTTCAAAAGCATCAGTTCTTCAGCACTCAGCCTTTTTCACTGTCCAACTCTCAAATCCATACATGACCACTGGAAAAACCATAGCCTTGACTAGACGGACCTTTGTTGGCAAAGTAATGTCTCTGCTTTTCAATATGCTGTCCAGGTTGGCCATAACTTTCCTTCCAAGGAGTAAGCGTCTTTTGATTTCATGGCTACAATCACCATCTGCAGTGATGTTGGAGCCCAAAAAATATAAATTCTGACACTGTTTCCACTGTTTCCACATCTATTTGCCATGAAGTGATGGGACCAGATGCCATGATCTTAGTTTTCTCAATGTTGAGCCTTAAGCCAACTTTTTCACTCTCCTCTTTCACTTTCATCAAGAGGCTCTTTAGTTCCTCTTCACTTTCTGCCATAAGGGTGGTGTCGTCTGCATATCTGAGGTTATTGATATTTCTCCTGGCAATCTTTTGATTCCAGCTTGTGCTTCCTCCAGCCCAGCGTTTCTCATGATGTACTCTGCATAGAAGTTAAAGAAGCAGGGTGACAATATACAGCCTTGATGTACTTCTTTTCCTATTTGGAACCAGTCTGTTGTTCCATGTCCAGTTCTGACTGTTGCTTCCTGACCTGCATACAGGTTTCTCAAGAGACAGATCAGGTGGTCTGGTATTCCCACCTCCTTCAGAATTTTCCACAGTTTATTAACCGCTTAATCAAACAGTCATAGGTATGCATGTGTACCAATAGTGCATGTTGAATTATAGCTTCAAAAGATATCTATCTGGGCTGTGGATGAATGTTTACAATTATGTGAGACTAGATAGTAGTTATAAATGTGTTTGAACCAATAATCTAATTATTTGCAGCTATTGCTTTCTTCTGTAACTGTGAGCTCCTCTTATGATTCTGCTTTTTTATGCTTAGCTTTATGATTTTTTATGGTTGTTACTAATTTTAGATTAGAAGGCTACTCCAGCTTCTAGCCTATGCCAAGCATTGGGCTAGAGACTAGGGACACAAAGACTAACAAGGTAACATTTCTTGCTTTCCAGAAGCTCCTTGTGCAATGCAAGGAAGAGGCCTGGAATAATTTTAAATAGCATCTTATCAAAGGTCAGATGTGCATTTTAGAAAGGTGATCCTAGGACAGGGGAAGGATGGAGGCAGAGAGCTCAGTTAGGAGGGTGGCATCATGGTCTTGGGAACTGATGCCAAAGTCTCTCCCTGATGAGCCAGGTCTGCCCTTATATCAGCATCCTTAGCTGATTTCCCTGCTTTTTTGCCTTTTTTTTTCTTTTCCCATCTGTCTGTCATTCACAAACTTAAGAGATTCTCAGGGGATCATATTGGTCTGTCTTGTGTCCTCCTAGGCAGGAAACATTCAGAAATTGTTCACAAGGAAGTGGGACCTGGAGCTCCTCCTCTCCGCCGGAGGGCGTGAACTTTCACTTTAGGACAGATTGTGTCTTCTTTTGGTCTTTGTTGGAAGATAGCTTTGGAAGGTTCACAGAGTTCTGTGGTAAAAGTGTATTTTTCTCCTCCTTTGTAAAGAAGAAATTTTAAATGAAAATTTACATCTTTTTATTGAAAATCTCAGATCTTTAGCTGGCCTTTGTTTCTTTCTCTTGTTTATGTCTGGCCTATATCAGCGGACATTTGAGAGGACGACATAAGAGCACACACTTAATAAAGTAAAGATTTTAGACCAGAAACTATATCAATCTTTTTGTTGTTTTAAATGCCATGAAGCCAATTACTTTCTGAATTAATAGTCCTCTCTTTTTCTACTTTTCTCACCCTCCCTCAATTTCAACTAAAGGGTAAATATTTTCAAACTAGGTGGTGTTTTACCAAGGCTTCCCTTGTGGTTCAGCTGGTAAAGAATCCACCCGCAATGTAGGAGACCTTGGTTTGATCCCTGGGTTGGGAAGATCCCCCTGGAGAAGGGAATGGATAACCACTCCAGTATTCTGGCTTGGGGAATTCCATGGACTGTATAGTCCACAGGATCGCAAAGATTCAGACACAACTGAGCGACTTTCACTTCACTAACTTTTACCAAGGATGTAACAAAAATACTTTGGCTATCAAAATCCTCAGAGAATGAGCAGTGCTGATTGAATTAGACAATGTAAAAAATTTTCCACACTAAAGTCAGGGTCATGATTTACTTCATGATTCACTTTGGTGGGTATGGGTTAATTTAGTTTAGCTACATTTTTTTTCCCCTGAAGTGAAACAAGTCACTTGTTGAACTCTAGGAGGCTTAATAATAGAGTAGTAAGGTACCATATAATAAGAACTAATCAGAGCTGGTTTGATTATGATAAACATAGACTAAATCTGGAATTAGAACTTTGCTTTATGGCATAAACTGGTTCATATCTTCAGAAGATGATATGTATTTTTGCACTTTATTTCCAATAGCACTGCAAGCTATTGGATCAGGCAGGGAAAATTCTACTGTCCTCATCATGTTTAGAGCAGTTTGAAGAGTTGAAAAGAATGTAAAGGGTAACCTTGTGGGAAAGACTAGAATAGTGGTTAATCCTACTGCCTCTGTTTTGGTGATTTAAAGGGTAGCATGTAGGAAGGGTTCTTTTTATAAGTATATGGACTGCTTTTTGTTTTTAACACTAGTTTTAGAGTTCTTTTCTGTGGACTATGCAGATGACTTAAACATATTTTATTATAAACTTAGAATATGCCTTGTGAAAGATTAGATAGTCCCTTTAGGTCTTCATTTCAACCTTAGTGTGGCCAAGTTTAGATTATCATAAAATTGATGGGTTTGCCTATAAGAGGAAAGAGATGGGACAAAGTGGAGAGGTGCTTCTCTGCTCACTTTAGTGTATCTGACAGTGAGTGATTCAAGAAATACAACAGTGGAGGCTAGAGATCTGGGAGGTATCTACCCTAAATATTTCATCTTTTTCTACCATCAAGTCAATCACAATTTCTGCCAGTTTTTTGCTTCCAAAATTTTCTGAAGCTGCTCCTTTTCTCTTCATGTAGTAATTGCTCTGTTTCATGACCTGTATCTCATTGGGCTTCCATATCAACTTCCTAACTCAGATCCATTCTCCACATAGCACCAGTGACTGTGTAAAATGGGGACTCACACTTTTCTGGCTGTGACTATCAGTGAGGAATCCACGTTGTATTGCAACCCAGGATATGCATGAATAATTAAAAGTTTCTTGAAAAATTCTTGGCATTTACCATGTACTGTGCAGTCTGATATTTTCTTTTCTATTTTGTTTTTAAAAGATGTTTGTCACTCACTAAATTGATTCCAGAATTGGAAAAAGACTGATCTGAACTCTAATATAACCATGTTGTTTAAAACTTTTTTGATGGCTTCTTACTGCCTTAATGATGATGCTGAAGCTCGCTAACATCACACGCCAGAACCTTTATGACTCAACCCTTAGCTGGCTCTCCTGACCCACTGCTTGCCTGATCTACTCACTGGGCTCACATTTCACTTCAGTAAATTAGTATAACTTTTCATGATTCCTTGTGGTGTGCCTTTGTTTATGTTGTCCATCTTGTGAAAACTACTACCATCTGCTTCTGCAGAGCTTTACTGATTATTCCAACTCATTCCTAAGACTCCGGTCAGGCCCCAGGAACCAGGAAGCCTCTCTTCTCGTTCCTTCCCTGGTTGGGTTAGGTAGTACTAACAGAATGAGACGGGACTGTCTCTGTTGTTTCATTTGTTTATTGTTGTATTTGTAGCTTACTATTCCATAAGACAGTGAATATTTGAAAGGGCAAAGGTTACTTCCTGTTAAACTTATCCTGAAAGTTTGGCATTTAACCTGTTGTCATTGTTTGGATGGATGAAAAAATATAAATAAGATTCTTATTTTTAGAAGGAAGAGTCAACTGATGTCCCATAAGGCCTTTAACTTAAGATTTTGTGACTTATATTTCCAGGTGCTTATTTTTCAGGTTTTAATACACTCATATCTTGATAACCTATAGGCTAAGGGTAGATCTTATGATTTAAGGGACAGCTTCTCTGCTTGAGATATTTTCTCAAGATTTCAATAATTAACAACTCACTATGGCAGTAGCCTGTTATTTCATTATCGCCAGTACTCCACCTGTGTTGGCAGACTGGCAGAAGAAAAATGACATAAATATAGGATCTGCCTTTTGTCAGTGGCAACAGCAGCGAGAGTGCGGGGCTTTGGCTCTCAGCAGCCAAGGTGCAGCCTCAGTAGGAGTGTGCCACTCATGGGGTCTGAATAGTAACCATCTTCCCCGCTTTTGCTCCTGTAGCCAGGCCAACGGAGTGGTAACCCCTATATTAAAATCCTCTTCCTTGTTAGAAACATCTAGAGTAATTTATCTTTTTCTGATTGAAATAACCTCTAAAGAAATTGAAGCTCTGATAGGTCATGTGACTTGTCCATAGGTCATAACAACACTCTTGAGTGGCTAGCACATTTTCTTTTCACTGTTGGTAAATAAATCTAAACACTACTGAATGTTGGTGTGGCAACAGTGCAACTTTTAAAGGCCCTTTTTTACAAAAAGGGATTATTTTAAGAGGTGTTATCTAAGACGCCACGCAAATAATATGTGGACTATGGTACCAGTTTTCAGATTTGGATCAGTTTTCTTTTCTCTGATGTAGAAGCTAAATAATAATCTTGTGATCTCATGATCATTTATCATCTGTACACTAGCTGTGGAAACTACAGAATATTGACTTTTGACCTGTTATGGGTCCGGGAACTTGTCTTTGCTTTAAATTGTAATCATTTGGGTTCTAGATGGTGTGGTGGGGGTGGGGGTTACTTTGGAAGGCTGAGATTCTAATAGCAGGGGCCTTGAATAGAGCGCCATGGCAGACTTGACAGTGTGGCTTTTCTACATACTGGGATTGTTTAGATCAATAAAGAATGCAATATTGTTTGATCTAATTAAAACTGTTAGTATGTAACAGTTTTAGTTTAGTTTAGTATGTTAATTTAACTAAAACTGTTAGTATATAAGGTCCCATAAAGTCAAATAGCTGTGAATAATCCATATATAGAAATGAATGAATGACTTAAACTGTTTTCCTGGCCAGGAATAGATCAGATACTTGAGTTCTGATCTGTGGGCTATGTTACTAAATTCTCATTTTATTTTACCTTATAGTTCTTTACAACACATTTCAGTCTTATTTCAGTTTTCTTTACCTCTGATAATCATATTTTAAATCTAAAGATACCTAGTTTTGAATAACCTGTAAGTCTTTCTAAAAGACGGTAACTTTAAATGATGATGGAGTCAGTAACTCTGCTCATACTGTCATTGCTACCTCCACATATTAAAATTGACTGTCCTAAGAATATACTAAATTTAGAAATTAATATCACTGTTGATTTCTCAAGTTTGAACTTGACAGTCTACAACCTATACTCTAAAACAATGTTTTGTTTTTCTGTTTTTCTTTCTAAAGTTCTTTCACCATGCCTGGGTCACTTCCTTTGAATGCAGAAGCCTGCTGGCCCAAAGATGTGGGAATTGTTGCCCTTGAGATCTATTTTCCTTCTCAATATGTTGATCAAGCAGAGTTGGAAAAATACGATGGTGTAGATGCTGGAAAGTATACCATTGGCTTGGGCCAGGCCAAGATGGGCTTCTGCACAGATAGAGAAGATATCAACTCTCTGTGCATGACTGTGGTCCAGAATCTTATGGAGAGAAATAGCCTTTCTTATGACTGCATTGGGCGGCTGGAAGTTGGAACGGAGACAATCATCGACAAATCAAAGTCAGTGAAGACGAACTTGATGCAGCTCTTTGAGGAGTCTGGGAATACAGATATAGAAGGAATAGACACAACTAATGCATGCTATGGAGGCACAGCTGCTGTCTTCAATGCTGTTAACTGGATTGAGTCCAGCTCTTGGGATGGTATGTTGCATTTTTTCCCAAAGAAGCTCTCCTTGACGATGAATAGGCCCAAATACCGTTTGCAAACTTCTACCAGTTATGCTTGTTTGAATGTGTTCAGAAAGACAGCTATGACTTTCAACTTATTTGATTTACAAATTAGCTCCCTTTATCATGTAGGATAAAATTATCTATCAAAATTTAGTCAGAATTTTTTTTTTTCTTTACCAAAGATGGGGAAATATAATACATTCTGGGAAAATATAAACTTTCAGTTTGTATGTATGATAGGGTGTCAATCACCTTTTTGTATACTAATAAAAAATAATATTTTTCAGGACGATATGCCCTGGTAGTTGCAGGGGATATTGCTGTATATGCCACAGGAAATGCTAGACCTACAGGTGGAGTTGGAGCCGTTGCTATGCTAATTGGGCCTAATGCGCCTTTAGTGTTTGAACGAGGTGAGTGTTTGGGAAGTATTTTTTTTTTTATTTGCATAATGTGTTGATAAATTTAAAAAATAGAAACTTGTACTTGGTGTTCATTAAATTCAGGCACTACCTGCTAAGTGCTTTATGTGTATTATCACATTTAGTCTTCATAGCAATCCTATGACATAAGTGATGTCATCCCCATTTTACAGAGGAGTAAAATGGGTTTAAGTAGGGTTGCTGACAACTGGGAGAAGTAACTTACCCATAGTCATATAGTAATTTGTTTTCAATTCAGAGAAATTGTGATCTCCCAGTTAAGTGATCTCCCAGTTAAGAAACTTGCATAAAATGTTGTATATCAAGAGGCTTAGGCCTGTCCATGGATATCGTTACTTCAATTATATGTTTCACCTTGTGATTGCTATTCTGCAGGTGATGAGTTAACTAGATTTAAGAAAAATTCCCAGATAATGCAATTTGCTTACTAACATACATCAGGAAGCAGAGTTACATGGACCTCTTCCTTTTTTGTTCTAATAGGACTTCGTGGGACACATATGCGACATGCCTATGACTTTTACAAGCCTGATATGCTTTCTGAATATCCTATAGTAGATGGAAAGCTGTCCATACAGTGCTACCTCAGTGCATTAGACCGCTGCTATTCTGTCTACCGCAAGAAGATCCGTGCCCGGTGGCAGAAAGGTGGGCTTTATCAATTTTCCTTGGTTTTGCTATCTATTGAGGGCAGTGTAACATACTGCCTGTCTTTAGTGAGAAACTGCTTTGTGGGCATCCTTCATTAGCGTTTTCCTTTAACCATTGCTTCCTCACCCACCAAATAGCATAGTTTTCCCACAGTTTCTGGTAATGTGTAATTTAAGAGAACAGGTAAACTTTGCAGATGAAGTTTATTTCTATAAAAATACTTAGGATGACTTAACCCAGTAAGAATATCAAAAGTAAGGTAAGAGAAAGTAACTTGAATTTGGTACGTATTCTGAGAGAGGTAGACAGTTGCAAACAAATTTTAGTTTCCAACTGTGATCCGGAGAAAACTAATGAAAATAAATTACTAAAGTGACCCTCGCCTCCCCACATAGTCTTTTTGTACCTGACCTGTGAATTCATGGGCTTCCCTTGTGGCTCAGCTGGTAAAGAATCCGCCTGCAATGCAGGAGACCTGGGTTTGATCCCTGGGTTGGGAAGATCCCTTGGAGAAGGGAAAGGCTACCCACTCCAGTATTCTAGCCTGGAGAATTCCATGGACTGTATGTATAGTCCATGGGGTCCGGAAGAGTTGGACACGACTGGGCGACTTTCACTTTATTTCTGTGAATTCATACTTGCTGTTTTAGTGGCGTCATCAATCTCTATCTTTAACTCTAAGAAAGTGCTTGAGATTCTGAGAAGGACAGTATTTGAATTAAAACCATGAAAGCACACAGTATTATATAAAGTATGCTTTTTCCATAATCCAACTTTATAGGGTTTGTGAGAGAGGTATAAAAATAAGATTCAACAACAGATACTAGGAAACATAGTGGCTTTAGATAAGAAGCATTCTTGAAGTATGTAATATATACTGTTTACCAGTATTTGACAGTGCAGTGATTTTCTAACATTAGAATCTGCAGTAAGAAATAGACTTTGCATTGTTGCATGCAGTTAAATGGAAACTGTCATCAAATTTTTTTGTCCATGCTGCAAGTTATACAGTTTACTCTTTTCTACTTTAGTCTTTTTCATTGAAACAAAAAAACAACCTCTTAATTTATTAAGATTTTTTTAAAAAAATACTGGCCTTGATCCACTAAATTGATTACACAGCCCACTAATGGGTTGTGATAGTTTAGTTTGAAAACCAATAATGGTGTATATTGTTCTATTTCTGGAGATCTTTTTGATACAAATTTTAAACCATGGAGCTATTTCATTATGTAGTATATTTTTGATTGCCATTTAGAGATATAAATACGTCCCAGCCCTGTTCTAAAATCATGGATTTCATAATTTCTTTGGATTTCTCTTTCAGAGGGAAATGATAGAGATTTCACCTTGAATGATTTTGGATTCATGATCTTCCACTCACCCTATTGTAAACTGGTTCAAAAATCTCTAGCTCGGATGTTGCTGAATGACTTCCTTAATGACCAGAACAGAGATAAAAATAGTATCTACAGTGGCCTAGAAGCCTTTGGGTAAGAGGAATTAACGATTTTTCTCCCTTCTACTTGAGAGCATTTTTTTATATCGGTTAAGCCACTATTTATACAGACATGAAAATTTTAGAGTCAAAAGAAGTCATCTTGTCTAACCTATTTAATCAGTGAAGAAACTGAGTCCCAGAGAGGAGGTCGCTTACCTATATGAATTCTTTAGTCTTTTCTACTCAGATTTTCTTATTTCCTCCTTTTAGATCTGTTCCTGTTGTCACCTTAATAACACAGCCCCTCACGTGCCTGTATTTATACAATAGCATCTTCACTCTTCTCCCTGCTTCTCCTCTGCCCACATCCATTCTGCCCTTGGCCACTCCTGATATCTGCTCTCATACTCTTTCCGTTTTCCCCACTTTTTGGGCCTCCTGGCATGCTATGCCTATTAAACTGTTGCTGTTTCTCCTGTGTCCATTCTCCATCTGATAACATTTTTTTTTAACTGTTTAACACTTGACTCCTATATATGTGACTCTTCTAACTAAATAGACAATATTAAGGACTTGAAGTAGTAGTATATTCTGTTTGGTGATGACAGAGCTGTAGTGGGTTCTTGACCCATTAGAATTATGTTGTCTTAACTTGATTATTAAAGGAAAAAAAAACTTTTCAGAAAAAGGACCATATTTGTACAACTGTTATATCTTACCTAGCAATTAGCATACTGCTACTTGGTTTTTAATAAATGGGAAATCAATATCATATACTTCTATTAGAATAGTAGTTAGGTCCAGTAAGTAATGTAGTAAAAATATAGTCTTTGGACACTGTAAGATTATCTTTTTTCTAAAACTTTTAGGGATGTTAAATTAGAAGATACCTACTTTGACAGAGACGTGGAAAAGGCATTTATGAAAGCTAGTTCAGAACTCTTCAATCAGAAAACAAAGGCATCTTTGCTTGTGTCAAATCAAAATGGAAATATGTACACAAGTTCAGTGTACGGCTCCCTGGCTTCTGTTCTTGCACAGTAAGTATAGATTTCCATTGCTTCAGTCCCCTTGTTTGGGGACGTTCCATTTCTAAGACCAGATCTGGTATCAGGCATGTTGGTGGCAGGTCACAGAATGGTCTTTTACTTTCAGGTCCTCGAGCCTGTCCTCTATGGACTTGAAGGAGATATGGAATAAGGTTGTAGTTATTTATCCCAGAGTACTAAATTTCACACTAGCTTTCCCTGCTGTTGTTCTCATGGTCTTATTATTCTTGACCTACAGTTGAACCATAAATCCCCAGTTGACAAAGTAGTTTATTTTAGGGCATAACTTTTCTCAATTCCATCATTCCTAGAGAGATGAGAACTCTTGTTTTCAATCTGCTTACTGTGAACAGGAAAACTTCAGGTCAGATCCCTAGTCTTAGGATGAAGTTTATTCCATCTGTGGTTTCCACCCACTGTAGGAGGATGAGTTGAATTTTAAGAGCTTTTTTCCCTCCTACATAGGTATTCACCTCAGCAGCTGGCAGGAAAGAGGATCGGCGTGTTTTCTTATGGTTCTGGTTTGGCTGCCACTCTGTACTCCCTCAAAGTTACACAAGATGCCACACCAGGTAAATGCTGAGTCTTTTAGCAACAATGTACGGAGAACCTACTGTGGTAAGGGTGACTTAGCAGGCTTCTCAAGGGAATGCTTAACTCTCTTCCATGGATCTTTATGACATTTTAATCTTTATTACTTCTTTCAACACTCTGCCCCCAAATTTTGCTTTAACTGGGTAAATGGCAGGATTATGTCTGAGTCAGAATATCTTTCCTTCTTTCCAAGTCAGGAAAAAAACTGTATAATGAGCTTAAACTTTTTTTTTTTAATGGTATAGTGTCTGACTTTTCCTTCTTTGGCAAGTGATTTTATTTTTATCTATTATCTCATTTAAAAAAATATTTGTTATTGGGGGGCGTGGGATTTTAGGCTAGCTGTGGTGTGCAGGCTCAGTGGTTGTGCACTGGCTCTCAAGTACCTGGGCTTTGTGGCTGCAGCATGCCGGCCGGCCCAGTTTCTCTGAGGCATGTGGCATCTGAGTTCTCTTACTAGGGATCAAACACTTCCTCTGCATCGCAAGGCAGTTTCTTAACCACTGGACCACCCAGGAAGTCCCTTTTATGGCATTTTTAAAGCATAGGTAGAGAAAAGGAAGTGTCCTTATCTAAGGCGGGCAGCTTTTGAGTTTTCACACTAATGATTGAGACTGATCATAGGAGTGAATAATACCAGGCCATTTCCTGTAGGCTTGGTGGTTTATTAAGTCATCTAATGTTTAAAGGGATGTGGTCTTAGCTGTATTTAAGGATACTCTTGTGCCCTCCCTGAGCAGGAAGGAGCAAAAATACAGAGAAAAACGGATGAAAGACTGGCATTATTCTGATACTGTTGGTTGACTCTAGACAAGTTATTTATAGTTTCACATCCCACCTATTTCCTCAGTTGTCTACTGGCCAAGGCTGAACAAATGTCTAGTCAAGCCTCATAGGAAGCTACGTCAAATAAATAACATCTTATCTTGTAACTAAACAATAGCCTGTAGTCCTGAAAGAAATGAAAAGTTGTTTTTTCCATTTGGCAGCATTTTGCTCAGGCTTTGGGATATGTATACTATTTTTAGTGTTTTAATGTTGCAATTATTTGCTATTTTAGGGTCCGCTCTTGATAAAATAGTAGCAAGCATATGTGATCTTAAGTCAAGGCTTGACTCAAGAACTTGTGTGGCACCAGATATTTTTGCTGAAAACATGAAGCTCCGAGAGGACACTCATCACTTGGGTAAAAACATTGAATTGTTAATGTACACCCAGAAACTACTGGAGGGCTGTTTTATTACCAGATGAGTTGTACGTTATAACTCATTTTTCATATCCTCTGCCTTTCCTTTAGCCAACTACATTCCTCAGAGTTCCATCGATTCCCTCTTCGAAGGAACATGGTACCTCGTTCGAGTAGATGAGAAACACAGAAGAACTTACGCTCGCCGCCCCTCTCTAAACGACGACACTTTGGATGAGGGAGTAGGCCTTGTGCACTCGAGCACTATAGCCGAGGTAAATAAAGCTCATGGTGTTTGGTCTTGGGCTTTGATTAGATAAGAAAATCTCTATCCCCTGATCTCCTGACTGAGGTGACCGCACTGAGATTTAGCTACTTAAAGGAATGTCAGTAAAGCCGGGTGATTCAGAACCAGGGCTCTGGGAATAGGTTCCAGCTATGCCATTTTCCAGTTGTGTGCCGTGCTTTGCAGTTATTAGTATTTTTCAGTGCATAGTAAGTACTAGGTGTTTTTGTTTTTGTTTTGTTTTGTTTTTTAGCAACACCAAAGTTTAAAGCAAAACTGGGAAGGCTCACCTGTGGTTTGTGTCTTGGTGAGAGATAAAGTAGGGGCTGGGTGTTGAGCCCGTCACATCCCTTGTCTAATCTATCTCCAGGTGTCAAGAAGGAATAGTAATTGCTATGACTGGAAGTCCTATTACATGCTAGTCACTTTTTAGATGTTCTACATACACCTTTATTAAAAACCCCCTTGAGGTAAATGCTGCTGTGCCCATTTTAGAGATGAAGCTGAAGGAAGTTAAATAACTTGACCAAGATCAGAGTCAGGCTTCAGACTGAGGACTTTAAAAACTTGAGAGGTATTTATTTTATCCATTCAGTACATCCATTCAGCACAAATGTGCTGAATGCGTAGTCTTGCTCTTTGAGGTAGCAGATCAAGCCACGAGTGTTTGAAATCAAAGGCGAGCTATAACAAGGGGAATACTGGGTATGGTAGATAGATCTCCATGGCTCTCCTCTCCTTTGCTATAGGGGTAATCATATGATACATTCACCATAAGGTAAGAATGGACATTTTTTGCTCCCTCCATGAAAAGTTCTACAGAATATATATTTAGCATAAGCCTCTCCAGAGCTGCCCTTTTCCTATTAGAACTTTGGTTAGCAACATGATTCTTCCTGGGGAAAAAAACTCTTAAGAGGTGACCACAATTTTCTTTTGTTTCTTTTGTTTTTAGCATATTCCAAGCCCTGCTAAGAAAGTGCCAAGACTGCCTGCAACAGCAGCAGAACCTGAAGCAGCTGTCATCAGTAATGGGGAGCATTAAGATACTTCTGTGAGGTGGAGGACTTCCGGGGGGTTGGGAGAACGTATGGGAACGGTTGGGGGAGCGGGACATCTGGGGTCAATTTTAAAAGATTACATGTTGCTTAAATTTTTATGTGACTGACATGGAACCTCGAAAACTATCGTGTTCTTGAGAAAGTCTCTTTGCTCAGTTTGCTAACATGCTTCCTGTTGTGGTCTAGCCAGTGCTTACTGTACTCAAATGATGGATGTTAAGGGCTCTGTAAGACTTCATACCTCTCTGGCCATGTGTATGCATGAAGCTTAGTTTTTAAATGTAGCCTGAAATCGTGCACTTCTGGCGAGGAAAGCAGTGGTACTAGTCTCTGATTTTAATTTTTTTAAACATGTAAGAATTTTATACTTTGAACAAACAAGATTACTGAAGGTTCCTGTGGTTTTTGAAAAAAAAAAAAGTTTTTAGTTTAGGGAACGTGTGGTTTTAATGTAATATGCACAAACCCGGTTTGAAAATGACAAGACAAACACACTCTTTTTCTAGAGTTTGTGAATCCTCCAGAGAGAGAAGAGTTGGGACGGTGACACTGGTTCTGGAAACTGTTGCTTTAAATCCAGGCCAGCAAAGTTACTGTCATGACTTCTGAACAGAGGGATGCCAGCCCTGAGCAGACTCTGGTGTAGAAAACACAGTACCTTTGGGGGCTATGGATCTGCTCCCTAGGTCTGCTCCTGACTCAGTTCAAAGTGTATTTTGCAGAAGAGCCTTGAGATGTTATTAGAGCTGTGTATGAGAAAGCTTGTGGCTGTGATCCTTCCCTTGCCCCTTATTTTGAGGAATAAGTAAAACATTTTTCTGGCTACCTTTCAAAAATTTAAAACAAAAAGGAAAGATAGGGACAGGGCATTGTGAAGTTATTTCTAATGATTCAGTATTATAAATTCAACTTAAAGACTGACAGCCTAAATTCATGTTGTAAGTATTCCTTTCCTTTTTTGTTTTTGTATCTGTTCAGTGAAAATTAAAAGATACAACTCAAGTTTTTTACATAGTATGACCAGCCAAAAAGTATTCCACTTCTCAAGGTCTGGAAGTAGGATATATATAAAGCGTTTCTCAGACTTTCACCTTAAAAATAACAACAATAACAAACTATCACATGGAATGAATAAGAAGACTGGTTCGACAGTTTCTTAGATCTTTCTGGTGCTGAACTATGACATGAGCCTTATAGATTGTAAAATAGAGATAGTTGGAACTAATGTACAGAACTAAATTTTTAAAATTTCATTTGCCATTGAATTCTGTGAAGTTTCAGTTATCTAAAATAAACTTACACAAATATGAAATGTAATGTTTCAGATTGCAAGGTAATATGTAATGTAGTGTTTGTAAAATACTCTTAATATTAACTAGTGGTGTTTTGATTTGTACAGTCATGATTTGTTGAAATGACTTCATTTTAACATACACTGATATAGATTAATAATGTAAGTTCAGATTTAAAGATTGATGGGGAAATGGTGCATGTAATACTTTTTGCAAGTATCGGGAGTTCAGTATGTTTTGAAAAGAGTAATTTAACTTTTGAGGTGTCAGGAAATGGGTTTTCTCAAAGTCCATTGCCGGCAATGGGCAGGCCTAGTAATACTGGCACAGAACATTAATTGTACACCTTATTAACCGTGAGGTGGATAACTTTGAATAAAGTTTTAGAGAAATATTTCAGATACTTGAGTATTCTTTCTTTTTTTCCCTCCTGAACTAACAGTTTAGGCAAGAAAGCAGCTAATAGGCTGCTTTTAAATGCAAGCATCCATTTCATTTCAGTTCACTGATTCACTAACTCTTTCACCAAAATTTGTAAACCTGATATAAGCAGGGTACTCTACTTACATCACTTACGTCAGAAATAAAGATTTGTAAGATATAAGATTTTGCCTTCAAGGAGCTATTTGTCTAGTATGGAGGAACATATACTGATAGTTTATTATTCTTATACTTCAAAGAAATTAACTTCCAAATTAACACGTATAAATTTTGCCATAAATATTTGTGAAGAGAGTTACTGTGTTTTCCTAACAACAACCTAAGATTAAGGGTTGGCAGTTAAACATTAAAAGCAGATTTTATAGCCAATATAGAGCTGCCGTCTACCAACTAGAGCCTCCAGCCTGACTTTCTCAGGTTGCTGGTGTTCTAGATGTTTTATAGAGAGAATTTTTACATTGGCAGTAACATTGGATGAGATAATCTCAATCGCTATCAACTTTGAGGATTATGTGAACCGAGAATTAAATCAGAATATTTTCTAGTACTGATCAGTTATTTTATCATGGTGTCATGTCTAGATTCAATACTCAGCAATGATTTTATTTTCTGGGCCAGTCTCCCAATTTCTCTGGGTGACTGAGAAGATAAAGCCTGTATTCTCTAATCCTGCTGTTCTAGGAATTCTAGATCCTAATTCTACAAAGTCTAAGACCCTAATTAATATGAATTTGAGAATTCTATCCTTCCCCTTCTCCTTTTTGGAGTTTTTGCAGTTAACTATTTTTTTTACCTTCTGGATTTTGTTTATTTCATGAACAGTGATGAGTATGAATGCTAGACAGAACTCAGATGCAGACAGCTACTTCTGATTCTCCTGGGACTTGATTGAAATCCTTCATCTCGACACACTCAAGTAGAAGTGAAGAGACCAAGGGATGTAACAGGATCTTTAAATAATTTAGAGCTATGTAATCTTCATATAAAAGCAACACTTTCTTTAAAATTTCTAGCAACCACTATTAATTAAAGTAGAAGGTCCTATTTTTTTCCTAGTTAGTGGGAGAAAGAAATAATTACCTGTGATTTTTCTTTTTTTCCCCCTCAAACTAGTACAGAGTCAATACTATGGTGCTGAAGATTATGAATACCAAGCTTCAGGAAGTTTATATATTATCAGGGGCCTAGCTTATAACAAAATGTACTCTTCATTTTAAATGTTAAGAAGTGCAAAACAAAGAATTTACCTTTTCTTCATTTTATTTCATTACTGTACAGGCATCTAGAGTTTTGAACTAAAGCTTCCTTTTGCCTCTAGCTCTTTCTACATGCTATTAAACTAGCACCTCCACTTCATCTGAGCAAAGCCTTGTTGACCTTTGGGAATCTCCACTCAAGATCTGCTTCCTACCTGAAGGCTGCCTGGACTACCTGAGTAGTAAGCACTTCTCACCCTACATACCAGACTTACTTATTCAAACTTGGCAAGTCCTAAGGCATCTGGCCCCTGTCTACTCAGTACCACTAAGGCCTATGTTTTCATTGCCCCTGCCTTCTTTGCTCCTTAAATATGCCAAGTTTATTCTGCCCTGGGCGTCCCAGATGGCTCAGATGGTAAAGAATCTAACTGCAGTGCAGGAGACCCAGGTTTGATCCCTGGGTCAGGAAGAGCCCCCTTGCCTGGAGAATTCCATGGATAGAGGAGCCTGGCAGACTATAGTCCATGGGGTCACAAAGAGTCAAACACAACTGAGTGACTTTCACTTCACTCCAGCCAATTTGGCAATACATCCTTTTATTGGCTTGCCTCTTTTATATTTCATTCCTGCATTGTAGGAACATTTCCCAAATAAGTGACTTACATGGAAGCCTTCTGTCTCAGGCTCTGTTCTTTTGGAGAAGCCAGACTAATACAGTTGGTACCCAGACCAGCCCGACCCTCAGGATAGATGGTCAAAATCCCATTGCTATTTGTAGTAGGCAGAATGGTTCCTGCCCCCCAGCCAAAGATCTCTGCCTCTGGGAACCTATGAATATGTGACCTTACATGGCAAAACCAGAAGTGATCAAGGGGCGCAATGGGGAGATATCCTAGATTGTCCGGATAGGCCCAACATAATCACAGAGTCCCTTAAAAGCAGAGAACCTTTCTGGGCTGTAGTCAGAATGAGATGTGACTATAAAAGGATGACCAAAGAGATGGCTTGTTGCTAACTTTGAAGATGGGGAAAGGAGACCAGGAGCCAAGGCATATGGGCCCCCTCTAGGAGCAGGTAAAAGCAAGGCAGTGGGTGCTCCCCTGATGAGGAACCAGGCCTGATGCCAACTGGATCTTAGCCCAAAGAAACACATGATAGACTTCTGTCTCACGGCACTGTCAACAGAACGCTAATGTGCTGTTGGTAAGCAGGGCACTGACAACCCTGGCTTGCAGGAGCAGCACAGTTACTACTGAGACTGGTCTGTAGGTATAGGCAGAAGATGAAATACTGGATCATGTGGTACCTGTGGCACCTGATGAAATGCGCAGTGATAAAGCCTCTGGATTTGGCTAGCTTTTGTTAACTGTTTTGGAAACCTGTGGGGGGTTGGGGGGGGCAATGACAGGTTTAAGTCAACTATCAGCTCCAGGTTTAGGGCAGGAGGAAAAGGGGGGTGACAGGATGAGATGGTTGGATGGCATCATTGACTTCATGGACTCAAGTTTGAGCAAGCTCCAGGAGATAGTGAAGGACAGGAAAGACTTGAGTGCTGCAGTCCATGGGGTCACAAGGAGTCAGACATGACAGAGACTGAACAACGACAACAACAATGAGCTCAAGGTATACTGAAAGCCCACGGGCCTTTGAAGTGAGAGTTAAGGAGAGCTTCTCTCCTGCAGCAGAGAGAAAACTACATAAAACAGGCACAAGTTCTACTGTAAGGCAGGCTGAGCTGCAAAGGAAATAAAATACTCAGTCTTGACCATTCCTTATCAAAGACGCAGCCTCAATAGCAAGAGTAGGACACGACAGGGTAAACAGGGTAGATGAGCCTGCACATGCTGAACACCAGGATCCCGTGAGTATGAGGCTGGTAGGAGCAGCTCATACTTCCTTTCCTGAAGAGCCTGCCGAGACCTCTGGTGAGACTGACACCCAAGGATGCTTGACCTCCTCAAGATGTTCTTCCAACACCCTTATTCTCCAAACAAGGAGCTGGTCCTCTCTCAACATAGTCTGAGCAGAGAAGTACAACCTCTGTCAGGGAGAAAGTACCCAGACACTGAGGGGATTACAGAACCTGGCTAATATGCTACTGTCAGGAACCAGAGGGGAATGTATGAGAGTGGATCCTGAGGGTAGCGAGCTGGGGATGGAGGTAGAGGCAGGATGACGGATAGTTTATTATCATGGGAGCCCGTCCCCGTGAGGTGAAGGACACCTGAAGCTGGTCCTAATATTACTGCTGGAATGGCTACTGAGGTCTGGATGTGAGTCTGGCATACCAGCGAGGTGGAGATGGTGGAACTGCTGTGCTATACGATTAAGGGAAGGCTTGGAAAGTTCCAAGAGTTGTGACTGTTGGAATGGATTCATTATGTAAGTCTGAAGAACCATCTAAGTATCCAGGACACTGCCTTCACACAGGCAACAAAGAACACAGTGGGGAGGGGGCGCCCCAGTTCCCACAAGCTCAGTGACGACTGCCCCCTGCAGGCAAGGATGACAGTAGGAAATGCCATCATGAAACAGGGCATGAAACATGGGATTCCAGAGTGGCAGAGGCCATATGTATCATTACTTAAATGTTAGAGGCGAGGTAGATGTAGTAAAATGGGCAGTGAGGCTAGAGTGGGAGTCAGGGTGCTCGGTTTGCAGGGCTTTGGGACAATGGCTAACAGATCAGAGTTCTGAGTGACAATCTGTAGAGTGTTACTTGACTCGTATAACCGAATAGGAAAGAAAAGAGGCGAGCTGTGAGCAGGCTGATGTAGCCTGTCACAATGAGAAAATTATGATTCCTGATCTGAGTTAATTTACAGATCCAGAGCACAGTGAGGGGGAGCCAAGATTCCGTGATGAAAGGCCCTGCTACAAGTGCATATGACATGTGCACCCAGAATGTTTAAGGCCTGCTGGTTGAAAAGCGTGAATTGAGGTGGACACCAGAGAACCCCAAGTACCATTACAGCTCTATGTGTAGACAGAGGGGACGGAGGCCTGTGGAAACCAGGTGGTGGCTGGGGTTCTGGCACTGGGGGTCTCATCTTGGGGTCCTTTCCTTCGTCTCCAAGTACCTATTTGGGCTAAACACGTTTAGATCCCTGACCTGTGGAGTAAGAACCATTTTGAGGGGAGGCACCACATGGAGACCTCTGAAAGTATGTCATCTCCCCAGCCATGTTAATAACTCGTAAGTAACCGCATGAGGAAATGCATCCGTCAGTGTAACCATCGGAGAATAAGGGACTCAAAGGTAATGGGTTCCATCATAACCTCGTTAACTTACTTTAATATACCCATCAGACTCCTAAAGAGAGCAGATGGCTAATGAAGGATGATGGTGGACCGCTGTTGGTCTCAGTTTTCACCGCCATGTTGGATGTGAATTTTACACAAAGACTCTTAACCCTGATATGCAGCTATTTTGAGGGAAATTTTCATTCTCATTTTACATCAAAAGGGAGGATTAAAAACAGTTCACAGACATACAGAACAGACTTATGGACACCGGGGGTAGGGGGTGGGGAGAAGGAGAGGTTAGGACATATGGAGACAGTGACATGGAAACTTACATTACCGTATATAAAATAGACAGCCAATGGGAATTTGCTGTATGACTTGGGGAACGGAAACCGGAGCTCTGTAACAACCTAGAGGGGTGGGATGTGGAGGAAGGTGAGAGGGGAGGGTCAAGAGGAAGGGGACATGTGTATTCCTGAGGCTGATTTATATTGATGTTTGGCAGAAGCCAACACAATTCTGTAAAGCAATTAAACTTCAATTAAAAATAAATTTAAAATTAAAGCAGTTCACACTTTTTTGGGATAGACAGAAATTCTCACTTATTCTATTCCCCTGAGGTGATGTGAAATCCAATCCCAAAGAAAGGCAATGCCGAAGAATGCTCAAACTACCACACAATTGCACTCATCTAACACGCTAGTAAAGCTCAAAAGTCTTAGCCGGGCTTCAGCAATATGTGAACTGTGAACTTTCAGATGTTCAAGCTGGTTTTAGAAAAGGGAGAGGAACCAGAAATCAAATTGTCAACATCCAATGGATCATCGAAAAAGCAAGAGAGTTCCAGAAAAAACATCTATTTCTGCTTTATTGACTATGTCAAAGGCTTTGACTGTGTGGATCACAATAAACTGTGGAAAATTCTGAAAGACATGGGAATACCAGACCATCTGACCTGTCTCTGTTTCTGCATACAGAAACCTGTATGCAGGTCAGAAAACAACAGTTAGAACTGGACACAAAACAACAGACTGTTTCCAAATAGGGAAAAAGGAGTAAGTCGAGGCTGTATATTGTCACCCTGCTTATTTAACTTCTATGCAGAGTACATCATGAGAAACTCTGGGCTGGAAGAAGCACAAGCTGGAATCAAGACCTCAATAACCTCAGATATGCAGATGACACCACCCTTATGGCACAAAGTGATGAGGAACTAAAAAGCCTCTTGATGAAAGTGAAAGAGGAGAGTGAAAAAGTTGGCTTAAAGCTCAACATTAAGAAAACTAAGATCATGGCATCTGGTCCCATCATTTCATGGTAAATAGATGGGGAAACAGTGGAAACAGTGTCAGACTTTATTTATTTGGGCTCCCAAATCACTTCAGATGGTGATTGTAGCCATGAAATTAAGACGCTTACTCCTTGGAAGGAAAGTTATGACCAACCTAGACAGCATATTTAAAAGCAGAGACATTACTTTGCCACCAAAGTCCATCTAGTCAAGGCTCTGGTTTTTCCAGTAATCATGTATGGATGTGAGAGTTGGACGGTGAAGAAAGCTGAGTGCCAAATGCTTTTGAACTATGGTTTTGGAGAATACTCATGAGAGTCCCTTGGACTGCAAGGAGATCCAACCAGTCCATCCTAAAGGAGATCAGTTCTGGGTGTTCATTGGAAGGACTGATGTTGAAGCTGAAACTCCAATACTTTGGCCACCTGATGCAAAGAGTTGACTCATTGGAAAAGACTCTGATGCTGGTAAGGATTGGGGGCAGGAGGAGAAGGGGACGACAGAGGATTAGATGGCTGGATGGCATCATCGACTCAATGGACATGCATTTTGGTGGACTCCGGGAGTTGGTGATGGACAGGGAGGCCTGGCGTGCTGCAATTCATGGGGTCACAAAGAGTTGGACACAACTGAGCCAATGAACTGAACTGAACTGAACTGAATGTGAAATCTCCTGCTCTACATCACAAGATAGTCTAAAAGGACCATCATCTGGATGCTCTGCAGCACTTTATGCTGGTCCATGCGACAGCATTCTGGATGGATGCGGCATCAGAAAGTAGCGAGTCCTCCAGAGGCCGTACTAAGACTTGTGTGTGTCGGAGTGTGGGTGATAAGTTCTATGAAAACGCAGGGGCCAGGCCACACTGGTGAGGTGTGTGGAGGACCAGCAACTTGAAGCACGTTTCTGTACGTTGCACCTTGTACCCTTTATCCCTGAGATAGAGACACAGGGTTTAGTAGGCCTCTCTGGGTTTTGGAAACACACATGTTGCCCCTGGTATATTCCTCCAACCCAGTTATTGGGGCGGCTGGTTTCAAGCGGTTGCCACAGGAAAAATACCTACAGTCATTTCAGGCTTCAGTGCAAACTGCATTGCTTCTCTAAGTGGTGCTTAAGAACACGGTGTATTCTCTGGCCACCCTTGCAGAAGGTTATAGCACAGCCCTGCAGGATCTTGGAGTGAGGCCACGCTTTCTGCAACAGAGAACTCCTCAGGCTCTCTGCATGTTTCTGGGCTCTCGGAGAGACTGAGCACCTGATTATGGGTCACCAAGGGACCGAGCAGATCTCCTCATGAGCTGAGCATTATCAGGTCCACAGTCATACATTCAGACAAAGCAACGAGTCATCCTCACAGAGCTGACATCTGCACAGGATATAGGTTCACCTTTCCTGTCTTCTGTGAATCCTCCAAGACCATCCTGCTAGGTCCTAGAGAATACCTGATCCATTGTCATGTATATTACATAACATCGCCTCAAGTACCACATTTTTGGTAAAAGCAGTGGGGGGCAATGGGCACATGACCATGGGATGTACTTCTCTTACTAAGTATCTCAGTAGCAGAAGCAGCCAGCGGAGACAGAGCGATGGAGCGACTCAATTAAGTAAATTAAGATGCCGGCCATAGGACAGCATCCTGCAGGGCTCGGCTGCTGACCCCCAGGATTCAGTATACATGCTTTAACACTGGCTCATAGATAAATGTTCCTTACTGTTAAAATATAGAAGTCTACGCACCAATGGATGGAAGCAGGATTGACTTTTCTTACCATGACAGTCCCTGATAGCTTAGTCGGTAAAGAATCCACCTGCAATGCAGGAGACCCTGGTTCAATTCCTGGGTCAGGAAGATCCCCTGGAGAAGGGATAGGCTACCCACTCCAGTATTCTTGGGTTTCCCTTGTGACTCAGCTGGTAAAGAATCCACATGCAATGTTGGAGACCTGGGTTCGATCCCTGGGTTGGGAAGATCCCCTGGAGAAGGGAAAGGCTACCAAATCCAGTATTCTGGCCTGGAGAATTCTATGTACTGTATAGTCCATGGGGTTGTAAAGAGTAGGACATGACTGAGCAACTTTCACTCACTCACTCAACATGACAGTCAAGTGGATCCTTGAATTTGTATTCAAGAATTTGTATTTCCAAACTTTGGCCATCTGATTAGAAGAACTGACTCAATGGAAAAGACCGTGATGCTGGGAAAGATTGAAGGCAGGAAGAGAAGGGGACAAAAGAGGAGATGGTTAGATGGCATCACCAACTCGATGGACATGAGTTTGAGCAAGCTCCGGAAGTTGGTGATGGACAGGGAAGCCTGGCATTCTGCAGTCCATAGGATCACAAACAGTCAGACACGACTGAGTGAACTGAACTGACTCAGCAACTAACACTTTCACTTCTGACTCCCAAAACTGGGGGCAGGGCCTCATAGTCTGTTTTAACACAACTTCTGGGTGATTCTGGTGACCTGGAACTTGAGAATCACCCCGTGGACTTATTTGACTAATCCTATTGCATTAAGTCCTTCCAGCTCTCACCCCATGGAGGAGCCTGACAGCAATGGATCAGACTTAAAGGAGGAAGAATGTGAGGAGGGCTGGTGGTGGGCTGTGTCCAACTACAGACTTCAGATCTTTTCAGCCACACTTCCTTCTCCAGCCACTAATGCAGCAACCACTGGGGCAAGCTTCACATGGGCCCTACTTGGCCGCATCGTGTCCCAGGGCCAACTGTATGTACCTCTTACTTCCTGCCCTGGGGTTACCCTGGCTGTAAGGCATGAGAAGGATGGGGAACCCCCGTGGCCCTCACTCATCACAATCTGGAGGTGCAGGTGGCATCGTGGGGCCCCAGGAGCTTCTGGATAGACACTTTCCCTTTTAGTACCCTGGACAGACTCCTCAGATATGTTTTACAAGGCTCCTCAGAGCATCCTACAAGACTGGGTGACACTCACCTGGAGCCCGGGCCACCCTGTAATGATCCTCCCTGCTTCTCGCCTCTACCCTCCCTCCTGCTCTCTAGGATCACTTTCCAAATCAATCACTCTACATGGAGCTTCTGTCCTAGGCTCTGTTTAGAAGGAACCCCATCTCAAACCCTTTGCTGCTTGGAATTGTCACAGGTGGCTTCCCAAGAGTCACTCCTGTCCTCATTCAGATCTCATATTGATGGCTACTCAAACCGGCCTTCCCCAACATTTAATACAAAGTGGCAAACCTTTAATATCAGATTATTGTATTTGAATTATCTGCATAGCATCTATTTCTATCTGATATTTTAGAAAATATTGTTGCTGTTGTTAGTTCCTTTGTTCAGCATGAGACTATCCCACACAGGAGAGGAAGGACTTGGCCTATTTTTGATTTTGCAGGATCTTAAACAATGCCTGGTATATGGTAAGATAACGCAATGTGTGTGCAGTCCATTCCATGGACTGCAGCCCGCCAGGCTCCTCTGTCCATGGGGATCCTCCAGGCAAGAATACTGGAATGGGTTGCCCATTTCCTCCTCCAGGGGATCTTCCCAACCCAGGGATTGAGCCCATGTCTCTTTTGTCTCCTGCATTGACGACAGGTTCTTTTCCATTGAGCTAGCTGGGAAACTCATTCAGCAGTGGGATTCAAACCCACACCTCCAGGGAGACTGCAATCTGAACACACCACCCTGGACTGCTTGGCCATCCTATTTTGCAGCACCTTAAACCGTGCATAGCACGTGGTTGGCACTGTGTAAATATTCCTCAATTAACTAGACGAAGGCTAGAGTTTGAGAACAAGACAAGATTGCAAATCAAGCTAGAATCTGAGCTAACAAACGTTTGGGAGGGGCAGGGGGAAATGCATATCTTAAATTTAAATTTATTTAAAAATTACAAAAAGTCTCCACTCAAGTTGGTGAAAAAAATTTAAAAGCAGCAACAATGATCTTAGTTAATTACCAGCAGTCTAATGCAATTTATAAAATTGAACAAAATTTGGATGTGTGTCTTATGCCTCTATAGACACGGGACCCTTTCTTTAGGTCCTTGTCTTTAGGGTCTGGTAGTATCATTATTGGAACACTTTCCAAAGCCTTTTTCTTTTGGACTCTATGCAGAATAATTCGGTAGACCCCTGTGATGGAGCTTCGGGCATCTCTCCCTTGGTTATTGCGAATGTGCTCTTCCGTAATGCCCAAGTGTTCTAAAGTGCTTTTGACCTCATTTTCTTCTTCTTTGAGGCTGCTGGTCTCTGACAAATGTTTGGGATCTAGCTGGAAAGGCTCCAAAGGGGTGGGGTATGGCACCCCTTGCATCCACTCATTGTTCATGATGGAGTCGATTCCATACCTCTCCGTGGGTACTGGCTGGAGGACTCCCTGGATGAGGCGGAGGCAGGGCTCCGACACATGCGTAGGCACACTGTAGGTGCCTTCCAGGATGCTCTTCTTCAATTTGGCCACAGTCTCTGCCCGAAATGGCATAGTGCCAGTCACCATGAAGTAAAGAAGCACCCCCAAGGCCCAGATGTCGACATAAACGCCGACGTAGTGCTCATCTCGAAAAAGTTCAGGCGCCGCATAGGGTGGAGACCCACAGAAAGTGTTCAGCATTTCACCTTTTTTACTGACCGTGCTGAATCCAAAGTCGCCCACCTTCACACAAGTATTATTGGTATAGAACACATTTTCCGCTTTCAGATCTCTGTGAATAATTTGGTTTTCATGCTGTGGAAGAAGACAAAGGAGGAAAAGTCATCATTCTCAAAGTAAAAACCAACATTAAAGATGCAGTTGTTGCTCTGAAACAGTGAGGTGATGTTGGCACAACAACAGAAATTCAATGGAGTTCAACTTAAGTGATGTCAGATCTCAGACCTTGCAAGCTGCCCTGGCATAACCTTTAGCCAAATGTAACACCTGCACCCTCCAAGCAGACCAAAGGTTCTATTCTATGGAGTCAGGGCTGGAGTCTGTCCCACACATGTGGACTTAGGAATTAGTGCCAAAAGTGAGGCCTAGATGGGCTTCCCTCATAGCTCAGTTGGTAAAGAATCTTCCTGCAATGCAGGAGACCTGGCTTCAATTCCTGGGTCAGGAATATCCCCTGGAGAAGGAAATGGCAACCCACTTCAGTATTCTTGCCTGGAGAATCCCATGGACAGAGGAGTCTAGCATGCTACCGTCCATGGGGTCGCAAGAGTCGGACAAGACATAGCAACTAAAGAGAGAAAGAAAGAGAAAGACCTAGATCTTGTGAAACACAATGAAACAGTAATCCTTCACCTCTGAGACCATATGTGGGTGTTCCTGGCTGAGAAATCTCTTGACTAGAGCCAACCTCAAGAAGGAAAAGAGCTCTCCTCCGACCCCCTACCCCTGCTCCTTTGGATGGGCTCCTCTAACTTTGTACAACTCAGTAGAAGGCAGCAAGTTACAGTGGGCAATTTCTGGCAGCAGATCCCATCCCACCCTTGCATTCTGGATCCAGACAACCTTCAAAACTCTTGACCAGTTTAATGCCAAGGGCACTTGGGAAATGGCTTAATGCTACTTTTCCAGATGGACCTTCTGGGGTAAGAGCCCAAGCTTTGGAGCCTGGGGTTTTTTGGATTAGGTCTAGGTTCAACTATACCAGCTGTGTATGTCAGTGTCAGCTTCCTCTGTAAAACAGAACACTGAGAACCACCTCCTAAGGCTCTTGTATGGGCTTCCCTGGTAGCTCAAACGATAAAGAGTCTGCCAGCAATGCAGGAGACCCAGGTTTGATCTCTGGGTCAGGAAGATCCCCTGGAGAAGGAAATGGCAACCCACTCCAGTATTCTCATCTGGAAAATCCCATGGACAGAGGAGCCTGGCAGGTTACATCCCATGGGGTCACAAAGAGTCGGACTCGACTGAGGGACTAACACACACACAAAGCTCTTGTGAGAACTGAAAGTGATGCTGTATCTGCAGTGTTCAGCATGGTCCTGGCATACAGCAAGCAAACCCAATAAAATCCAGATCTCTCTGCCTGTCATCCTCTCTCTTGGAGACCCGAGAGCTGGAGAAAGTCATGGTATAGAGCCTCAGAGGACTCAGTCTGCATTCTCGACTGCTGGATCCTCTCTGCTCTCCTGCCAGATCGCTTTTCTAAGTAGAATGTGGAAGACTCTGACCATCTGCTCCACTGCTTGGTATTTGTTGTTCAGTCTCTCAGTTATATCCGACTCCATGGACAGCAGCACTCCAGACTTCCCTGTCCTTCACTATCTCCCAGAGTTTGTTCAAACTCATGCCCACTGAGTCGGTGATGCCATCCAACTATTTCATCCTCTGTCGTCCCCTTCTCCTGCCCTCAAACTTTCCCAGCCTCAGGGTCTTTTCCAATGAGTTAGCCATTGGCATCAGGTGGCCTAAGTATTGGAGACTCAGCTTCAGCATTATGCGTGATATAGGTCTGGCTTAGTTCTCGGCCTGGGGAAAGTCCCCCCAGCATAGAGTCACTTAGGAGACAATCAGTGGTACCACAGGTCTGAAACAGGCACCACTATCAGGCTTAGGTTCTCCCTTGCTCACTTCTTTTTCCTCCATCTATCCCTCCTAAATGTGATCTCAGGGTCCCTAGGTCACTAATAACCTGCTGATAATTTGGCCAGGAGCTCACTGATCCCAGTTCTTATCTCACAACATCCAAGCAAAGGAGCAAACTAGATACAGCTTCTCAGCTAACACAGATCCCAGAAAAGTGTCTCTTCCTGCCAGTTACACTGAGAGTTGGGCAAAGAGGGTGGCCAAAACTTCTGGACTAACAGAGTGGTACAAGTGGTGGTCAGGACCGCAAGTCCGATTCCTCCTGTGTGCCCAGTCATACGGCTGTTGATAGAGAGGACACAGGAGAACCAGTTCATGGCGGGTCTGGGGAGTGTGCTTAAGGAGTCCAGATTTATCTAAAGAAATAACCAGAGAACTAAAATCAGAAAGACACAAGCAAGTGTTCGTGTGCTGAGCACAGAGGCAGAAGAGCTAGAGGAGTTCACCAAAGGCATGAAGGTCAGTGTGGGCTGAGCCCAGACTGAAGAAAGCATCACAGAGAGAGACAGCTGAGTGGGGTCACAAAGTGTGGATGAGATCAGGAATGTGAGGCATGATAAGAGGGGAGAGGGCCTCCTAGACACAGAAGGAAGGCAAGGCCAAGAGGCAGCCAGAAGCCAGCTCTCTGAGTACCAGAAGACAGGGTTGGAGGAATGGGTGTCCCAGGGAATGGGTGACGGTCGTCCGGCTGCTCAGAGTGTCTCCTGCCAACTTCTGCAGAAGCCAGGAGGCTGCCATGTAACTGAGACCCCTGGGCATCGCTTTGGAGGTCAGGAGCACAATCCCAGCCAGACATCTGACTCTCACAGAAGGTACTGCTATCTGCCCTTATAAAGGACTGACGCCCTCAGGGATGCTTAGGTCAGGGGGCCCCGACCCCAAGTATTGGCCCATGGCCTGTTAGGAACCAGGCTGCACAGCAGGAAGTGAGTGGTGGGTAAGCAAGTGAAACTTCACCTGTGTTGACAGCAGCTCCCACCACTCATGTTACTGCCTGAGTGCTGCCAAGGGCATTAGGTACTCAAAAGAGTTCAAACCCTACTGTGATCAGTGCATGGGAGGGTTCTAGGTTGCAAGCTCCTTATGAGAATCATTTTGAAACCACCCCCCACCCCCTGGTCCATGGAAAACTTGTCTTCCACAAAACTGGTCCCTGAAAATAAATAAATAAATAAAAATTTTAAAAAAAAAAAAAAAGAAGAAGGAAAAAAAAAAAAACTGGTCCCTGGTGCCAAAAAGTTTGGGGACTGCTGGCTTAGACAAAGGTAAACTAAAGCTCCATGCTTCCATCGTTGGGGGAATGGGAGCTAGATCCTCCCTCCTCACCCCGCTCACCATATGCTTCACGGCAGACACAATCTGGGAGAAGATGAGCTTGCTTTCTGGTTCTGAGAACTTCCCTTCCGTGCTGATCTTCCCAAAGAGCTCCCCTCCCCCTGCATACTCCATCACCAGGTGGAGCTTGGATAGAGTTTCCACGACCTCATAAAGGCGGATGATGTTGGGATGATGCAGTTTTTCCATGCTGGAGATTTCGCGGGATAGCAGCCTTTGGGTTTTCTGGTCTAACTTGGTCTTATCCAGGATCTTAATGGCCACCTTTTCTGGAAAGAAAGAAAAAAAGTCAAAGGATGTGCCTGAGTTCATAGCTGCTTAGAACTGGAAGGAACCTAGTCCCTTTATTTTTATTTTAATAGAGGCAGAGGTTAAATGGCTGTTTCTAGCTCAGAGAGCTCCTAGCAATTTTAGAGTTCAACAGTGCTGGTCCCTGGGATCAGTGTGACTCTACCATGTATAGGTTTTAACGCCAACTTCTGCCTCCAAGGAGGTTTCAGTTTGGTGAGGTTTATCCAGTTTTCTGGATAAAGTACTTCTACATAGCCAACAGAGACTCTCTTGATCAGGTCCAAGCCACCCCTTCAGCCTCATTGTCCATCACTCCTGTCCATGGTCCCCACCTCCCCATGTACTCTTCAGTCTGTTACAGAGAGTTTTGCAGTCCACCGAAAAGGTCTTGTACATTCACACCTGGGATCTCTTCTCTACCTGCATCTACTAGGACTATTTATCTGGCTCATCACTCCTTCCCTATCTTTACTCGGTTAATGACAGATGATTCTTCATGGCCAGCCTCAGAAACAACCTCCAGGAAGCCTTCTATGACACCTGTCCCTGGAAGATGACATCCAATTTCTGTGTATTCTCTGTACAATAATCTCAGCACCCTGCCCTGTAAATGATGACTCCTAACTCATTTCTTCCTCCTACCCCCTTCCCTGCCTGGGCTATGTTCTGATTTGACTTTGTCAGTGCCTGGCACACCATGTACCAACATGGAAAACATCAGTGCTCAGTGTGGGTGAGGTGTTAGAGAGCCATGAGGAGATCGGCACTGCAAGGTACCGCTGGTGGGAGGACTAGTTGGTATGATGGTTCTGGATTGTAGTTTGGTTTTACATCTTGAGAGCCTTAAAAATGATCGAATGCTTGACCCAGACTTTTTCCATTTTGGCAGTTAATCTTAAATAATCTGATGCATATATGAGATTGCTTGTGTAAGAAGACTTCAGTGATACAGAGAACAGCTTAGGTGTCTAACAAGAGACATAGTTAAAATAAAGTGTGGTTCACCTATCTCCACAGTGGTACAGAGCTATCAAAATGGTATGTGCAATGATTAAAATAATAATGTTGATCTTTATTGATGGACATTAAATGATATTCAATATAGAACATGTGAGGGGACTTCCCTGGTGGTTCAGTGGTTAAGAATCCACTTGCCAATGCAGGGTACATGGGTTGGATCCCTGGTCCTGGAAGATCCCACATGCTGCGGGACAACTAGACCCATGAACCAAACGACCAAACCCTGCACTCTAGAGCCTGTGCTCAACAACAAGAGAAGCCACTGCAATGAGACGCCCGTGCAGTGAAGCTACAGAAAGCCTGCATGAAGCAACACTCAGCGCAACCAAAAAATAAATATTAAAAACAAAGAACATGAGGAAAAACACAAATATGCATTTGCATATGAAACAAAAATCTGGCAAGATAATACACCAAAATGCTTAGAATAGTTATTAATAGGGGGATCACAGATGGTTTTCCTTTTCAAATTTTCCTACAATTAATTATACAGTTATCATCAATAAATTATGTATTTAAAATGGTTAATGTTTGAAAATGAATGAATCTCTACTAAAAACTGACACTTCATTTTTTTTGCTCAAACTGGACCAGACTTTGATAAGAACTTTTTAGGCAAGAAAACTTAAGAAAACACAGGATGGCAAAGTGCCTGTCTGTTCTACTTAAAAAACAATTGCTTTGAAGAACTTTGGCACAGTGGTTGTGCTCAGTCGCTCAGTCCTGTGGGACTCTTTGTGATCCCATGGACTGTAGCCAGCCAGGCTCCTCTCTGTCCCTGGAATTCTCCAGGCAAGAATACTGGAGTGGGTGCCGTTTCCTTCTTTAGGGGATCTTCCCAACCCAGGGATTGAACCCAGGTCTCCTGGATTACAGGTGGACTCTGAGCCACTAGAGAAGCCCAAGAATACTGGAGTGGGTAGCTTATCCCTTCTCCAGGGGATCTTCCCAGCCCAGGAATCAACCGGGGGTCTCCTGCATTGCAGGAGGATTCTTTACCAGCTGAGCTACCAGCTGAGCTTCTATCTTACAGGCGTGAAAATAGAAGCCGCTAGCTTAAAGAGTGTCAGCCGTTTTGTTAAAGTAGGTCATAGGTCTCTCAGAAGTCGGGCTGGGCTCCCCGGTGCCTGATGTGGCCACGCTGGCTCAGAGTGTACGCAATATAGTGGGGGAGGCTCTACCGAGCGGAACCCCGGGAGCTCCCGCGCCCTCCCTCAGCAGGCCATCCTCCAGGCAGACAGACGGACCGCCACGGCCAGCCCCCCGGGGTGCCGGGGGTAGTGGGGGTAGGGGGTCCCCTCCCTCGTCGTGGCTTTCCTACTCTTTAGTCTTTGGGATTAAGCATCGGGGCAGCTGTTCACCTGAAACAGAAACTCTGGTTTTGCGTAGCCCGTTAGGCGAGCTGTTATTTTATTTATTTATTTTATAATTCGCACAGCACACAATGCACCCATTTAATGGTGTGCAATTCCATGGGTTTTTTTTTTTTTTTTTTTTTAGTACATTTAGAACTGTAAAGCCATCCCCACAATGCAGGAGACCTGGGTTTGATGCCTGGGTCGGGAAGATCACCTGGAGGTAGGGCGCGAGCTGTTGCTTTTAAGGGCTAGACTAGTGAATTCCGTCCTTCAGTCTGGCAGCTTGCCCGTAGGAGAGGCCGCCTCTCCGCCCGGTGCTCCCAGCGCCCGCCCGGCTTCAGTTCAGCTGCGGGGCCTTCTCTGCAGCCCCCTCCCGCCCGGGAGCTGCACGCTCGCTCCTCGTCAGGCAGCTGTCTCAAGCCGCCCTTTAACACCATCCTAGTTTTGGTTTTCAACTGTATCCCTGAGCGGTGGAGAGGCTGCCGTCCCGGGGCCGGGCTCAGAGTGAGGCAAGAGAGGAGCTGTGAGGGTAAGCCCTTCCTGAAATCCCCCACCCTATGCCTGCTCACTCTGGTCCCAGCCTGCTTCCTCCACGCCAACTCTAACACTCCTGTGTAATCATAGGAAACATGAAAAAAACCCTGGTGTTCTGGATTGCCACCAAGTCGTAGAAATCGCAGCTCCATGAAGAACTGGGTCTCTAAGTCCACCCCTTCAACAAATGTTCAGGCAGGACCTGCTGTGTTCCAGATGGTGAAGAAGACAGACGTGGGAGACGCTGCGGCGCGTGTTAGGAAGGGGTGCAGGCGGGAGAGCAGAGAGCTCCCCACGAAGGGTGACACGCCCTGTGACCAGGAGGTGAGGAAGGAGGCCCGATACCTGGCCGTGGGAAGGGGACAGTGTGCCAGGTCTGGGCAAGATGTCGTGTTTGTGTTTGAGGACCCTCTGTGTTGGACATTGAGAATTGAAGGGGTCGGGTGGAGGGGGAGGAGTCACTAACCGCCGGAGCAGCAGGCAGGTGTGGAGCAGCAGGCAGGTGTCCCGCGTTACCCAGAGCCTTAGAAGTTATTTCAAGAAATGTAGCCTTGGGTCTTCCCCGGTGGTCCGGTGGTTGAGAATCTGCCTTCCAATGCAGGGGAACTTCGAGTCCTGGTCGTGGAACTAAGACCCCCAAGTGCCTCCGGCGCGCCCCACGCCCTGTCACTACCACCAGAGAGACGCCCGTGCACTTCAACGACAGATCCCACGTGCTGCAACTAAAACCTGATGCAGCCAAACAAAGAAATATCTTTAAAAAAGAAAGAAAGGAATGTAGGTTTGGAGGAAGGAAATGAAGAAATAGGTTATATCTGAAAAAAAAAATTTTTTTGCTTGACATATCCATAAACAAAGAATGCTGCAGCCATCAAGCCTTTACATTACAGCCGCTGAAGGTGAGCCCTGAGGGAACTGAGGATGGAAATGGGATGCCAGCCATCAAGCAGTCAGCCCTGCAGTCACCCCCATCCTCAACCCCAGTCCCCTGCACCCGAGGAGACTCAGGATGAGAAAGCACAGGATATTGCCTCCATTAGCTGAGGTGCATAGCCAAGGAATGATTTCAGTGGGTCCAGGCTCCTGCATCTTCCCATAGAAAAGTGCTGAATTCCTTAACTTGGGATATCTGGTTTTCTTTAACAGTGATCTTTTAAACTTCTGACTACCTGGTGTTTGTTGCAAGAACTCCTACATACTCTGGCTCCTCCTCTACCTCTTCAGAGCAGCCTCTCAGAGATATCTGAGAGACTGTGTCCGCCACCTAAGTCCTCAGTTTTGTCTGCTGAATAAAAGATAATTCTCAACTTTTAGGCTGTGCTTTTCGTTTTCAATTGACAAGGATAGATTAAGAGGTACAAACTTCCAGTTATAAAATAAAGGTCACAGGGAATATATATAGTTTAGGGAATATAGTCAATAATATTATAATATCTCTATATGGTGACAGATGATTTATGGTGATCATTTTGTATTGTATAAAAATATTGGCTCACTATGTTGTATACCTGAAAGTAATATAATTTTTTTTAATCAGGGAAGCCCATTATAATATTATAACTTAATTGTACTTCAAAATTTTTTTAAATTGCCTTTATTTTTAGAGAAGAATAAAACATTTTATTCTTAATATTTATTCTTAAAATGTGGGAAGACATTTTAAGGTTTTAAGGGATTGTCATAATCTGATTTCCATTTTATTCTTTTTTTAAAAATTTTTTTGGCTGCACTGGGTCCTTATCAACTGAGCTGTCAGGGAAGCCCAACTTACAGTGAGCGGGATTTCTCTAGCTTGAAGGCTTCTCTTGTTGTGGAGCACAGCTCTAGAATGTGTAGGCTTTCTAGCTGTGGTATGAGGGCTTAGCTGCTCCAAGGCATGTGGGATGTTAGTTCCCCAACAGGAATCAAACCCATGTCCCCTGAATTGCAAGGTGGATTCTTAATCACTAGACCATCAGGGAAGTCCCTGATTTCCATTTTAGAATGGGTACTCAGGCTGCAGTGTGGGGAATGGATAGAGCAGAGGATGCCTAAGAGCAGGGCAGTGTTTTTGGAGGTGATGATAGCAATGGCAGAGAGAGGACTCTCTCGGTAGTGGCAGAGTGGCAGAGAGGAGAGAGAAAGAAGCAGAGAAATTTGAAAGGTAAACCTCCCCCTTCTCCAAATTTAGTGAAAAGACGAACACATTCTTTAAACCAGGACTTGCAAACTCAAATGTCTCTAGAGGCTAGGGTGGAAATAAGGTGGCAGGCTTACTGTAAGGCAACAGGGAGTAGAGGGGACTGTGGCATCCTGAGGAATACATGCCTCAGAGCAAAGAGGCAGCTGCTTCTCAACTTCAGACAACTGTTACTATTGGGAATAGTAGATCAGTGTTGTCAAACCTAATTTTTTTCAAGAGACATC
Source organism: Antilocapra americana (assembly GCA_007570785.1). NCBI lineage: Eukaryota > Metazoa > Chordata > Mammalia > Artiodactyla > Antilocapridae > Antilocapra > Antilocapra americana. The sequence continues at coordinate 15,452,504 of ML661338.1, forward strand.
AGAATTGTAATGCAATCATTTTAATCATTAAGTGTCAAAAACTACTTCGAATTTTTCAGACCTAGGGTGGATCAACCAAAAATCTGTCCTTAGGACCAAGGAGATAAGGGGAAGGAAAAGATACTAGAACCTAGAGAGTGCTGTGTAGAGACAGCTACCTTGAGAGGCGCTGAGACCATTCTTCCAGAGTACAGCTGGCCCGAATCAACCTCACAGTCAGGCTGAGGGGGACAGAGCTCAGATTCTTGCTCTCCTTCCTTTGATCCCCTGCAAGATCTTCCTACAAACCAAAGCCAGCTGGAACCTAGAGGACTATAGTCTGGGACAGAGAGGACAATGAAGGGTGGAAAATGGACCTGGGGAAGCAGATGGGAATTGTCCAGCACAGCAGGCTTGGAGGGTAAGAGAGCAGGATGCAGTAGAGTGAAAAACAAGGGGATGTACCCCGAGTCATGGAGTCAGGGAAGATTTTTTAACACTTTCTCTGGAGTCTAAGTGTTAACTAGAGGAAAGTAGGGGGGAAGAAATAAGGAGATTATATATATGATGGATATATATAGCGGTGTATAGGGATGTATAGGAGAAAAGACCTTGAGGCAGGAAAGCCCCTGACACCTTAGGGGACTGGTCTATACACTTTTTTGATTAGCTTCCCTTACTAATAAAACATTTTTAAGCACTGCTATAATATATGTATATTTACAAATTAGATGCATGCACTATTAATATCTTTTTGCTTTTTCATACTGTTCATGGGATTCTCAAGGCAAGAATTCTGAAGTGGTTTACCATTCCCTTCTCCAGTGGACCACGTGTGGTCAGAGGAGAAGGGGATGTCAGAGGATGAGATGGTTGGATGGCATCACTGACTCAATGGACATGAGTTTGAGTAAACTCCGGGAGTTGGTGATGGACAGGGAAGCCTGGCACGCTGCAGTCCACGGGGTCGCAAAGAATTGGACATGACTGAGCGACTAAACTGTTCTTTGGACATGACTGAGTGACTAAACTGTAACTGAACTGTAACTATAAATCTACACATTGTTATTATATGTAATCATAGATATTAAAATCCATGCAATTACAAATAAATATTAAAAAGGCTTTAATATTTTCCTCCCTCATCCCAGGGGGCACCCCCATGGCACCTCCAAGGGTACATGAACCCTCCTTTGGAGACTACTGCCTTTGAGGAACTGAAACAAGAGTGTGGAGCAGGCACATGGGGAATGAAGGAAAGGATAAGGCAAGATGAAGCCAGAGAGTCAGTTAGGACCAAAGTCCCTGAGTCATATTCTGGACCTCAGATTAAGGACATTGTGAAACCATGAGCAAGTTCCTTTTCTTTTTTTCTTTATTTTATATTGGAGTATAGTTGATCAGATGGTAAAGAATCTGGGAAGACCTGTGTTCGATCCCTGGGTTGGGAAGATCCCTGGGTTGGGAAGATCCCCTGGGGAAGGTCATGGCAACCCACTCCAGTATTCTTGCTTGGAGAATCCCCATGGATAGAGGAGCCTGGTGGGCTACAGTCCATGGGGTTGCAAAGATTCAGACACAACTGAGCAACTAAGCACAGCACAGCACATAGTTGATAAACAACAACAATGTTGTCTTAGTTTCAGCTGAACAGCAAAGTGATTTCAGTTATACATGTATCCATTCTTTTTCAAATTCTTTTCCCATTTAAGTTGTTCCATAATATTGAGCAGAGTTCCCTATGCTACACAGTAAGGCCTTGTTACTTACCCATTTTAAATATAGCAGTGGCAATCCCAGACTCCTTGCCCCCAACCCTTCCCCTCTGGGAACCAAAAGAAACCACTAGAAAGTTTCAAGTAGAGAGCTCGCTTACATGACCGGCTTGCATTTTCTAAAAGATCAGTTCTAGCAGCAGTGTGGATAAACACGGATGAAGGAGACAGATTACAACAGCTTAATCAACTAGGAAAGGGTAAGATATTTAGAAGGCAGAGTCAGTAGGACTGGGGGTTCAGCTAAGGTTTAGGGTTGAAGAAGAGGTCAAGGTTTCTGGGTTGAGGACTGGGAGGATGATAGCATGTGTTGGAGAAGCATCTTTATTGTTGTTGGCGTGGGTTTGTGTGCTCCCGCAGCATCTCTGCTCTCTCTCTCATCCTGTTCACTCAGCACAAACATACTTGGTTACACCCAGCCTCTCACCTACTCTCTGCCTGTGCCCATGCAGTGACCATGATGGCTTGTCTCACTTTGAATTCATGCTTGGGTGCGTCTTTAATGCTCCTGGCAGACACTTAATTTCTCTGGTCCAATAATATTCCTACACTTTCAGACAATACTTTCATGGCTTCTTTCTCCCACCAGTTCTTTAATACTTTCTCTCCTTGCTTACAGCTGAATGACTTTGCTTTCTATTTTATTGAATAAAGAAAGCAATAGAAGAGAATTTCCTCAAGTCTTCCAACCTACCTGAATCTGTGCTCATAAACTCTGTCTTCCTTTCTGCTCCTCTGGATAAATGGTCCCTGCTCCTATCTAAGGCCTGGCTAAGATGCCTCTACGGGTTGAATAGATTCCATCTACTCTCATCTACCCAAGAACAGGCATCCAAAATTTCTTCCTTCTCTCCTGCATCATCAATTGTAACCTTTCTACTTAATCTTTAAATCTGCATACATTCATGCTATTTACCCATCTAAAAAAACAAAAAATCTCCCCAACAAAAATACATACATGCTAGCAAAAGACAGTACTAAAATATTCAGTTCAGTTCAATTCAGTTCAGTTGTTCAGTCGTGTTTGACTCTTTGCGACTCCATGAACCACGGTATACCAGGCTTCCCTGTCTACCACCAACTCTCAGAGTCCACCCAAGCCCATGGCCATTGAGTCGATAATGCCATCCAGCCATCTCATCCTCTGTCTCTCCCTTCTCTTCCTGCCCTCAATCTTTCCCAGCATCAGGCTCTTTTCCAATGAGTCAGCTCTTCGCATCAGGTGGCCAAAGTATTGGAGTTTCAGCTTCAACATCAGTCCTTCCAATGAACACCCAGGACTGATCTCCTTTAGGATGGATTGGTTGGATCTCCTTGCAGTCCAAGGGACTCTCAAGAGTCTTCTCCAACATCACAGTTCAAAAGCATCAATTCTTCGGCGCTCAGTTTTCTTTATAGTTCAAATCTCACATCCCTACATGACTACTGGAAAAACCATAGGCTTGACTAGACGGACCTTTGTTGGCAAAGTAATGTCTCTGCTTTTCAATAAGCCATCTAGGTTGGTCATAACCTTTCTTTCCAAGGAGTAAGCGTCTTTAAATTTCATGACTGCAATCACCATCTGCAGTGATTTTAGAGCCCAGAAAAATAAAGTCAGCCACTATTTCCACTATTTCCCAATCTATTTGCCATGAAGTGATGGGACTAGATACCATGATCTTAGTTTTCTGAATGTTGAGCTTTAAGCCAACTTTTTCACTCTCCTTCTTCACTTTCATCAAGAGGCTCTTTAGTTCTTCTTCACTTTCTGCCATAAGGGTGGTGTCATCTGCGTATCTGAGGTTATTGATATTTCTCCCGGCAATCTTGATTCCAGCTTGTGCTTCCTCCAGCCCAGCGTTTCTCATGATGTACTCTGCATGTAAGTTAAATAAGCAGGGCGACAATATACAGCCTTGATGTACTCCTTTTCCTATTTGGAACCAGTCTGTTGTTTTGTGTCCAGTTCTAACTGTTGCTTCCTGACCTGCATACAGGTTTCTCAAGAGGCAGGTCAGGTGGTCTGCTATTCCCATCTCTTTCAGAATTTTTCACAGTTTACTGTGATCCACACAAAGCCTTTGGCATAGTCAATAAAGCAGAAATAGATGTTTTTCTGGAACTCTCTTGCTTTTTCGATGATCCAGTGGATGTTGGCAATTTGATCTCTGGTTCCTCTGTCTTTTCTAAAACCAGTTTGAACATCTGGAAGTTCACGGTTCATGTATTGCTGAAGCCTGGCTTGGAGAAATTTGAGCATTACTTTACTAGCGTGTGAGATGAGTGCAATTGTGCAGTAGTTTAAGTATTCTTTGGCATTGCCTTTCTTGGGATTGGAATGAAAATTGACTTTTTCCAGTCCTGTGGCCACTGGTGAGTTTTCCATATTTGCTGGCATATGGAGTGCAGCACTTTCACAGCGTCATCTTTCAGGATTTGAAATAGCTCAACAGGAATTCCATCACCTCCACTAGCTTTGTTCATAGTGATGTTTTCTAAGGCCCACTTCACTTCACATTCCAGGATGTCTGGCTTTAGGTGAGTGATCACACCATCATGATTATCTGGGTTGTGAAGATCTTTTTTGTACAGTTCTTTTGTGTATTTTTGCCACCTCTTCTTAATATCTTCTGCTTCTGTTAGGTCCCTACCATTTCTGTCCTTTATTGAGCCCATCTTTGCATGAAATGTTCCCTTGGTATCTTTAATTTTCTTGAAGAGATCTCTCAGTTCAGTTTAGTTGCTCAGTCATGTCCGACTCTTTGTGACCCCATGAAGTGCAGCATGCCAGGCCTCTCTGTCCATCACCAACTCTCAGAGTCTACCCAAACCCATGTCTATCAAGTAGGTGATGCCATCCAGCCATCTCATCCTTTGTCGTCTCCTTCTCCTCCTGCCCCCAATCCTTCCCAGCAGCAGGGTCTTTTCTATTGAGTCAGCTCTTCGCATCAGGTGGCCAAAGTATTGGAGTTTCAGCTTCAACATCAGTCCTTCCAAGGAACACCCAGGACTGATCTCCTTTAGGATGGATTGGTTGGATCTCCTTGCAGTCCAAGGGACTCTCAAGAGTCTTCTCCAACACCACAGTTCAAAAGCATTAGTTCTTCAGTGCTCAGCCCTTTTCACTGTCCAACTCTCACATCCCTACATGACTACTGGAAAAACCATAGGCTTGACTAGACGGACCTTTGTTGGCAAAGTAATGTCTCTGCTTTTCAATATGCTATCCAGATTGGCCATAACTTTCCTTCCAAGGAGTAAGCGTCTTTTGATTTCATGGCTGCAATCACCATCTGCAGTGATTTTGGAGCCCCCCAAAATAAAGCCTGACACTGTTTCCCCATCTATTTCCCATGAAGTGGTGCAACCGGATGCCATGCCCCTTAGTTTTCTGAATGTTGAGCCTTAAGCCAACTTTTTCACTCTCCTCTTTCACTTTCAGCAAGAGGCTTTTTAGTTTCTCTTCACTTTCTGCCATAAGGGTGGTGTCATCTGCATATCTGAGGTTATTGATATTTCTCCTGGCAATGTTGATTCCAGCTTGTGCTTCCTCCAGCCCAGCGTTTCTCATGAAGAGATCTCTAGTCTTTTTCATTCTATTGTTTTCCTCTATTTGTTTGCATTGAACGCTGAGAAAGGCTTTCGTATCTCTCCTTGCTATTTTTTGGAACTCTGCATTCAAATGGGTATATCTTTCCTTTTCTCCTTTGCTTTTCACTTCCTGTTTTTTCATAGCTATTTGTAAGGCCTCCTCAGACAGCCATTTTGCTTTTTTGCATTTCTTTTTCTTGGGGATGGTCTTGATTCCTGTCTCCTGTACAATGTCCATAGTTCATTAGGCATTCTATCAGATCTAGTCCTTTAAATCTATTTCTCACCTCCACTGTATAGTCACAAGGAATTTGATTTAGGTCATACCTGAATGGTCTAGTGATTTTCTCCACTTTCTTCAATTTCAGTCTGAATTTGGCAATAAGGAGTTCATGATCTGAGCCACAGTCACCTCCCAGTCTTGTTTTTGCTGACTGTATAGAGCTTTTCCATCTTTGGCTGCAAAGAATATAATCAATCTGATTTCAGTGTTGACCATCTGGTGATGTCCACGTGTAGAGTCTTCTCTTGTGTTGTTGGAAGAGGGTGTTTCCTAAGACCAGTGCATTCTCTTGGCAGAACTCTATTAGTCTTTGCCATGCTTCATTATGTAATGTTACTAAAATATTCATAATAACATTATTCATAGTAGCCCGAAATTGGAAGCTATCCTCATGTTCATCAACAGTAGATTGCATAAATTATAATATATTCATACAATGACCTGCTGTATAGCATAAGAACAAAATATCTAAACTACACAAAATAATACGAATGGTTTTCCCCGATTTTTTTTTTTTGGCTGTGCTGTGCAGTTTGCACCAGGGGTTGAACTAGGGCCCCTGGCAGTGAGGGTGCTGGGTCCTAACCACTGGACCACCAGAGAAGTCCCTAGTTTCACAAATTTAATATCGAGCACATGAAATAAGATGCAAGAAGACACACTGTATGAGGTCATTTACATCAAGTTTTATAGGTAATCTGTGATGTTAAAAGTCAGGAGAGGGGTTCCACTCGTTTAGTCACTATGCCGTGTCCTCCTCTTTTGAGACCCCATGGACTGTAGCCACCAGGCTTCTCTGTCCATAGGATTTCCCAGGCAAGAATACCGGAGTGGGTTGCCATTTCCTTCTCCAGGGGATCTTCCTGACCCAAGGATCGAACCTGGGTCTCCTGCACTGGCAGGTGATTCTTTACCACTGAGCCACTAGGAAAGCCCAGTTATTCATGGGGATGTAGTAAATAGAAATGGGAATGGGGAGCCTCTGAAGTACTGGGGATGTGTTCTCTTGAACTTGGTGGTGGTTATCTAGGGTTTTTTTTAGTTTGGAAAATTCATTTAACTGAATATTTCAGATTTGAAAACTTCGTTTTTGTATTTATGTACACTGAACATTTTAAAAAGTTTTTGAGAAGCCACAGAAAAACCTCTCTTGACCTCACTTCCCCCTTCAGCATTAGACTTCTTTTTCTCATTCTCTGTATAGAAAATCTCCCTGAAAGAGTTGTTTCTATGTCACTGTCTCCGGTTCTCCCACTATAAATTTTTTTAATTTATTTATCTGGCTGGGTTGCCAAACAAATCTTAGCCGCAGCACTCGGGCTCTTCTTTGCAGCCCTCATGCTTCTCTAGTTACATCGTGCTGCCTTGGGATCTCAGCAGGTGGGATCTTAGTTCCCCAGTCAGGGATCAAACCCGTGTCACTGTAACACACGGCAGACTCTTAACCCCTGGACCACCAGGGAAGTCCCACCCTCGTTATATCTTGAACCTAAGCGGTAATGCTACTAAAATGCTCCTCTCAGGGTCACCGATGACCTCCAAGTTGCTAAAAACAATGGCTAGTCCTCAGGCTTCATCCTTCCTCCTAGAAACATCTTTGCGCTTAGTTTTTGAGAAAACACACACTCTTGGTTTTCCTCCTACCTCTTGCCACTTCTTCTAAGGTTCTTTTGCTGTGTTCTTTTCATCTGTCCAGCCTCTAAATATTGAACACCTGAAGGCTTAGTCCTTGGCCATCTCTACAATCATTTCCTTGGTGATCTCAGGTGCATAAACACACCTGCCTACAAGACCTCTCCATGTGGTTGTCTCAGTTTGGGTTCCAAAGCAGATCCTGAGGTAAAGATTCACTTGCAAACAGTTGATGAGGGATGGTACAACTGTACCCACCAAATAGTGGTAGAAGAAGGAGGAAGTGAGAGAGGAAAGGAAAGGCAGCCAATTAAGAATGTGTCACTAAGCAAGTTACCAGTTAATTCTGTATGACTGTTAGCATAACTGACACCATCCTGGGCCCAAACAATTCCTCCTGTCCTTCCACTGACCCTATCCAGGACTGGACCATGCAGTAAATCACTTTTCTGTTTTCAAGAGCTTTGTGTTAAAATTGTTGTTTAGTCGCTAAGTTGTGTCTGACTCTTTGTGTCCCATGGACTGTAGCCTGCCAGGCTACCCTGTCTATGGGATTTTTCAGGCAAGAATACTAGAGTGGGTTACTATTTCCTTCTCCAGGGGATCTTCCCAACCCAGGGATCAAACCCAGGTCTCCTGCATTGGCAGGCATTGGCAGGCAGATTTTTTTACCCCATAGATATTGTCTAAGGATTGTTAAGTCCAGGTGGCCTCTATGCTCTGTTAGTTCCCAAATAATGATAAAGACTTTTGCTGACATATTCCCGGTACCCACAAAACTCGTTACCCATTCAATCATCTTGATTTAGGAATACACTTTCTGTTTTAAGCACATACATACCCCCATATCCTAGGTTAGCTCTAAAATTGTCCCAGCGGCCGGTTGGCAGTGCAGAGTACATCCTACAAATGCTTTTAGATCATTGTATGTCCAATCCTGATCTTACCTTGTAAGTAAGTTACCCTTTAATAAATTGATCTATGAGGTTTATGACGCTGACTGCTTCATTTTTCAGTGGGGATTTTTTGTTGTTGTTGTTCCCTCCATCCTCCAAAAATCCTGCTGTGAGTTATCATTTGAGTTTTACTCTGAGAAGCAAGAGAGAGCAGGGGTACCTCAACTACTGCCAGTAAGTGGCTTTGGATGCTCTTGACAGATGTTCATTCCCCTGTATTTTTGGCCTCCCTTACATGCAGGAACAGAAATTCCAGCAGCTAGAGAAAGCCCAGAGGCAAAGAGATGAGATGAAGGTCCGGCTTGCATGCACTGAGATGGTAAGACCCAAAGAGGCACAAGTGAGGCACCAACAGCCTCTGCTGTGCTTGTGTAACAGGCACGTTCAACGTACCCAATCATTACTGATCTCCTCCACCCCAAACCCATTTCTCCTACAGTCTTCCCAGTTTTGGTAAATGGAAACTATTCTTGCAGTCAAAAAAACTTGATTATTTGATTCCTCTTTTACACTCCACTCTCAATCTGTCAGCAAATCCTATTATCTCTACTTCTAAATAGAGCCAGGAGCCAGCCCCTTCTCAGCCTCTCACTGCCTCCTTCCTGGCCCAAGCCACCATTCTCCCTTGCCTGGATTATTCCAATAGGCTTCCAGCTGATCTCTCCTTTTCTTCCTTTGACCCCTTGCAGCCTATTTTCAACAGAGCAGCCAGGGTGATCCTATTAAGCATAAGCCAGGTCACATCACTTCTCTGCTCCCTTCAAGGGCTCTGGTTTCCCTTGTAGGAAAAGCCAAAGTCCTGACAATGCCCTATTGCACATTAGCCCTCCATAATCTGGTCCCTGCTGCTCTCTGCTGTGACCCGCCTTGGCCATTTCTAGAGTATTACAGGCACTCTCCCATCTTGATGCTCTTCTGCGGACTGTCCCCTCTGCCTGACCACGATCCCCTACGGACGCCATGGCCAGTTTCCTCATTCTCTGCAGTTCAGTGATCACCTCCTCAGGAAGGCTGTCCCTGGGCATCTTGTCTAAAACTGCAGTCCCCAAGGCTCCCCCTCCTTCCCTCTGCTCTACCTTCCTTCTTGTCTCTTATCACTACATAACATAATGAATATTTTCCTGGTTTACGTTTGTCTGTCTCTCTCCACTGGAGCATGAGCTCCACAGGACAGACTGTTGTCTATTTTATTCACTACTGTATTTCCAGTCCCTAGAAAAGTACCTGTTACATGGGAGGTGATCAACAAATATTTGTTGAATAAATGATCTCATTTAATGCTCACAACAGCCCGGGAAAAGTATCCCCATTGACGTATAAACTCAATTTTGCTTTTTCATTTACTATCGTGTCCCAAGAATCCTCCATGTTACTACAGTCTCCCCATAATCTTGACTTTTTAATGGTTGTGTGACTTCCATCTAGTACATATGCTTTAATGTCCTTGAGCATGCTTTATCATTGGATCATATAAATTATTTTTAGTCTTTTGCATTAAAAATATAGAACATTCTTTTGTTATGGTAATTCTGGATTTATTTTTAGGATGGATTCACCAAAGCCACTAACTATTCTTAAAGCTAGAAAACATAATTTTATCTATTTTTATTTTACTTTGGCTGCACTGGATCTTCGTTGCTGCACTCTGGCTTTCTCTAGTTGCAGCAAGTGGGGGCTGGTCTGCGATTCTGTGTGTGGGCTTCTCATTGTGGTGGCTTCTTGTGTTGCAGCTTGAGAGTTCTAGAGTGCACGGGCTCAGTAGTTGTAGTGCTGGGATTTAGTTGCTGTAAGGCATACCGCCTGCATTGGCAGGCAGATTCTTAACCACCAGACCACCAGAGAAGTCCCTTTAATTTATTTTTTAATTGAAGTACAGTTGATTTACAATATTGTGTTAATATTTGTTGTACAGCAGAATGACTTATAGACATATTTTCATTATTTTTGATATTCGAATTTTCCATTATGGTTTATCCTAGGATACTGAATGTAGTCCCCTGTGCTACACAGTAGGGCCTTGTTTATCCACTCTATGTGTAATCCCAAACTCCCAGTCCATCCCTCCCTTACCCCACCCCTTTGGTAACCAGAAGTTGATTCTCTGTTTGTGAGTCTGTTTCTGCTCCGTAGGTAGGTTCATTTGCATATTTTAGATTCCACATAAAAGTGACATCATACATTATTTGTCTTTCTCTTTTCTGACTTAACTTCAGTTAGTACAATAATCTCTGGTTGCATCCAGCAAACATTATTTTAAATTGCTGTTTTAATGAGTGCAGCCAAGAGGAGAGATTGCCTTTAAAAACAAGTGGGGGGACTTCCTTGGTGGTCCAGTGGCTAAGATTCTGTGCCGCCACTGCAGGGGGCCTGGGTTCAAGCCCTGGTTGGAGAACTAGATCCCACGTGCTGCAACTAAAGATTCTGAGAGCAGCAACTAAGACCTGATGCAGCCGAATAAATAAAAATAAATATTTTAAAATGCAATTAAAAAATAAACACCAGCAGGCCTTATTGGTTAAGCTTTACTAGAGCCTGTGTGAGTCTTCCAGCTCTGTTCTCCTGAGAGATTACAGCATGAGGAGCTCACCAGAGAGTACTGCCATGCATGCTCCCTCCCACATCTCTTCTCATTACTACTGGATTTTCAGAGGACATTATTATACTGACTTAATTCACCAAGTACTGTTTGAATGTTTATTACTTATACTGCGTGTGGGGGAAGTCTGAGATCTGTAAGACACAGTGTCTGACACCAAGGAGCCTGTGATCAGGACACACAAGACCTTCACTCTATCTGGATTTGTTAGGCTCCAAACCTTTAATATTCATCTATACTTTCTCCTGGGCTCCAAGACAGTCATTTAGCTCCTCTACTTCATGACCTCTGTGTATCTCCAAGTCAGGGTTTCTAAATCTGCACTCTCAAATCCATTTCTTCTCCAGTAGTCACTATTCAGTATAAATCATTGAGGCTGGAAACCTGGGAGACAGTTTTAATTCTTCCCCTCCCTGTCCCCTCCTGCTCTCCCCCATGCAGTCAACCACAGATTTTCCAATAGTCTTAAATAGTCTTCAAATGCACCCTCTTCTCTCTATCTCACTGTCACTTCCTTAGCTGAGATGGACATCGTCATTCGTCTGGACCATTAGACTAATATTTGATTCTGACATCCCTGACTCTTGCCAGGCCTCAACTTCATTTCACTTTCCTCACTAAAATAATTAATAATTAATCACTTTTGAGACTTCCCAGGGGGCACAGTGGTAAGAGAATCCACCTGCCAATGCAGAAGATACAAGAGATGCGGGTTTGATCCCTGGGTCAGGAAGAGCCCCTGGAGAAGGGAATGGCAACCCATTCCAGTATTCTTGCCTGGGGAATTCCATGGACAGAGGAGCCTGGTGGGCTACAGTCCATTAGGTTGAAAACAGTCAGACATGACTGAGCAACTAACACTTTGACTTTCGCTTTCATTCATTTATTTGGCTGTGTTGGGTCTCAGTTGTGACATCCTCAATCTTTGACTTTTGTCAGTAAGCAGGATCTTTAGTTGCAGGGGGTGGGATCTAGTTCCCTGACCAAGGATTGAACCTGGGCCCCTGCACTGAGAGTGCAGAATCTTAGCCATGGACCACCAGGGAAGTCCCCCCTCACTGAATTACTTTTCAATCTCCAAACAGTGCTCACCCTGGCTCATACCTCCATTCACTTTACATCTCTCTCTCCCTGCCATCCCCCTTCCCATTGTATCATTTCTCTGCAAACCTCAAGACATAACACAAGCCTTTCCTGATCAACTGACCCTTTCCTGATCTCAGGTACAGTCGAGCACACCCTTTGTCCCTCACCCTGTGACAGCACCTTATCAAATGTTTCCTGTCTCCATTATTTACTGAGAGCTCCTGTCAAGCAAGAACTGTATCTTATTCACCTCTGCAAGGCACAGGAGAGTTAATTATACTTTTTTTTTAAAAAGAATGAATGAACCGATGAATAAATAAATCGAGAGAAAAGGAGAAAGGGTTCTAGGAACATGAGACTAGAGTGACAGAGAAGACAGGGAAGAAGGGGTCAGGAAGGGCAGTATCAGAGAAAGGGCCTGATACTGCGGCCGCTTTTGCTTTTGTTTGAGGCAACAGATGGGACATAAAATATTCAGAAGCCGAGTGTGTCATCTCTTTTGAGAAATTTCTCATCAGCTCAAAGGGGACTCGTGGTTTCAGCCTGCCCTATCTGCTTTCAAGGCCCAAGGGAATCTGAGCCATTAGCTATAAAAATAAACTCCAGCCAGCGGGAGGTCTGTATGGAGCCTTCTCTCTAGGGATCAGAGCAGCGGGCGCCTTTTTATAAACTACTGTCCTGGGAGCTACCGCCGGCTCTGAAACCTTCCACTTCCCTGGGAATCTACTCCATGATCTTATCCAGATTATCCACGTTTCCTAGAAAACCTAATGACAGTTTGGGGCCAGCTGGCTTTGTATGGGAACCACATTAAACAAGTAGCTCTTCAGACAATGTCATCTAACAGGGCTTGGTAACGGGACAGGGTATTTGGAATTCCCAGCAAGGCTAAACCACTCCCTGATAAATCTTCCCCCATTGTAGGGGTGAAGATTTTAGAGGAATGTCCCACTGTCTTTCTATCCCAGTCCCCTCCAGGTAGCCTAATGTCCTCCCTCTTGTCACAAGTCACAGTCCTTTAAAAAAAGATTTATGTTTTTGGCTCTGCACCAGGTCTTAACGGCAGCATTGTTGTTCAGTCACTCAGTCATGTCCTACTTGTTGCCACCTCATGGGCTGCAGAAATCCAGGCTTCCCTGTCCTTCATTATCTCCTGGAGTTTGCTCAAACTCATGTCCACTGAGTCAATGATGCCTTCCAACCATTTCCTCCTCTGTCACCCCCTTCTCCTCCTGCCCTCAATCTTGCAGAATTTAGTTGCGCCATGTGAACTCTTAGTTTCAGCATTTAGGACCTTAGTTTCCTGACCAGGGATAGAACCTGAGCCCCCTGCCTTGGGAGTGGGGTGTTTTAGCCACCAGACCACCAGGGAAGTCCCACAGTATTCTGGTCTTCACTCTGTCATCCTCCCTGAGTTCTTGCTTCCTAATACATGAACTGCCAGGCTCTTTCTTCATCCTTACATCAATTTGCATCCGGGTCCCCCTTCTTCACACTCAGGTCCTTTTGCTCTCACCTTCCTATTCTTTCCTGGGCTCACTTCCAGGAGAACCAGAGGAGAGATGAACACGGGACCAGGATGAGGCCATCAGGGGACAAGTCCACACGTCACAAGGTAAAGTCCAGGACTCATTTTCCTGTTGCATCCGTACAGGTGTGCAGTGACCTGCCATTACATTTTCTGGCCTTTGTTTGTATGTTGAACTTGAACTGATTTTTTCCTCTGCCTGTGCTTTTAGCCATCTTCTCCTCCTTTGCCCCCATACCATTCCATAAGCAGAGGGTGACCCTGAACCTTTGATAACAAGGCTCCTCTGTGGAGGGTTAGGAGTGAGCAGAGCATGACAATGAGGCCACAGAGGCACTGTCTGCACGAGCAGAAAAAGCCATGCTCTCTGAAACCCAAAGGACTAGAATTAAGTAAATTCTGTAACACAACAGGCAAGTAGCCTTTGGCATTCGAGAAGACAGTCACTATGTAAATGCCAGTTGTTGCTGATCCTCTTCTGTCCTCCGCACATAACAGTGTCTACAGAATTAGATGCTCTGCTGCCGTTGGCTGGTGGCAGTTCCCTGCTTAGCTGGTTACTGTCTCTGTGATGATGTGTCATCAGTTCACTGTGCTCTCCACTCTCCCTTCTCAGAGATGCTTCTTTGGACCTTGGGCTTTTCTGACAGTGAAGTGGGCCATGTGACCCAAGGGGCTGCTACTGACTTGACCCAGGCAGGCCCTGGACTCAACGATGGCCTGTCACCGGCTGGCCAGTGAGCGCTTCTATTCTCTCTCTTTAAACTCTGAGCTGCAGTAGGATGAGACTGGTCAGATGGAGATGGGCAATAAAGCTGAGAGATTACATAGATATGGGCAACAGTCACTGTTGGTGATGTGCTTTTGGATAAGGAAGCACAGAAGACCACTCTGCAGAAAGAAGTAGGAAGCAGAATGAGAAACCATGTGGCCCCAGAGAAAGGGGAGGTGGAGAGGGTAACCTCCATCCCTGAAACCTGGCTCCGCCACCCCGCTGTGGGGCCACAAAGTTCCCCTGCACACGAGTCACGCGGTCACTGCACCAAAATCCCGAGGTGGCTTGGATGCAGCAAAAAGGACGCTGAGTTCAACCCTGCCTCTGCCCGTGACCTCAGGACAGCCACTCCTGACCCTCTGTTACTCCCACCTGTAAAACAAAGGAGGACGAGATGAGGTCGGTGTTTCCCAAAGTGGAACCTTGAACACTCGTGGGGCATGAAGTGATTTTAGTGCAAGGAAACAGCCTTAAATAGCACTGAACCACAGCATAAAAATGTTATTTTCTTATCATTTAAGAGTTAAGAGTATCAGTTAAGAGTTCTCCCTTAAGTCTCCTAAGTGAGGTTAAGAGAAACTCAGATGGATTTTTGGCATGTTTTAAGTTACTCTCAGTCACTTGTTAAGTTTCCTTTAAAAAAAATTTTTTTAATGTAAGATATCATATTAGTAATTTCTTATGTTGGATACATGTTGAAATGACATTAGTTTGGACATGGGGTATTAAATAAAATATTGTTAAAATTAAAAAAAAATTTGGCCACCCTGGGTGGCTTGCGGGATCTCAGCTCCCTCAGCAGGGATCGAACTTGTATCCCCTGCAGTGGATGCGTGGAGTCTTAATGACTGGACTGCCAGAGAAATTCCCCTTTAATATTTTTTGAAAGTTGTTAAGAGAATAGATTTTAAAAGTTCTCACTACACACACACACACAATTGTAACTATGTGAGGTGATGAATATGTTAAATAACCTTATCCAAGTAATCAGTTTGCAGGATATATATATATATATATATATATATATATATATAAAATCAGAAGGTTGTACTCTTAAAAAATATTGTACATCCAATTACATCTCAATAAAGCTGGAAAAATAAATACAACTTTGAAATTTGTTTGCCTTGTATTACTTTTACCACTATTGTCTACTCATAGGTTTTCAAGACATTAATATCAAATTTCTATCTGAAATAAGTTTAAGTAAAAAATAGACATGCACAGTGATAGGTATTTATTGAGTGGCTTCTATGTGCCATATAGTTTATGTTATTCCTAATTTTCCTAACAATTCTAAGAATCATTATCTCTGTTTTACAGTTAAGGCAACTGAGGACCAAAAGACTGAGTATAATATGCACAAAGTCAGATACCTAGCAAGTGAATGAGCAAGGATTTGAAGCCCATGCTCTGAAGCCCAAGTTTTCAGATTTGTCTGTTTCTGAAGCCCACATTCTTTCCAATCTCTCTTGCTTCCTCTCCACTCGAGTCGAATATCTGAACCCACATTCAGAAGAGTTCCAAGTTGGCCACATCCAGGAGGCTTTGCTCAGACATCAGTCCCTGTGTCCTCTCTGCCACTTTGGGTACTCTCTCCTTTCTGAACTCCTCTCCTGGTTTGCGTTTATCCAATTTCTTGTCTCCCTTCCTGCCAAGTCTTCCAATTGCTGTCTCAATCTCCAGCCCCTCATCTCTCCCTATGTGCTTTATCTTTTACCCCCTCACTCTTGCTCCAGACCATTGAAAAGTTCTTTTGCCCTTCACTCTTCCTCTAGACCACTGAAAAGCAACATCTGTCCTAATTTAGATTTAAATCATATAGGCTTTCCTGGTGGTTCAGATTGTAAAGAATCTGCCTGAGTGTGGGAGATCCAAGTTTGCTCCCTGGGTCGGGAAGATCAGATGCCCTGGAGAAGGAAATGGCAACCCCCTCCAGTATTCTTGCCTGGAGAATTCCATGGACAGAGAAGCCTGGACAGCTACAGTCCACGGGGTTGCAAAGAGTCGGACATGACTGAGCAACAAACACACACACACACACTAGAGCTGGAAAATTCCATGGACAGAGGAGCCTAGATGGCTACAGTCCATGGAGTGGCAAAAAGTCGGGTACAACTGGACAACTAACACACACACACACGATTTACTTTTATGTAGCCAGTGCTCCTGGCTGCATTCTGTCAGTGAGGTACCCAAGGCTCACAGCGATGCTGTCATGCACCCAGGTAGGTAAGATGAGTAGCCGAGATGTGAAGGCATGAACCCAGACACTCGGGCTCCAAGCAAGACAGAAGGGGACCTAAAGCTGCAGTGACTTGGGTGTGTGTGTGGGGGGGGATTGTGGGGGGGAAGGGTGTGTGTGTGATACCTTCTCTATAGGGATCCAACAGGGATGAGAGTGGAATGGGATTGGAGGTTAGAGAAGAAGAGAAAAGAAACTTCTAACATAAAAAAGAACACCCTTGAAGACGTGGTGGCAGCCTGGGTCCAAGGAGAATAAATGTCAGTATGGGTCTCATGGGGAGAGAGCAGAGCCCATGGACTTTAGAAAGTCGACAGATGATACTGAATTGCAGGTTTTTTTTTTTTTTTTTGTAACTCCGTTATGTCGATCTCCAAGCTTAGCTAAATTCCAGGTAACTTGGAAAAGTGCCCACATGGGTTCTCCTCACAGCTCCTGAGGCCAGGGCAGTGGGCACTGCTGGTCTAGAGTCCAGAGGGGCCAGCAGTCAAGCAAGCATGGGTCTGTGGTAGAAAGCAAGGAGCTAATAACAGTGAGAATTGGTGCAGGGCAGACGAAGCAGAGAAGATCCTGAGACCAAGTCCCTTTTTCCCCAAACCTCACAGATGCAGCAGCCTCAGATAAGGAGGAGAGGCTGGACCCCGCTATCCACTGACCATCCGGGAGGGTCCCTGTGCCATTCGTATTGACACACAAATACAGACAGGAGTTACAAATAAGGACTTGGAACGTGAGTGGCCTTGGAACCAAGCCACGCCCCACTCGGCTTCTCCAAGGCATAACTGGAGAGAACACCCTCAGTGTTTGAGTTCACCTGCATGGTATAGTGGAAGAGTTTCTGGGGTCAAAATCATCTAAGATGAAACTACTAAAGCCGCACTGGACTTCTTTGGATCTTAGTTTCCTTATCTATAAAGTGAAAATGGAGACACCAAGCTCACACCATCAGTGTGAAAATGAACTGCGATAACATCGGACAGCAACTGCCCTAAGGCTTGCCCTTAGCAGGGACTCAGTGATGTCACCGCACCGGTTTCCCTGGCCCCAGACTCAAAACCCGCCCCCCCAAACCAGGTCCGCACACCCTGGACATCACCCCCAGAGGTCACTTCCTACCTTTGGTTAGGGAGTGAATCCCCAGCTTGACTTGGGAGAAGTTCCCACTTCCAATCTCCCCTCGGATGCGATAGAAGCCGATGCGCTTGCCCAGAGTGATCTCCCTCACCACCTTCTCATCCTGGGACATGTCTTGGGTCAGCTTCTCAAAAGGTGTCAGCTGGCGAGGCTCTCCCTCCTCGTTCTCCTTGGCGCACTCCGTCTGACAGCCACTCTCCTCGCTCTCCCGCCGACCCCACCTGGCACAGTGGGGGTTCACCAGGCCGCCTCCATTCACATACACAGTCGTCATCGTCCACGGCAGGCTCACCTCTCCATCTCAGCAGAGGCACCGAGCAGGGGCAGCTGGGGAGGAGCGGAAGGGGCCCAAGGGGGATGGGGAGATGGGACTCAAAGACTGTAAGGGCCCTGTGTCCTTGAGAGCTGGGCAAAGACTCCTGGATGCGCAACCCCCCTTCTGGACTTCAGTCAGGCGAAGGCAGAGACCAACCCCAGCACTGCCTACCCAGCCAAGCCCAAAGCTGCCCGCCTCACTCGAGACATTTCACGCCTTCCTTCACCGTGAACTGCCCCGCTCTAACTGGACCACCAGGCACGTATCCAGGTACCCTAGCCTTGATCAGGCTCCAAGAACTTTCTGGCCGGCCGTGCCAATGTTCTGTGGTAGGAGGCTCGGTCCCAAAACAAAGGCTTCAGTTTGCTATTTCCTTTGATGCTCAGAGAATCTTCTGCCCTGGTGTGTAAAAGCCCCCAGGAGGCCCCCAGGTCCCCACCGCCGGTGCTTATCTCTGATCTTCTTCATTTTGCACTTTTGCTCTCAAGTCGCAGTTCCCCAGAGACCTGACAATCCAGACCCCAGGAAAGAAGAAACTTGCAAATCAGCCTTCCGGTCACACAGGCAGCGAGAGGAGGATTAAATCCCTGCAATGCCACCTTAGCCGGCCTTAATTTAGACGAGCTTGCCTCTAAGCCGGGAGCAGTCTCAAAAACTTGGTGGGTGCTGATTCATCCTAAGAATGGAGAAAGAAGACACATTAGCCCCTGTTAACACACTGGACAGCACTGATAACGAATGCAGAACTGCTGGGGAAGCAACAATCGAAAAGCATCTACACATTTCAGTTCTGACTCATATCATAGTAAATGCTTGATCACGTACGATTTACTCAGAAGAAAGTGTACATGCGCACAAACACACCTGTCAATATTTCAGAAAATGCCCAAAGGCTGTAATATTTCTAGCAAAATGACATCTCTATTTCTGTTTCTAGCGAAGCAATTTTTCTTTTTCTTGATGTTTAGGGAAATATGCAGGTTGCCTTGGCTTGCTTTAAAGTAAGACTTTTAAAATTATACAATAGTCATGATGCTAAAGGTTTCCTATTAATATTAGTTTTCCAAAGTTCTTACATTGATTCAAATGACAATGTATTTCCTGATGCGGAGAGCCAACTCATTGGAAAAGACCCTGATGCTGGGAAAGTTTGAGCGCAGAATGAGAAGCAGGCAACAGAGGATGCGATAGTTGGATGGCATCACTGACTCAATGGACATGAGTGTGAAGAAACTCCAGGAGACAGTGAAGGACAGGGAAGCCTGGTGTGCTGCAGCCCATGGGGTCGCAAAGAGTCGGACATGACTTAGCGACTGAATAACAACCACAAATATTTCCTTTACCCTGTATGTTCTCGTAGGACTTTTCCTACAGGGGCTGCTCCTGCTCTTTCTTTCTGTAGTATTCTTTGTCCATGTATGTGCATGCTCAGTGGCTCGGTTGTGTCTGACTCTCTGCAATCCCACGGACTGTGGCCCGCCAGGCTCCTCTGTCCACGGGATTCTCCAAGCAAGAAAACTGGAGTAGGTTGCCCTTTCCTGCTCCAGGGGATCTTCCTGGCCCAGGGATGGGGCCTGAGTCTCTTGTGCCTCCTGCATTGGCAGGCAGGTTCTTTACCACTGGACCATCCTGGAAGACAGGTATTCTATAACACAGGCCAATTTTTCTCTGAGGCTTATTTTCTAGGTATTTTCTGGTATTTCTATCAGCGGTGAGTCTCCAGGCCAGCAGCTTATTTCAAAGGTTCAGAAACAGGGTAATGTCACTGGAGGGCAGTTGTCTATGGCATCCTCCGTGATGAGCAACATCGCCCAGCTGGAGTATCTTCCTGCTTTCTCTGTAGCCTCCAGCAAGAAACAATCACTTCCTCTCTGGATCCCCACAGCACTTTGTACAGTTTCCAACAGGCGTCCTTTCCCTGAAGGTGGGAATGGGGTTTAATTCCCCTGTGTATCCTGCTCCTCTCCTGTCTCTCTCAGCATGGAGCATGATGCCCTATATAAAGAAAGCGTTCACTAAATGTGTGTTGAACTTGATTTTTGGACGTAAGCATTCTGAACCAAAACCTGAGGAAAAACATGAGAAATTGCCTTGGAAATGGGAATTCCCAATTCTGTTTGATGATATCAAATTATTACAATTAGGTACAGAATGGTTTGCATTGTTATTGTGTTTAAGTATGGGGTTGCTGAATAAAGAGAAACAAGGACAGGAAAGAGGAGGTTGTTGCCATCACTGTGCCTGTTTCTATATGGGGGAGGAGAAGCTGGATGAAGGATAAGGGGCCAGGTATCATTAACCACACACATCTCTAGGCTAGAGTCTGGTTGCCTGTATGCTAAGTCACTTCAGTCAGGTCTGACTCTTTGTGACCCCATGGACCCCATACTAGAAAAACATCAGAAACTTTTTAATGATATCAGAGAAGACAATAAAATAAAATACTGTCTGACTAAATAAAATTATAACTTTCTGTTAACACAACATTTTAAATCAACTATACTTCAATAAAAAAATTGTTTTAAAACTGTAACTTTCCATTTGCTAAAAGTATATCATAAACAAAACAAATTGAAAGATAAACTAGTAGAGAAAACTTTCCAATGCATATGAAAGACAAAGAGCTAATTTCCTAAATAAGGAACTACTTTTTACAAATTAATAAGAAAACAATATTCCAAAAGAAAAGTGACAGAGAGCCTGAGCAGACATTTCACAGAAAACACAAACAGCTTTATAACATACAAACAGATGCCCAATCTCACAACCAAAGAAACAGACATAAAAATTATGCTGAAATTATGTTTGTTTGGTTTTTTTTTGTCATGCTGCATGGCATGCAGGATCTTAGATCCTAGACAGAGATCGAACCCATGTACCCTCCAGGGGAAGCGCAGGGTCTTAACCACTGGGCCACCAAGGAAGTCCCTGAAATTAGATTTTGTACAAATTACATTTAGAAACTACTAAAAAATTTATAATGCACTGGTTAGAGAGCGAAACAGGAGCTCGCATTCATTGCTACTGAGGATATAAATTGGTACAATTCCTTGGAGGACAATTTGGCTATAGCTATTAAAGTACAAGGGTACATAATCTTTGCCTCAGCTATTTTACTTCTAGAATTTATCCTATACACACAATCACAAAGACATACATATTTCGAATATAAAGATACATATTCACTGCTACATTGTTTTACAGTAATTGCATATAGCATAGTAAATAGTAAAGACACCGCTTAAATGCCCATCAGAAGGGGCCAGTTGAATAAGATACAATACATAAATATACAAAAATAATGGATTACTGTGATTTTGTAAAAAAAAAAAAAAAGAATGACTTATGATACCCAAGAAATATTGTTAAGAAGTCAACAGAGTATATATAATGTGATATCAGAAGTATAAGGGGACTTCCCTGGTGGTTGAGTGGATAAGACTCCTCACTACCAAGGCAGGGGGCCCAGGTTTGATCCCTGGTCAAAGTTGTCCCTCCACGCTACAACTAAAGATCCCACCTGCAGCAACAAAGACCCAGAGCAGCAAATAAATAAATAAAAATATTTTTTTAAAAAATGAGAAACAGGAGGGTATAACTGAGAAACTAGCAATAGCTAGCTATCGCACCTGGGGAGAGGAGTTGTTGGACTGGGAATTAGAATAAGAAAAAGGTGTGTGTTTTTCACTACTCTTTTATATGGCTTACTTTTTTTTTCATGTGCATGTATTTACCTTTACAAAAGAAAATTAGGACTTCCCTTGTGGTCCAGTGGTTAAGAATCCGCCTGCCAACACAGGGGACACGGGTTCAATTCCTGGTCCAGGAAGATTCCACACGCCACAGGCAACTAAGCCCTCATGCCACAACTACTAAACCTGTGCTCTAGAGGCTGGGAAGCGTAGCTACTGAAGTCTGCGGGCCCTAGAGCCTGTGCTTGGCAACAATAGAAGCCACTGCAACGAGAAGCCCACGTACTGCATCTAGAGAAATCCTCCTCGAAGCAAACAAAGACCCAGTGCAGGCAAAGATAAATAACTTTTTAAAAAAAGAAATTAAAATATGTAATGTGTTGCCATCTTACACAATTGGTGTACAAAAATTTTGCTTTACTTTTGGTCATATAGGGAAACTGCCATGCGTGCATGCACCAAGTCACTTTGGTTGTGTCTGACTTTTTGTGACCCTATGGGCTGTAGCCCACCAGGCTCCTCTGTCCATGGGATTCCCCAGGCAAGAATACTGGAGTGGGTTGCCATGCCCCCCTCCAGGGGATCTTCCTGACTCAGGGATCAAACCTGCCTCTCTTACGTCTCCTGCACTGGCACACTTGATTCTCTAATACTAATGGACTGCTTTTAAAATCAAAAGAAAATGAGGAGCTTCCTGTTAAATGAGGAGTAGCCCTCATAGACAACAAAAGAGTCTGAATTACAGTATTTGGGTGCAATCTCAAAAATGACAGAATGATCTCTGTTCATTTCCAAGGCAAATCATTCAATATCACAGTAATCCAAGTCTATGCCCCAACCACTAATGCCAAAGAAGCTGAACAGTTCTATGATGACCTTCAGGACCTTCTAGAACTAACATCAAAAAAAAGATGTCCTTTTCATCATAGTGGACGGGGATGCAAAAGTAGGAAGTCAAGAGATACCTGGAGTAACAGGCAAGTTTGGTCTTGGAGTACAAAATGAAGTAGGGCAAAGTTTTGCCAAGAGAATGTACTGGTCATAACAAACACCCTCTTCCAACAACACAAGAGGCGACAGCTCTACACATGGACATCAGCAGATGGCCAACACCGAAATCAGACTGATTATATTCTTTGCAGCCAAAGATGGAGAAGCTCTATACAGTCAGCAAAAACAAGACCAGGAGCTGACTGTGGCTCAGATTATGAACTCCTTACTGCAAAATTCAGACTTAAATTGAAGAAAGTAGGGAAAATCACTAAACCATTCAGGTATGACCTAAATTAATCCCTTATGATCATGTAGTGGAAGTGACAGATTCAAGGGATTAGATCTGATAGACAAAGTGCCTGAAGAACTATGGATGGAGGTTTGTGACATTGTACAGGAGGCAGTGATCAAGACCATACCCAAGAAAAAGAAATGCAAAAAGGCAAAATGGTTGTCTGAGGAGGCCTTAAAAATAGCTGAGAAAAGAAAAGACACAAAAGGCAAAGGAGAAAAGGAAAAATATACCCATCTGAATGCAGAGTTCCAAAGAATAGCAAAGAGAGAGAAGAAAGCCTTCCTCAGTGATCAATGCAAAGAAATAGAGGAAAATAATCGAATGGGAAAGACTAGAGATCTCTTCAAGAAAATTAGAGATACAAAGGGAAGATTTCATCCAAAGATGGGCTCAATAAAGGACAGAAATGGTATGTATATAACAGAAGCAGAAGATATTAAGAAAAGAGAGCAAGAATACACAGAACTACACAAAAAAGATCTAAATAACTCAGATAACCACAATGGTGTGATCACTCACTTAGAGCCAAACATCCTGGAATGGGAAGTCAAGTGGGCCTTAGGAAGCATCACTACGAACAAAGCTAGTGGAAGTAATAGAATTCCAGTTGAGCTATTTCAAATCCTAAAAGATGATGCTGTTAAAGTGCTGCACTCAATATGCCAGGAAATATGGAAAACTCAGCAGCAGCCACAGGACTGGAAAAGATCAGTTTTAATTCTAATCCCACAGAAAGGCAATGCCAAAGAATGTTCAAACTACCGCACAATTGGACTCATTTCGCTCGCTAGCAAAGTAATGCTCAAAATTCTCCAAGTGAGGCTTCAACAGTACTTGCAACGAGAACTCCCAGATGTTCAAGCTGGATTTAGAAAAGGCAGAGAAACCAGAGATCAAATTGCTAACATCTGCTAGATCATAGAAAAAGCAAGAGAATTCCTAGAAAACATCTACTTCTGCTTCATTGACTACACCAAAGCCTTTGACTGTATGGATCACAACAAACTGTGGAAAATTCTGAAAGAGATGGGAATACCAGACCATCTGACCTGCCTCCTGAGAAATCTGTATGAAGATCAGGAAGCAACAGTTAGAACTGGACATGGAACAACAGAGTGGTTCCAAATCAGGAAAGGAGTACATCAAGGCTGTATATTATCACCCTGCTTATTTAACTTGTATGCAGAGTACATCATGCAAAATGCTGGGCTGGATGAAGCTGTCATCAAGACTGCCAAAGAAGCATCAATAACCTCAGATACGCAGATGACACCACCCTTATGGCAGAAAGCGAAGAAGAACTAAAGAGCTTCTTGATGAAAGTGAAAGAGGAAAGTGAAAAAGTTGGCTTGAAACTCAACATTCAAAAAACAAAGATCATGGCATCCAGTACCATCACTTCATGGCAAATAGATGGGGAAACAATGGAAACAGTGACAGACTTGTCACTTTTCTTGGGCTCCAAAAATCACTGCAGACGGTGATTGCAGCCATGAAATTAAAAGACTTGCTCCTTGGAAGAAAAGCTATGTCCAACCTAGACAGCATAGACAGCATATTAAAAAGCAGAGACATTACTTTGCCAGCAAAGGTCCGTCTGGTCAAAGCTAGGGTTTTTCCAGTAGTCATGTATGGATTTGAGAGTTGGACCATAAAAAAAGTTGAGTGCCAAAGAATTGATGCTTTTGAACTGTAGTGTTGGAGAAGACTCTTGAGAATCCCTTGGATTGCAAGGAGATCAAACCTGTCAATCCTAAAGGAAATCAGTCCTGAATATTTATTGGAAGGACTGATGCTGAAGCTGAAGCTCCAGTACTTTGGCCACCTGATGAGAAGAACTGACTCATCGGAAAAGGCCTTGATGCTGGGAAAGACTGAAGGCAGGAAGAGAAGGGGACGACAGAGGATGAGATGGTTGGATGGCATCACTGACTCAATGGACATGAGTTTGAGCAAGCTCCAGGAGTTGATGATGGACAAGGAAGTGTGGCGTGCTGCAGTCCATGGGGTTGCAAAGAATCAGACATGATTGAGCAACTGAACTTGAACTTGTCCAGTTAAATACAGAACTTTATGCTTCCATTTATCTTTGTATGTGTGTTTGTTGCTCAGTCATGTCTGACTCTGTGACCTCATGGACTGTACTCCACCAGGCTCCTCTCTCCATGGAATTCTCCAGACAAGAATAATGAAAGGGGTTGCATTCCATTCTCCAGGGGATCTTTCCAACCCAGAGATTCAAACCTGGGCTTCCTGCACTGTAGGCAGATTTTTTACTGTCTGAGCTCCCAGGGACATCCTTCATTTATCTCTAATTGCTTCCAAAAGTCCACAATAGGAATAGGAAGGGGGAAAGGCATAAACCCATAAGGTTAAACAGTGTAAGAGAAGTAATAGCAGATGCAAGATGTCCACATGTTTTGAGGAGATGGAAAGCAAATTGAAGAGTGGTTAATGACTCTAAAAAGAATGTAGAGAAAACTGCAACCTAAAATTCCACATCAGTTCAGTTCAGTTCAGTCACTCAATCGTGTCTGACTCTTTGCCACTCCATGGACTGCAGCACGCTAGGCTTCCCTGTCCATCACCAACACCCGGAGCTTACTCAAACTCAAGTCCATTGAGTCGGTGATGCCATCCAACCATCTCATCCTCTGTCGTCCGCTTCTCCTCCTGTCTTCACTCTTTCCAGCAACAGGGTCTTTTCCGATGAGTCAGTTCTTCGCATCAGGTGGCCAAAGTATTGGAGATTCCTTTACGATGGACTGGTTGGAATTCCAAATCAGGACATGTCAATGAGATGCACCTTTATGAAAACTCAAGAGACTTCAAATTGTAAGAGACCAACTACCTCAGGGTCTGGAGGACTGAAGAAGACCAAAACCATGGGGGTTGTCTGAACGCAGAGCAGTGGGAGCCCAAGCCTTTCTCTCCTCAGAGCGGTGCTGCTCTCTCTGCTCACACAGAGCAGCTCAGGCACACAAGGCACAGGATGGTCCCTTAGCTCAGGCTTGGATATGGAATCTCCCTTTCCCTTCTTCTCTCTGCAGCCCTAAGCTCTGAGTTTCTGGAATAAAGGGAAACAGGTACAAAATCTGCCAGGCAGGGGATTTCTCTTTTGGTTAAAGAGAAAAGACCTCCTGAAACCCATACGTGGAGGTTCTCCAACCCACCTGACCACCAGGTGCCAGTTCCAGTTGCAAGCAAGGAACTTCCAGTCAGATCTGAGTGCCTTCTGCTTAGAGTGACTGTCCAGTCAAGAGGCACCAGACAACTCAGGGAAGGCTCCCAAATGAAAGAAAGAAAGCTAACCCAACCCAAATAGGAGCAACCGAAAGGAACTTGACCAAAACAGAAAGCAACACAGGACAAAAGATAAAATACTGCATCCATAAAACCAGAACAAAATGCTAAAACCAAAGCAAAACAAAACCCCTCAAAGAACAAGAAAGAGAGCTCTTGGAAACTGAAATTAAGGATTTCAATTGAAGAGCTGTTTAAAGAGCCTGAAAAACAGAGGACCAACATGAAGTTCAACATCTAATTATCAGAATTCCCAGACTCACACTATTGTGCTCCCAATAAAGACACACGGTTTCTATTGCACTTGAATTGTCTACAAATCTCAGAAATTTCAAAATTAGTGATGAACAGGGAAAAACTCCAGATTCTCACAGATTCCAACCGAATACAAAAGTAGAAGAAAAAAATCTAACTAGAAAAATATATCCTGTTTGATGATGAATATTCATTTTTATTTTGCATGAATTTTTTTTTCCTAAAGACTTCTCTTAGATGTCTGGAAGCAGAAATCCTATTTAGAGATTGTGAGATTACTATAAATAGTTTATATTTGGACTGCTTTCTAGTAGTGTCCTAAAATATCAAGCAATATCATGTTGAAAATAAGCAAATAATGGAAATTATGACATACCTAATTGCAGACAAAATCCTCCCTTTTCTTAGATGCTAGCATGGTTTGTTGCTGTTTTACTCTCTGCCCTTTTGATTTTGACCAGTTTTTATGGACATTAATGAGAGCTTAGAAACCCAACCAGCCAAAAAATACAAGAGTCGCGTCACTGTAGATCAAAGCCTCTGGAGGAGGCAGAATGGCTCTTAATTATTAGCTTACTGTGGCTGCATAGCAATGCATTAAATAAGATTAAAGAAAACGGAGCTTACTCAGTCATTTATTTTCTTGACTTGCAACCCACTGTGAAAATAATATCAAAGAAAACCATTTCTTCTTTGTTCTCTTTGTCTGAGTTTAAATTATAAAACTTCTGGGCAAGGCTCACAGACAACCTCTTCCTTGGTTGGCAAAGCCAGGCACGGGTTTGCTTAGAAAAAAAAGCTGGGTTTTCTCTCCGTGTGGCAACAGGATGGGAGGACATCCAAAGCTCCTGTAATCCTCCTCAGATGCGCTTGACCCTCAGGGGAGATCATTAGCAAACACGCTCCATTTGAAAATCTATTTTAACATTTAAAAATTATTTGCATCTTATTAGCTTTTGGCCCCTGCTTTGTATTCCCCAACACACCCGTCAAGATCCCCATGGGGGGCGGCGAGCAGGGACGTTGGCAGTTGGGAAACTGTAAAGCAAATGGAAAATGAACATATTGACTCTGCCCTAGAGATGAACAGCAGTGTGGTTCCTTGACACATCACAGGCTGCTTTCCCAGCCTCCAGGCTAGGTCTCCCCATTGCCCTTACACTTGTGACCATGGCCGTCCACCCAGCGGATGGGCTTACATCAATCGACTTTTTCCACACTGAGGCTCTGCCACCATTGAGGTTCTCTTAACCATCAAGGTCACAGACTCAATGCCCAGGAAGGCTCTGCAGGTGCTCAGCAGGGCGTAGTGCAGCCCCCATCCCCAGCATAAGGCAGCTAGGCCCAGCAACCACATGGGCAACCATGCTAGAAGGCAAGCTTGCATTTCCTAAGCCTTTTAATCCTTTAAAGGCAACTGGAAATCAATAAATTTTTAGTCAACTCTCTCAATCTTTAAATGGTGGTCCAAATATTTTAAAAACACTGTTTGGCCATGTGAAACGGAACCCTTCAGCCAGATTTGACCATCAGGTTGCTAGTTTACCAATTCTGCTCTAGGTTTTATAGGAACATCATCAGAGAAGAAGGCAAGGGCGGTCAATGGGTCCACAGTCAAATACACCTGGGAGCGGTACATGTTCACCCTTCTTAGATTTCTGCCTTAGTACCTCACTATCTTGTGGTAGTTAAAACACACACACAAATAAAATCTGTTTGACCGTGGAATTCTTTCTTACAGAGTACCTTTATTTCATTGGCATTTTCTTACAACTCTGATTTCAGAGTTAGACAAAGTTATAAAATCCTCAATTAACTGTCCATAAGACAGCTGCAAGAATTTGGGTCCCAAGAGGAAGATTATAAAAACAATTCACTTATAAAATGAAACAGAAAATAGATTAGCCTAGTCTAATCCACAAATGTAGTTAACTGGGTGGGAGCGGCCCACCTCTGTGAGGTGTAGGATGACATAGATTCTTAGTGATTAAGTATCTTTCAACCTTGGGAATACACCATTTTTGTATCTATACAAAAAAAAAAGTTTGTATCTGTACATTTACTGATACAAATCCATCTTTTATCTGTACAAAAACCCATCATTTTTGTATCTGTATAAAATTTTTCTATAGTGTAGTTTTAAAAATTGTTAAAATCTACTAGATCAAAAAATATAATATTTATAGTATTTTACAGCAGGCAACAGTGCAGTGGATGATCGAGTGAATGAATGGATGAATGACATGACAGTCCTGTGAGGTGAGGGACTGTCACTTCCTTTCCACAGATTAAAACAATAAACAAAACCAAGGCTATCTGAAATTAAGAAAGTTGTCCTTGATGTCTTGACAGTTTACTCAAAGAGAGTGAAGACTGCGTATTTAAGTTACCCTTACAGCATGTGAAACCAGGAATTTTAAACACTTGAGCAAGAGAATGGGGACATGTTCCAGGAGTGACATGGCAGAAACTCAAGCCCTTCCCCATAAAGATATAAATCTCAGTTTATATCAGTTCATTTCCAAAACACAGGTCTTCCCAGCTTTTCTGAGAGCATGCCTGCCTCCAAACAAATATGGAAAGGCATTAAGTTAGAGAATGAAATCATGGGTTGAATCACAAGCAGGTGGCCCTGAGCAGAAAAACAAAATGTATTCTACATCTCCTCAGAAATAACTAATTTAGGAAATGCAGTAAGGGAACACTCATGCCTATTTGCAGCTCACGGCTTATTTTTAGGGGATTAAAAATATTTGCAAGTCAAAGCAGAAACTGCTCTTTTCCTGCCTTATAACTTTCTTCAGCTCTAATGTAGTGTGTTCACTAAGAAGCAGGAATAAGCTTTGAGGGGTGGCCATAGGGGATGTTGGAGAAAATGTTTTTTTCTATTTGAGCAGAACTCCAGAAAATCTAACATGGTAGGAGGGGCTGGAAGGCTACAGTCATACAGGAGAACAAAGCTTTTACTTTCATCATCATAAAAATTTCAGGTGGATTTGAAATCTTTATTAAGATCCTCATGTCTCTCATAAGTGATCCCTTTACACAGAATAAGAAACACAGCTGAGCATTCTTAAATATTTACCCAGCAGTGGAGGTAAGCGAGCAAGGGGTGTTGGTGGTGGGGGACAAGAGAGAAGTTACTAAATATAAAAACGTGAACAAATTTCAGCAAGCAATAGTGATTTGCACTAACAGAATAGAGAATTTTTTAAAATCTTCATAGATATGGAAACTTAATGTGTACTAGAGATGACATTTCAAACCACTGGCAAAAGATGATTCAGTTTATGATGCTCACAGGGACAGAACTGAGAGGCAACTTGTGTAGACTTTAGCTCTCCTACCATCTAAATTCTCCATCAAATTCTCCCATTCTTTGATATAGATTATTCATATTTTCTTAAATGACTATAAAGGGCCATGCAAACACACCTCTTCCAATAATATTACTAATCCAAGACCCAACTATACCCAAATTCAGGAATCATTATTCAGTTCTGGGACAAACCACATATATATGTACATTTGGGTATGCATAGAAAAAAGGTCTGGAAGAATCCATTTTGAACTAGTGGATGACAACTGGGAAGGGGCAGGGAAGTAGGTGGTATAGAATTGGGGGTAGTGAAAAGGAGTGTGGTGGAGGAAGCTAGTCACCCACCTTCTACCTGTTCTTTCTTCTCTTACAGTGGCTTTCAGCCTTGACTGCATCGAAATCACCTCAGAGCTTTTTAAAAATGCAGAAGCACAGGCCCTGTCCTAAAGATTCTAATTTAATTGGTCTTGGAGGAAGGCATGATTTTTTATCTGTTTTTCAGTTTCCCAAGTGATTGTGTTGTATAGCCAGATTTGAAAACCACTATTCTACCACATTAAAGTTTTATCTGGGGACTTCCCTGGCAGTCCAGTGTTAGGATTCTGTGCTTCCAGTGTAGGGGGCATGGGCTCCATCCCTGGTGAGGGGACTAAATATTTCTATTTTATTATTTATGCTGCATCTCATGGCCCCCCAAAATTTTTTTTTAATCTGGACACATTACTATTCAACTATCAGTCTGACTTAATGTTATACAACTTTGACGATGTTTACAGAATGAACTTGTTTCATTTCTTCATGTATTTCTGTATTGTTTGAACCTTTTATAAAATATATAATTACTTCCAAAATTAGAAGCTTATATATATCTAGATAGATAGAAAATATGTGGGTCATTGATAGAAACTGTAGAGACTTCAGATTTTGGTTTTCTGGTATCTCAAAAGATTTCAAATCATGTATACAAAGTCACAAATATTTATTGAGGACTTGTCATATGAAAGAAAATAAGGTGATATGAAAAAGTATGCCATTGTTTTTAAAAGTACCATATTTATTTAATTTATGAGGAGCAAACCAACTTTGTCAAAAGAATTTCATCCATAATTTTCAGGTATCACTGTTAATCTAAATTTCATTGAATTTCTGTCTACATTTAATTTGGTAAACTTTGTTTTGCTTCATAGCTGTTTATAAGCTACAGGAAAAAGAATATAAATGGAGTTTCATATTCATACATTTTTTGGTGTCTTTAAAGTAGAATTTTTACTTATAGTTATCTATACTAAATAATTTAAGTCCAAGGAGTTGGGAGAATTTTATTCCTTTAAAAATAATTTTTACATGACACAAGTTTGAGAAACTTGGCTTTTGATGATGATTCTCCCAAATCAAAGATGGGGTTGTGGAATTAGCACTGACTCGGGTCAGAGGGAGGTTCAAGTCTCAACTCCCACTAAAGTCTGTGGGGCCTTAAGCAAGTCCCTTCCCCTCTCTGAGCTTTGGCGTCTTTACTGGTAAGTGAGAGTGTTGGACCCCAAGACAGCGACCGGATCATTCCAGCCCTGACCTGAGATTGTTGGTTTTAACAATGGAGGATGAATTACAAAGCATTTACGGGGGAGAAAGGCCCTCCTGAAGTCCAAGTGTCACATCGCCCCCTTCTGGACCTTTGCAGTCTTCACACGAGTGAGATGACAAAAAAATCCAGAAGCTTGCGTGGACAGGCTGAAATCCGAGTCCCTTTTCCGCTCACAAACAATTTGGAAAGCCAGATTTGAAGGTTTCTTATAGAAGCCTTAGAAGACAACCCAGGAAAGAAGAAAGGGCAAAGGCCACCGAAGGAGCAGGTGTTGACATGGGAGTGGGGTGGAATCAAGAGAGTCTGACTCACAATTTTGTCTTCATTATTCCCCCCATAGAACACCTACTTCTGGCTATCGTTTCCCAGGTGTCTACTATGTGCTGTGCTCAGTCGTGTCTAACTCTTCGCCAGGCTCCTCTGTCCGTGGGATTCTCAGGCAAGAATACTGGAGTAGGTTGCCATGTCTTCCTCCAGGAGATCTTCCCAACGCGGGGATCGAACCCGTGTCTCTTATGGCTCCTGCAGTGGCAGGCATGTTCTTTACCACTTGCGCCACCTAGGAAGCCCTCACCCCAATATTACTCACACCCAAATCATCTCATTATTGTCACTGAGTCCAAGACACCGTCAGATTTTTTTAAACTATTTAATCAACATGTATTTATTTTTGGCTGCACTGGGTCTTCATTGCTGCGCACAGGCTTTCTCTAGTTGCGGACAGCGGGGGCTACTCTAGTGGCGGGTTCGCAGGCTCTAGGTGAGTAGGCTTCGGTAGTTGGCACCTGGGCTCAGTATTTGCGGCTCACTAGTTCTAGACTGCTGGCTCAGCAGTTGTGACCGAGTGGGCTTTGTTGCCCCTGGCATGTGGAATCTTCCCAGACTATGGTTTGAACCCCTGTCCCCCACATTGGCAGGTGGATTATTAACCACTGGATCGCCAGAGAAGTCCCACCATCAGATTTTTTTTTTTTTTTTTTGGATAATAGTCAGTCTCTTTAGGTGGTCTCAGAGCTTCTGTTTTATCTGGCGCCCACCAGCCAGGTAAGTTAGAAGCTCTGAAACCAGCTCAGACATGGTCTCTTTCAAACAGAGCATCCAGGAAGATCCTTCTGAAAGATGTCAGAGCATGTCACTTATCTATTCAGAACCCTTGGATGCCTTCTGTTCTCATTTGGAGCAAAAGCCGAGGCCCTTAAAATGACCTTCAAGGCCAGTACAGTCCGATTCTCCTTTGATGTCATCTCTTCCAGTCTTCCAATCTCCACACTGGCTTCCTCTCTCCTCCTTGAGGGTACCAATCCCAGCCCCCCACAGCCTCCTTTGGGATCACTATAGGTGTTCCCTCACTCAGGATGCTGTGCACCCACCCACTTAAACCAGAGGAGTTCTCTTTTGTACTTCCAACATCTGTAGCTAGCATGGTGAATTTCTCCATCTCTTTGTACAATTACGACTTTTATGTTGTCCGTCTCTCTCATAAGTCAGATGGTAAGCTCCTTCAGGGTGGTGATCATACTCTCTTGTTTGGACTATTTCTATAAGAGCTACAGTAATCGGGACAGTGTGGAAGGATAGACCGAAAGATCAAAAAGAGTCCAGGAACTGACCCACACATATGGTCCATTATTGACTTTACACCAGGGCACCAAGCCAATTCAGTGGGGAAAGAAAAGTCTTTTTTTAACAAATGGTGCTGAATATACTGGACGTCTGTGTAAATAAAAGTTGAACCTTAACTTTATCCTATACCATACATAAAAATTAATCTGAGATCAATCATTGACTTAAACATAAAACCTAGCACCATAAAGCTTCTAGAAGTATACATAGGAAAATATTTCCAGGACCTGGAAAATTCTTAAACAGATGGGAATACCAGACCACCTTATCTGCCCCCTGAGAAATCTGTATGCAGGTCAAGAAGCAACAGTTAGAACCAGACATGGAACAATAGACTGGAACCAAATAGGAAAAGGAGTATGTCAAGGCTGTATATTGTCACCCTGCTTATTTAACTTCTATGCAGAGTACATCATGAGAAACGCTGGGCTGGATGAAGCAAAAGCTGGAATCAAGATTGCCAGGAGAAATATCAATAACCTTAGATATGCAGATGACACCACCCATATGACAGAAAGTAAAGAACTAAAGAGTCTCTTGATGAAAGTGAAAGAGGAGAGTGAAAAAACTGGCTTTTTCACTCTACATTCAAAAAACTAAAACCATGGCATTCATCATCACTTCATGACAAACAGATGGGGAAACAATGGAAACAGTGACAGACTTTATTTACTTGGGCTTCAAAAATCACTGCAGATGGTGACTGCAGCCATGAAATTAAAAGACTCTTGCTCCTTGGAAGAAAAACTATGACCAACCTAGACAGCATATTAAAAAGCAGAGACATTACTTTGCCAACAAACATCCATCTAGTCAAAGCTAGGATTTTTCCAGTAGTCATGTATGGATATGAGAGTTGGACCATTAAGAAAGTTGAGTGCCAAAGAATTGATGCTTTTGAACTGTGGTGTTGGAGAAGACTCTTAAGAGTTCCCTGGACTACAGGGAGATCAAACCAGTCAATCCTAAAGGAAATCAGTCCTGAATATTCATTGGAGGGATGGGTGCTGAAGTTCCAATACTTTGGCCACCTGATGAGAAGAACTGACTCATCAGAAAAGACCTTGATGCTGGGAAAAAGTGAAGGCAGAAGGAGAAGGGGATGACAGAGGATGAGATGGTTGGATGGCATCACTGACTTGATGGACATGACTTTGAGCAAACTCCAGGAGTTGGTGATGGACAGGAAAGTGTGGTGTGCTGCAGTTCTTGGGGTCACAAAGAGTCGGACATGACTGAGTGACTGAACTGAACTGAAGTAGGACAAGATTTTTGGATGGGATACAAAAATCGTAAACCTTAAAAGGGAAAAAATAATTAAGTTTAACTTCATTGGCATTTAACACTTCTGAATATCAAAAGATACCATGAAGAAAACCAATAGGGGTTTCCCGGGCAGTGCAGTGGTTGAGAATCCACCCGCCAGTGACAGAGGGTCCAGGTTTGGCCCCTAATCTGAGAAGATCCCACATGCCATGGGGCAAATAAGCCTGTGTCCCACAGCTAATCCATGTGCCCCAAGTACTGAATGAAGGCCGTGTACCCTAGAGCCTGTGCTCTGCAACAAGAGAAGCCACTGAAATGAGAAGCCCGCACACGGCAGCTACAGAGTAGCCTCCACTGGCTGCAACTAGAGAAAACCCTCGAGCAGAAACAAAGACCTGCTTAGCCATAAATAAATAAATAAAATTTTAAAAACTGCTTAGGTCTTTAAAAGAAAACACACTTTTACAAAGCATTAAAAACAGAGAGAAAAAAAACCAACAGACAAATCAGAGACTAGATTATACATCCAACAGTACCTGGCACAAAGTAAGAGCTTAATTAAATATTTGTTGAGCTCTGTACAAAACACCTGACTCTTTTCCAGCAAATACAAGGATAGTCTAGTGGTACAGGGCTTCCCTGGTGGCTCAGATGGTAAAGAATCTGCCTGCAGTGTGGGAGACCCAGTTTCAATCCTTGGGTTGGGAAGATTCTCTGGAGAAGAGAATGGCAACCCACTCCAGCATCATGCATGGAGAATCCCACTGACAGAGGAGCCTGGTAGGCTACAGTCCCTGTGGTCCCAAAGAGTCGGACATGACTCAGCGACTAACACTTTCACTTTTCACAGACAGCTGAGGTGTCAATATCCTCTGACTATTGAGTGGGCAGTGCTAGTTAGAGGGGAAATCTACCATACTGGGGAGAAGGCAATGGCACCCCACTCCAGTGTTCTTGCCTGGAGAATCCCAGAGACAGGGGAGCCTGGTGGGCTGCCATCTATGGGGTTGCACAGAGTTGGACACGACTGAAGCGACTTAGCAGCAGCAGCTACCGTACTGCAGGAAGGAAAGTGATCATGATTCACTAGTAGAAATGCAAGGGGTGGTGAGTAAATTCAGGAAGATGTGTGCAGGTCACCAAGACCTGTAGAAAATCAGACAAAACGAGGCTTGAGTAACAGGAGAACACTCACTTCAGGAAATAAGCTAAAAACACAGGAAGAATTTCACCAAGTGGAGCAGAAGGCACGTGCGTCACTCTTAGTTGCCTCGGTAATGCTTGTGATTTTATAATGAGAAGCACAGATGCTGCAACTGCCAATAAAGGCGAAGCTACAAGTGATCTGGAGCTTCCCAGGTGGCTCAGTGATAAAGAATCCACTTGCCAATGCAGGAAGATGCAGGAGGTGTTGGTTCAATCCCTGGGTCAGGAAGATCCCCTGGAAGAGGAAATAGCAACCCGCTCCAGTGTCCTTGCCTGGTAAATCCCATGTACAGAGGAACCTGGCAGGCTATAGTCCACAGAGTCTCAAAGAGTTGGACGTGACTGAGCGACTGAGCACACACGCACAGAGATCTACCTTAGATATTAAGAGGGTTAGATCTGAGATCTTGAGAGTTCTGTCACAGGCAAAGGGTGGAGTCAGGAAGGGAAAATTTCCAGTTAGGTGAAAATGGGCAAAATTGATCCTACACACTTGAGACTGCTTCTGTGGATGGCACAGACCCAGGCTGACTGTACATTCTGGTTTGCTTAAGACATCCAAGTGTTTCCCAATGCAATCAATTATTAGCTCTTTATTCGTTAAAGTGTCCTTGTTTGGATGATGTCAGTTTAGTTCAGTTCAGACACTCAGTCGTATCCGACTCTTTGCAACCCCATGAACCGCAGCACGCCAGGCCTCCCTGTCTGTCACCAACTCCCAGGGTCTACCCAAACCCATGTCCATCAAGTTGGTGATGCCATCCAGCCATCTCATCCTCTGTCATCCCCTTCTCCTCCTGCCTTCAGTCTTTCCCAGCATCAGGGCCTTTTCCAATGAGTCAGTTCTTCTCATAAGGTGGCCAAAGTACTGGAGTTTCAGCTTCAACATCAGTCCTTCCAATGAACACCCAGGACTGATCTCCTTTAGGATGGATTGGTTGGATCTCCTTGCAGTCCAAGGGACTCTCAAGAATCTTCTCCAACACCACAGTTCAAAAGCATCAATTCTTTAAGTTGGATGACATATATTGTGATTATTTTACTTGAATGTGTTATTTCTCTTAGTTTGAATACTCAGTGAGGATAGATAATCATGTAGCTCAGGGGTCCCCAATACCTGAGCCACAGACTGGTACTGGTCCATGGTCTGTTAGGAACCAGGCCACACAGCAGGAGGGGAGTGGCAGGTGAGCAACTGAAGCTTCATCTGTGGTTCCCATTCGCTCGAACCATCCCTCAACCCCCACTCCCACCCATGGAAAAATTGTCTTCCTCAGTCCCTGGTTCCAAAAAGTTGGAGACTTCTAATGTGCTGTATATTCACTGTGCTACTTCTTCTACCTATTAGCATCCATTCCTGAGAGGTTCCTTCCAGGCCAAATAAGAGCGAGTGCTTGCTGTCCTAACGACCAGTGTAAGACTACTAACAAGTATATAACCTGATATTTAGATTGCTTCCCTGATGCTTGCTGTAATCAGGTGAATTGAGCAGTAGAAGCCTTCAGTATAATCAATTTTGAATGAACATAGTTCTACTCCTAAAGCCACTAATTATATTCTAATCAATACTTTCTTTTAAAGACATGTAAACTGAGGCAGAGAATGATCTGGTTAAGTGACTTGTCTGGGATCATTCAGGGTAAAGATCTAGATGAGATTCCCATTTATAATAAATTTGTTTTCAGCTCACCATCACCACCATCATTTGTTCATTTAACAAACATTTATTAAGCACCTGTTAGGTGTCAAAAATCCCCTTTCCACATGATGATCCAATGACCTGGATCAATGGTCCTGGATACTCCCTGAGAATGCACGGCTTAAAATAGGCGATCTGCAGCTAAGATAAGCACTGGGTACCAATGTTTGGGGTTTGAAGTGTGTTCTGTGTTTCTACAGAGAAAATTGAGTGGAAGGGACCCTGCTGTTCTACAGTAAGACAGATCTTGATTGTACAAGTAAATGGTACTTTAAGGGTCCAAGCAATACAAGTGGGTTATAGAACACTCTGATGGGGAGTGTTGGAGTAGGGGGAGCGGAGAGTTCCTGCATTCAGTAACGGAAATAAATATCCAACTTTTCTACTGTATCTTTCTAAAGAATTTTTTTAAGCCTTAAAAAAAGAAACTTTCATGGTGCTGCTGTCTTCCAAGATAAAACCAGCTAGGAAGAGTTATTAATTAGTGTTGTGAATGGCTCATACATTTACATTAGGAACATCACCTGTGGAGCCTTTGATTCCTGAGTTCATTGATCTGACACAGCTTTGAAATCTCTGGCAGGAATTCATTAAAAGCAACCTAATTTGAAAGAAAAACGACTGCTTTCTTGCCCTCTGAATTATCTATCCAGGGCGCTCCTCTCTGTTCTGGTAATCTTATGAGTAGAGCTGGTTTTTCAAAGAGAGAAAACAGCTCTTTGTCATAGTAATTGCTTAACAAAACGAAATAAGCAAATGTTAAGAGTTGCTTCATAACTACTCAAGCTGTAAAATGATAAATCCATATTTACATGATTGACTGCTACTAAGAAGATGCCTGGCTTTACTGGTGACTCAGACAATAAATAATCTGCCTGCAATGTGGGAGCCCTGGGTTCGATCCCTGAGTTGACAAGATCCCTTGGAGGAGGGCATGGCAACCCACTCCAGTATTCTTGCCTGGAGAATCCCATGGACAGAGGAGCCTGGCAGGCTATAGTCCATAGGGTCGCGAAGAGTTAGACACAATTGAGCAACTAACACACACACAAGAAGATGCCTAGGTAGCTAGGTAGTATGAAAATGAGAAGTCTAAAATTGTATTGAAATTTACTGATAATCTCAACTAACTATTCTAGCCTTTGTTTAGTAACAATTATTACATCAGTAATAATGGCTAGCTCTTACATATTACATACAATGTGGTAGGCACTATTCTAGGAGCTTTATGTGTGAACCGTTTAATCCTTCCATGCATTCTGGGAGCTAGGTACTAGCATCTCAATTTTACAGAAAAGGGAGGTCAGGCAACTCTATCCATCCAGAATTCAAGCCTAGGCAGGGAAGCTCCAGTCTCAGGACTCATCTTAACCATTACAGTGGACTGTATAGTTATTTCCAAAATGTTCTTGTAATACAGTAGTTTTTTATGTCTAGGATTTAATGTTTGGCATTGGGAAAGCTGACACTGTTCTATGCATCTCTAACCTGGTTCAAAGCAGGCTTTCAACAAAATGCTGTGGGTGAATGAGTGAGTACCAGATATAGATCACAGCCTTTCTCTCGGTTGCTTCCATCTATCACCAATAGCTTTCTTCTTCCCCTTCTCACTGCCCACCCCTCACTCTACCAACTTGGTTAATGATAAATGTATTTTGTCTTCCCTCTGCTCAAACCTAACCAACAGGCTTGCATGTCTCATCCTTCAATAACTGGACATCCTGCTTAGGACCCACTAAGGGAGCAGGTGGTCCAATGGGGATGTGGGACACAAGGCAAGACCAGCTCAGAAGAAGCACCGGTTTACACCCACAGGCATTAAGACAGAGACTGCATCCATTTGGGGAGCACAAGGACTTACAAGACTGACCTTCTCTTGCCTCATTCTCCAAGATGTGCACCAGCCATAGGATGCTTCACTCATTCACTCAACATTTATTGAGCATCTGCTATGTGCCAACACTGCTAAGCTTCAGTTACATATGAAATTGAATGAGAAAGACATTCTCTTGTTTCTTCTCAGTATGACTATTACCTCTCCCCCAATAAACACAACTCATACAATCTTGCTCTCTTAATGGCTTTGTTATTCATCTCTACATCTTATTGGGACTCTCTCTAGGAATTCGTTTACTATCTGTATGGAGATCATTATTCATTCATTTATATATTAAATGAGCATCTACTATGTGACACTTTTCCAGGTGCAAAGGATATGATAGTGAAGCAAAGTAGAGAGCATTTCTTCATTGGAGGGATTTGTAATAACCCCCAACTCTATTTACACTTGTTTTCCTTTCTTTTCTCAGCTTCTCTAAGACATTAAATTATATAAATTAATAATTATAACAATATGTTGTTTTACTTTTAGCATAGATACCATAATTATAACAATAATAGTACAGCAAAGGGGAGGTGGGAATTGAGCTATAAAGGAATAAAGTTTTTTGGCTTCACTAAAATTGTGCCCATATAAATTTAAACTAAGTTCTGGGAGTTCCCCAGTGGTCTATTGGTTGGGATTCAGTGCTTTCACTGCCATGGCCTGGGTTCAAGCCCTGGTAGGGGAACTGAGATCCTACAAGCCTTGTTGTGCAGTCATAAGTAAATAAACTAGGTTCTGATCAATTAAAATGTGTATTTTAAGCCCTATAGCAATGACTTGGAAAATAAGTAGAAATACATATCAAAAAATAATTAAAGGGCTATCCACATGCAGAAGAATGACATTAGGCCCCTACTTTACACCATAAATCAAAGTTAACTCAACATACATCAAAGATCCAAATGTAAGAGCTAAAACTATACAGCTCTTAAAAGAAAACATAGGCATGAATCCTCACAATCTTGGAGTAGGCAACAATTTCTTAGATGTGACACCAAAAAAATGAGAAACAAAGAAAAGGCAGATAGATTGGATATCATCAATTAAAAACTTTTATGCTTCAAAGGACACCACTGAAAAAGTGAAAAGACAACCTACAGGATACGAAAGACTTTTGTGCAAGTCATGTTTTTGATAAGGGATTTGTATCTAGAAATAAGATAAATATAAAATAACTCAAAAATAAAAGGTAACTCAAAAAATAACTGAATAAAAAGATATATAACCCAATTAAAAATGGATCTAAATAGACATTTCTCCAAAGAAGATGTACAGGAAGCCAAGAAGCACATATAAAGATGCTCAACATCCTGAGCCATCAGGGAATGCAAAACCACAATGATATACCACTTCACACCCACAAGGATGGTAAAAAGTAGGTGATAACAAGTATTAGAGAGGATGTGGAGGAAATGGAAACTTCATACACTGCTGGTAGGAATGTAAAATGGTGCAGCACCTTTAAAAGACAATCTGTCAGTTCTTAAAACAGTTGAGTATAGTTGTCCCACAACCCAGCACCTCCACTCCTAGTATATATACCTTAGAGAAATGAAAACATGTTCACACCAGATCTTATACACAAATGTTCACAGCAGCATGATTCATTAGAGCTAGAAAGTAGAAACAACCCAAACATCCATCAGCTGATGAATAAATAAATAAAATGTGGTATATCCATACAACTGAATAGTATTCATCAACAAAAAGAAATGAGGTAAGGTACTGACATAAGCTGTGTCAAGGACAAATCCTGAAATCATTCTGCTAGGTGAAAGAAACAAAGGACTATTTATAGTATGATTCCATTTACATGAAATGATGGGAGAATAGGCAAATCTATAGAAACAGAAAGTAGATTAATGATTGGTTAGGCTTTGTGGGGAATGTGGTTAAGCAGAGCAGCATTTCTTTTTAGAGTAATAAAAATACTCTAGTTGATTGTGGTGATTGTGATGATATAAATATACATATCTCTGTGAATATACTAAAAGTCATTGAATCGTATACTTGAAATGAGTGAATTGTATGCTATTTGAATTACATCTTGACAAAGCTGTTAAACTACATTTGAAACAATTAAGGGAATTAAACTCTTATACTGCAAAATTTTCATTTAATGCAAACTACCCAGCCAGCTGCCTTCAAATTTTTTCCCTACCTTGACCATATATTTGGATTAAATACAATCTTCTGATTCCAAACCATTCATGATCTCTTTTTGCCACTCACATCTTGCCCACATCTTCCATTCCAGCTCACAGTCTTAATAGCTATCTCCCCTTTCACACTTTTATTTAGGTCTTGCCTGCAATCCTTTACCCACACTGTCCAAAATGGCTGGAACTAAGAATTATTCAATCACTTTAGGGCTTAGGAGACAAGGGCCCAGAGAGGTTACA
The DNA here is from genome assembly GCA_007570785.1 of Antilocapra americana. NCBI lineage: Eukaryota > Metazoa > Chordata > Mammalia > Artiodactyla > Antilocapridae > Antilocapra > Antilocapra americana. The sequence goes on from ML661338.1 coordinate 15,493,902, forward strand.
TGACGTATCCCTGGTTCCCAAAATATTGGGTTGGCCAACGAGTTCGTTCAGGTTTTTCCATAACATCTTGCTGCTGCTGTCAAGTCACTTCAGTTGTGTCTGACTCTGTGCGACCCCAGAGACAGCAGCCCACCAGGCTCCCCCATCCCTGGGATTCTCCAGGCAAGAACACTGGAGTGGGTTGCCATTTCCTTCTCCAATTCATGAAAGTGAAAAGTGAAAGTGAAGTCGCTCAGTCGTGTCCGACTCTTAGCGACCCCATGGACTGCAGCCTACCAGGCTCCTCCATCCATGGGGTTTTCCAGGCAAGAGTACTGGAGTGGGGTGCCATTGCCTTCTCCAATAACACCTTGCATAAAACCCCAAATGAACTTGTTGGCTAACTCAATTATTTTATCTTTGGCTCACCTCTTCCGAACAGCCTTCATTCATGAAGTGAACACTTCCTTATCTTTCTACCCAATCTGTGACACCATTCTTTATTGCACTACTGAATAGTATTAAATGCATTGGTCTTAAGACATCATTCACATTTAAAGTCAAATTTTGCAGCCCAGAGAGAAAAAAGCAGCCATTTTATCTCCATGGCCACTATATCTGACATCTCAGCTGCTGTAGCTTTTCCTTCTTCAGTTGTCATGAACAATTCAAATTTCACAGGAAGCTGGCCTTGGACCAACCAGGAGCAAACTCAGGGACAAACTCCTTACCCTGTTTCCATAAAGGGCATTCCATCAACTCACTTCACAGACAACCATTCCTGAGGTCTTCAGTAAAGAGCAATTTAGTCCATATAAAATACAGCATCTCCACATTCTTAAATGCCCTTGGGAAAGAAAATGATAACAAAGGGTATTTACATGTCCTTATAGGTTGATACCCATACCAGGATCAAAGATTAAGTTGCTTTTTTAAATCAAATAAATATTTATCTTGATGAGAAACAGAAAATCCTCTTAAGTGTTGGTCACTCAGCTGTGCCCTACTCTTTGTGACCCCATGAACTGTAGCCCACCAGGCTCCTCTGTCCATGTGGATTCTCTAGGCAAGAATACTAGAGTGGGTTGCCATGCCCCTCTCCAGGGGATCTTCCTGACCCAGGGATCAAACCCCAGTCTCCGGTTTTGCAGTCTCTCTAGAAAGCCAAGAAATTCATCAATCAGGTAGGTACAAGCAGTCATTCTGGATTTCATATGAATAGAAAATACATTAAAACCAAACTGGCCTTCCATGTGAAGGGAGTAATGCAGTAAATAATAAGGCAAACCCATTAAAGAACATGAGTCAAGAAGTCAAAGACCAGGTAGGCTACCTGGCTTGGAAAAGCAAAATTCACTGCTCTCTAAAAGGAGAAGAAGGGCCTTGTCATATCCGACTGTGACTTTGCTGCCCTAGGAACTGCTGGGCACTGGTGTCTGCACAGAAGACCGCGGTGACTGAGGAGGAAACAGACAAATGTAATTAGAGATGCTGCCTTTCCCAGAGCAGGACCAATCTGGGGCTGATTGAAGAAGGAGTGATTACTCAGTGTTGGGAGGCAGTTTAAGTGGTGCCCACCAGGGAGCAGGAGGCTTTCAGAGCCAGTTCTGAGGATTACATACCGTTCCACGGTGCTTCAGCTAATTGACCTGGTATTTCTGGCTGAAAAAAGTTCCCCAAGGAGGTGAGTGAAAGTATATAACAAAGATCTCTCATCTCACAGGGTAGCCCATGAGCAGATCGTGAGCTCTAGAGAACCAGGTATTATTCAAATGCATAAAACTGTGAGAAGATCACAGATTGAACATGGAAAGATTCTGCATTATGCATCAGGAAGTTTTCTGCTGTGATTCTCAGCCCACACTCCCCCTCCTCCCTGCCCTGTATGACCTTCTAGTTGGAGTTTTATGAATTATTTATCATTGTAAAGATAAGGGGTGTACTGGGGAACAGCCATGAGGCCCAGGAAATGGGCACATCTTTGGGAGCTTCACGATAAGAGTCACTGTTCATTTCCTCATATGTGCCATCTACGCACATATAAGGAAAGATTTATCTATTAAGTCCAGGAAAAGCTCTGGATATACAGTACCCAACTGTTGCCTGGAGGAGAGCAATGAAATAGGGATAGATATGGAGAATAAAGAAGCTCTTCCACATTTCATCCTACTTATTTCTGTGGTTGTTGCTATTTGGACTGTTTATGATTGTGATAGTGATTTTCTTAAGGACTAAAAACATACACTCATCTCCACTGATTTCCGGGGGATGTGGCCTCTCTCTGGTGACTGTATATAGAAGTAACTCATCTCTGATACAGTAAATTGGCCCACCCACCTGGCATGGTTGAAATGGTGGCATAATTACCAGCTGACGAGAATACAACCCCCAGGCAGAACAGGGTGCTCCAATAATGATGATGGAAAACATTCTATGGCACTACGAGGCCAGCATCTGGACACTGGGCCTGGAGAGGGGTTAAAGCTCTCATGGAGAATATAAGCTGGTGTGTGCTTGTTTTTGTTTGTTTCTCTAGAAGTTAGGGCTTAGGGAAGCCCTAAGAAAACAGAGCAATAAGTAAACAGTGAGGCCCAGGGTCATGGGGGGAATTCCCCTCCCAATTGAGTTCTTGATATTTCAGAATATTCAAGAAGAATCCCAGAGATATATTTAACTGCTGTCTGGGACCTTGTTCCCAGACAAACTGGGGGCTGGCAGTGGATTCGTTTTGCATGACTATGTCTCCAGGCTGCATCTTCTCCTTTTCTCACTGGGCCACAGGCCCACAATGAACAAGGAAACAGGGTTACCTTTGCTTGGAGGAGCCACCGACGAGGAGAGGACAAGAGGTGGGAGAAAGGAATGGGGGTCCCTGCTGAGCCCTCCTGTCTGAGCCAAGGTTGAGTCAGGAGCTTCATGACAGAGCTGTGCTGAGACAGCGGTTATGTCAGAGGCTAAATCTGACCCTGAGGATTTTAAAATTCGTGAAGAATTTATTGGGGGCCCTCAGAAGAGAGCATTTTAAAATACCATTGGGAGTCTGGACTAAGTGCAAAGGATGGAGGAACTCTGCAGAGGGAACAGATGCTGGAGGTGTGCCTGCTGGGAGGGTCCTCTGCCAAATGTCAGGAGTGATGAATGGTAGAAATCCATGGTTACCACTCTGCCAACCAAGTCAGAAATCTCAGCGCTGGGCTTCTCTGCTGGGTCAGTGGTAAAGAATCCAGAATCCACCTGCCAGTGCAGGAGACACAGGTTCCATCCCTAATTTGGGAAGATCCCACTTACCACGGACCAACTAAGACCGTGTCCCACAACTTCTGAGCCCACGTGCTGCAGATACTGAAGACCACACACCTAGAGCCTGTGCTCCACAACAAGAGAAGTCATAAGAAGCCTGTGTACAGAAATTAGAGAAAAGCCTGTGCAGCAACCAAGACCCAGCACAGCATATGTGTGTGTGTGTGTGTGTGTGTGTGTGTGTGTGTGTGTGTGTGTATAAAAGAACTCTCAGGGCCACTCCTGGCTTCTCTCTTTCCTGCACCCAGTCACACAATCCTGTTCATTCTCCCACTTTAAAGCACCCCATCCTTTTACCTATTGTCCTGACCACCGCCTCTATAGGGCAAGGTTGGATCTCACAATTCATAGAGATGCACATGCTTTGGGGCATCCACAGACCAGGGCATTGAAGAGGCAATAGAAGTCTTAAGATATTTTGATATTTGATATAATTTTTTCAATGCATCTAAACAATCATCATAAGAAAAATCAGAACTTGGGTTTCCTTATTTTACGATTGAAAGTGAAAGTGTTAGTCACTCAGTCATGTCCAACTCTTTGTGACCCCATAGACTATAGCCTGCCAGGCTCCTCTTTCCATGGGATTCTCCAGGCTAGAATACTGGAATGGGTGGCTACGCCCTTCTCCAGGGGATCTTCCTGATTCAGGGACTGAACTTGGGTTTCCTGCACTGCAGGCAGACCCTTCACTGCTGAGTCTCTGCTTAAATTTTGAATTGCACGTAGGAGATGATGAGGGTGGTAGCCTTTAAAGGTCTTAATCCCCCTGGTAGCTACTTGGCTGAAACAGTCTTCTAGCAGGCTTTTCTACTTCCTGTCTTGCCCAGTTCAACTTTACTCTGCAGGAAACCATCTGCAGGATCTTTCTAAAATGCAGATATTACCTTCCCACTTAAAGTCCTCTATTAAAATGATTATAGAACAAAGTTCAATCTCCATTGCACAGTATGGAAAGCTCTGCAAGATCTGGGTCTTGATTTTATTTCCAGCCTGATTTCTCATCTTCCAGACTCCCTCTCATTTGTCCCCCTCCATATACCCTGATGAGGTTCAGGACATGCTACCCCAAATATGGCACCCTAGTATTTTCAGCAGGAGGGTCACTGTGGCTTTCTTCCCTGAAACATGTTATACAACCCTCAGGTGAGACAGCCCTCCCTGGATCTGGAAGAAAGGAGCAGCCTTATCTCTGAAGACAACGGGACTTGAAGAAGAATCCTAACCAACAGGTCTTGCTAAGTTGACTGCACTCAGTTCTGCCCCTCAGCCTACCACATTCCTCCGTGACTGTCCACGTGTCATCAAATCAGCATAAAACACTTAGATCTGTTTCTTCGGGTCTTCACTTCCTTATCAAGGCTCCCATGTCACATAAAAGATACAGTAAATAAATGTGTATCTTTTTTCCTGTTAATCTGTTTTTATCATTTAATTTCCAGACCCAGTATATTTTTCCTCCCCTGTGTGTGTTAGTCACTCAGTCATGTCTGACTCTTTATGACCCCATGGACCGTAGCTTGCCAGGCTCCTCCATCCATGGGATTTTCCAGACAAGAATACTAGAGTGGGTTGCCATTTCTTCCTCCAGGGGATCTTCCCAACTCAGGGACTGAACCTGGGTCTCCTGCATTGTAGGCAGACTCTTTGCTATCTGAGCCCCCAGGGAAGCCCTAAGCCTGAGACATACCAAAATACCCAAGATCCCATAAACATCCCAGGCTGCTTCGTGCCTGGCACAGCATAAGTACTCAATGCATGTTTGTGGAGTAAACAAATGAGTAAATGAATTAAAACAGGTTTCTTTTGTTGATAAAGCAGAAAATTATTTTAAATTCTCATTTTACAAGAGGTTAACTTCACTGCTTTTCTTATTTCAGTCACCTAATAGTTGAAATTCTACACATTCAAATCTAGACTAAATTCCATTCTCTTCTCATTCTTTTCCTTCTCTTCTCCTTCTGATACTCCAAGCAAGAATTTAGCTCCTTATCTGGTTTTCCCCATGAACTCCAACATTCTTAACATCTTCAAATCCTGTCTGATGTTTGAGTTACTTGGATACACGTTTGTCCTCCCAACCAGAATGTGGGTTTCTATGGAGTAGATCCTCATTCTTACTAATTTCAAGGTTCTGGGTACCCAGTACCCAGGAGGAGTCTATAAATGCTAGCTGAATTGACCTGAATCACACAGATACTTTAAAAGGTAGTGTAGAGCCTGGAAGATACAAAAATAGATACTTATCTCATAGACATCCTTCTCTGGCTAAAAAACAAAAACCTCACCACAAACAACTGTTGGATCATGAAGAAAAATATGGTAAAAATTGAAAAAGACAACCAAGCAAAAAAACCAAAACTCTCTCACGGCTGTCTCCTAAAACAAGAGCAGGTTTGTTACAAATACCCCTAACCTGAGCACCTCTGGCTGGAAAATTTCTGAAACCTTGTGGGTTTGACCTTTGCTTCTGTACAATATTCTAAGGTTTCCAGTGAAGCACACCTCGAATGTGGGTAGACATTCCTAAGAAGGCTATTTGAGTTGGAAGCATCCAGTGTTTACAGACCAAGGCTTGCTCCTGCCCACAGACAATAAAAACAACCTGATTATGGCTTCCCTTTGGAAGGCTACGCGGTTAAAAAGGATCACAGAACAAGAAGGTGCCATCTCCCTTCATTTGTATTTTAAGAGTGTGACATGTTAGTAGCCTCCAGCAGATTTTGTTGTGTATTTTAAAGCATGAGGACTAATCCCTACTCTGTTTTCAAGACCTTCTCTGCATTCCTCAGTTCCTCCAAAATGGTTCTGCAAACACACACACCCGTGCACTTGCTTCTGCCCTTCTCCATACCCCTTGCCTTCTCTGTGTTTACTCTTCCCTGGGGAAGCCAACACCAACACTAATTAGCAGTGAATTAAATCCCACTGCTAGGACACTAGAGGGTCAGTGTTTTCCCAGCATTCCAAGGCAGACCTCCTCCCTCACCCCAAGCCCAAAGACTCACAGTTAACTCTGCAGCCCGGAAGGGAGTTCTGAGATCTGAATCTATCATGCACTTAATTCCTACATTTTTACCTTTCCTATCAGAAAACATCCTTTCATGCCCAGGAAGCCTGACAAACCCAGCTGCCCTGGCTGGAGCACACTTGTTTCTTGTCTCACTCAGTCTTTGGGACCCTGCTGAAATACCACCTTCTTGGTGTTAGACCAGACAGAACTAGCTGTTCTGCCCTCTGAAATTCATTTAGTTTTTAAAAAACATTCATTTAGTATTATTACATACTTTCCCTCTCAAGGGGATCTTCCCCACCCAGGGATCAAACCCAGGTCTACTGTATTGCAGGTGGTCTCCTGCATTGCACGCGGATTCTTTACCAGCTGAACTACTAGGGAGGCCCAGATAATTATTCTAATATTTACTTATTTGGCTGTGTTGGTTCTTTTTTTAAAATTAATTAATTTATTTTAATCGGAGGCTAATGACTTTACAATACTGTGGTGGTTTCTGCCATACATCAACTTGAATCAGCCATGGGTGTACATGTGTCCCACCATGGGTCGGTTCTTAGTTGCTCAAGAGCAAGTGCTGGCTCAGCACTTGTGGCATGTGGGCTTAGCTGCCCATTGGCACATGGGATCTTAGTTCCCCAGTCAGCGACTGAACCTGGGTACCCTGCATGGGAAGGTGGATTCTTAACCACTGGACCACCAGGGAAGTCCCTGAAATTCATTTCTTGATATTTTCAGATCTCATCCTGATAGTCTACCTTCATATTTCGTATCTGATCCCTTATCAGGTCATATTCTAATTATGTTCGGCCTTTCTAGACTGACCTCTGCTGCTTGTTTACCTTGTATCCACAATATTCCCCAGCATCCCCTTGGACTGGTCCTAGGATGTGGTAGGCACCAAATAAATATTTGCTTAAAAAAAAAAAGACTTAAAACATCATGTATATAAAAGGTGATGTATTTAACATAAACCATAAACTAATGGTACTTTTGGAAGTACCATTTGGTCAGTCATACTTTTAGTTGGTGTTAGCACAGTCTTACTAGCATTTTATTCAATACAACAGAGAAGGTATACTAAAAGCTACTTTTATTAAGCATTTACTATATATCAACACTGTGTTGCTTATATTATTGATTAGTCATTATGACTAATACTGTAAGACAGATACTAAAATTCCCATTGCATTGATGAAATAATTAAGGTTTACAGAGGTTGAGTGGAACTTCCCAGGTGGCTCAGTGGTACAGAATCCACCTGCTGATGTAGGAGACGCAGGTTCAATCCCTGGGTCAGGAAGATACCCTGGAAGAGGAAATAGCAATCCACTACAGTATTCTTGCCTGGAAAATTCCACAGACAGAGGAGCCTGGCGGTCTGCAGTCCAGTCCAAGGGGTCGAAAAGAGTTGGACACGACTGAGCGACTGAGCGCACACACACACAGGTTGCACAATTTGTCCAAACTCAGAGAGCAAGTGTCAGGGCCAGCCTGGGCCCCAAGCACTCCTGATTCCATTGGCTGCCTCCACGCAGGGTCACTACAGAGGAACAGGCCCCTGCCCTGAGGTCCAGACTTGGGCCTGGGCCAGAGACAGCAGCAAAGGCAGGCAGGAGAATCGAAAAGGAAGAGTCTTTCTTTTTTATTGGAGGGTGATTGCTTTACAATGTTGTGGTGGTCTCTGCTGTATATCAATGCAAATCAGTCACAATTATGTATATGTATCTCCTCCCTCTTGAGCTTCCCTCCCCAAGGAAGAGTCTTCAAAGTGCTTTTCTTTTTAATAAACCATTGGGCCTGATGAATATCAGTGACAGTACAAACACAAATGAAAGTATCCTTTGTTCCCGACGACATAAGGATCTAAACTGATTTGATGAAACTCTAGATAGCCCTATGCTATTGGATAACAACCTACCCAGCAAAAAAGCAAATAATAATTCATAATGATTATTATTATTGCTGAACAAATCCAAGTGCTTCAACAAAAGCTATAAATAAATAAGAATAGCAATATTTGTTGTATATGTATACACCAAGAAGAAACAAGCTACACTTTGAGTTAGGTCACAGCTCAGGCCATCTTGGAATAGAATATCTGCTGCAAGTTTAGCACACTGAACAAAAAAGCAAAATGACAAGCCAATTTCACTCCCTAACATAAATACGCAAACTGTAAAACACACAGTACTAACTCAAATCTGGCAGTGTATTTATAAAAATATGATTGACTGAAACTTCCCCCAAGAATGTGAGCATGGCTTAATTATAGAAGATGTGTATATTTAGCACATGAATCAATTAAAGAAGAACATTTTTTTAAATCTCAGCAGGTGCAGAAAAAGCATCTGAATAAAAATGTACACTCATTATCAATAAAATTGTTAGCAAACTAGGTATGGAGGGGAACTTGCTCAACCAAGTTAAGGCTATCTACCAAAACCCTATAGCAAACATCTTTTTAAATGAAGAAATATTAGAAGCCTTCCCTACAAAATCAGAAAGAAGACAAAATCGCCTGCTAACATTGCTTCTATTCAATATTTATTGAAGCATCTAGCCAATGAAAGAAGACAAGAACTAAATACTGAAAAGAAACAAAACTGTTCTGATTTGCAAAAGTTTTTCTTTGTAGACCTTCTCTCTTGCTGTTCTTTTTTAAATTTTTTATTTATTTTTCATTGGAGGACAACTGCTTTACAATATTGTGTTGGTTTCTGACATACATCAACTTGAACCAGCCATCGGTATACATGTCTCCTCCCTCTTGAGCCCCCCTCCCACTTCCCACCCCATCCCACCCTTCTAGGTTGTCACAGAGAATCAGTTTGAGTTCCCTGCCGTATTATAGCAAATTTCCACTGGCTATCTACTTTACATATGGTAATGTAATTGTTTTCATGCTACTCACCCAACTTGTCCCACCCTCTTCTTCCCCCACTGTGTCCACAAGCCTGTTCTCTATACAAAGATTTTAAACACTGAAAATCCTAGAGACTCTATTCATAAACTATTAAAACTAATAAGTAAGTTTAACAGCATTGCAGGAGACAATATTGCTGCAAATTCAATAACATTTGAATTCACCAATAATAATCTTGTAATAACAAGGAAGTATAATAAAACATTTTCCATTCATATGAGTAGCAGTAAAATTTGTGAGCTACCTAAGAATCAATATAAAAAAGGAGGTTAGAGAGACATAAATTAAGAAAATTATGGAAACTTATTGGAGAATATTAAAACATACCTAACAGTAATTACTAATATGGAAAAAATACCACATTAATAAGAGAATACTCACTACCAAAAACATGTGAACTCACCCCCTAGTGAATCTATAAATTTAGCAAAGTTCAGTTTGTTGGTTTTCTGTATGAGTATGCTTAAAATGGTATATTGACTCGTACTCAGTAACACACACAAACACAAACACACTTGTCTCATTTTCATGCTGTAGACTGGTACATTTGCTCTCATCTCCAAATTTCAGGTGAGCAAACATCTTTTGTACCTTCTAAAAGAGGTATCTGCAAAACTGTTACATATGAGTCGTTCAGAACAGCCACAGAAGTGTAGAGTTTTATGCAACTTTCCAAAAAGGCAAAGAGTTGTCCTGGGCATGAAACAGGGAGGAATCTTTCTCAGTATTTCTATCAGTTTGCTCAGTTAGGAAGTACTCAGTAGATGATACTATTTTCTGATAAGTGAAAAGCTGAGGAAACAAAAATCTTACCTGAGGAAGATTTCATAAAAATAAATGAGTTTTTATGAATGGGGAAGAGAGGTTAGCAGAGAAGGTAGAGAGGAGAACTTCAGGGAAGAAAAATTCCTAAAAATAATTCCAAGCCACATTAAGGTGGTCAGGGATGGGAGCATGGAATGGGTCAGGAATAGGAGTCCTTGGTACCTTGAAGACATCAGTCCAGCATCACCATTTCAACAGGCAACTTAACTGCCAAAATCTATTACATGGTTACTCCTAAAAGTAGCAGTGCGATATTGGGGTACTAATATATTCATCTACTTGGTAACATAATACTTCCCAAGGGAAAATCTAAACAAAAACTAGTTGGGAGTTTGAACATGCAAATTATCTAAATTCTAAGTCTTTCCTTTCAAAATTCAAAGTGATAGTCAAGTATGGTTGCAAAACGTAAGGGATGTCTTTTAGAAAGAAAGTCATAGCAAGCATGGGAGTGGAGGGGTGAAGTTGAAGAACAGCCACCACAGACTGTCAGACGATAAGACCAGTGAATTGCAGTTAGAACATCATGTGAAATCTTGGTGTGTTATTTATCTATAGTTGCAGTCTATCCCCCTTATTAATAACTACTGTTTAATGAGAGTCTATAATAAATAACAAGCGCTCAATAAGTAGGGAGACATAGAATTTGTCATTCAAATCAAGACACTTTTGAGAGTTGAGGGGGTGATAGTAATAATCACTCTGGGACAACAGGTGTAAACCAGGGCTTTCTGTGACCAACTGGGACATATGGCTGCCCTGTCAGTGATGAGGGCTTCCCCGCTGGCTCAGCAGTAAAGAATCCACCTGCCAATGCAAGGGATGCGGGTTCGATCCCTGGGCTGGGAAAATCCCCTAGAGTTGTTGTTTTTCAGTTGCTAAGTTGTGTCTGACTCTATGACCCCATGGACTGCAGCACACCAGGTTCCCTGTCCTTCACCGTCTCTGGGAGTTCGCTCAAACTCGTGTCCCTTGAGTCAGTGATGCCATCCAACCATCTGTTGTTGTTTAGTCTCTAAGTTGTGCCCAACTCTTTTGTAGCCCCATGGACTATAGCCCACCAGGGTCCTCCATCTATGGGATTCTCCAGGCAAGAATACTGGAGTGGGTTGCCATTCCCTCCTGCAGGGATCTTCCCCACCCAGGAATCAAACCCACATCTCCTGCACTGCAGGCAGATTCTTTACCACTGAGCCACTTGGGAAGCCCACAATTAGGTTTAGATGAGGTCATGAGGGTGGGGCCCTCATGATGGGTTTAGTGTCCTAATAAGAAGAGATCAGAGAGTGTTGCCTTTTTCTCTCCCTCCCTCCCATGTAATGGCACGGCAAGAAACCAAGAAGGGTACTTTCAGCAGAACCCGACCAGCCTGCCACCTTGATTTCAGACTTCCAGGCTCCAGAACCATGAGAAAATTCATTTCTGCCACTTAAGTCCCCAAGTCTATGGCATTTTGTTATGACAGCCTTAATAGACACATACATCCATCTAGAACTGCTCTTCTATAATAAAAATAAACTTATTTTAGCTGAAATAATAGCTTAGCCTCACCTACCTTAAACATGTTCTAATCACTTACACTAACCTGTGTGCATACCTGCTCAGTCGCTTTAGTCATGTCCAACTTGGCAACCCTATGGATTGTATCCTGCCAGGCTCTATTATCCATGGGATTCTCCAGGCAAGAATACTGGAGTGGGTTGCTATGCCCTCTCCTCCAGGGGATCTTAACCTGCACCTCTTACGTGTCCTGCATTGGCAGGCAGATTCCTTACCACTAGTACCACCTGGGAACCTACAGTCAGCAAGATCACTTAAGACGAAGCCTATTTTATAATAAAGTGTTGAATATCCTATGCAATTGATTGACTACTGTACCGAAAGTGAAAAACAGAAGGTGGTCTGGGCAGAGAATGGCTGTAAGGATTTCAGTGGTTTGCCCTTGTGATCATGTGCCTGACTGGGAGCTGCAGCTTGCTGCCCCTGCCTGGCATCATGAGAGAGTATCGCTGGCCTGTGAAAAGATTAAAATTCAAAGCTGGAGGTCTGGTTTCTACTGAACATGTGTCACTTTCACACCATCGTAAAGTTGAAAAATCCTAAGTCAGAAGCGGTCTGTATATACTTTCTTCCATCCTTACAGCAGCCCTGAAAGGTGCCTGCAGTTTTCCTCATTTTTCAGGAACTTCAAATGAACTTGGTAACTTTTCTAAAGTCATTCAGGCAGCAAGCATCAGAGCCCAGGCTTTTCTGACCTCAGGGCCTGTGCTTCAGCTGTGCACACCACAGGAGCTCCGGCTTCCCCTGGTCCTGTGAGCAGGAGCTGTGTGTGTCACTGGGTGCCCTCACAGAACAGATGCTGCAGGAAAGGATGAGGCTGAACAAGAGAGCATTCTCCCCCACTCCCTTGCTCTCTTGGTCATGCTCAGTCCTGACTCTTTTTGATCCCATGGACTGTAGCCCACCAGGCTCCTCTGTCCGTGGGGATTTCCCAGGCAAGATTACTGGGGTGAGTTGCCATTTCCTTCCAAACCCAGGCATCCAACCCATGTTTCCTGCATTGGCAGACTGGCACCACCTGGGAAGCCCCTCTCGCTCTCACCTAAGCAATGTGAGGGTGCTACACTCTTCCTCTACTGGGGAATATTCCTGCAATAACAATCCTGTTATTGAACTGAAGTGTCCAGTTCAGCAGACTGTTTTTAAGGGCCTGCCTACTTTAAACCAATGGTACGAGGTCCCTCTCCAAGAGTCATGTGGATATAATTAAATCATCAGCTAGGGGGACAAGGTGAATACCTAAATAGATAACTAAATACAACGTTCAAAGCACTGAGCTAGACATTTGTACAGGAAGGATGGGCACCCAGAGAGCCCAGGAGGTGTGGGCCATGTTCAGGGAAAACTTGAAGGAGATTTGGCCTGAAAGAATCTGCCCCTGTGATTCAGCAAGTGCTAAAATAAGGAAATCTAGGTCAGGGAAGTAGAAAGTGAATATATTTTATTGTTTGTAAATGTACTTGAACTTGAGCCAATGTAAAGGGTGGGAAAATCTGTACCTCATCGTCTGCTACAAGAACTAGTGCTGTTTGTGTCCAGGACATATTTGTCTGAACTAGAAGTTCAGAGAAGTTTAAAAGGTTTTTAAATTTTTTCATAATTAAATATGATCAAAGCATATCTTACTACTCAAGAATGAGAGTAATAGTCTGTATTTGAATTTTAGTCTCTGTTCTGATGGGCAACTTTCAACCAAACAATCTAGCATTGAACAAAAAGTCACCGATTTTCAACTCTCACTGAACATTTCAGCAATGAGACAAACACCTTTATGCCAAGAGTCAACTGACTTTGTACTGCGATATACTAACCTTTAAAACTCGTTGCATCCCGTTCCCTACAGATATTAACCATGTCACTCATTTTGGGGTTTTGGTAAATCTTTTTTACTTTTCTTGGCAAAGAGTAGTCACCAAAACACACAGACTGGTTCTCACATGGATATGATGTGCTAGACAGAGGGTGACTCTTAAGGAAGCTTGAGTTTAGGCAAGACAGACGCTTCCCTCCTCACCTTCTGTATCACCTTCTACATCTCTCCATCCAAAGCCAGATACCCAGCCCACAATCCTCTGAAGAACCTCTCTGCCTCCTGGGAAGATAGTAACTCTCCAGTACCTGTGACATGACAGAACACAAACCCACTGACATACATTTGTCTCAGTGTTACATGGAGTGCTCTTGAGAGGCATGGATCTTCACTGGGCTGCTCAAGGCTCAATTCCAAAATTCTGGAAACATTGCTAGATTGGCTGTTTCTGGCCACACAGGTCCTGTCTGAGTGCAGCAGGCTGGTGACTATCAGGTCCTGGGGAGAGGCCGAGTCACGCCAGCTCTCCCAGATCAAAGCAGCTTCAACTTTCAGGATGTGTGTGCACACAGAAGCCTTTTAATTGGCTTCCCAGCCTCACGGAATTGCTGAGGTTCCAAGGAAAATTCAAAATATCAGATCCACATTCCATGTGGTCTCTGTTGTGTGGGTGGGGAGACCCACACGTCCACAGGTGGTGGCCCCGCTGAGTGCCACCCCACCACTGCATCTGGTTCTCACCCAGCCCTCCCCCTCCTCCTCCATAATCTTTTTATATGAGTACCCCCCTCACTCTGTTCTAATGCACAGTTTTCAGGTGCCATCTCCAGAATACTTTCACTGTGTAGAGAAAGAGAAGACCTGTCTTCATTGTAACAGGGTCTTCTCAAATTCATGATGGGAGGACCCTTCTCTATACCTGTTCTCAACCCAAAGGGGTCCAGAAGGAAGAATTGGCTTCCCAGTCAGGTGGGTCTTATGAAGAACCTAATTTGTAAGGCTCTGTGTTGGGATGAATACAGGAAGCCAATATAGTAATATCACCCAGAAGGATATCAAATAATCAATGATATAGGAAAAAAGCTCAAACTATAAAGACAAGTGGAAAGAGAAACAATAAAATTGTATGTACAACATTCCTTTTTTTTTTTTTTTTGCTTTAACTACCAAAAAACAACCCTCTGAAATGTTAACCACAGTCATCTCTCTAGTTGGAATTATTGATGGTGTAGAGACAGAATAATGGATTATTTCTTTTAACATTTATTTCAGTACTTTGGACAATAATACTAGCGACATTGATATTTATTGTATGCCAGGCACCATTCCAAGAACTTCACATGAATCAACTCATTTAATTCTCACAACTATGTGAGAAGGTTGGAGCATTACTATAGGCCCCCAAAACTGAGGCACAAAGCGGTCAAATAATGTGGCCAAGGTCACACAGTAAGTGAGTCACAGAGACAGGATTCAAACCCAGTATGCTGGTTCCAGAATTAGACTTAATCATTATGACCTGCTGCTTCTGGACTATGTACTGCTTTTGAATACATATTTTATAATGTCTTATCGTAAGGAATTATGTTTCTTTAAAACTAAAGAAAATAAGATTAAGAAATGAAGGGCCTCCCTGGTGGCTCAGCAGGAGACAGGGGTTCAGTCCCCGGTTTGGGACGACCCCACACGCCGTGGAGCAACGAAGCCTGACTGCCCCAACGCTCGCGCCTGCGCTCCAGAGCTGGGGAGCTGCAACGATTGAGCCCACGGGCCGCAACTCCTAAAGCCCGCACGCCTTGAGCCCATGCTCAGCAAGACAAGCCACCACAGAGAGAAGCCCACACACGGCAACTAGACAGCTGCAACCGGAGAAGCTAGGGAAACGCGCCCCCACTTGCCGCAACTAGAGAAAAGCCCACGCAGCGACAAAGACCCAGCACAGCCAAAAATAAATTAATTGTTATTTTTTAAAAAGATTAAGAAATGAAAAGAAAAAGAAATATAAGGCAAAGTAACCAGGCAGAGAGAGGAGACAGGGTGAAAGAATAAGGGTTTAGCAATGAGTCAGGAGAAAGGGCTCCATGCTAAACACCGCTGGATTGGTTTCCTCCACTGTAAAATGTGAAGGCGTGCAAGTCTATATTCTAGAGAGATACCTACTCTGCAAATTACCAATATTTGACATGAAAGGCTGAAAGCTGTACCAGCATTTTACACTTGGCCTTCACATCCTATAACAAATCTGCTGTCTTTGCGCTTAGATTAACATCTTCAAACCAAGATGTACATAAAGCAAATGCCCAAAAAGCACCAAAATTATTAGTAAAGTTAAGGATATGATCCTATGTGATTGACACTAGAGATCAGTTTCTGAAAGACAAAAAGTGGTGAGAACAGAGAAACTGGTCTGGCAGCATGCATGATTCCAAAGGACAGCAACCCATTTATTCAAAGCTAAAAATCCTGAGTTGATACAATTAACAATAATCAACACATGACAAGGAAAAGAAACCAATAAAGTGGAGTAATTTTCCAAGTATGTCTACATCGTTACTTCCCCAAAAGTGTAGGACGTGTTTCCTGGCTCCACTAGGTAGATAAACGTAACTCAGAGAAAGTGAATCTGTACTCAGTGAAATTTCATTTAAAAAATGAGAGAATCCCACACGGTTCCAGACAGAAAAAAAAAAGATCTCATGCCAAGAATCTAGCACCAGAATGGCACAGAAGCACTGGAAGTTGGAAAAGAATAAAGCGATGCCTTTGGAAATTTGCCGGAATGAATTTCCAGCCGAGAATCCTATACTCAGGCAAACCATCAGTTAAGTGTGAGAGTGAAACGGACTTTTCTAGACATGCAAAGTCCCCCAGATTTACTTCCTATACCCCCTTTTAAGAAGCTATTTATAGCATAACAGATGCTTTATAAAATGAAAAGCATGAAAGAAGAAGACAAGAGAACAGGGGGAACAGGGAATCAACACAGAGGTGGAGTGAAGAGAAATCTCGGAAGGCTCCTATCTGTCCCGGCCATCAAGAAAACTGGTTCAGACTCGAGAACTGAGGGGTCCATGCAGAGGACTGGGGTGGGGCCTGGAAGAAAGAGGATTGGCAGCTGCGTTTCATTGTGTGAAAAAAAAACCAAGGAGAGGCATTTTAAAGAGCCACTAGCATAAATGGTGATAGGTTCTAAAAAGCAAACAAATGAAAAACTATCTTCCCAGAAAAAGTTGTACAGAAAAAGAAATAATCCACAGTCCACAACCCGGCTCCAGTGAAGAAGAATTACGCAGATATTATCATGCAGATGCAATGTTGATGTAATTAACATTGTGACGTCACTTGTGAGAAGCACTAATAGGGCAGAATTTTGCACCATGCGTGTAAGTTCTTTCCTCCTGCACTCTCCCTTCTCACCATCCTAGCACAAGATATTAGGCCCCATTCTTCTTTCCCACTCCCCTGTAGAAAATCCATTTTACTCAAACAACGCCTACCAATTTGAAAGAGCAATTCCTCCATTTTCTATCCTTGACCAACTATTTCCTTTTTTTACTTTTTTATTTTATACTGGAGTACAGCCAGTTAACAGTGATAGTTTCAGGTGAAGAGCAAAGGGACTCGGCCATACACATACATGTATTCATTCTCCCCTAAACTCACCTCCCATACAGGCTGTCACACAACACTGAGTAGAGTTCCCGGTGCTATACAGTAGGTACTTGTTGGTTATCCATTTCAAATATAGCAGTGTGTACACGTCGATCCTAAACTCCCTAACTATTTCTGAAATTAACTGAACTTTGGCTGCTCTGGCTAGAGTCCTAGGAAACATTCAGTCCTCCTTCCCTCTCTGGAGCATTCCCCTGCCTGGCATTTGCAAATAAAGGATTATACTGATGGCACCAATTGTGTTACAAAAATGGAGGAAAGGAAAGTTGGAGGGGAGGAGTAAAAAAGCTATATCCTCCCCTATAATAAAAGAAAGTATATAGATTCTGTCTAAAATTGATAACTCAAGGACCAGCCACATAAGAGAACTATTTCCAACTAGGGAAGAATATGATCAAACAGCTAAGAAAGAGCAGAGCAATTGTAACCCAAGAGAGGGACTGTTTTTTGATAGAATCGTTTAACATGCTCTAATCCATAAAATTATAGATGAATGCATTCGGTTGATAATAACTTGAGCAGTTTTTAAAAGTGAAGCTTGAAACTTAAAGTTAAGAATGACCCAACTAAATGATCCAGCCAACACAGAGTAGAAAGCTTTTTTGGTGGCTGAAGGGTTGAAAAGCATCTCTAGCCAGCAGATGGGAAGGCCATACCACTGGAAGTGAATTTTGGTCCACTCTCAGTCCTCCCAGAGAGCCCCTAAATTGGAAAATCTGGCTAAACAGGACAGCAAGAGCTTTCTTGAAAAGCATCAGGTTCTCTGTTCTCTGTGGAAGGCAAAGAGTAGGGTTTGTTTTAGTTTCCTGTTCCCCAACTTGGGTTTTTTTGTTTTTCTCTGTCGCTCCCATTACACTATTTTTTTTTTTCTTTTTACTGCCTTCCCTTTAATCTGTGAGTTTTCTTCTCATTTAAGACTCTTTTTTTCCCTACTGTTTTATTTTTCTCTTAATCCCAAATTCTTCCTGCCACTGTACCTTGTCTCTCTTCTCACCTAGATTTTCTCTGCGTCCTACCTGATACTCATATTCCTAGACATGCCAGGTGGTTTTAGTTTTCATCTCTTAATTTACCAAGTAGTTAGCTGAAACGACTTGAGTCTTTTGAATACATCTTGCCTATCCAAAAAACTGGTTAATAGTCCTCAGGATGCTATATGACAACGTTTGAGCTATTTTTGAAGTTCTTGAGAAAAAGTAACTTAAGAACTGTGATCTGCTTAATTCAAACTGTAGACACTGTCATCATAAGAACTTTGATTATTTTCTTCTTTTCTTGAAGTTTATAACTTCAGTTCTAGAGAATTTTTTCTAGAATGACCATGGAAAGTGGAAACATAGAATGAGACTCATTTTATAAACTAATTTTAGTTGTCATTTCAATAACTGAAAGAAAATTGGCAAATGAATTAAGGGTCTTTAGTCCTTAGAGAAATACAATAATGAGATTCAAAGAATGCAGTTGGATTTTCATATTATATTTTAATTTTTAAGTTTCTCAAAATGGAACTAGATATTTGGCTGAAAACATTAATCTATTAAAGCAAGTTCTTTTTTAATTAAAAAGATTTTTAATATTTATTTGGCTGAATGGGCTCTTAGTTGGGACATGTGGGATCTAGTTCCCTGACCAGGGATCAAACCCCAGATCCCTACTTTGGGAGCACAGAGTCTTAGCCACTGGACCACTAGGGAAGTGCCATGGTTTTTAAAAAAAAAAAAAAAAAAATTGTAAGTCTAAGGACTGGCTTTCAAATTTTCCAATCATATGCTATCAATATGTAAATTTAATTTATAGGTTTCAATGCTTAGGACTTGTGAATGTGTAAAGAATTAGGGTTCTTTAAAGACATCAAAATGTTCTAATAAAAGTATTTGAATGGGACCATTACTCTGCCCAAATTAAACCTTTTTAACTGAAAATCTAAGGCCAAACCAACAGCATAAAGGGCTCTATGGCCTATCTGTAGTTATTACTGGGAAATTTAGGTTTCACACAAAACTGCCTTTATTCTAAATGCAGTTGTTATTAGAAAAGAGCACACACCACAGACTAAATATCAATCCACGTTTTCCCAGAGCACAGAAGGAGACCTCTCTGAAGGTTTTTCTAGGCTTACCACTTAACAGTGGTCAAGCCAAAAATAAACCTATGAGGACTTTACTAGGCAAATTCAACAGCATACAAAGCATCAGTCCGTGGAGAGTTGGACTTAGCTTTTTCTCTATTAGCCTCTTTCTGGGCTTTCCTCTCGCATTCTTCCACCTCCTAATTAGAAAGCTAATTAGGAGTCCAAATTTAATGCTAAATGGAGAGAGAGATCTGGTCACAGGCCAGGATTCCTTTCACATCAAACACTCTTCTCGGTCTCCCTTCCTTAGGGCAGCTGAACTGTGGGAAGAGAGCTGGGCCAGCGGGACCAATTGGCTGAGGGCAGTGTTTACTCTCAGTTGTCTAAGAGGGAAGATCTGTTTCACAAACTGCAAACTCTGCAAAGGTAAAATTAAACAACGTGCCTCGGGCCTTCAGTGCCCTAGAGAAACAAGTATCTTCTAGGCTCAATTATTATTACCATGGTAACATGAGGGGTCTTGGGGAGGTCTCCTCTAGAACGGTTCCTGGTTCCATCCAGGCAGCCGCTTAACAGTGCCGGGCGACTTCTCCAGTTACCATGGCAACCAAAATTAGAAGTGCTTTTGCAACACTAACAGAAACCATCTTTTGAAGCTCTTCTGCGAATCACATTGAATGCTGATGATGCAAGCTTGAGTGATACATATTTTACAAACATTAAAAAAAATCATATTGCCATAAACAAATATTCGTTTTTGAGTCCCCTTTGCAATCTTTTGACTTAACCTTGGAATCGATCCTTTGGTTTGGTTTGTTTCCCTTCTGGATTCCCGCGGCTTTGAGTGCAAAGGCGATTTGTTTAACTTCCAAACTTGTCTGAATTGCACGGGTGAAAGCTTAAAATGTGGTTCCTCTGCTCTGGGTTTGAAATGGGGTGAGGAAGGGGGTGGGGGAGGGTGGGTCTAACAGAGAGCCCTCTTGTCTAATAAAGTCGGGAGGACGAAAACCGGGAGGGGGGTGGGGAGAAGAGCCTGGAAGGAACGGAGGAGGAGGGAGAGAGACGGGAAGAAAAAAGTGCAGATGGCTGAACCTCCGCTGCCCTTACTGGGGCTAAGAGCACCTTTATCGGGTGCCTTGACCTCTCCATCTGTTCAGATACTGGGTCAGGCACACAGAGCTGATCAGAAACGGCATTTTAAAAACCCTGTTGCGATCCTTTCCGGGTAGTGTCACCGAATCGTCGGGTTCCTAATATTCCTGAAGGGACCTCAGGGAAGACAAGACAGGCTCTTCTTTACTTGTACAGTCTTTCCAAAGGAGCGTCTTTCTTTAGGGCGCGTCGTGGCGTGGGGTGTGATGCAGGATCCACTCCTCCGGACCACCGCCGTTCGCTGTCGGTACCCTTCACCGCCCACTGCCCGCCGGGGTCACGCAGGTCCCGGCACTCGATTCAAACTCTGCGGCTCCGGGTTCGCGCCCGGGGTCGCTGGTGGCGCGCAGCTGGGGTGCGCGGGGCGAGGCTGGGGCTGCGCTGCACAGACCCGGGTGTCTGCACCTAGCCAGGACTCGGGGACACAGGCGCGCACACCCCTAGGCACCGGCAGGCTGCTCGCGCCGGCGCACCCCGGCCTCCGCCTCCAAGGCGCTCGCCTCCCAGGCGCGATGGGCCTCGGAGGGGGCGCCCCTAAAGAGCGCTAATCCTCTCCTGACCCCAATTCGCCCACCCCCGCCGGGAGTTGGGTCTCTCTGTGCCCTGGGGCTCCGGGGAGGAGAGGCGTCCCTGCTCAGAGGCAGCCTGGCGGAGGAAGGGGCGGCAGGGCGGGGTGCCGGCTGCGAGCCCCGCGGCCCTCGCTTACCTTGGTGGCGAGCTCCGCTCGCGAGCTCGGCTGCGCGGCGCCCGGCCGGCCTCTCTGGGTGGTGGGCTCGGGCGCCGGCGGTGCGTGGGTGTCAGAGCGCAGCTGCAGCGCCGAAAGCTCGGGAGCTGTCAGGGGCGGCAGTGGCAGACCCCGCCCACCGGCCCGGCCCAGGCTCCGCAGCCGGGACTCAGGCGCCCCGCAGCGTTTCCCGGAGGACCAATCCGGAGCGGGGGGCTGGCCCGGGGTGGGGGGGAAGGGGAGGCCGGAGGGGCACCCGGACGCGGGCCTGGACCTCGTAGGCCGGTTTCTATGGCAGCCGGGAGGGAGGGGCTGAACGGAGGCTAGCGGGGTGGGGGGCGCGCGGCGCGGGGACACCCATCGTACACACTGGAGCAGGGGGGGTTGGCCCTGCCGCAGAGAGGAGCGCTCCTGGAGCACGGATGGCAAAGGCGACGCGGCTCGCATCAACTCCCGCTGCGTGCTCAGCAGCTCCAGCCTCTTGATAAAAAAGGTTTCCCGTGTCCCTGGGAGACCCAGTGATCTTCCTAACAGAGCGGGGTTTTCTAGCAAACCACCGTGACAGCTCGTTTAGGTGAGTCTGGGAGCGTTTAGGCTTTGCAGAAAGAAGTGCTAACGCCACCCTCGGCCTGGATTCCTCGAATACATTAGGACCGGTTCCTTGAGTGTCCCTTGGGCAGTGGATCCCCAATTTCCTATGTACTCCTCAGCTATGACTCTCCGGCTCATGCTGCTGCTGCTGCAGCTAAGTCGCTTCAGTCGTGTCCGACTCTGTGCGACCCCAGAGACGGCAGCCCACCAGGCTCCCCCGTCCCTGGGATTCTCCAGGCAAGAACACTGGAGCAGGTTGCTATTTCCTTCTCCAATGCATAAAACTGAAAAGTGAAAAAGTGAAGTCGCTAAGTCGTGTCCGACTCTTCGCGACCCCATGGACTGCAGCCCACCAGGCTCCTCCGTCCATGGGGTTTTCCAGGCAAGAGCACTGGAGTGGGGTACCATCGCCTTCTCCGCTCTGGCTCATGGTAGGTGCTAAATGTTTTTCCAGTTTACAAACATGGAGAGAATGTGATTCACCGAATACTAAAGAATAGAGATGATTTATTGAAGTTCACGTCCTTCATTTTACAGAGGAAGAAATTGAAATCGGAAAAGTCAGTTAACAAGGGCCACAGGGCTGGTTAATGGCAAAGCCGTGACTGGGGGCCCTAAGTCACAGCTCTGTGAACAATCTTTCCACCTCCTCATGTGGCTGGATCCTCCATAATTACTAGGGTGTATTTACAAAAGCAAAAGAGCTAAGGAGAAAAATAAACTGAGTTTAAAGCCCTTGTATGGTAGAAATTAGAGAATCCAAAGAGTCCTTATTTTGCTGCTTGCCAGTAACTGTTATGAATACTTTCAAAGAGTGACTGATTAGATCCTCACAATAACCTTTTCAGTTAGGTGCTCTGATTACCAGTCCTGTTTTGACAGATGAGGGAACTGAGGCCCAGAAACTTATTTGACTTGCTCAAGGTCACACAGCAGTCCAGTACTCATGTTGGGACTCAGACCTGAGGGTCTGACTCAACTCTGACGCTCTTCCTCAGTAGCCTGTGCTGCCTCTTTGTATGATGATTAAAGGGGCCGGAACAGGACGGGCAAGAAATAAAACCTTGGACAGCTCCATAGACTGACCATTGGGATTGGCAGGAAAACCAAGAGAACCTGGAAAAAGTACTTTCTTGTTTTATAAGAGTAGTTATAAAGTTTCTCTCCTTTAAAGGGAGGCCTTCTCCTCAAAGACAAAAGGACTTTGTTTTAAAAGGAGTAATCTTAAAGTAGTATGTGCCATCAGTCTTTCTAAAACAATGAAATACAGGATAAATCATTGCATATTTTAAATATAAAGAACTCCTTGAATTTTACAACATGACAATACACAGAACAAGAATTCATAAAGAAACAGCCTAGAAACCCAGAGCCTCAACTTCCCAGGTGACACACACTCTGACATAGGTCATCCCATGGAGCCCCTGTAGAGCAACGCTTGGCAAAGCCAATCCTGGATTTTAGAGAATTAAGAGATTACTGAAAATTTTAGGCTACTGTAGAAAAGGAAAACTTAAAACTCAGCTTCAAAAACCACTTCTCCTAAAGTCCACTAGCCAGACTCTCTTCCAGGAGTCACCTGCATTCCTCTTGCAGAGAGACTGCGAGGGCCTGCTCCTTTTCGAGCTATAAACCCTTCTTTCATGCCTTCCTTTCCCTTGGAGGTCCTGGATACTCAGTCATACAGGGCTGACCTCATACTAATTCCCTTCACTTGAAAAAAATGTTTGTCTCCTAGACAGGGTCATTCAACAATAGGCTAATTACAGTGTAACAGTATATAGAAAAGTTAACATTTTTGTTTTGAATAGTATGGGGAGATATTTTAAACATGTTAAGTGAAAGCAAAAGTTATAAAACAGAATGACACAGATTTGTGATATATATAACTGGAAGGAAATACATCAGACATTAGAAATACGTTTTCATTATCTGGTGGAACCTCAGGTGATCTAAACAATGTTAATACTTTCCAGTGTTGTTTGCATTTTCTACAATGGGAGTATATGTCAGAAAAAAAAAGTCAGAAAAATATTATTTTCCAAAAGAATTGAAGAAACTGTAAAACCTATAAAGACAGTATAGTTTCAGGTTTTGGAGAGCTCATTAAAATTTAGTGTATTAAACCCTGCTCCCTTGTGTTAGCAATAGCCAAGTACATTCTTAGAAACAACTAATTTTTAATAGAAGAACTGACTCTAATGCAGGAGGTCCTTGTTCTATACTTTGAGACACACTGACAGTGGCTAGAAGTTTAGAGTTTTGAGTCATAAAGCTACACTCTGCCTCTTAGCTCTGTTCCTTACTAATTACATGACACTGATTTCATGTACCTTCCTCTGTTCTCTCATCTGTAATCTGGGAGCTGTGAAAATTAATGAGACAAAGTTTCTGGTAAACAATGAACTAGGTTTTCTTAACCTGGAGTCCCATGGGCTCTGATGATTGGCAGGAGGCTCCCCCATCAACAATGTATTTGTCTCCTCCTTTCATCACAGTCTCTAAGTAGTTGGGGCTCGAATGTCAGAACCCCCTCAATAAATGCTTAATAAATGGTAGCATTATTATTTCAAGTTCTGACATATCTTCCCACCTTTAGTGCTCTTCTAAGGAATATAGGTACATTCTACTCTAATTTTAAGTTACCTGGTACAGAATATCTCTATTGAATGTGAACCTGGGCTATTCATGAGGGTTTCCTACCTCTGCTTTTCTTCTTCCTCTTCCACTAGCCAGACTTCTGGCCAGGGGAGGGGAGGGGTATTTGGAGGGATATGGGAGGGATATATGACAAATGTCAGTGAGAGGACACAGAGCAAAAGTTTTTAAGACTGTATTGCTGCAGAGTTGAATCTGTAACTCAAAAAGCATATCTTGTTCTAGGAAAACTTATTTATGCTGTTTAGATTCTAAGTGGTACCTGAATCTGAGACTTCATGTCTTAGAGACAATTCAAAAATATTCTCAGACAATATCTCTTTGACTATGATCCCTGTCCCATGTTTATCTTTCTTTCAGAAATTGCCGTTGAACATATGTGTCAGACCTTCTCATTTTATCTCATGTCTTTCTTGTATTTTCCACCAGATTTTTATCTCGTATTTACCTTCTTTCACATTCTGGTTAGTTTCTTCAGATCTATTTCACAGATTCTCTCTTATACTGCATTAATCAGCTGATCAATCCGCACACTAACCTCACAAGCCTTGACAATGCAAGTATAATTAGCAAACCAAATTGAATCACAACAATGAGGATTTATTAAAATATTTTTCCTTAATTTTATAGGCACTTTTAAAGAACCATCAGGAAAGAAACATTTATTTGAGGTTTACCCATGTATTCTGTTTCCCTTATTTCTATTAATTTCAAGCAATATTAAACCAAAAGAACTAAGACGAGTATGGTAATTGTTTTTAAAAGTTTTCTCTCATGTGTATGTATATGGAGAGATATTCATGTAATGTTAGCAGTCATTATTTCTGATTAATGAGCTTTTGAAATGTGGTGTTGGAGAAGACTCTTGAGAGTCCCTTGGACTACGATCAAACCAGTCAATCCTAAAGGATATAAATCCTGAATATTCATTGGAAGGACTGATGCTGAAGCTGAAGCTCCAATCCTTTGGCCGCTGATGCGAAGAGCTGACTCATTAGAAAAGACCCTGATGCTGGGAAAGATTGAAGCAGAAGAAGGGGACAACAGAGGACAAGACGATTGGATGTCATCACCGACTCAATGGACATGAGTTTGAGCAAGCTCCAGGATATGGTGAAAGACAGGGAAGCCTGGCATGATGCAGTCCGTGGGGTCCAAAAGAGTCGGACACAACTGAGTGACTCAACAAATGAGTCTTGGAGTGGCTTTTAACTTTATTTTTCTAAAATACATGCATCTTTTTGTTGAGCAAGTATAATTTAACAACAAAAACAACAAAGTAGAAAAAAGGTTGTACATTTCAGTGACTGGGTGAAGTGCCACTATTTCCCCTACCAAGTCAGCTTAAATTCTGTTGATATTCTGGGTACTTTAATTCACTTTAGACATTCCTGCCTCATCATTAAGTCATTAGTGTTCAATACTTAGCTTTCTTCCTAAGGTAAAGTACAATGAATAGAGGGGGTAAAAAGAGAAAAAAACTTAAATTGTAATCTTGAGACACTTTCATTATAAAAGTAATTTTCATTATAAAATTTGATTACCTGAGATTCCCACTGTAATATTAATAGCAACTGTACTCCAAACTTTTCTTGAATATGTAGCCAAGTATAGCAATGTGCTGTGCGGTGCTTAGTCACTCAGTCATTTCTGACTCTTTTAACCCCATGGACTGCAGCCCTCCAGGTTTCTCTGTCCATTGGGATTCTCCAGGCAAGAATACTGGAGTGGGTTGCCATGCCCTTCTCCAGGGGATCTTCCCAACCCAGGAATTGAACTCAGGTCTCCCACATTGCAGGGGGATTCTTTACTGTCTGAGCCACCAGGGAAGCCCAAGTATAGCAATAAGTGTGATATTTTCTTAATAATCAGCACTTGGGTATTATCTACAGTTGAACAACGAACAGATGAAGGCTCTGGGCCCATTGATCCTTTGCTGAAATTCTCTCATGAAAAGTTTTAAGAATCAAATAGTTACTTTTGATTTTTGTCTTTAGTTTTTAATAAGCACCATTTCAACTGGACTGGGGGTCTGAATCTGTTATTCCTTCCATGTTTCATAGCTGTATCTAACAGGTAACTATTATTTCACAGGACAGTTACTGCTCTAATACACCTCTAATAAGGTGGTCTACCAGGTGACAGAGTTAATGATCAGCTCTTCTCTCAGGTGAGGTCATACACTTGACATTGGCTCCTCAGTAGATATTAGCCATCATTTTGTCTCTAAAGTGTATTTGAGTTACCCAGTGAAAGCAAAAGTATTCAATTATTCTGGTTTTCCGGTTTTTATTATTCTCTAACAGATCATGTCTTTGTGGCATTTTCATTTCAGAAACATAAAAGCAATTCATTACTGAGAATAAGTAGAATGTCCTTGATTAGTATAAAAAAACAAGACCATTGTCTTAGTCCAGTGCATTACCTGAATAGTCAACATGGACAATAAGTAACAAGATGTTTTGAAAGTAGCACCTGACTACCTATAAAAAAAAGACACCCTCAAGATGTCCATACCACTGGCTGGTCATCTGTGCTTCCCTTAAGCACTTACTCTACATCAGCCATGCTCCAGGTGTGGCTCCAGGACTGTCAGTATGTTACCTGGGAATGCAAATTCTCAGGTCCTAATACTAACCCAGACCAACTGAATTGTGTTTTAACAAAATGCTGTTGCATGCTGTTGCTGAACCATTGCCTAGATGGTTCGGTCTCTAGGCAAGGAGACGGCAAGGAGCTATCAGAAGGCAATTTGCTGTGAAACTCTTGCCACTTTTCTGATCTCCTGTTCCCCCCACCCCAACCCCATCAAAGACTGATGTAAATTCCAGAAGGAAAATGGCTGTTTTGCTTATGATCTGTGCAAGCCAACACTGTCAGCCAAAAAAATCTCATACAGAGGTGACTGTATTTTAGTGATCAAGAGTGTAGTCTGTGAAGTCAAGCTCCCTGGTTTCAAATACTGGCTTCACTTTCCACCAGCTATTTCTCATCTCCTCATCTTAGTTTTCTCCATTTGTAAAATGACAGCTAATAATGTAATTACTTCATGAGGTCATTCAGGTGATTAAATGTGAAGCACCTGGCATAAGTGATTCATAAATGATGCCATTATGTTACAAGGTTCCTCTCCTAGGCTGTACTTTGGTACAAGTTTCAAGGTGGGCATCATTTCAGTTGTATAATTACATCATATTTAGTGTCATATTAGGTGGGAAAGTTAAGAAAACAATCATGAATTCACATACTGCCTTCCTACGTATCATGTTAACAGAATTAAAGAAGTAACGTTTACAGAACATGGAGTAGTTAACATTCAGCTTAGGTTTCCCTCTCCTGATGTAACACAAAGTTCAGTGTTCACTAAAATTCAAAGCTGCTATCTCCAACAAAATCAGGCTAAACTTTGAAGGTCATTTACTTGTAATTTTACATGACGGTTATAAAACTGTTTCCACGTGAACACTGTCAGGTCCATCTGATTATTTGTTTTAAACAGTAACAAATGTTGAAGATGTGCATTAAAATTCACTTGATTTACCAGTGGACATTTTACCACATTCAGGCCTCAGTCAATGCTGTTTGCTTATTCAAAGTGGGTAATTAGCCTAGAAGATTCTCATACACTTTTTAAATCTTGAAATATTACTTCAACATTTAATGTAGTAGGAGCAGAAGCACTTACCCTTCCATTAAAGTATTTCTACTTTCAATATTAGGAAGACGATTGCAGGCTTTTTTAAATGGTAGGACTGTAAGATCCTTCTGTTTCTGTACATGTTCAAAAGATTTCTAGGTTTTAAATTTATTGACATTGGGGTTCAGTTAGTTTCCCTTTGAATCCAAGATGATACATGTGGTATAATAAAAAATAAGTATTCTGGTTCTCGGCAATGAGCTCTTAAAACCCTTGCAATTTCCTGAGTGGTATCTTTCGTTATAGGATCCTAACAAGCCTCTACCTGAGTTTATGTAATGCAGTGACTCTAAGCTCCAGGCACCAGTCATCAACCATACAGATTAGAGGGCTAGAACTATCAGCCCCACCCCCAAGGGAAGTAAGTAAACAAGGTTAAGGGAGCATCTGGGTAAACACTTCCGTGTGCTGGGAGGGTGGAGCACCAGGCTAGGTCAGGGATGTGCTGTGCACCGCCGCCCCCCACCTCACCTCTTGGCTCTCTCAAGTCAGCTCCTGGTTTGTGTCCTTTGTAATAAACTACACTCCATAGTGCTTTCCTGTGTTCCAGGTCATTCCACTGAATTATTTGACCTTCGGGAGGGAGTGGGAACACCTAAACTGTAGTTGACCAGGCAGAAGTGTGGGTACCCTGGGGACTCTATTTTTGGCTAGCCTCTGAACTGGGGGCAGTATTGTGGACGTTCAGTTGCTAAGTTGTGTCCGACTCTATAACCCCATGGACTGCAGCATGCCAGGCCTCTCTGTCCTCCACTATCTTCTGAAGTCTCAAATTCATGTTCATTGAGCTGGAAATGCTATCTAACCATCTCATTCTCTGCTATCCCCTTCTCTGTTAGCCTTCCATCTTTCCCAGCATCAGGATCTTTTCCAATGAGTCAGCTTTTCTCATCAGGTGGCCAAAGTATTGGAGCTTCGGCTTCAGCAAGAGTCATTCCAATAAATATTCAGGGTTTATTTCCTTTAGGATTGACTGGTTTGATCTCCCTTCTCACTTTCTGGAATCTATGTTAATTCCAGGTACTGTCAGAATTAAAGGACAGCCAGTTGCTGTTTAGGAATCAAAGAACTTCTGTTGAACAGTGGAGTAGGGTAGATGGGAGAGGCTCTCCTATCATTTTCCAGTGCTCTTGGGATTCCTGTGGGTGATCAACGTCTGGCAGTACTACCAGCTGTCACACTGTAGACCTAGCTCAAAACTCCAGTAGGAGTAAAGTGAGAACAAAATATCCCAAGTTCAGTACTTTAATATACATTATTGTTCCCTGATGGCGCAATGGTAAAGAATCTGCCTGCCAATGCAGGAGACTTAGGTTCAATCCCTGGGTCAGGAAGATTCCCCTGGAGGAGGAAATGGCAACCACTCCAGTATTCTTGCCTGGGAAATCCCATGGACAGAGGAGCCTGGTGGGCTACAGTCCATGAAGTTGCAAGAGTCATGCAAAAAGAACATGACTTAGTGACTAAACAACAACATGCAAAATGCTTTAGGAACTGCAAGGTTTACTACCAGTGGGTAGCTTTCCTTGTCTTCTGTGATAATCTAATTTACTGGCATTTGGAGCACACACAGCCTTCAAACCTTTTAGGAAAAGTAAATGAACTATATTTGTCCCTCAAACCTGCTTTGGAAGGCCCTGCCGAACCTGAAAACTCAAACGATAATTTTAATGCTTTGCTGTGCCTCTGTCCCTGATCTCTACATTGTAGTCAGGGCTCTTGAAAAATTATATTTAAAACTAAACCTTGTTTCATACCTTACCTTAAGGGCACTGCATGAGTTATTTTCAGCATTTAAAATTTACTAGATACTCATGAATATCACTAATATCAATAATAATGATATTAGTAATTTATATACTTGAGACCACTGTCAGGTATTTAAACATTTTTTAAAACTACAACCCGGGAACATGGACATCTTAAGGCAAACTGAAAATTTCAATTAATTCTATCATCAGTATTTTCCAACTTCAAAGAAAAAACATCTATATATATAAAACATAATTATGCCTTGTAGCATTATGCTTTGTAGCAGATACCCAACTATCAAAGAGAACAGACTTGGAAATGTTCATACACTTTGATTTAAAATAAAGACAGTCTCCTAATTCCTCTTATCTCTAAATCCATGACTTCTCCAGTCATGGAAAGACATTCTCTTCAATATACTTCATAAATGTGATAACCATTTACCATCAGGGTTACCAAAATGTGTTACGTGCAACTGATCTTTTAAATTTAACACACTAGTAAGTGAAGAAAGGATTTTTAAAATAGGCTCTACTAAAATTCCACTGGCTACTGTGTCCCACCATGTAAAATAGCAAATATCAACCTCTTCCTTCTTACTTTCTTTTGAATTGATTTTTGAGGATTGGAGATATATACTGAGAATGTTATATCTCAATTCATGTATCAGTCATATTAGTACAGATGAGAAGACACCTCTGATCACAAACCAAATTAAACAGTGGTTAAACTGGGGGAAAAAAAAAGAGAGTCATAAACACATAATTTTAAAGTTTACTTTAAAAATGTAAATATCTCCCAATATTTAACAGGTAAAGAAAATAGCATATTGGTTTATTTTCTGTAGTTGTTGTATTTTATTTTCCAAGTAATACTGATTAAAAATATTTACACACCTACTTTAAAGTCCACAGTTTAGCACTCTTATTTGTATGGCTTTAAAAGTTATAGCACAAGATCTTTACATTAAGGATTGGGGGAAAAGATTCATTCAAAACAAAGCTTGATATATTATATACACGTTTTTCTCTGTACTTTATTTTAAATACATTAATTTTTAAATGATGCTCATTTTGTTTTCATCTGGTGGTAAAATACTAGTGCAACTTTTCATCAAAATAAAGTTTACCACAGATATAAATGAATTTTCCCAATTGAAAATGGCCCTTCAGCTGCCATTAAATGAAATTTCTCAACCTAAGTGAAAAAGAATTGGTAGCTGTCATTATAAGAAAAAAAAATATAAAGTACTACAGCATCACCTACACTGCTTACAACACAAATTTTGAAAGAACTAGAGATGCTTTATAGAAGTTTAGTTGGTTTTGAAAAGGCACATGGGTGTGTTTTTTTTTTTTTAAACATTCTAGAAATTTGCCACCACCACTCTGTTTCTGTTGCAGAGATGACATCTATGACTATCAATCAGGGCAGACAAGAATGTTGTTCAAACTAAAGGAAGCCAGAAGCCAAAAGTTAACTGCACAGTAACAATGCACTTTTCTTCATGCAGTCTTGTTTCCTATATATTCAAATTTTCTAACATGCATTAGAATACATAAACTTGTATTCTAATGATTTTACGTTTGATTTTACAACATGGGGGGGGGGGAAAAACTTGAGGAAGGACATGACCAGGGAAAGAGAGTAAGAACTCTTACCACAATGAAAATATACATTCGTACCCAACTATATAATAAGAATATAATCCATTTAAGTTTTCCAGAAATATACTTCTCAAAGCTTCCCATTCACTTATGGGAAAGATCCCTCCTCTGTGGCAAAGTGGGGGGAAAATCAGTCTGTTTCCATAGAAACAGTTCAGCACAACAGGAAAGAGTTTAACTTTGGTCCACATGTCTGTGAGCATAAGGACAGTCACACTGCCCATCATGAGTTCAAAAACCCAACAAATAAATTTAAAAATATATGCATTTGTTATTTCATTCTAAAACTGGCATAGGTGTTCTGTTCTCATTTCCTGCCTCTTCAGCTTGGGAATCCACTGTTGATTTGGTCTCTAAACCCTCAGCATCTTCATGTTCTTCTCTAGCAGCGTCAACAGCATCTGCTTGGGTAGGCTCTCTCTCCTCTTGGTTCATGATTTCAGGGGTCACGTGATCCAAGTCTGCTTCTAGAAGCTCAGTTTGTACTTCCACTGGCATCTGATTTACCCGTTCAACATGCAGCTCCTCTACATGGACTTCAGTACCTTCTTCAGTCTGAATTCTCCCCACTTCTAGGTAACTTACCTGGACCTGCTCTGGAAGCTCACTCATGTGTGACTCGTGCATTTGGCTGTCCTGAAGCAGATCTGGATGAACCTGTTCCACAGTCACTTGCGCTGAATCGACCTGAACCTGGAGCAGTGGTAACACGTGCACCTTCCCAACTTGTTCTATAATAGTCATTGACGTCACAGGTTCAGTTTGCACACGTGTTTCTACTGAAAGAACTTCTTCAGTTACCAGGCGCTCTGAAATATTATGAGTATCACTGAGATGCCTCCTTAATTCATTTCCTTGCATAAACCACAAGTCACACAGAGTACAATGATTGGGTTTATCTCCAGTGTGTATCACCAGGTGATCTTTGAACTGGTCCCAGCTGTTAAACACACTATTACAGACCTGAAACAATCAAACAGTTATAGTGTTAACACTTACATTCAAACTGAAGGAAATACGGGATACATTTAATCTGTGTAAGGAAAAAATTGCAGATTTTTCTGAATATGTTATAAATATAACATCTGTAATATAGTCTAAGGGATTTCATAAATCTTGTTTACTTGACCTTTTAGCTGTTGTAGCTAATAACTTAAATCCTTTTTGGGAAACATTTTAATACTGCCTTCATTGTTTAAATGTCATAAATACTAGGAATATAAAAGTAACACTATTGTACTTTCTTACATAATATCAACATTAAGAACAATCTCATCATTTGGAATAAAAACACTAACCAAGGAAGAAGAGCCCATTACAGCTGGTCTGCCTCCTTCACCCCACTCTGGAATTCCAATGACTGCTCTATGGTTAAGAATAACCATAGTTTCACACTACTTGTTACTTAGGACATAATGTCAATAACATTGGTATCATCTAGGATTGGGTAAAAACAACAATTTCCCTTATAAAAGCAAGACAATTATGTTCTTTACTCTCATCTCTTTCTGAACTGTCAGCGCCATACTTTTGATCTAGGCTTGTTACTCGTCACTTCTAACGATTTCAAACACAGACTTCTTTGCTCAGAATAGAATACACCACATCCACACATACCTGACATTCATAAAGCTTCTTTCTCCCCTTTTTTGCTCCCACTCCAGTTTGGCATGCAGTCAAGTGACATTTGAGGGTACTATTTCTAGCAAATCGTTCATGACAATTTGGACATTCAAAAGGTTTTTCACCTGTTAGAATACAAAAAAATATTGACAAATCAAGAAAAACAGAAAATGCAAAACGTTTTTTTCTTTTTGGGTAATTCTGATAGGACCGTCTTGAATGGAGGATCAGAACTTATAACTTGGATGTTTCTACCACATCTAAAAGACTATTCTAAGAGGTGGAAATGCAAGTTTTTAATGATTCTTATAACTGTGGTCTGGCAAAGAAATAAAAATTTGGATCTGACTGTTGTTCCATGCTTTTGCATTTCTTAAAAAACTGTCTATTTTCCCGTAGATAAAAATCAAAGTCAAATTCCTTTTCGGGGACATGCAGCCCTCTCCATTCCACAGCAATTTTTGAGCACTTACTGTATTGCCAAGCCACGTGCTAGATAATGAAGATAAATTGTCTTTATTTTTAAAAGCTTCATATCATAGGCCAGGGTATTTCAGGAAGGTGAAATACATGAACATAAACAAATGCAATATACCACAGAAAGCCTGTTACAGAGAAGAGAGCAATGGGAAATGGGCTGTAGCAGCACAGAGGGGGAGTGACGAATTCTGCCTAAAATGGACTAAGAGAAGGTCAGGAAAGAAAGTTTATTCCAGGCAGAGGCAAAGAGGTGTAAAACAGTATGCTGGGTGAGGAGTAAGACGGGAGCTATCATACTGACTCCCAGATCGCTGGTTTAGAACACCAATCAGAATAAAGAACAGAGATGTTTAAGGAGGTATGGAGTAGGGTGTCCTGGGAAAGATTATAAATTCAGTTTTGAGTCTGGTGAGTTTGAGGTACTCAGATCAAAGTGGCAAAGTCTGATAAGAGAGAAGAACACTACGGAAAATTAAGGAAAAAATTTCAGGAAGACGAGGTAGTAAACAGTGCTGAACTGAACAGAAACGACAGGTAGGGTAACAACAGGGGATTGGGGTCACGCTAGCAAGAGTGGTGAGTGGTATGCGGCAATCAGGAGCCACGCTACAGTGGGGTTAGGTAAGAAGGGAGAGTGAGCGAGGCAAGTCAATGAAAACAGTCAGCACAGAAATTCTTTCAGGAAGGCTTGGAAGAGAAGAAGTGGTTCAATGGGGACAGGTCAATAAGAGGTTCTTTCAGCCAGAAAAGAATCATTACTTATTTGCTAAGAGAGAAGGAATCAGTGGAGAAGGAGAGAGTAGTGGGAATGACAGGTGAAACATGGTTTTGGAGGAGACACTGAGATGTGGGATTCAGGATTGGCCTTGAAAAACAGGAATATATCTTTCTCTGTAATAAAAGAGGAGACAATGAAGGAACCATACACAGGTTTCTCCACAGCTAAGTTGGGGTGTAGACAGGGGCTCGAGTACTGCACTGAAGGTCTAGAATGGCAATTAGGAAAGAAAAGATGTAAACCAGATACCAAAGGCCTAACTTAAGGTCTGATAATAATTTCTGCCAGAAGTGCTCAGCAGGGAGCAGAAGCAAGTAAGTACAATACTTCTAGGATGTAGGGTTCAAAAGCCAAGGAAATGTGCTTAGAGTACAAGAAAAAGTGACTCAGGAAGTATACAATGAGGATAAGATGAAGTCAGAAACGGGGCAATAAATGAGGTTTAAGGGATACAGAAGGACAGGAAGGCTAAATGAGGTTAAATGAGGTAGAGTCCCATAGCCAAAGGAAGGAAAGCAGGAGAGAAGTCAAGAAAAAGGATGATGCCTGGAGAGAACAAGACTAAGATCTCAGAAGTGGAGCCTCAGTGATGATCAGGTCCTAGACGTGACCCTCCTACTCACGTGGAACCGACACAGTCAAGGAATAACTCTGAGCTGTGTTTTTTCCCCTGAAAAAACTGTATCTTATTTTTTACATAATTTTCGTAAGATGAAAAAATTAATGAGAGAAAAGACCTAATCACCTAGAATTACTGTTGGTACAGAAACTCTTTTACAACTCCCCAAATGCTGGAATACTGCTAACTAGAATGGTTTTAATACTGTATAATTTTTCACTATAAAATGAAGCCTACAAATAAAAATTGTCGTTAACTTCTTTAAAGGGCAATTTGATAATATTTGCCAATATTTAAAATGCACATACCCTCTGACTTGGCAATTCTGCTGTCAAAAATTGAGTTACTTAAACATGTACACAAAAATTATGTACAGGTATGTTTACTGCAGCACAGTTTCTAATGAATGGCAAAAGACTAGCAACAACCTACAATTGTATCATCATGAGTGATGAAGTAAATTAGGGCAGGCCCGTAACTGAAATCCCATGAGGTCACCGTGAAAAAAAAAATAAGTACACTCACAAATGTTTCACATATTAAAAAGATTTCAAAATAAATTAAACGGTGTAAACTGTACTGTATGCTCCTGTTTGTCTTTTTTTTTTTCAAAAGTTCTATGTCTGTTTATGGTTACTTGAAAATGCAAAGAACATATCTGGAAAGATAAACTTAAGAAAATGAAGGCAGTAATTGCTTATGGGGAGATCTATTTAAGTAGCAAAGAAATTGACTTTTCAGTGCACACTATTTGAACTTCTGCTATTTAAAAAATTAATTTAATAAACCCAATAAAGTCTAGAAACAGTAACAGATGAATTATACTTTAGATATGTAAAAAGTACAATCTTCAAAGTGCTTTTATCAATTTCTCTTATTTGTCACAACCCTGTAAAGTAGGTGTCATTATTCTTATTTACACAGATAAGGAAAGAGATCCAATGATAAAGAGACCAGTCAAGTTCATCAGGCTGACAAATGTCAGAAATGGAGCCTGGGGATCCCCTGGCAGTTCACTGCTTAGAACTCCGCGCTTTCTGCCAGACCCGAGAGTAAATCCCTGGTCAGGGAACTAAGATCCCACAAGCTGCACAGTCAGGCCAAAACAAAACAACAACAAAAAAACTGGAGCCTGAATCTAACTCTGGTTTCCAAACCCACATTTTTTCCTACAATTCCATACTACCTCCCTGGAAAACTAGGGAGCAATTATTTGAAAACATGGTTACTGGACATCTTTAGGTTCTCTTTCACACTGAGTGTCCCACAGGTACAGCTGTCAGTGTATCTGTTCTCTCCCCTCATCCCTAAATTTTACCATTCTATATTTTTCTATCTTAATAAACTTTTGATCATTGAGCCACCCAAATCACAAAGCTGGGAGTCACCTCCTCTTTTACCCCTTACTTGCTCAGTCATGTCCGACTCTTTGCGATCCCATCAACTGCAGCCCACCAGGTTCCTCTGTCCAAGGGATTCTCCAGGCAAGAACACTGGATCAGATTGCCATTCCCTTCTGCAGGGGATCTTCCCGACCCAGGGATCAAACCCAGTCTCCTGCATTGGCAGGCAGATTCTTTACTGCCTGAGCCACCAAGAAAGCCCCTCTTTTACCCCCACATCTCACCAATCACCAAACCCTGCTAACTCTGCCTACTTCATGTTACACCTTCAAGCCTTTACCATATTACTGCCTTTATTCAACCCCTCATCCTTGTTTAGATTACTCAAACAACTTCCTAATTAGACCCTGTAGGCTTCACCCACTGCAATCCTGCCAATTCTGTCTCTAATGCATAAATTTAATCAGAAATCTCCCTGGATTAAATTTCTTAAAAGTGACCCAGTCTTCCAAGATAAAATCTAACTCATTTAGAGCCTATATCTAAAATAACTACATGATCTTAAGCCTCATCTCCCATCACTTTCTCTCTCCTGTCCTTGAGCCACAGGCGGATGATCCATGATGCCAAAGTGTATGTCACACAGTCAGCCCCAAAACTCTTCAGTGGCATCACCTGGCGTTCCTCTACTTGGACCCAACTCTCTAGCCATAATAACCTGCTAACAAGTACTCCATATGAGTGACTTTTCTCTCCTCATATCTGTATACTTAGCTTCTTTTGCCTGGAGGGCTTGTATTCCTGGCTAACTCCTTTTCCTTTGAGAATCATCATAGGATAAACCCTCTAGGAAGCCATTCTTGTCCTCCAATGTAAAGAGCATAAGCAGGCATTCCCGTTAAGACTCTGTGCTTAGCTATCAGCACTTAGCTGACTGTGCCCGCTTGTCTCTCTCCACAAAACTTTGAACTCCTTGAAGGCAGGTACTCTAAATCTCCATGACCTAAAGTATACCCTTTTCATCTCCCTGGCTGTCCACCAGTCCTGACATGTTTGCCTTGGAGAGATGAAAGAGATGGGCAAATACTGCCTACCTATCCGCCAGGTCAAAACAGATAAGCAATGTTAGCAAAGGTATAAACACGTTTGGGATTGTTTGTAAATGTATTCATCTATGTAATGTGCTAACATAAGGCAGATAAATTAAAAACAGTTAACAGTGAAGTTTCATATAATTAAGATTTCATAATTAATAATCTTTAATTATAATCACCACAGTGTTTATGTATATCTTTTAAAAATACAAAAAGTGGCAAGGTGTAAGAATAATTTTGAACTTCAAAGTTAATATTGATTTTGCTTTGATAGCATCAATATCAACAAACTAGTATTATAAAAACACTGTGCTCAGCCTATACATTAGGAAACACATGAAATGGTTTCTATAATGCTAATAAAAAAGAATTAAGACACTCAGCTTGAAGTGAGTGTGGAAAAAAATAAACTAATATAAAATATTTGTTACTTACCTGTATGTTTTCGAAGATGCTCTTTAAAATGTCCAAAGTGGTCAAACTGCTTCTCACAGTACTGACATATGTGTATTTTTTTCCCAGTTCTCTGCTTCTTACTGACTCCACCTTCTTCAAGGTGGTAACAACTGAGGTGCTGTTTCCACGCGCTCTCCCGAAGATACCTTTTATTGCATATTTCACACTTGAAACTCTCAGTGGAGTGTGATTTCATGTGTTCCTTAAAATGGTAAAACAATTTAAATGAACGGTTACATTTCTCACAATGGAACAAGTCCTTCACATGTGACAGCTGAAGTTCCACAATTTCAATACCTTCTACCTGTTTGCTTGTGGGGTCAGATGCACAGCCGTCTTCATCTTTAATCTGCCCTTTTCTATCGCCTTGGCGGTACTTGCTGGTAATATCTGCCAACAATGCCAGAGCAGAATCATCAGAGGAGCCTGTGCTCTGAATATACTTTACGGACTGCTTGGCAGAAGCCACTTCCTCCAATGTTTCGATGCCTTCATCTTCCACTTCGATTGTGCCTTCAGCAATCTCCACCTCAATTTCAACAGGTTCAGATTCTGCAGATGGCAACGACTCAGTGATAACATTTGAAGTTTCCGCAATCTTTCTTTTTTTTGCTTCACTTTTCCCTGTGGTATTTTCCTCTAGTGGAGCTGAGTTTTCTTTGTTTCTGAAATACATAACACAGGGGTTTAAAAATTCTCTAAGACCAATCAATCCAACTAGGCTTTTTGGAAGAAACTGATAAGCTGATAATAAAACTTGTATGGAATGGCAGAAAACAAGATTGCAAGACTTATACTAGCTGATGTCAAGACTTATTATAACACTACAAAATTTAGACAATCTGACTGGCGAAAGGATAGACATGGAGATTAACGGAGCAAAATAAACTCCAGAAATAGATTACACGTGTACTGTCAATTGATTTTTGAAAAAAGGTTCCAAGATAATTTAATGGAGAAAACATATGACAGTAGTGTTGGAACAATTGCTATCTATATAGAAAAAATAAACCTTGACCCTTACTAACTAAACAGACACAAAAAAATTAAAAATGGCTCACAGACTTAAATGTAAGAACTATTACACTTCTAGAAGAAAACTGGATAAAAATCTTTGCAACAATGAAAGATTTCTTAAGTAACATGCAGAAAGCAAAAACTGAGTAAAAATTGGTAAGATGGTTTTCATCAAAATTAAATTTAAATACAAAGTTAACAGGACAACAAGCCAGAGACCAGAAGAAAAATATTTGCAAACATATTTGTCAAAGGTTTTATACAGAGAATATAAAAAGAATTCTTCCAATTCAATAAATTCAATCTCTTCAGACAACTGTTGGGAGACAATTCCCCATGGGTCCCTCATGTCCCTGCGTATATTGTGAAGACAGCTTTGGTTCTGGACTATTTTTCACAGGTTGTCTGCAGAAAGGCCAACAGCCTGGGAAATACAGAGTGGCTCCTCTGGAGAAGACAGCTTTACTTACTGTCCATATAATAATGTCCCTGCTATGGGACAAAGGTAGGCAGGTTTGTCTGCAGCCCATTCTAAAAAAAATTTCGTTTCCCAAGCTGGGGCTTCTTCATCTGTGATGAAAACCAACCACATGCAGGCCACTTCATGTCACCTCTGGGACTTGAGGAAGGGAAAAGTGGCACAAATAGAGTAATAAAGTCCTTTTTTTCTGACCTACGAGTCCTGTCATCTTCTATCAGCATCCGTGAAATCGTGGCAGGATAGTTTGCTGGCTTGCAAGTAGGGTAACATCTCTGATCCCTCACAGATCTTGCCAGATATTGGCAACCAAGAACAGGATGCTGAAAAAGACAAGACTTTCTGGAACAGGAAGGATGAGACCTCACAGAGCAAAAGGAATTTGAGGAAGTCTACTGGAGCTGGCATCAAACATGTTTACCAAATTGTATGGTCAACTGGGCAATAAATGGTTCTCTACTTACTTGCCTACTGCTCTGAGTTGAGCTGTGTGCCCTCAAAAGATATGATGAAGTCCTGACTCAATAACTATGAACATGACCTTATTTAGAATGTCTTCGCAGATATAACTGAGGTCATCAGAGCAGACCCTACACTATGTCCTCCTAAGAAGAAGGACATTGGACTCAAAGAAGAGAAGGCCATATGAAAACACTGAAGGAAGAGGCAGATGGAAGGCAGAGGAAGATGGAGGCAGAAACTGGAGTTATGCTGTTACAAACCAAGGAACACCTGGGGCTACCAGCCTAAGAGAAAGGAGAAAGTCAAGGAAGGAAGGATTCTCCTCTAGAGGTTTCCGAGGGAATGTGGCCCTACCAACACCTTGATTTAGGACTTCTCACCTCCAGAACTGTGTTAAGACACGCAGTATGTGGTACTTTGTTATGGTAGCCCCAGGAAATGAAAACACCTATGAATAAGGAAAGGTACAGTCTTTTGAAAAAGCCATCACTGTAGAAGTCAAGTCTGAGTCAGTTCAGAGGCATAAACCACGTGGCCCCAAGTGGAAAGCACTGTGGATGGGGCTGATGAATCAAGAGAACCCCCAAACAGACATTGATGGTATCTGCAAGACCTTTCTGCCCGACACAGGGCTTTGAGGGGGATGAAAACACTGGAGGTTTGTCCGGCTGAGCCACACGCAGCTCAGGTGCTGCTGGAAACCAAAATGGACCTTGCTCACTGGCACAGTCACTTTCTCTGTCCACAGCATCTCCCCTTCTACCTTTTCTCTTTGCCCCTAACTTGACTTTACCTGCTTGGAGAAAGAGAATTAAGGTTGAAGCCGAGGTCTCCTTGCTCTCAAGGGTAAACAGTGAAGACACTATACACACCCGAGCATGCTGAGGGAAACTCAAGGATGGTGAAGACACAAACTGCCACAGCTCTGTTATATGCCACACATGTCCAACTCACCGTCCCATCCCTCATCCTCAGAGAGGAGGTGCCTGCACTCAAGTGCTGGGGTTTGGGCAAGGTCACAGAAGGAAAGGAAGTCTGTCCTTTGGGTGGGGCTGATGCTACAGAAAAGTGCGAATAAACATTGTGGCCAACACAATATATACTGTCATTGCTTTGACATCTGACTGCACAGCAGGGGTTGGTATCGTATGGGCATTTACTACCTCCCCATAAGTACCAGAGATGGACCATCTTAATCGAGAAGAGCCACATGTAGAGAAGTGGTACTGGGAGAAACTCCCCTAACATTAGCCACCAGTAGCTGGGTCAGGATTTAGCATGAGCATCTCTATCTCTTGATGTATATATTGCTGATATCCTATTGACTGGCAAGCCTGAAGTCTCAGTCTGAAAAGCCCTGATTATAGTGTCACAGCACTTCTACCAGCAGAGACTGCTGCCAAGTGATTAAGAGAAACTCACTCAGTTGTGTCCAACTCTTTGCAACCCCATGGACTGTAGACCACTAGGCTCCTCTGTCCATAGGAGTCTCCATTCAAGAATACTGGAGTGGGTTGCCACTTTCTTCTCCAGCGGATCTTCCCGACCCAGGTCTCCTGCATTGCAGGCAGACTCTTTACCATCTGAGCCACCAGGGAAGTCCAGAGACTGCTGATAAATCCCAACAAAATTCAGAGGACTGCTTACCAAGTAAAATTTCTTGGGACTAGATAGGCAGAGTCACAACATTCAATTCCCTCCAGCAGTAAAAAACAAACAAACGAAAAATACCACCTGTTTCTCCACCTCCTCCCTCTTCCCACCAAACATGAGGCCCAGTATCTCACTGGATTTTTTAGGTTCTAAGGAAAGCATGTGCCTCACCTGGGCACTCTATCAATACTTTTTTCTGTATATCAGTCAATCTGCAAAGCAGCACCTTTTAAGTGGGCCTCCAACCAATAGGCTGCACTGGAAGTTTCCATCCAAATGTGGCACATTCCCCACCTTCAGGGACCCCCTACTCTAATGACTTCCATGAGCTCTAAGTCTCTGAGACTGCCACTTTGTGCAGATTATAGCTCCTGCTAATGGCAGGCTGTCTCCACCCAAAGACAGTCCTTGGATTTTGGACTTGCCAATTCCTTGACATGGCTATGAGGTACACTCACTCTGACAAGAAAGGGTTAGCTGCTATTTGATTCTTGTTAAAAGTGATGCCTGATCCATAGAAGCTTTGAGGCTCTCCAGCCTGATATTCCCATTTCGGAGTATTAACTAAAACTTAATGACTGTCAAGGTAAAAGGTGCCCAACAAGTCTCACTGGTCACAAAGAAATAGTTACATTCAAGAAAGCAGCTGAACTCTTGGCTTTACATGAAAAAGTGGTAGCACCCCTGCTGCCCAAAGAAAGCCACTAGATCAATGGGGTCTTTCATTCACTGGTGGCCTAGCTAAGCTGTAAGCTGATGGTATTCACTGGGCTGCCAGATACTCAGTCTCAGCACCAACTTTGCAAAACCAAAAGTGGACATGGTTGCTCAGAAGGCAGAACTCAAGGCTGTATTCATCACTCTGAACGACACTCTCCACAATGAACCTTGAGATAATTTTACTAACTCCTGGGCTATTGCAAACGGCCAAGCTGTCTGGGACACTTGGAAATCCTGGCAGATTAAAGACACCCATCTTGAGGGTCAAAACCATGGTGACAAAGAGCCATTGATCCAATCATCTGAGTAAGTGGTTTAGATACTCATGGTAAAGGCCTGTTCTCTAACGATACCAACTGGAATCAAATTGCTTATCAACCTACACTGCCCAGACTTCCACCCCTGCTGCCTCAGTTCAGTTCAGTTCAGTCACGTCTGACTCTTTTCGACTCCATGAACTGAAGCACACCAGGCCTCCCTGTCCATGACTAACTCCCAGAGTCCACCCAAACCCATGTCCATTGAGTCGGTGATGCCATCCAGCCATCTCATCCTCCGTCGTCCCCTTCTCCTCCTGCCACCAATCCTTCCCAGAATCAGGGTCTTTTCCAATGAGTCAACTCTTCGCATGAGGTGGCCAAAGTACTGGAGTTTCAGCAACATCAGTCCTTCCAATGAACACCCAGGACTGATCTCCTTCAGGATGGACTTGTTGGATCTCCTTGCAGTCCAAGGGACTCTCAAGAGTCTTCTCCAACACAACAGTTCAAAAGCATCAATTCTTTGGCACTCAGCCTTTTTCACTGTCCAACTCTCACATCCATAAATGACTACTGGAAAAACCATAGCCTTGACTAGCTGCCCAGTCCCACATTATTCTGAACATGGTGACACATCCACCATCAGAGACTGAGCAGAAAGTCAAGGACCCTACGCTTCTGATGGAGACATTACTACAGCATGTCAGACTTGTGTCACTGGCCAAAAGTTGGCTGTCTTATGGTGAATGAGGCCAAATCATACAGGGCATTGTCTCCAATTGTTCCTGACAGACTGACTACACTAGATCTTTTGACCCATCTCAGGGGTATATGCCTTGCAACTACTGACATTTTTTTCAGGTTATACTGTTACTGTTCAAGTCTGTGCAGCTGGTTCTAGCCACACCATAGGGCTCTTGAAACTAAGCTGTATCATATGTTCAGCTTTCTGGACCATCTGCAGTCTGATACCGATGCATCAAATGCTTCTCAATCGGCTGTTAGTCAAGGTATTGTTAAACCTTTCAAGCTTTCTACCATCCAGATACTGTGTTGTAGAGAACTGCAGCAACTTTCTCAACACTGACTCAAAAAACTTTCTGACTCTACTTCCCTCACTTCTTCCTCATCCAAAAATCCAGTAAGGCAGTTTAGTCATCAAATTCCACTATCCCCAGAGTCAGCTGTTTTTGGCTGCCTCCTGGGTAATAACGATCAAGGCAAATAGGGTGGGAAGTTACATAAACCTAAGTGGAAATTCAGGGTCCACTGTGACCATTCTTAGACATGATCTTCTTCCCTCTGCCTAATGGCAACCTGGGGTCAGCCTGGTCAAAACTGGGCCTAGCAGATTTAAACTTAGTTCCAGTTCAGCTATCTGGATTCTCTTATGGAATGGACATCCTCTTAGATCCTAAGCATAATGACTACTTGGTTGAATATACTGCTTGTCAAGTGTTCTTAGATTGGTCCTCATGAGCCAAGGTGGAACACATAATAGGAACCTGAAGTTTTATAAAATGTCCTTGTCCCTGACCATTCCAGATGAAAGGTCTGGTAAGAGGAGGAGAGAACTGGAAATGGGGTTAAGTTACAGCTACTAGAATGGCACACACTGGTTTTTTGGGGTAGAGGGAGAACCACCACCCTGGAATCTGGACAGAAAACCTCATAGACTCCAGAAGGTACAGGGGAGGAAGGGACATTGAAGATCTCCGTCCTTCAGGACCGCTCTGAGTCTTCCTCAGGTAGGAAAAGGCCCTCATCCAGGTCTCCTCAAGTGCTGCACCTTGCAACT
Source organism: Antilocapra americana (assembly GCA_007570785.1). Classification (NCBI taxonomy): domain Eukaryota; kingdom Metazoa; phylum Chordata; class Mammalia; order Artiodactyla; family Antilocapridae; genus Antilocapra; species Antilocapra americana. Next base: position 15,538,080 of record ML661338.1, read on the forward strand.
CCTCTATCTGTCGTCTCACGCCAAGGGCTCTGACAATTCAATCACCATCTCAACTTTACCAGGAAGGATTTTTAAAAGAGCAGGGGATGGCTAAGACTTATATGTCCCATGCAAAAACACCAGATGTTTGCCCACTACCATTATCAAAGCTGAGGCTCAGTTCATGAGGCACCTGACTACCACTCAACTGGCATCCAGGTGCTCATGATAAACAGAACAGATTAAACTGGCTGCCCTCAGACATTCGCTCCAAAAACAAGGCCTAGACACAATCATTGAAGCTGAGCTGAGAAAAGGAGAGACCATATTGGTGACAACATCAACCTGTGAGCCAAGTGAACAAGATCCCCCTTTGGGGGCACAAACAAACTGTAAACAACACTTTATTCCAAAAGCACCTACGTGTTCCAAGGACTGTACTTCTTGTATGAAGTCAGGTACTAACTTCCTCCCCTCCCTATAAATGCCTTGCAACCCTCAATGGGAAGAAGACACCATCCAATGTTTAGGGAAACACCACTGGTGTATCAATTTAGTTCTCAGATGACTAAATAAGGCTACTCAAACAAAAAGGTGGTACAAAATTTGTGCCTGACTCAACACAATGTGATCAATGACACCAATTGGGCTCTGAAAGGTATTCATTTTGGCCTCAAATCACTAGCCAAGGTTATTACGGAGGCTACATTTGCCCTAGACGTCCTCCCCGTGGACCAATAATGAGACTGTGCAACTGCTAAAACATCTTGCTATACTCAGATTAATGCTTACAGCTAAGTGGAAAAGCCAATACAGAAACTAAAGGAGAAAGCCACCTGGCTTTCTAGGGATTTACTCAGTTGGCTTAGTGCAGGACCTTAGGGAGTGGGTGCACAGTTAAGCTTAACACTGCAGGTGGCCACATTCTGCTACTTGGAGTTCTGCTGAAACAGCTGCCTTAATTAAATCCAGTGTGAGAAAAACTGAATGGATTTGATCCAAGTCCCCTATTGGTCAGATTAATCCAAGTGGTTACGGAGTAGCATACTCATGGGAAAATTCACCAGAAGCTGAGTGCAGAAAAACCATACTGTGGAAGAAAATTCTCCATGGATCCCTCAGATTTCTGCATATCTTATACACAAACATACGGCCAGTCTTGTTCTGTCTTCCGAGTTGTCTATATAGCAAATTGCCTTACAAAATAGAACCTTTCTACCTCCAGAAGGGAGGACAATTATTTATTGTCCAGAATAATAAAGATAATGGCCCCTCTGGGGAGAAACCTGGGCAGGTTTGCTTGCAACTCGTTATAAAAGATCTGGGTTTCCTAAAGCCCAGAGTTTCTCAACTGTGATGTAAACCACTGATAGTGCAGTATACACCAAGGTCATTGCATCATTCCGCATGGGACTCAGGGTATGGAGGCAAGAAAAATTGCTATGAACATGAACTTCAGGCTGTTCTGTATGCTGAGAGAGAAATAAAGTCCTTTCTGACTCACAAGTTTCATGTCTTCTGCCATCATCCATAAAACTGTGGCATGCCAACTTATTAGCTTGCAAATAGGATAAAATCTCATACCTGTCACAGTTCTTGACAATATCCCAACTTTAAAAATGGGCAAAAGATATCCCAAAGAAGATAAACAGATGGCAAAAAAGCACATGAAAAAAGGCTCAACATCATTAGTCATTAGGGAAATGCAAATTAAAACCACTATATACTTACCAACTTGGCTAAACTAAAAGTCTGATCATATCAAGTATTAGGAAGGCTGTGGAACAGTTGGAACTCTTATACACTACAAGCTGGAATGTAAAATGGCACATCACTTTGGAAAACAGTTTGGCAGTTTCTTTAAAAAAAAAAAAAAAAACTAAACACATCCACCATACAACCCAGCTATTCCACTTCTAGGTATTTACTGAGAGAAATGAAACCATATATACAAAGACCTATAAATATTCATAGCCATTTCATTTGTAACAGCCAAGAAATGAAAATAAAATCTAAATGTCTATCAACAGATGGTGTATGTTAGTAGCTTAGTCATGTCTGACTCTCTGCGACCCCATGGACTGTAGCTGGCCAGGCTCCTCTGGCCATGGAATTCTACAGGCAAGAATACTGGTTGGAGGTTGCCATTCCCTTCTCCGGGTGATCTTCCCAACCCAGGGATCAAACTCAGGTCTCCTGCACTGCGGGAAGATTCTTTACCATGTGAGCCATCAGGAAAGCCCAGATGGTATATTCATACAATGGAGTAACAGTCAGCAATAAAAAGGAACCCACAACAACATGGACAAACCTCTAAAGCATGAGGCCAAGTGAAAAAGGTCAAACACGAAGGACTACACAATATAGGAAACCATTTCTATGACATTCTAAATAAGATAAAGCCACAGTGATAAAAACCAAGATCATTGGTTGCCTGGGGCTGGGGATCAGGGCTGATTGCAAAGTCATAAGAAAACATAGGGAGATGGGAATGTTTGTGGTGGTGGTCACACCACTGTGTACAATTAACAAACTTCAAACTTTACATTAACATGGGTGAACTGCATTATGCGAATTATATTTCAAATGGCTGAGGAAGAAAACATCTATAAGGCAACTGCTACTTCCTAACAAGTAACAGGAACCTTCTCATACAGTTTTAAATAAAAACAATGATGCAATTTCAGCAAAATAAGGTCCAAGAATCTTTTCCAGTGCCATTCAAAAAGTTTACCACTGTATTTCAAAAATACATGCATACTGCAAATGCTAGAAGAGCATTTATTCACCTTCTGTATCTGCAAAAGATATACAATAAGCTTCTCAATATAGAGTTGCCTTCACCAGTTGACTTAAACACAACTAAATTATGCAATTTTTATTCCTAAATTGTGTAATACTATACATAACCTATTAAAAACAGCCAATATGTAATACTGCTATCTTCCTGAAGAACTCTTCAGACTATACTGCATGTGTAACTGGTTCATCAACAATTCAACATGCCAATAGTTGGCAAGCGCTGATGGCTGTCATTACTCTAAGGACCTCAGTCTTATAATAAGTCTTTTAAATGGTTCTAAATGGCTGTACCCAGCTATTCTTATCCTTTGACTAGACACATAAACTCAGTAAAATGCCTCCCAAATTCAACCTTGCCCATTGTCAGAGAATATGTTCCGATGTTCTGCTACTCAGGACTTTCCCTATAGTGAGATACTACTCACTACCTCGAGCAGCAAAGGGACCACACAGAACATGTTTTCAGAGAGTTCTCATACAGGATTTAACCAGAAATCTGATGCTGCCAAATCTACCTCCACTTTAACACAGTATGATCTAATCAGGTACATATCCACAACACATCTTTATTTTTGCCATCTAGATCTCAGCTCTCTCTGCAGAATGTGGCCTGGTTTTAATCAGCATGTGCCATTCATCCATTCATAAATGTTTACTGCACAGAAACCATGTGCCAGATGCTAGTCACTGGAGAATATATACACACCAAACTCCTGTCAGAAAAGTCTAATCTTAAACTCTGTCACCAAACTAATTAAAAGCTCACTAGGAAAAAAAAGTATTTTTGGGTAACTACAGTTCAATTATTTCTAAATTATTCTAAATTACATCTAATTGAACCACGTCAGTGACTCAGATTAAATCATTTTGTCCCATGTGAAACTGATTTTTACCAAACTTCACCTTCGTGTTTTACCAATGACCTATATTGAGGGTCCTAAGAAACAGAGCCAGGAGGTACCACCAATAGTCATTCACATTTAGAGTACTACGTGCCAGACTCCAGGCTAAGCACTTTACATTCATTCATTCAACCCTCACAAATAATCCTACGTAGAAAGGTCCTTTATTATCCCCATTTGACAGATTAAGGAAACTGTGCAGCTGACAGGAGGTGGAGTAATTTCAATAAGGCCATATAGTGGCAGAGCCGGCATATTTTCGAGGCAGCCTGTCTCCAGAGCTCTTGTTCTTAGTCACTACATTACAGTGTCACTATTCATTATGTAAGATGTTGAAGTATTTATTCGTGATACTAGTGTTTTCCTAATAATTTCCTATGAGAAATTGTGTTTTAATATCAAGAATGCTCCTAAGCAATTGATTTGTTCTCATCCTATAACCATAAATAATGTAACTGAGATTCAGTCATGTCCAACTCTTTGCAACCCCATGGACTATTAAGTCCATGGGAATTCTCCAGGCCAGAATACTGGGAGTGAGTAGCCATTCCCTTCTCTAGGGGAATCTTCCCAACTCAGGGACTGAACCAGGTCTCTCACATTGCAGGGAGATTCTTTACCAGCTGAGCCACCAGGGAAGCCCTCTTTCATACTAGGTGCTTCAGAACTCAAGAGCTACATTTAGCTTATCTGGCCAGTACAGAGTCAAACAGCATGTATTTTTGCCACTACACTTCTAACTTCACTGATTATCACCTCACCTGGCCAATTTCTTGTATCTTCACCAACTTTCTCACTTATTTTTAAACAATACCATGTTAATCTTTGTAAGCCAAGCATTTTTTAGAATAAGTCTTGGTACAAATAATTAACAACCTAGACCCACAGAACAGTGTATAGGAACCCAGAGAACTCCTTAAAAATTGCCTAGCCCTCCTTATTTTACTGGGGCTTCCTAGGTGGTGCAGTGGTAAAGAATCCGCCTGCCAATGCAGGAGATGCAAGAGACATGGGTTCAATTCCTGGGTCAGGAAGATCCCTTGGTGGAGGAAATGGCAACCCACTCCAAATTCTTGCCTGAAAAATTCCATGGACAAAGAAGCACGGTGGGCTATAGTCCATGGGGTCACAAAGAGTCGAACACGACTGAGCATGAGCATGCCTTATTTAATTATAAAAGATGCTACCTTAGTTAATATGAGGACAGTTTTTACTGTAAGGACAAGAAATCAAGTGTGAGGGAAAGAACAATCAGTAACCAGTAAAACTTTGAGCGTGCTAAATCACTTTAGTCATGTAAGACTCTTTGCAACCCTACAGACTGTAGCCGGCCAGGCTTCTCTGTTCATAGTATTCCGCAGGCAAGAGTGGGTTGCCATTTCCTTGTCCAAAAACTTTACAGATCCTTAAATATATTCTTGATTTCAAACTGTCAGTTCTTTATGACATGACACATATGATAAATTCTTGACTAAGAGTCAGGGTGAACATGACTGAAAGTAACTATCTGTGCCTCAGTAAGGAAATAATTACCTGACTTCAAGGGCTTTGATAGCTTCTAGCATCTGTAGAAACTCTGCTGCTTTCCATACATCATTGGCTTCTTCTTCTCCTTGTATCATTAACTTTGCTGTATATGTGAATTCAATCAAATGACGAAAGGCCATTTTACTAACACCTGTAAGAAGGATGTGCATTAACATGTATTCACATTGACTCAAATCTTTTAACATTTAGTAATGGGAATAAAAAGCCCCGTGTTTGAAAACTGATGAGCATCTGTCATTTTGGAAGACAACTTCTGGGCAGATACCTCATGTACAGTATAATATTGTAGCCAAATTCAACACTAACTAGCAAATTACTTTAAGATCTTTGCCAAAGATTTCCTAAAGATCTTACAGAACAGTAAAATCTATCACTCAAATACACAAATGGGCTAACTATTATATCAGAAGTTCTCCCTCTTGCCAGGGAGCTCTGTGTCAACTCAGCTCCAAAATCTTCAATAGCTTTCCACAGCTTAGCAAATAAAGTTCAGTACCATTCTGCCTTTATTTCTAGGTCCTTTACATTATTTTTCTACTTACCACTATTTTTCCCTTCCAAATTTTAAAATGTATCAAACCTACATTATATACTGATCGGCAAACAAACCCTTCACTTTCTAAGCACTTCCTTGCCTTTAACACCCTCCTTTCCTGAATGCTTAATCACTTTATTTCCAGACAAATTTTATGACCCTTGAAGGCCCAATTTTAATACCACGTCTTTAATGAACCTTCTTTAATACTTCCCTCAGGCTGAACTCTGTACCTAGTCTCAGTTAAAATTCATAGACAACTCTTGACTGCAAGTTACTTGAGGAGAATTTCTGTCTAACTCACCTCATAGTATCTGACACAAAGCTTCCTAAAGTGAAAGCACACAAATTTGATATAAATAAAGGCTAAAGCCATTTTTAGAATTAAGCTTCCATAATTCCAAGCTTTCTTTACAAGTTCTATGTTTAGATTTTGGCCCCAAATCATACTATACTTCCCTGAGTTCTTCGATGCTACGTAATATTGTTTCAGTATGCTAATGCGAGGTATAAAAAGCTACTGACAGGAACAAAGAGAAAACTTTTTACAGGCTTTTTTATGCTAAGAAATGCCTAAGACCAAACTGTACACAATATGCACAATTACCAAACAAGAATGTCCTCTGGCAGTCCAATGGTTAAGACTCCAAGATTTCACTGCCAAGGGCATGGGTTAGATCCCTGGTCTAGGAACTACGATCCCAAAAGTGACTTGGCGCAGCCACAAAAATATAAAAATATTTTTATATTCTTCCAATGCAATTTATACACCTGAATGTAGCCTTCCAGACAACAGTAAGAAAGCTGGCAGAATATCCAACCTCTACCTGTGTAAGGAAAAATATCATTCAGGAAGTCAGAACTTTCAAGTTTTCGTCTAGGCTCTCCATGACTTGTACAATCTGGGACAAGTCAGATGAGTCTCAGAAAACTCATCTTCAAATTGCCTGACAACAATCTGAATACTGAAAAGCACTACAGAATACAATGTAACTTGACCAAGTTACATGCTACCAAATAACCAACTAAAAATAACTGGATTCACTGAAGGCTAATTTTATTTGGGTCTCCTACTCCTTTTTCTGGTCTTTTTTTTTTTTAATATTTAATTGTGGCACACAGGATCTTCAATCCTCATTGTGAACGCAAGCTCTTAATTGCAGTATGTGGGATCTAACTCCGGAACTAGAGATTGAACCTGGGCTCCCTACATTGGGAGCACAGAATCTTAGCGACTAGACCACCCAGAAGTCCCTCTCCTGGTTGTCTTTTGACCATGTTATTCAAGAGTAGCCTGAGGAACAGACAACTAGATTTTGCTTCCTTTTTTTTAAGATGTTTTGATCAAACATTTAAAAGTGAATCAAAAAATTTTCCTATCAATGATGTGTAAATTTTTTCTGAAGTGGAATGAAATTTTAGTTTTTAATTAAACACACACACATATACACACATACTATATATATCAGGCAGGCCTCTAAATACTTTACAAATTATCAAATGACTTAATCTTCATAACAACCCTATGAAGTACTATTATAATCCCCATTGTAAAGAAATTGAGGCACAGAAAAGCTAAGTAACTTGCCAAAGTCACATAGCTGTTAAGTGATAAAACTAGAATTAAACCCAGATGGTCTGGCTCCAAAGTCCATGATAAAGATTTTTAAACAAGATGATGCTAAGGAATATTCCTGCTTGGAAGAGTCTGAATACCCATGGTCTTCCTCACTAAGGGACTGCAATCTCTTACTCATACTTCCAAAGTCCCCCACATCTCTTAAAACCAAAAGTTTCCAATAAATGTGGCAGCAAAATTTGATCTGAACTAACATGAGGCTATTTATAACATTTATCCCACTTGCAGTAAATTTTAATAAGCTATGTTGCTTATTAATAATACACTGGATTATTATTTGGTTATAGGACACTGCCCCAGGCCCCACTGGGAGTATTATGGAATACACATACTGGATTACCTTAGGAAATTCTAAAAGTTAGTAATTTCAAGAAACATTTGACCTTCAAGGATTTGTGGATTTAGCTCCCAATCTTGGTTAATCAGAGTCACCTGTAACTTAAGCATGGGTTCCTTCCTCATCTCCAGAATCTCAACTGGGGTAGTAAACTGTTTTTTTACAAGCACCGAGGTGCTTCTTAGGCGGCCAGTCCAACACTGGTCCTAGGAATAAACCATGGACCTGACTAATTAGTTAACAGGAACCAAACTTACAACACCTTTATAACACCTGCCCAGGTAAGTGAAGGGTTGGTAGGTAATGCACAGCCCTGCGAAAATATTTTATACTCTATCAGGACTAGTTACTTTCAAATTTCAGCCCATTTTTTTTCAATTTCTTACTCCTTTCATAATATAAGTGTGCAAGAGAATACAACTTTTTAAACGAGGTAGCTAAGAAAAATATTAATACAAACACCTTAACCTGGGTCATTTCTCCCATTCAGAAAGAGACAAAGGGTTGAGGGGTGGGGGGTTTTTCTCTAGTCTTATAGAATTCCCCAAATAGTGCAAAACTCTTATTCAAATAGGATGTATGAACATGTCCTTGCGTGTTTCATTCTTGATATTAGGAGCTAAAATTTTGGACAGAGTTGCTGTTTGAGAGAAACTAGGTGCCTATGGATCTGCTGTTTCAGGGGAAGTAAAGAATGGATTTGGAAAATTGGAAGCTCGGTTTAGGAGAAGGCTGTTGCATTCCCAACAAGGAAATCATTGTTTGTTGAAGATGTAATATGGTGTGAATCCAAGTCACAAAGCCTAGCTAGGATGCTTCTCAGTTGAAAAAACAATTTTAAGTCAAAAGTGAACCTGTAGTCCTAATCAAAGATAACTCACTTCACCAAAGACAGAAAAAGCAGAGAGACAGCTGGCTCAGCTTGCATCTAATGACAATTCATACTCATAGAACATATTACAATAAAAACCTAATGCAGTGGTTCCCAACACTGGCTGCATACTGGACTTATCCTAGGGCAGTGCTGCCCTAACTCTGCTGTTCAAAGGAGTCATCTGAGGATTCTGTTCTGATTCAGCAGGACTAGGGTAGAGCCTGAGAGTTTACAGTTCTCACAAGCTCCCAGGTGATGCCACGAATCCTCAGACCACATCCTGACTGACAAGGACCTAGAGTACTTTGAAAGACAGATGCTTGGACTTCAGCCCTCAAAGAGTGAACTGATTTGGAGAAAAACCCTGGCTATTAATACTTGCAAAAGCTCCTCTGGTGTTTCTAATGTGCTGCTAAATATGAGAACCGTCACTGTTTTACAGATAGGAGTTTCAGTTTTAGCTACGATGAAGAAAGCATACTCCATCCTACCTTGTCCATTGATACAACTAAAGATCCTGGACAGGACATCTAACGCAAATATAAAAGGACTTTGAAGAAAAAATAGAAGCAAAGAGCCTGGGGAGAGAAACAGAACTCAAAGAAGAGCAGTGAGTTTCCTGTTTCATATTTTTCCTCCTCCATGGCACGGCCTGAGGACAATAAAACTCCCATAACTGGGTAGTAGGTGCAGACAGAAATAGTTCCAAGAGAAACTGACTAGAGAACCAGGAAAGGGGATGGAGCGTGTGGGGCAGTGGGGAAAATAACTGGTTTTTATTCTTCTCTCAGCTCTTCCCCAGTTAGAATGCTGCGTAACTGTGGCTAGCTGCCACCAGGCAGGCACCTAAACTCTATAACAAAGTTCCTCTGGCTGAGAACTAGAGACAATCATCTGAAGAGACAAGAGAGAATTATTATTTTCCTCTCTCATCATTTCACCCAGGAAATGGATCCTATCACAGAAAATGTAGGAGACCACAGAGAGGCTAAATTCCCAGTTTTCCAGTCAGAGGACGAAGAAAGGGAGCTCTGGGGAGCTAAAGTACAGCAAAAATCAGGAGGGGGAGCTGGTGAAAAGTGCTTTAAGTGTGTATGCAGTCTTGAACATACTGCCTAGCTACAATAACGGGAGGTAGGTAGCACAGCAAAGGCTCTGAGAATTAGACTGTATGTGGACTACCACCCACTCAGCACACCTGGGGCCTGAACAGAACAAGGGTGTTAAGTACACCTTCCACCCACCTTTCCTTCTTGTAAATTGGAATTAGATCCACAGCCCACACAAGGCAGTCTGAATCTAATCAGGTTGACTGCCAAAACAAAATAAACCACAATCAAATGAGTAACAGTAACAAAAACCAAAGCATTTTCCAGAGATTCTAACAGATTGCCAAGTGTCAAAATGTAATATTCAAAATGCCCATGACCTCATTCAAATTTACTTGACATATTTTGCAAATTACAAGAGAAAAAAAGGAAGATGTTCTGTGTTTACACAACTAACAAAGAGTAAAACTAAGACTACAACCCAGGTTTTTCTAAGTGCATGCCCAGGGCTTTCTCCACAACCAGGTGACCTAGCCAGATAGTAGTAAAGCAATTTCAAAGTTAAAGGCTTAAGAAGACACTGAGCCAAATTGATTCTTTAAACCTGGATCTGGCAGATAAAAACAGGATGTTTTTATGTTTCCTTCTTACTTTCTACAGTTTAAACACTGAAGGCTGTGTGTCCTATACTATAATGGATCCTGACCCAAAGATGGAACCCAGGTCTCCGGCATTACAGGCAGACTCTACCATCTGAACCATCAGGGAAGTACCTATAATGGACATAGCATATCAGAAATATTAAGAAATAATTCCAAAGTGATTAATTACTCTTGAGAAGAAAAGACACTACTTCTTCAGGTAGATCAGTATTTCACACTCTATCAGCAATACATATTCTAGCCCTGGCCACATACTTTTTGACTTAGGATTCTGCCCAGAAATTGCCTCCTCTGTGAAATTCTTCCTCTAAGCTACTAAACCACTCTTCCTTCTTCTTCCCTTCTTACACCATTCTGCAATAAAATTCCCTGCAACAGTTTTTTTTTTTTTTTGCACTCTTCTACCTGTTGGCTACCCATGATTAAATCTGGAAACTCTTAAGGGCTGTCTTATTAATCAATTTCTCATTTCCTGGATCTGGCATGGTTATTAACAGGTATTAAATTTGATAAACAGCCTCAATTTATTAAACTTTGGCAATGCACCAAACACTACGCCAGGCACTCTGCACATGTTAATTCAACTAATCATTAGTACAAGCCTACTAACAATCACACTGCTCAGATGAAGCAGCAAATATGCAATTGAGGTAAAGTAACCTGCCTGGGGTCTCGTACCTCAGGTGAAAAACTAGATGCAACTTTGCCTTGTAATAGAAATAAATACCATACAGGATCCTGGAATCTCACTTTAGTATGCTTTGAGAATTTCTGTTATGCCTGTGCTCTCTCCATCACAGATATCAAAAGACTATCTATGGATACCAGTTAGAAAGCTACATATGCTGGCATTATCAAAGTAAGAGGATCTTTTAACTCTACGTCTTCTTTACCCACTAGGCACGAAATTTTTCCAAGGGAATACTGTTTCTAGGCAACCTTTTCATAACAGAGAATATATATAAATATACATAGTGAAAGAGATACAAAACCAAAACTCAAGAACCCCTTATTTATGTAAGAAAGCTGATTTATTTCCTACAGTTTTGGATGGGGGGGTAGAGAGCTAGGTCTTGTAGTAGCAGAAAACAAAAGTATGGGAACAGCACAAACTGAATCCCTTGCTACGTAGGCAACCTTAGGCAAGTAACCTTTTAGAGCCTGTTCCCTGATATGTAAATTGGAAATAAAATAACTTACTTCAAAGGATAGCTGTGAAACTCAGAAAATGCACACAAACAACACAGCATAATACCTGGCACTTGGTGGACTATTATTTAAAAAAAAAGTATAACAATTTCTATTTTAGGACAGTATGTAGTGGATGACCCCTTCCATTCTAGACCTTCTACAACCACTTGAACTTCTTTTAAATGTCACTTCAGTTAACCTTTCCTAGCCTTTTCCATATTATAGCAGCCCACTTTCACACTATGCATGTCACGCTAATACAGAGGCCTACACATCTTTATCAGTCTAAAACATAAGGCCACTAAATAAGATGGAAATTCACTCTTAAAAGACAGGGATCACTGGTTTAAGCAATGAAAAAGACTCCTTTAAGAGATCAACAAATATCATTTAACCTAAGTTTCCCCTGGAAGATCATTTTACCAAGCACGTTTCTAAAAGTAAGAATTCTCAGTTGTCAAAAGAACAATTTATCCAATCACTTAACAGGAACCATTGAAAACTGTTTCCCATGGTATTTTACTAAATTACTGTCTAAAAAACTTCATCAAATTATAATGTTTGCTGAATAATGTATTTAAAACAAGCATTTACCTTCTATCTCCACCAAAGGTTCCTGAGTAAACTCCTGAAAGAATTTATAGAAGAACTTGCTGCAAGCAGCCAAAACAGCCTTGTGCGCCTTAAAATGGTGTCCTAGAGGAAAAAAAGGAAATCATCACATTCACAAAAATCAAGTATAATAAAACAAGTTAAAAAATTAAACTAAAATCTTTCTTAATTTTAAAAACTGTATTTGGGCAGCTATCCTGACAAATTTGAATCTCAATTAGACATGACGCCAGATATTTACCTCAAAGGCCTTACCTAAGTTAGTTTTATAAAGGACATCTTAAAACATTTCAAGAGGTACCACTTTAAGTCAAAAGCATATCCTATTCAGTTGAAACTGCTAAATATAAACATAACTTAAAAGGTTATATATCATTGGAAAAGAGAAGAAAAAGCCACAGAATAAGCTCAATATGTTTGCTATGAAAAACATTTTAGTATGCCTAATATTTGGAAACAACCTATAGCAGACCTATAACAAAAGATTAGCTTGCCTTAAGAAGTCTGTTTTCACTAAACAGAAAAGACACCTAAGCTGTGTTTGTCTCCACTGTAATGACAACTCTCAAGACTGGTAAATACCCCATCCTATTTTGGAGGTTACCAAATCGGGTACCAGTGCTGCAAAGGAGTTTCTCAGTCTACCTCCAACACCATTTGGGAAATTAGAAAGAAGCAACACTTCCCTAATGACTCCTGTGAATGACCGCTCAAAGCAGCTCAGCAGCAGAAATCTACTAATCAAACATTCAGAGACATCCTCCCTAACCCACGCCCTCATCTTGCACTCAAGTGTGCAATGGGAACACTTCAAAAAGCATTTGAACACTGCAAGAAGTTAAAATGCCATGATTACACTGAAAGCGTGACCAGCCTTCTGCAGCATGGTCTCCGTTAAGGGATACTGGTAAGTGTCCTCGGTCCGAGCGCTCACCCTCCGCAGACTTTCGAAAGGTAGTCTACAGAAGGTGGGTAAAAAAGGCGGGTGGGGGAAGGGAAGAGAAGATCTGAAGGCACAAACTTAAGTTCCTCAGCCCACCACCCTGCTCACCGTCGACAATCAGGGTGATGTCAGTAAACCGGTCCTGCTCTCGCTGTTCATTCAATCGGTCCAGGATCATTTTATGATGTTCAGGGAACTCCTGAAGGCATTCCATCGTCTCTTCGGCCTCCATGGCCGTCCGGTTGCTCTACAAAAGAGGAGCATGATAATGTACACCCATGAGCTCGGGCTGAGGAACAAAACCCCTCAAGCATAAAACAACAACAAAAAAAACAAAACCCCAGCAACGTGAAAGAAGGGGGGAGGGTGAGGCAAGAGGAGAGGAAGGCGAGGGAAGAAAGAAAGGCGAGCCGGGCGGCCGCCGCGCGTTGGGGGCCGGAGCCGCGGCCGCGGGACTCCGAGCCTGACCTAATTGGAGTCGGGAGACGCGAACTGGAGCGGGGTGGGCACAGCGCCGGAGGCTCCGGGCGCCGGGGCGCGCAAGTCCGGCAGAGGAGGAGACCCTACAGCTGCCGCGGCCCGCTAACGGCCCGCCAAGCCCCTCGGCCCGGCCCTGGCTCCCGCCTTCCCGGGACCCGGTCCGGCCCGCGGCCCACAACGACTCCCGGGTCGCCTCTCCCTCCCCCGCCCTCCCTCTTCTCCCCCGCCCCGACCGGGCCGGCACTCACTCAGGGAAGGAGGAGCGGCCCGGGCCTGCGCGTCACTTACGTCGACGTGCTGCGTCACGGCGTCAGACTCCGGCTGACGCGGACGCCTAAACGCAGACTAGGGAGCGGGAGGGCCACGCCCCCGCCCGCCCTCCTCAGGTGGCGGGGCGGAGCTAACCGAGAGGATTTGGCGCTCGCGAAGCGTCGGCCGCTCGCGCAGGGAGGAGGAAGTCCCGCTGGGGCGGGGTTAGGCCGGTTTAGAGCCTCGCTTTGTCGGGGGTGGGGCGCCACCTTCCACCCACCCGCTCCACACTCCAGGTGTGAACACTTCCGAGCCGGACCTTAGAATAAACTCGCAGCCGGTTCCGGGTGTGCTTTATACCGCCGCCCCCCCACACCCCGCCCCGCCCCTTTCCTCCCGAGGCGTCGGTCGGCCGCCTTACCGAGCTCACGATCCTGCCCCTCTCCTCTCGGTCCCGAAAGCCTTTCCTTCTCTACTCTCCCCTCTCGGGGCGTAGCTCGCCCCGCACTGTTCCCTACCCCTCAAGAGCGCCTCGCCAGCCATTTCCTCGCCAGGGCGCGGGCGCTCCCTCTGCTTGGGTCCGGACGGCGCACGTGCGCTCGCTCCGAGACCCAGTCGGCCGCGGCGCGGGCAGCGGCGGCCACGGGCGCGAGCACGTTCCGGCCGCCTCGGAGCTTCCTCCCGGGTGCCCGCCCTCTCTGTGCTCGGCGGGCAGCGCGTGTTTGCGAGACTTAGGTCCTGTGCCTGCTCGAGTTACTACACGCTGTGCCGTTAGCTGCAGCTCTCCGTTCCCCAGGCCCGGCGCTTCAAGAGGCCGGTGACCCATAGTCAGCCCTACGTGACTGGGTCATTCATTCATTCCTCCGGGGAGGAGGGGAGGGAAATGACTTTGTGGGAATAAGATTAAGATTGGCAAGACTTACTCATTCTTTTCTCTCAAAAGAGAGATTAGGATCAAGGATTAGGGAAGGGTTTAAATAGCTGTCTGCAGGGGTAAATGTCGCTCAGTCGTGTCCCACTCTTCGGAACCCCATGGAATTCCCCAGCCCAGAAGAGTGGGTAGCTGTTCCCTTCTCCAGGGGATCTTCCCAACCAGGAATCCAACCCGGGTCACCCACATTGCAGGCGGATTCTTTACCAGCTGAGCCACCAAGGAAGCCCAAGAATCCTGGAGTGGGTAGCCTGTCACTTCTCCAGGGGATCTTCCTGATCCAGGATTCGAACCGGGGTCTATACGGCAGACGGATTCTTTACCTGCTGAGCTACCAGGGATCTGGGCTTCCCTGGTGGCCCAGACGGTAAAGGACCCTCCTGCCAATGTAGGAGACGCAGGTAAGATCCCGGGGTTGGGAAAATCCCCTAGAGAAGGAAATGGCAACCCACTCCAGTTTTCTTGCCTGGAGAATCCCACGGACAGAGGAACCTGGCAGGCTACAGTTCACAGAGTCAGACACGACTGAGTGACTAACACTTTCAAGGGTAAATGTAATGATTATTTCAGCAGACATTTATTAAGAGCCGGCATTGTGCTAGGCACTGTTTAGTGTAGGTCACTCAATCATGTCCAACTCTTTGTGACCCCACGGACTGTAGCCCACCAGGTTCGTCTTCTCCGTGGAATTCTCCCAGCAAGAATACTGGAGTGGGTTGCCATTTCCTTCTCCAAGGGATCTTCCCGACCCAGAGACTGAACGGGGTTTCTCATATTGGAAGCAGACTCTACCGACTGAGCCACCAGGGAAGCCTAGGCCCTATTTAAGGGACTAGGAATTCCAGTGGTGAACAAGGCATATGTGGTTTCTGTCTTCCTGATCTTAGTATGATAGAGTAAATAGACATTAGTGAACAGTGAATTTCCTGGGTGCTGACTCCTGAGTGTTAGGAAACAGAACAAGATAATCTGAAGATCAAGGAAAACTAGTGACATATATGAAGTCTTAGTTAAGTGTTCTTAGTCAAGAACATGCTGAGGTACAGGAGGGACTAAAGCGCTCTGGAGCTGAAGGAATGTTGCTGGGCAGACCCACAAGGGCCTTGTAAACTGTTAAAAGTGTTAGAGTTTCTCACGATCGCAAGTAACATCGTAGATTTTACTTTGTAAAGAGAATTCTATGGAGAATAGATTAAATGGGACGAAATAGAAGTAGAGATTAGTTGGGAGATTGTTAGTAATCTAGATGAAACCATGGTGGCAAATGAGATTAGAAAATTCACAGAATTACCTGATGGTTCAGTGATTGGGGGTTTGTCCTCGTGATAACCGGCCTGCCAGTGCAGGAGACATAAGAGATCTGGATTTGATTCCTGGGTCGAGAAGATCCCCTGGGAGAGAAAATGGCAACCCACTTCAGTACTCTTGCCTGGAGGATTCCATGGACAGAGGAGCCTGATGGGCTATAGTCCAGGGGTCACAAAGATTTGATCACAACTGAGTGACTTCTCGCTCACTCCAGTGGTTAGAACTCCACTCTTCACTGAAGGGGCTGTGGGTCTGATCCCTGGTGGGGGACTTGAGCTTCCACAAGCCACCTCCTGAAGCCAAAAAAAGAAAAAGACAAGGAAGGCATTTTACCTTTGAATCTGTATAGAGCTTGGAGGAGAGAGCTAACCTTAGAGATCTGGAAAGTTTTAGCGTAAAATGGCTGTTGAAGCCATGGGAAATGACGAGATTGTTTTAGGAGAATCTGTGGGGATAATGGACTAGTGAGTGGCTTGTAGATTAACTTGAACTCCTAGTGTTTTAATATTATTATCATCATTATTATTTACAGAGTTTTTAAGATGAAGAAATTGCACCTAGAAATAGGCATTTTAGAAATTCCGATCTATATGGCTGCTTTCCTATAAAACAACAACTAGATTAAGTCAAACAGAGATTGCCATCTCTACATGGAATTTGAACTATCCAGTTCGCCACAGCTCCCATCACTTTTTAGAGGCTTAGACCCAGTGAATGTCATGCATTTTTACCTGCCTTTTTCTTAAAGCATTTGCATTTGGACTTTTGGTCTACAGGGTCAAAATGGACATGGGTGAAGGACTTTATACCTAAGAAGTATCAATGTTTATAGGCTTAGCAGTAAAGAAAAAACCTGAAAAGACAGTATGGGAGCTGGAGAAAGGAAAAGCAGAGGAGTATGACACCAAGGAGGTCAATGTTTCAAAGCGATGGTATGATCAGCAGTGCCAAATACTGCAAAGTGCTCGAGTTAAGTAAACATTAGGGACATTTCATGGTGGGTTGGGGAGTATAGGAATAAATAAGTAGGTTAAGGGATAGTTAGGAAAATAAATTGAGTTGGCAATGATCAAATTGTCATTAAAAAATGAGAGGAAAGAAAGGACTACTTGCAGAGGGTGATATGTCAAGCCAGTTTTAGTTTTTGAGTTTTGGGATGAGAGGATATTAACATAAATGCTGATAGAGAAGAATCCAGATGAGAGGAAGATGAAAAAATATACAAAAAACCCTCCTGAAATACAGGAGCCCCAGGAAACATGGGTTCGATCCCTGGGTCAGGAAGATCTCCTGGAGGAGGTTATGGCAATCCACTCCCGTATTCTTGCCTGGAGAATCGCATGGACAGAGGAGCCTGGTGGGCTACAGTCCATGGAGTCTCAAAGAGTTGGACATGACTGAAGTGACTTAGCACACAGGCACCTTAATTTAAAAATAACTTTGATGCTTTAATCGTCATCTTATATCTCAGGTTTATCACATACGTTAAGCTTATTATTAAATCATCTGAAATGCAATAAAATGAGGTATGCCTGTCCTAGGAGGCGTGATCATTGGTAGCAATCTCAGAAGCTGCCTACTACAGAACAGAATGGAAAGATTCCAAATGGATCTAGGACATAATATAACAGCAGCATCAATGGGATCTGGTAGAAGTTCGTGATCTTGAATTTATATGATAGCAGTTCCTCAGACATTGAGATTTCCTCCAGAAGTGTTTAGTAGTCAGACACCTACAAGGATAATAAGATTGAAGACCTAGGAATGAAGTTAGTGTTAAAACACAGTTCTCTGTGGTGCAGGTTTTGTGTTATTTAATAATTATCAGGTTTACAGATGTTCTCTGGAGTGAAAATGGATTGTTCAAACTTAAAGAGAGTTGACAAACTCAGGGTAGTTCTGGCTACCATGTCTGCCGGGGTCCGGCCTCGGCGGGTCCGGGGGTCTTGAGGGATGAGTGGCGTCGGTGGAAGAACTGAGCTGAGTCAATGTGGTGATGGAGCAGTCTCTCACTTTATTGTTGAAGGTTTACAGTTTTTATACCCAAGAAACACACCCATTTCGTCACATATTATTCTATACAATCTTGTTTTCTGCCTCTCATCAACAACTTTAACCCTAAGCTCATTTTCCTTGCAGAAGTCAGATTTCTGCATAATTAGATTTAACATTAGTATGTTTACCATTTGATTGTCTCCAGCATACTTTGGATAAGTATATCAATCTAAGTAGAAATAAACTCCCCATTAAAGAGTAGGAGGTGTAGTAATCTATTTAGATGTCCCTTATTCCTCCTTTGTCCCCAGGGAAGGCAATCTGCCTTCCCCAATTGCCTGGGGGAAATAAGGTCTGAAGGAATTATCTCAGGATGAATTATTTCTAACTGGGACTGACCTATTGAGATGAGCTAATGTTCAGAGCATAAACAGAACTTCCCAAGAAAAATACCAGGAGGGGCCTTGCCTTGGGATGCCCCAAGGAAAATCCGATTTGCCGTTTCCTTTTCAGTCTCGTGACTTTGTCATCCGAGTGAGGGGGGGCATCCTGACGGCTCCCGGCACATATCCCTGTGTCTGTTGTAAGGCAACATTGGAAAGGAGATAGTCTTGTGGTTAAGACTTTGGTTTGAAAGATAGCCTGGGCTGAAGTTCACTATGAAGTCTTAGTTCAACTTAATAGTGGGGTGAAAGTGAAAGTAGCTCAGTCCTGTCTGACTCTTTGCGACCCCATAGACTATACAGTTGATGGAATTCTCCAGGCCAGAATACTGGAGTGGGTAGCCTTTCCCTTCTTCAGGAGATCTTCCCAACCAGGGATCAAATCAGGGTGACTTTGGGCAAATTGTTTAACTTCATCAGTCTTCCATTTCCTCACCTTTAAAATAGTGTTGTTGTGGAAAGCAAATGAGATAATACATGAGAAGCATTTATATTAGCATTAGTACCTGTACACAGTAAGCTTTCATTACATGGTCTTCATTATTATGCCCTAGTATAAAGTTTATATTCTATTTGCTAACTACCAAAAATTTTTTAAAACTACTTATGGGTCAAAAAAAAGAAATCTTTGGAAATTCCCTGGTGATCATGTGGTTAGGTCTTGGCACTTTTATTGCTCAGGTCTGGGGTTCAATATCTGATCTGGGAACTAAGATCCCACAAGTTGCATGGTATGGCCAGAAAAAGAGAAATTGACTTATGGTTACCGAAATGAGCTAAAAATCTAGGATATCCCCAATAAGCCCACAGATACACCAAACTGAAAAAGGGATCCTGACAAGTCCAGATTTTTCAGAAGGGCCTCTAATACTTTACATATGCTGCAGATAAGCTGAAATTACTAAAGCTATTTACTCCTTTTCTTCCTTCTGGCAATGTGTTGGAACCAGGATGATAGTATATACTTGAGAACAGTTACTTAGTTGCTTCTCAGCTTGTAGATGATGGCCTTGATTCTTGCAATAGTTAAACTCTAATGTTGGCTTGGGAACTTTAAACTAGGAGCATACTCAGTCATTCCTGTGGAGCTGAGAAAGAAGGCAAGACAGCCGCAGGCAGCAAAAAGCACAGAAGATAGCAGGCTAAGTGGGGGATGACACACCAGATCTAAAATTTCTTTTCAGAATTATTGTCCCAAGTGGCTGCTAAATCTTGAGTGTTCAAGTTTAACTCTTGGAATAGCAACAGTATGAAATGTAATAGCATGCAGATGTGGAAGTGGTTACTATTCTCCTGAAAGTTGGAAAAACTCCCCAATGTTGATAATGTCAAAGCATCCTTTAGGATCCAAGCATTGCTGCTCTCATTTTTAAATTTTTATTGCAAACAAGGAACTGACTGAACCCTCCCTGGTCTCACTGTGGATCTTCCTCTTTTCCTTAACTTCTTAATGTTGCAGTACCCCTGTGTATTACTTAGTCATTTTAGTATATTTGGAATTAAATCTATTATGGTAATCTATTTGTCTTACTCTTCTGTGTTACTTCTGTCTCATTTCTTACATTATTTTGGATTGATGTTTTTCTCAATTATTCCAGCCTCTACGATGACTTCCAAACAGGACTGGAAGTAGGGTGAGGGGAAGGAGGTAATTGCCTAAGTTGCCAAATTTATGAGGGGATCAAAACTCAGAAATCAAGATAAATAATATTCTTACACATTGTTTTTAGAAAGCATAATGAATGAAAGACTTCCACTGCCAGAGAGTAGATGTACTTTTCACTATTTCTCTCGCTAAGCACAACAAAAAAATCCCCTATACCTTATGTAAAAAACAAACATAAGAAGACTGAAAGATAAACAGAAGAAAGAAGGCTGAGTCGGGATCTCAGAATCTGAGAAACAACACACTGGTAAGTTTCTGGAATTTTCTTTTGGCCTATATATCCCAGATTTGTAGGCAAAGAACCCAGCAAATCAGAAGTGCCAGTGAGCCTTAGGGAAAAAAAGCCTGCTCAACAAAACCCTGCTGTCTCTAGTTGAAGCACCCAGACAGGGACAGCTTCACAAGACATAAAACTTTTACGGGGGAAAAAAAAAAATCACTCTACTGAAGCCAAAACATCACAGGAAAGAATGTGGTTCCATCCTACCCACAGCAGCAAAGCTGAGTGAGGAGCCTAGATGTTTGCCATCTCAGGGCCATAATGAGGCACCCCAATTCCTCTTCTCTGATGGGGTGGTGTCAGATAAGGTCAAGCAAGAGCCCAGACTTTTATGCACACCCAGCAGTAACAAAGCCCCCCTGTCTCTCTCCTTGGGGTGATGTTACAGGAGGCCTAGAGGAGCATCAGGACTCTCACTATTACTCAGCAGTAAGAGACCACCTCCATGGCCTTGTCAGTAAGACCATGTAGGGAGCAGAACATCTGTTCCTGCCCTATGATGACAAGGATCACCCTCCTCTTTGGGTGTCAGTGGAGGCCAAGTGAGGAACCTGGACTTCTACTCCCATTGAGCAGTAGTAAGGTGCTCTTTTCCTTTGCAGGAGCTGTGTCATTAAAAAAATGAACAAACAAACAGTCAAAACAGAGGGTTTAAATAAAATCCAGAGTCTTATAACTTGTAAAATAGCCAAGTTTCAATTTTAAAAGTTACTCATCCTAAGGAAAAAAAAATCACTTATCCTACTAAGCAAGAATCAATAGATCTCAAACTATTTTCAATCAATAGATGCCAACGAAAAGATGACAGAGATGTAAGAATGAGTAGACAATTTTATCCATGATGAAAATGTTTCAAGAAGCAATTATGAACACGGGTGAAATAAATGAAGAAAAATACAACGCCTCAGCAAAGTAATAGAAGATATAAAGAAGAACCGAATGAAAATTTGAGAACTAAAAATTCAATAACTGAAATAAAAGGCTCTATGGATGGGTTCAGCAGAAGAACTAAGAGTACAGAGAAAATAATCAGTGAACTGGAAGATGGAAGAATCAAAATACAACCCAATTTGAGGAGCAGAGAGAAGAAAAGTCAAAAAGAAGAAAGAAAGAGAGAACAAAGCTTCAGGAATCTATGGGGACTGCAGCAAAAGATTTAATATTCATGTCAGCAGAGACCCAAAAGGAAAGAAGAAAGAGTGAGGCTAAAAAAGTATCAATACTTGAAGAACTAATGGCTGAAAACTTCTCAAACTGAGTAAGAGGTGTAAGCATATGGACTCAAGATGATGCGCAAACTCCAAACAGGTAAGTCAAAAGAAATAAAAATCAAGATACATCATAATTAAATTTAAGAAGGCTAAAGACAAATTCTTAAAAGCAGCCAGAAAAGAAGTAAAAACTTAGATGGGAAAAGCAATTCAGATGACTGTAGATTTCTCTTCAGGAATCAGAATGTTGGAAGGATGTGGCATAATATTTTTCATATTCCTTCTGTTCTATTTGCTGGCTCCTTTTGAGTTTCCAAATACATGTATATTAGACTTTCTATTTGCATTCTCGATGTTTTTTTCTTTTTTCTCTTTTTAACCTCTTCTGTATTTTCCATCTCTTGCTTTTCTCCTTGCTTTCACATGGACATTTTCTACTGATTTTGCAGCTCACTGATTCTCTGCTCAGGTGTGTCTAATCTTTTAATTTATTGAGTTCTTAATTTGGTTGTTATTTATTTTTAGTTATTTTTACCTTTTTGTTACCACTTCAAATTCTCTAAGTTTCTCAATCTTGTCTTTAATTTTCTTGTACACATTAAGAGTGGTTATTTTACAGTCTATATCTCATTGTCTAGAGACTCTGTTTTTTTGTTGCTTCTCTTGATTTTTTTATAATGTTGTTTTATTTCCTTATTTCTTAATTATTTTTTCTTGAATGCTGATATTCTGTGTGAAAATTTTTATAAATAATTTGAGGCGTACTATGACTTTATCTTCCTCTATGAAGTGATTTACTTTTGCATTTGGCAGGCAGCTAGGGACATTGGTAACTGGGATAAGCTTTTCCAGTGTCAGAGACAGAGATGATTCAAACATTTTGACTTCTTGCCCTTTGAGGAATAATCTACTTCCTGTTCTCTCTTAATCCTAGGGCATAGGTTCTTCTGGTGGCTCAGATGGTAAGGAATCTGGTTGCAATATGGGAGACCCGGGTTCAATCCCTGGGTCAGTAAGATCTCCTGGAGAAGGGGATGGCTGCGCACTGCAGTATTCTTGCCTGGAGAATTCCATGGACAGAGAAGGCTGGCGGGCTACAGTCTGATTACGTATCTTTGGTAAACTTTGGGGCTTCGGTGATGGTTCAGACAGTAAAGAATCTGCCTGCAATGCAGGAGACCTGGGTTCGATCTCTGAATTGGGACGATTCCCTGGAGGAGGGCATAACAACCCACTGGTATTCTTGCCTAGAGAATCCCATGGACAGAGGAGTCAGGCGGGCTATGGTCCATGGGGTCACAAAGAGTCAGAAATGACTGAGTGACTAAGCACAACATAGGTTCTTAACTCACATCAAATCCTCTTTGTTAGTATTCGGATTTGTTCTCATTGCTCATTTCTGGAATGTTATCGCCAACCACATATACATTATCACCAAAGACTTCTTTAAATATTCCATAATTGTCTATGCTGGTAATATTTTGTCCTTCCTTGAGCCAGACAGAGTTAAAGGGGAAGTAATGCCTATGTCCAGGCTAGCCTGATGACGATTGTGATAAATGAGAGGGTTTTTTTAGGTCTAAGTGAAAAATCTCTGAGTTAGAGTAAGGGCACATGGGTTTACTATGAGGCTCCCTCACTCGCCACTATGTGGTACTTCCTTTTGTAAGATTTAGAGCCCAGAGCTTTATTTTTATTGATAAAGACAGCACTTTCTTATATGTTCACTGATTTCTTCTGAATCTTTTAAACTCCTATTTTGTTTTTATCCCTCTGAGGATCAGGCAAACAGAGTCCAGCAGTTGATGTCAGTCAAAAAAATATACATATACATATAACATTATAGTGTGTATAAAGAAAGACATTTAGGATTGTGTTGTGTGACCAGTCTGTTTATAACCTGTAGAAGGGAGGAGACCTGGAATGGTCTTAGATACTCTTAATTTGGACGGACTTTCACCCAAATAATTTGCCTTTCCCTAAAATACTCATGACTGATAATTGCACTTCATAAGATGACACTAACTAGAAGAAAAGTGGTAAAGTAGCTTTTTCAATACATCTGGAACCTTTATTGAAATAAAATGATAGGAGTAGCAGAATGGGACATGGAATTAATTGAAAACTGAACAGTAAATGGAGTGAAAAAATTAAGCATTTTCCCCCTGGGCACTAAAGTATTTCAATTTAGTATCTGTTACTGGCCAAACCATTGTTGTTGTGGCCATTGGTTTGATTTGAGAGATGCATGCGCTGGGCTTAAGAAAGCTTCAGGTTTGCCTAATACTGAAATAGCTGGGTAATGTGTCTCTGTCTCCCCTTAGATGGGAAGTTTCTTAAGGATTGAGACTATGTCTTCTCTGTGGGCTTTCAGGTATCAGCAGGGCACAGCCTCTCTCATTTTTGGAGGTTTCAGGCATATTAGAGCATCAAGAAATCCTGAAACAGGTTTCCAAAAATGGTAGCCTATTTAAAAGTGTTGATTTAACAGATTTCTGATTTTTTGCAAATTAAATATAATATAGTTATGCTTTCCCCCCAGAATGACAGGATTTTTAGAAAGAAGATAATTGATAGTGCCAACCAGGGACAGAAAGTTAAGGTTATAGAATTACCGTCTTGCATTCTTGTCACTGTAGCTCTGTCTCGCAGGCCTTTCAAGTATATGAAGTCTTAATTCAGATGGACCTCCTGCTTCCTCTGACTCCAGCTCTTGCATTGGCCTTGGTCTTATTCATCTTTGTACCAGGAGCCTAGCACTCTTTGCAAACCTATGGATTCTAGCCTACCAGTATCCTCTGTCGGTGGGATTCTCCAGAGTGGGTTGCCATGCCCTCCTCCAGGGAATCTTTCCAACCCAGGGATCAGACCTGTATCCCCTGTGACTCCTGAATTGCAGGTGGATTCTTTGCCATTGAGCCACGGGGGTGGCCATTTTATATATAGTAGTGTGTATACGTCAACCCCACTCCCTTACTTTGTCATTCCCCACTCACTCTCTGGTAACCATAAGTGTGTTTTCTATATCTGTAACTGTATTTCTGTTTTGTAGATAAGTTCATCTGTACCCTTTTTTTTTTTAGAATACAAGTAATATCATATTATATTTGTCTTTCTTTGTCTGACTTACTTCACTTAGTATGACAATCACTAGGTCCATCCATGTTGCTGCAAATAGCATTATTTTGTTCTTTTTTTTTTATGGCCGAGTAATTTGTATGGAAACATGAAAGACCATGAATAGGAAACTAATCTTGAGAAAGAAAACTGGATCTGGATGAATCAGGCTCCCTGACTTCAGACTAAGCTACAAAGTTACAGTAATCAAAACAGTATGGTACTGGCACACACACATACACAAAAACCAGAAATATAGATCAATGGAACAGGATAGAGATCAGAGATAAACCCATGCACCTATGGTCACCTAATCTATGACAAAGGAGGCAAGAACATACAATGGAGAAAAGATAGTCTGTTCAATAAGTAGGGAAAATTGGAGAGCTGCATAAATGAATACAGTTAGAACACTCCCTAACACTTCACACAAAAATAAACTCAAAAGGGATTACAGACCTAAATGTAAGGCTGGATACTATGAAACTCTTAGAGGAAAACATAGGTAAAACTGTCTTTGACATAAATCACAGCAAGACCTTTTTTAATCCACTTCTTAGAGTAATGAAAAAAAAGATACAGAACCAAATTAAACTTAAAAGATTTTGCACAGCAAAAGAAACCATAAACAAAACAAAAAGAGAACCCTCAGAATGGGAGAAAATATTTGCAAAAGAAGAAAACAATAAAGGATTAATCTCCAAAAATATACAAACAGCTTAAACTGCTCAAAACAAACAAACAAACAAAAAAACCCAATCAAAAAATAGGCCCAAGATCTAAATAGACATTTCTCCAAAGAAGACATACAAACAGCAAACAAACACATGAAAAGATGCTCAACATTAGTAATCATTAGAGAAATGCAAATCAAAACTACAATGAAGGGGATTTATCCGGTGGTCCAGTGGTTAACAGTTTACCTTCCAATGCAGGGGATATGGGTGCAATCCCTGGTTGGGGAGCTAAGATCCCCAAGCTTCAAGGTCAAATATATATATATAACAGAAGAATATTATAACAAGTTTAATAAAGACTTTAAAAAGCTACAATGATTTATTACCTCACATTGGTCAGAATGGGCATCATCAAAAAATCTATAAACAACAAATGGTGGGAGGTGTGTGGGAAAAGAGTACTCTCCTACACTGTTGATAGGAATATAAATTCCCTATGGAGGAATGTAAATTCCCTATGAAGCCACTATGGAGAACAGTGTGGAAGTTCCTTAAAAAAGAAAAATAGATACATGGAGGAATACTACTCAGCTATTAAAAAGAACACATTTGAATCAGTTCTAATGAGGTGGATGAAACTGGAGCCTATTATACAGAGTGAAGTAAGTGAGAAAGAAAAACACCAATACAGTATATTAACACATATATATAGAATTTAGAAAGATGGTAACTATGACCCTATATGCAAGACAGCAAAAGAGACACAGATATCAAGGACAGACTTTTGGACTCTGTGGGAGAAGGCAAGGGTGGGATGATTTGAGAGAATAGCATTGAAACATGTATTTTACCATATGTGAAATAGATCACCAGTTCAAGCTTGATGCATGAAACAGGGCACTCAAAGCCGGTGCACTGGGACAGCCCTGAGGGATGGGATGGGGAGGGAGGTGGGAAGGGGTTCAGGATGGGAGACACGTGTACACCTGTGGCTGATTCATGTCAGTGTATGGCAAAAACCACTACAATATTGTAAAGTAATTAGCCTCCAATTAAAACAAATAAATTAATTAAAGAAAAATAGAGCTACCGTATGATCCAGAAATTTCACTCCTGGGCATATATCTAGAGAAAATCATAATTCAGAAAGATACATGAAACCCAATGTTCATTGCAGCAGTATTTACAATAGCCAGGACATGGAAGCAACCTAATGTCCATCAACAGAAGAATGGTTAAAGAAAATGTGGCACATATATAGAATGGAATGTTAGCCTTAAAAAAGGATTAAATTTGTTTTTAAACTAAACTCTTTCTTTAAAATGACTCATTTTTGACTTCTGAAAGTTAGGGTACCAAAATATGAATTTCACATTCCACTGCTAGGACTCCCAAAATTCTATTTTACACATAATTTTGCAATAAGGCAATAATATTTCTAGACTTCCAGTGCATAATTTTCCCTTGTGCTTTCCTATCATGATTAAGAAATCTTAGCTGGAAAAAATTCTAAGCTAAATTCAAAGAATGTATGAGCATGTGGAGTGAAAAGGGAGGAAGTAGACAAAATCTATACATCGATTTTGATCCCATAAAGCCAATTTGATTAGGGATAAACCAAAGGGATAATTCAATCAGGGAACTCCAGAGCCATCTTAAGTGAATGTCAGAGTAGATGGAAACTCGATTGTCCTAGAAATATCCCACACATCCCAGGGTCCCCCAGACTGGAGAGTTCAAGGCCAAGTCTCTGGGACAGTGCAAATTCGCTGGAACTCAGCTTTTATCTTCCTCTTATTCTACACACTCTAGCTAGGTGATCTCACTCTTCGTCTTGCTTAATATAAAATCAGACCCATATCTCCAGTTCAGACATTAATGTTCAGCACCAGGCTGGTGGCTCTATTGGGATGCCCATGGGGTAACCTCAAACCCGTACCTTTTACATATCAAATTTACTCCTTTTACTGAATTCTATTCTTGTTTATTGATCTCCACATCTGCCCGTTAGTAGAACAAGTCATAAATCTGAGAAGCATCCCTTTTTCTTTCCTCTTCCACTTTTCTCTCTCTTTCATACACGCAGACATCTAATCAATGTATTACCAAGTTCTATTTATATTAGGACCCTAATAACTCAGATCATTGATTAACAAAATTCCTGGAAAGCCATTTGGCAACTTTTATGAAGAGGCATATGTAAGTAATGTTATGTAAATCAAAGATACAATAAAATCCCCAATTTTAAAACTATATATATGTGTGAATGTAGGTATCCCCTTCATGGATCACAGCCTCGTCATGGGGAAGCAGCTTTCAGTCCCAAAGAAGGGCAATGCCAAACAGTGTTCAAGCTATTGTACAATTGTGCTCACTTCATATGCTAATAAGGAAATGCTCAAAATCCTTCATGCTAGGCTTCAGTAGTATGTGAACTGAGAACTTCTAGATGTACAAGCTGGGTTTAGAAAAGGCAGAGGATCAGAGATCAAACATTCGCTGGATCATAAAGAAAGCAAGGGAATTACAGAAAAACATTCACTTCTGCTTCATTAACTATGCTAAAGCCTTTGACTA
The DNA here is from genome assembly GCA_007570785.1 of Antilocapra americana. Lineage (NCBI taxonomy): Eukaryota > Metazoa > Chordata > Mammalia > Artiodactyla > Antilocapridae > Antilocapra > Antilocapra americana. The sequence goes on from ML661338.1 coordinate 15,566,087, forward strand.
TGGATCACAACAAACTGTGGAAATACCAGACTACCTTACCTGTCTCTTGCCAAACCTGTATGTGGGTCAAAAAGCAACAGTTCCTTACACGGAACTACTGACTGGTTCAAAATTTGGAAAGGAGTCTGACAAGGCTGTATATTGTCACTCTGTTTATCTAATCTACATGCAGAGTGAAAGGGAAAGTGTTTGTCCCTTAGTCATGTCCAACTCTTTGTGACCCCATGAACTGTAGCCCACCAGGCTCCTCTATCCATGATCTTTCAGGCAAGAATACTAGAGTGGGTAGCCATTCTCTTCTCCGGGGGGTGTTCCCAACCCAGGGATTGAACTCAGATCTCCTGAATTGCAGGAAGATTCTTTATTGTCCCAACCACCAGGAAAGCTGCTAAATGCTGGGCTAAATGACTCATAAGTTGGAATCAAGAATGCAGGGAGAAATATCAACAACCTTAGATATGCAGATGATACCCCCTCTAATGGCAGAAAGTGATAAGGGGCTAAAAAGCCTCTTGATGAGGGTGAAAGAGGAGAGTGAAAAAACTGGCTTGAAATTTAATATTCAAAAAACTAAGATCATGGCATCTGAGCCTATCATATCATGCAAATAGAAGGGGGGAAAGTGGAAGCAGTAACAGATTTAATTTTCTTGGGCTTCAAAATCACTGTGGAGGGTGACTGCAGCCATGAAATTAAAAGACGCTTGATCCTGGAAAGGAAAGCTATGACAAACCTAGAGAGTGTATTAAAAAGCAGAGACATTGATTTGCCAACATATGTCCATATAGTCAAAATTATGATTTTTCCAGTAATCATTTACAGATATGACAGTAGGACCATAGAGAAGGCTGGGTGCCATAGAATTGATGCTTTTGACTTGTGGTGCTGGAGAAGACTCTTGAGAGTCCCTTGGACAGCAAGGTGATCAAACTGGTCAATCCTACAGGAAATCAACCCTGGATATTCATTGGAAGGACTGATGCTGAAGCTGAAACTCCAATACTTTGGCCATCTGATGCTAAGAGCTGACTCAGTGGAAAAGACCTGGATGTTGGGAAAGACAGAATGCAAAAAGAGTAGGGAGTGACAGAGGATGAGATTATTAGGTAGCGTCACCAACTCAAAGGACCTGAATCTGAGCAAACTCTGGGAGATAGCGGAGGACAGAGAAGCCTGGTGTGCTGCAGTTCATGGGGTCACAAAGAGTTGGACATGACTCATCGACTGAACAACAATAGGCAAAACAAAAAAAGTGAACTAAAAATGCATCAAAATGTTAAAAACTCACTATCTTTTGTTGGTAGAGTAATAGACTCTTTTTCTTTTCTTCCTTACAAGGTTTAGTATTTTCTAATGTTTTACACCAAGCATGTGCTATTATTAAATGTAAATTCCATGAAGACAGATGCGTTTTTTTGTTCCCTTATGTATTTGAAGGGTCCAGACAGTGTTTTGCATATAGTAGATGTGTAATAAATAGTTTTAATTAATTAATTTAGTTTTGGCTATGCTAGGTCTTTGTTTTCTTTCTCTAATTGCGGCAAGCAGGGGCTACTTTGCATTTCAGCGCTTAGGCTTCTCATTGCACAGTGGCTTCTGCTGTTTGCAGAGCACAAGTCCTAGGCACGTGGGCTCAGTAGTTGTGACACATGGGCTTACCTGCCCCGAGACATGTGGAATCTTCCTGGACCAAGGATCAAGCCCTTGGTCCCCTGCACTGGCAGGCAGATTTTTAATCACTGTACCACCAGGAAGACCTTAATAAATATTTTTGACTTAATCTTTATAATATAAAAAATAAAATGAAGAATAAATATATTAAAATTCCCGTTTCTTGTTCTTTCTGGATTGTATATAATATCCATCCCTTCCTTTAGACCACCTGTGGCTAAAATGGTCAGCAGTGGTCATACTTGCAAAGTCATACCTGGCTCTTGATTTTCTTTTTCTGCTCAGCTTTACAAAGACTTGCCTTCTATTCTCTCCTTTCACCTCTCCCAGCAGATATTGATAGGAAGACTGGTACCAAGGAGTTTCCAGAAATTGGCATCACCATCACGGTGTAATAAGATGTTTCTTATTTTTGTCTGCCCCATCAGCCACATTAGTTTGGCATCTGTTGACAAACAAAGGTGTCTTTGTGGGAGCTGTGGGATACAGCACCATATGCCAAGGGGCTCAGGAGAAGTCTTTCCCACCGTGCCTCAGGTAAGACGCATTTAGACCTTGATTCTGGCTACGGACCCTGCAGTGATCTGTGATCTAGTGCCAGCTTCTGTTGGTGGCAGCCCAGGAGCCCCTGGAAAGCAGTGTCTTAGACAATCACCAGTGGGTGACAAGAGCCGTTTGTGGAAGTCCAGGTTTCCAGAGAAGTTCTAGCATGTCACTGGAGGGGGAAATATACATGTGTTTGTGTGCATGTGTGTGTACACGCATTGTTGAGTTTAGATGTATCAAAGGGGGTAAGAACTGAGCTTGACTGTACTTGCATCTCCCATCCCCTAAAGTAGCACAGTAAGGCCAAGAGAGGTCTTCTTGGTCTACGCACGCTCTTTTTTGAGGGAATGAGAGCCTGCGAGGGAACACTGCTTCCCCAGCTCTGACATACTGACAAAAACTGCCGGCTGTGGCAGAAGGGAGGCGCTTTGGCAGATGGCAAGGGAGCATGCGCGGAATGCCTGCCCAACTCGGCGTGCCAATGTGTCCAAACTTGAGCTTGAGTGCCACCTTTGGGAAAACCAAAGAGAGGCAGTCAGCCCTAGGCCAGGTTCATTGCAGAATCCAGTTCAGTTCAGTTCAGACACTCAGTCCTGTCCAACTCTTTGCAACCCCATGAGTCGCAGCACACCCGGCTTTCCTATCCATCACCAACTCCAGGAGCTTGCTCAAACTCATGTCCATTGAGTCGGATGTTATCCAATCATCTCATCCTCCGAGGTCCCCTTCTCCTCCTGTCATCAATCTTTCCCAGCATCTGGGTCTTTTCCAATGAGTCAGTTCTTCGAATCAGGTGGCCAAAATATTGGAGTTTCAGCTTCAGCATCAGTCCTTTCAATGAATATTCAGGACTGATCTCCTTTAGGATGGATTGGTTGGATCTCCTTGAAGTCGAAGGGACTCTCAAGTCTACTCCAACACCACAGTTCAAAAGCATCAGTTCTTTGACGCTAAACTTTCTTTATGGTCCAACTCTCACATCCATACATGACTACTGGAAAATAGCTTTGACTAGATGGACGTTTGTCGGCAAAGTAATGTTTCTGCCTTTTAATATGCTGAATAGGTTGGTCATAGCTTTTCTTCCAAGGAGCAAGCATCTTTTAATTTCATGGCTACAGTCACCCTCTGCAGTGATTTTGGAGCCCCCCAAGGTAAAGTCTGTCACTGTTTCCATTGTTTCCCCCATCTACTTGCCATGAAGTTATGGAATTGGATGTCATGATCTCAGTTTCTGAATGTTGAGCTTTAAGTCAACTTTTTCACTCTCCTCTTTCACTTTCATCAAGAGGCCCTTTAGTTCTTCTTAGCTTTCTGCCGTAAGGATAGTGTCATCTACATATCTGAGGTTATTTATATTTCTCCCAGCAATCTTGATTCCAACCTGTGCTTCATCCAGCCTGGCATTTCGCATGATGTCCTCTGCATATAAGTTAAATAAGCAGGGTGACAGTATACAGCCTTGACGTACTCGTTTCCCAATTTGGAACCAGTCCATTGTTGCGTGTCTGGTTCTAACTGTTGCTTCTTGACCTGCATACAGATTTCTTAGGAGGGAGGACAGGTGGTCTGTTATTCCCATCTCTTAAGAATCCGGAGAAGGCATATGAACTTAAGAATTCAACCACAAGAGGGAGCAAGAAGAGTGGAGTAGGTGTATCCATAGCCTGGCTGAGAAAGCCTCAGAATCTCTAGGGGGCGCTGACAGAAAACATTTATCTTCACAAAGTAAAGCCTGGTAGAGGTGATTGCCGTTTCAAATGAGAAGTCAATGATGCAACTTCAAAGAACATGAAAAATCTAGGAGGAGCATGAAAACCTGAGAGCGCACAACACACCGGGTAAGGTTAGTATATGGTCAAATTTAGAATACTCTAACGCTGTAATTTGGTGGTGTGTTAACCACTTAACTCTAGAATAAAGTTTAAAGGATGAGTGTTAAAAAATAACTATAGCTACAATAATGTGTATGAATATGCAGTATAAAAAGAGGCAAATTGTTAAAAACAATAAAGGGGTGGTAAACGAGTAGTTTTTGTATTCAATCAGTTATGTGGTTATAATCATAATCATAAAAGACTGTTCTGTCTATAAGATGTTTTATGTTAAGCCTCTTGGTAACCATAAAGCAAAAACCTACAGTAGATTCACAAATGATAAGAGAAGCAGATCAAAGCATACCACTACAAAAAAATCACCAATCCACAAACGAAGGTAACAAGAGAGGAAGAAAGGAATGAGAGAACTTCAAAACAGCCATAAAACAATAAATAAGATTGCATTAATAAGTTCTTCCCTATTAATAATCTTCTATTTGTAAATAGATTAAATTCTCCAGTCAAAAGTCATAGTGGCTGGATGGAAAAAAAAAGAACCAACTATATGCTGCCATAACAGGCTCACTTCGGATTAAATGCACATAGAAGCTCAAAGTGAAGAATGGAGAAATATATTTGATACAAATGGAAAGCAAAAGAGAGCAAAGTGAGCTATACTTGTATCAGACAAAATAGACCACACTTAAGCCAAAAGTAATGACTAAAGACAAAAATGATTATGTAACCATAAAAGTGTCAATTCATGAAGAAAGTATAACAATCAACACATACCTACCTAAAAATATTATTCAAATACTAACAGATCTGAAAGGAGAAATGGACAGTAAATTCAGGAATAGTAGATTTCAAAACCCTACTTTCAACAACAGAGAGATCCTCCAGAGAGAAAATCAGCAAAGAAACATTAGACTTGAACTATACTTTACCCTGAATGAGGCTCACAGACATATACAGAAGACTCCAACCAACACATTCTTCTATCTGAGACATTCTCCAGGACAGCTCATATCATAGGTCATAGAACAAATGTTAACAAATTTAAGAAGATTGACATTATACCAAAGACTTCATTATCACAATGGTATAAAACTAAAAATGAATAACAGTATGCCAAGTGGAAAAATAATAAATATGTGGAAATTAAGCAACATACTACTGAAGAACCAATGATCAAAGAAGAAATGGAAAGAGAAGTAAAAATATCTTAAAACAAACCAAAAAAAAAAACATATCAAAACATATGGGATACAACAGAAGCAGTTCAAAGAGGAAAGTTTATAGTGATAAATACCTTCATTAAGAGAAAAGAAAGATCCCAAGTAAGCAATCCAACTTTACAATTTAAGGAGCTAGAAAAAGAAGAACAAACTAAGCCCAAAGTTAGCAATGAAAGGAAATAAAGAACACAGCATAAAGAATGACATAGAGACCAGAAAAACAATAGAAAATAGAAAAGATCACAGAAACTAGGAGCTTTCTGTTTTTTTAAAAGACAGACAAAATTGACAAACTTTTAACTAGACTAAGAAAAAAAGAGAAAAGAAATAAAAAGTTAGAAATTAAAGAAGAAACATTACAGCTGATACCGCAGAAATACAAAGAATCATACGAAATTACTATGAACACCAACAAATATCTGGATATCCTAGAAGAACTGGAAAATTCCTAGAAACATACAACCTACCAAGAATGAATCATGAAAAAAATAGAAAATCTGAACAGACTGATAATGAGTAAGAAGATTAAACCAGTAATCCAAGACCTGCCTAAAAAGAAAAACCCAGGACCGGATGGTTTTGCTGGCGAATTCTACCAATCATTTAAAGAATGATTAATACAAATCCTACATAACTCTTCCCCACAAAAATGAAGAGAAGGGAACACTCACAGAATCATTTTATGAAGTCAATTTTACCCTGATACCAAAGCCAGATAAGGACACTGTAAGAAAAGAAAACTACAGTCCAATATCTCTGAGGAATTCAAGTGTAAAAATTCTCAACAAAATTCTAACAAACTGAATTCAGCAGTACATGAAAAGATTCCTATACCATGATCAAACGATGTTTGATCCTATACCATGATATAACGATGTTTCAAAATACCCAAATCAAAGCATGTGACACACCACATTAATAGAAGATAAGATAAAAATTATTAAATAATTTAATAGATTCATATAATAATCTGACAAAGCACAAAATCTTTTTATGACAAAAACTCTCAGCTAATTTAGTATAGAAGGAAATGCATGTGTTCTAAGTTGCTTCGGTCTTGTCCAACTCTTTGCATACCTGTGGACTGTAGCCCACAAGGCTCTTCTGTCCATGGGATTCTCCAGGCAAGAATACTGGAGTGGGTTGCTGTGCCCTCCTCCAGGGGATCTTCTCAACCCAGGGATTGAACTCTTATATCTCTTATAACTCTTATATTGGTAGGTGGATTCTTTGCCACCAGCACTGTCTGGGAAGCCCATAGAAGGAAAATATATCAACATAATAAAGGTCATATATGACAAGCCATGCTAATATCATACTCAATGGTAAGAGGTTGAAAGCATTCTGTGTAAGATTAGGAACAAAACAAGATGCCAACTTTCACCACTTTTATAATAAATATAGTGCTGGGAGTCCTAGCCACAGAAATTAGGCAAAACAAATAAACAAAACAAACAAAACAAAAACAGCAATAAATATCCAAACAGAAAAGTTAGAAGTAAACTTTCTTTGTCTGGGGATGGTATGATCTTATATATACAATCCTAAAGGCTCCACCAAAAAATTGTTAGAACTCATCTGCAAATTCAGTAAAGTTGCAGGATTAAAAAATTAACATACTGAAATCAGTCGTGTTTTAAAAAACGATACACTAACAACAAATGACCTGAAAAAGAAATAAAGGAAATAATCCCATTAACCATAGCACCAAAAACAATAAAATATTTAGGAATAAATTTAACTATGGTTGTGAAAGATCTGTATACAGAAAACTATAAAATAGTGATAAAAGAAATCAAAGAAGACACAAATAAATGGAAGAATAGCCAGTGTTCATGGATCAGAAGAATAAATATAGTTAAAATGTTCATACTATACAAAGCCTTCTACATATTAAGTGCAACCCCTAACAAAACCTCATTGACCTTTTTCACAGAAGTAGAAAAAAGTCCTAAAAATCCTAAAATTTGTATGGAATCATAAAAGACCCAAATAGCAAAGCAGTCCTGAAAGAGAACAAAGCTGGAGGCATCACATTGTACTACAAAGATTCAGTAATTAGAGCAATATCGTGCTTGCATAAAAGAAGACCGGACGAACAGAACTGATAGCCCAGGAATAAACTCAGACATGCACAGTCAGCTAATATTTGACAAGGGATCCAAAAATACTCAGTGGGGAAAGGATGCCCTCTTCATTAAATGATGTTAGGAAAAATAAATAACCACATTCAGAAAAGTGAAATCGGATCCATATCTTACTTACACCACTCTCAAAATTTCACTTGATTCCTGGTCCAGAAGGATCCCCTATGCTGTGGGACAACTAAATCCATGCACCACGACTACTGAGCTCAGGTGATGCAGCTCCTAAGGTCCCTGTGCCTAGAGCCTGTGCTCTGCCAAAAGAGGAGTGGCTGAAATAAGAATGGGGTAGTAAACAGTACAAATGAACAGTAGCCCTCACTCACTGCTGCTAGAAAAAGCCCACGTGTAGCAATAAAGACCCAGCACAGCCCAAAACAAATAAATTGTTTCAAAAAGACTTAAACAAAAAACCTGAAACCTTAAAACTTGTCCAGGAATCATAAGGGAAATCTCCTTAACATTGGTCTTGCCAATGATGTTTTAGCATATGACACAAAAAAAACCCAGGCAACAAAAGCAAAAGTTAGTAAGTGGGGTTATATAAAGTATAATGCTTCTGTATTGCAAAGGAAACAATCACCCAAATGGAAAGGTAACCTATAGAATGTGAGAAAATATTTGCAAATCATAAATCTTATAAAAGGGCTCATATCGACATACATAAAGATCTCATAACATAATAGCAACGAAATCTAAGAAATAGTCAGAGGAACTGAACAGATATTCTTTCTTAAAGAAGACCTACAAATGACCAATAAGCTACAAGAAAAGATACCAACATAACTAATCACAAGGGAACTCTAAATCCAACCACCATGGGATAGAACTTTACACCTGTTGGAATGGCTGTCACCAAAAAGACAAGCGGTAACGAGCGTTTGTGAGGATGTGGATGTGTACTGCTGATGGGAAGGTAACTTGTTGCAGTCATGAGGGAAAGTAGTATGGAGGTTCCCCAAAAAGCTAAAAATGGAATGATTATATGATCCATTCATCCCCCTTCTGGGTATGTATATCCAAAGGAAACAAAATCAGGATCCTGATGAGATATATCTACACTCCCATGTTCATTGCAGCGTTATTGATAATAGACAAGATATGGAAACAACCGTTGTGTCAGTCAACAGATGAATGGACAAACAAGACGTGGCGCGTGCATGCCTGTGCTAAGTTGCTTCAGTCACGGCGGACTCTTTGTGACCCTACGGAGCGTATCCTGCCAGGCTCCCCTGTCCATGGGATTCTCTAGGCAAGCATACTGGAGTGGATTGCATGCCCTCCTCCAGGGGATCTTCCCAACCCAGGGATCGAACCCACACGTCTTACATCTCTTGCATTGGCAGGCAGATTCTTTACCACTAACTCCACGTATATATACTCAGTGGAATACGACTCAGGCGTGAGGAAAAAAGAAATCCTGCCATTTGCAACAACATGGGTAGACCTTCAGGGCATTATGCTAAGTGAAATGTCAGGGAAAGACAAATACTATATGGCCTCACTTACATGAGGGATCTAGAAAAGCTGAACTCATAGAAACAGAGTAGAATGATAGTTGCCAGGGCTGGGGTGTGGGGGAGAAGAAGAGAGCTCAAAGGGCATACTGTGAACTTAAGAGGTGCCAGGAGAGTAGATCTTAAATGCTCTCATCGGGAAAAGAAATGGTAATTATGAGAGGTGATGTAGATATTAACTAATGCTCCCATAGCAATTATTTCACAGCATGTAAGTATATTAAATCAATACACTGTATACCTTAACTTACAAAATATATGTTCATTATAAATCAATAAAGGTTGAGGGGAGACGGGAAACAAAATGTTTTCACTTTCACTCTTTGAGAAAGCGAAACCACTTCCCTGGTGGCTGAATTTGGTTAATTGGTTAATCCTTTCAGGATTGAGCCTGTAGCTTTAGGCCGCTTCAAGTTCTAGGTCTGCCCCTGAGCCACAGCGTTTGGGTTTGTATCAGGGGCAGGCAAACCACAGTGTTGACGCCTCAACCACAGTAGAGCCTGGCTTGCTGCTGCCCCCTAGAGGTGAGTGGGTGGCAAAGGACCCACTGCTTTATTCCAGAAGGAGGGAGCCCCAAACATTCAGCCTGGAGGTTAACAAAGGCTGAAACTGGCTGGACTATTGAAATCCGTCACACCCGGTCTACTCCCCTCAACCCTCTCCAAATAATTGAGTCAGGCAAGAGGAAGGGCCAGGCCCGGCACTGGGAGGGTGGGCTGAGATGGGATCCTTCAGCTGAGGTGCCAGATCTGAGCCCTTTCCTAGTCAGTACCATCTCCCTACTTGCATGGATGAGAAACGAACATGACATAGAAGGTGGACAGAGTGGATCTTCTGGCAGGAACCCAAGTCTAAACTGTGTGGGAAATTTGTGGGAAAACAAAAATTGTTTTTGTTTTACTTGGCTTTTGCAAATGAATTTTGTTGGCTGTCGGTTTTAGAGGGGGTGACTCTAGTGGAGAAAAGCGTGCCTTGTAATTTTGGTTCAACTCTCAAGTCTACAGAATTTTTTGACCCAAAGTTTCCTTTCCTCTCCCTTTTTCTTTCTTCCAACTTACTTTTCTTCCCTGCATTCTCCTGCTCTGATAGCTCTGAGCCTCTGCACCATCGTCATATTTTCTAAGCCTAAAGCCAAGACCCTTGTAGCATTTGAGGGATATGGCATAAATGTTGTTTAGTCAGTAAGTAACGTCCAACCCTTTGCAATGCTATGGACTGTAGCCAGCCTGCCTTTTCTTGTCTGAATAGCCAGACAAGAATATTGGATTGGGTTGCCATTTCCTCCTCCAGGGGATCTTCCCCACCCAGGGATTGAACCTGAGTCTCCTGCATTGGCAGGCAGAAGAGAGAGGGAAGAGGGAAGGGTTGACTTGAGACTTGGAGGGAAAATTCTATGATCTGAAGCTGCTAAAATTTTCTGAGAGTCAAACACTACTTTTTTATTTTCTTCCTCTTGCTGTTCACTTCCTCTTCCTGTTCCCCTTTCTGCTTCCTTCTTCCCTTTTCAGGGAAGGGGTGTGAGTAAATGAGGAGAGAACAAGATTAATCATGAAGTCTTTGTCTCTCTGATGATTTTTCCTTTTTGGTCTAGCGAAGGAACTGTGCTTTGGTCTGTAGTAGTTTCAGGTCCTTTCAACTGTCCACATTCACTCCACCACTAGGCTCAGCCCCTCATCACATCATACTCTGAATGCCCCAATCTCTGGGCTACATCAGTGCCTACCAGGGATCTGAGCAGCTCCTTGATTCTACCCCAGGATCCCTGTGTTTAAAAGATTAAGGCAAATGAAAGACATTTAAATATCTTTATTCAGTTCAGTCACTCAGTCATGTCTGACTCTTTGCAACCCCATGAACTGCAGCATGCCAGGCCTCCCTGTCCAGCACCAACTCCTGGAGTCCACCCAAACCCATGTCCATCGAGTCGGTGATGCCATCCAGCCATCTCATCCTCTGTCGTCCCCTTAACCTCCTGTCCCCAATCCTTACCAACATCAGGGTCTTTTCTAATGAGTCAACTCTTCACATGAGGTGGCCAAAGTATTGGAGTTTCAGCTTCAACATCAGTCCTTCCAATGAACACCCAGGACTTATCTCCTTTAGGATGGACTGGTTGGATCTCCTTGCAGTCCAAGGGACTCTCAAAAGTCTTCTCCAACACCACAGTTCAAAGCATCAATTCTTCGGGGCTCAGCTTTCTTCACCATCCAACTCTCACATCCATAAATGACTACTGGAAAAACCATAGCCTTGACTAGATGGACTTTTGTTGGCAAAGTAATGTCTCTGCATTTCAATATGCTATCTAGGTTGGTCATAACTTTCCTTCCAAGGAGTAAGTGTCTCTTAGTTTCATGGCTAAAATCACCATCTGCAGTGATTTTGGAGCCCCCAAAATAAAGTCTGACACTATTCCACTGTTTCCCCATCTATTTTCCATGAAGTGATGGGACCAGATGCCATGATCTTAGTTTTCTGAATGTTGAGCTTTAAGCCAATTTTTTCACTCTCCTCTTTCACTTTCATCAGGAGGCTTTTTAGTTCCTCTTCACTTTCTGCCATAAGGGTGGTGTCATCTGCATATCTGCGGTTATTGATATTTCTCCTGGCAATCTTGATTCCAGCTTGTGCTTCCTCCAGCCCAGCATTTCTCATGATGTACTCTGCATAGAAGTTTAAGCAGGGTGACAATATACAGCCTTGATGTACTCCTTTTCCTATTTGGAACCAGTCTGTTGTTCCATGTCCAGTTCTAACAGTTGCTTCCTGACCTGCATACAGATTTCTCAAGAGACAGGTCAGGTGGTCTGGTATTCCCATCTCTTTCAGAATTTTCCCCAGTTTATTGTGATCCACACAGTCAAAGGCTTTGGCGTAGTCAATAAAGCAGAAACAGATGTTTTTCTGGAACTCTTTTGCTTTTTTGGTGATCCACCAGATGTTGGCAATTTGATCTCTGACTCCTCTGCCTTTCCTAAAACCAGCTTTAACATCTGGAGTATTAGAATGGTTTATTTAATTTGTGGTGGAAAGATGTGTGAGAAAGGAAAAATGTAAAATTTCAAGATAAGGTGCTGAGAGACAATTTTCATCTTTTAACCTTATGATCTCATCTAAAAACCCTGATAAAGGGACTTCCTTGGTGATCCAGTGGTTAAGAATTCACCTTGCTTAATGTGAATTGCAGGACACATTGATCATCGACACTTCTAACGCACTTGTGGCCCCGGATTCCTCCTGGGGCTACACCTGTCTGAGTGTTGCTTGACTATAAAAAAAAAAAAAAAAAAAGAATTTGCCTTGCAATGCCGTGGATGTGGGTTCCATCCCTGGTTTGGGGCAACTATTCAGGCCACGTACACAACAAAGATCCTGTGTCTGGCAACTAAGACCCCAGGAAAGCAAATAAATAAGCATTAAAAAAAAACTAATAAATATAAAACAAACATTCTCAAAATATCCTGCAAACAAAAAGAAAAATTTGAGTATTTACATGTTATTAAGGAAATCTAGATTTATTTCTCTATGATTGTTAAACAGATTGCAATAAGTAAACATAATATTGACTGGTGCCACTGTTGTAGTTCTTTTTATGGTTTTTAGGAACAGAAATGGAATAGCTCAATCATGTAAATGTAAAATAATTCATTAGGGGATAACACATAACTTGTGGGGTCTCCCCCCAGGGTACCACCCAGCAGCCATGAGGGCCTCAGTATGCGGCTGGGGGCTGGAAGCTGAATGCTGCAGAGCCAGGACCCTGCATGCTGTGCCTGGACACCCAGAGTCCCTGGTGCCTGCAGGTGGAGTACCTGACTATGTGCCTGAGCCAGAGAAGGCATCCACTTACTACAGCCTGGAAAACATGCATTTCCATTTAGCTTTCAACTTTCATCTGAGCCTTTGGTAGCCTCATTCATCGGGAAATATGCAACTATTCAGTACCGTGTGATAAACCCTGTATTGAAAGCTCAAGAGAAAATAGTTGGCTGTTGCTGTTTTTTAATGAATTAACTTTTTCCATTTTATTTATTTTTAATTGGAGTATAATTGCTTTACCACGTTGTGTTAGTTTCTACTGTACAACAGCATGAACCAGCTATATATATGCATATATCCCCTCCCTCTCGAGTCTCCTTCCTATTCTCCCACCCCCCACTCCCTGTTAGTTTTTCCCCTCTGGTCCAATTTCACTGAGTGCCAAGACTGAAGGAAAGGGATCCTGCAATGGAGAAGCTATTCCAATCTACACAGAAGTAGAGAATTGTTGCTCTCGTCTGACTGATCCCAACGTGGCCGTTTTCCAGATGCAGACGTACCTCGCCAACAGGAAAACAAAGACTGTGAGGCTGGAGGTGGCCAACGTGACTGGGAACCACATCGCCTCCAGGAGCACCGACAGCTGGAAAGGGAAGAGCCTTAGGATCCCGTCAGTGACGCCAACCATCCTGAACTGCTGCAGCATAAAGGGGACTACTATTAGCTGTGTCTGCTCACATTCCTGGTGCTAAAACTGATGCTTGAGCTGCTGTTAGTGATTAGCATGATTTTATACTAATGGTTTTGGAATCAGAACTCCAGAATATCCAGGTGGTTCATATGAGCTGGTTGACACTGACTCTGCCAGATCGGCTGGAAACACCGCCAAACTATGAAGATGTGGCATGGGAAGAATTCTCTAGACACACTTCTTACCTTCAACCCCCTGTGATGGGGAGTCATGCCACCCTTTGTTTGCCTTCCCTCAGGAATCAGATTTCGGACTCTGCCTCTTTATTCAGAGGTAAATTCACACCCTAGAGATGTAGAAGAGACCTGGCCTGTTTTCTTCATTCTCTGAATGTATTTCAGAAATCACTGTGTTCATCATCAGTGTTGGTTCTTTTTGAGGAACATTAGACTGTTGGTTCTTTTTGAGGAAAAGGGAGGGAAGATAAGCTTAAGGACATAAATTTATATCAACAGTGAAGATGACAGAAGTTAAAGAGTTTGTAACTTACCATGGGGCAACAAGATTGATCTTGAGTCCCTTTTGAATGAGAGGGCAAAGATGTGAAAAGACACAGAATGTAATGGAAGTCCTGATATGATAAAGTGGAGGGGTGCCTGTGTTGACCCAAGAGAAAGTGCCTCTATATAGTGGAAACACTATGTGAGCATATCTTTAAGAAGGTTTCTCAAAGTGAAAAAGCTGTATCCTAACCTTTAAGGTGGTATAGATGCATTGGGAGAAGATAATTTTGGAGAATATAGCAGCACAGGGGTGTAAATGAACAAGAAAGGGGTCCACTCTAAATACAAAGTGAGGCACTCTGGTGTCAGGGTCTTCACATTCCACAGGACAACTGGAAAAACCATAGCTTTGACTAAATGAACCTTTGTCAACAAAGTAATGTCTCTGCTTTTTAATATGTTGTCTCGGAGCAAGCAACTTTTAATTTCCTGGCTGCAGTCACCATCTGCAGTGATTTTGGAGCCCAAGAAAATAAAGTCTGTCACTCTGTCCATTGTTTCCCCATCTATTTGCCATGAAGTGATGGGACTGCATGCCATGATCTTAGTTTTTTAAATGTTGAGTTTTAAGCCAGCTTTTCCACTCTCCTCTTTCACCTCCATCAAGAAGCTGTTTAGTTTCTCTTTGCTTTCTGCCATTAGGATGGTGTTATCTGCATATCTGAGGTTATTGATATTTCTCCCAGGTAAGCTTGATTCCAGCTTGAGCTTCATACAGCCTGGCATTTTGCATGATGTACTGCACATAGAAGTTAAATATGCAGGGTGACAACATACAGCCTTGATGTACTCCTTTCCCAATTTTAAACCAGTCTGTTGTTCCATGTCTGGTTCTGTTTCTTCTTGACCTGCATACAGGTTTCTCAGGAGACAGGTAAGGTGGTCTAGTATTCCCATCTCTAAGAATTTTTCAGTGTGTTATGATCCAAAGTCAAAGGCTTTCGTGGTCAATGAAGCAGAAGTAGATGCTTTAAACTAATAACCTTACATGAATTGAAGATATGTGTACAGAAAATTATGTCACATATTACAAGTCTGATACAAAACCACATGTAGAAAATAAAATAGTTCTTTAATAGGAAGAATTGCAGTAGAAGTAGGGAGAGCAGAGAGAAAGAGGAGCCCAGAATAATAGAATGAATATAATTACATAAGAAAAAATAAGAGTTCTACAAATAACAAAAAAGAATGAGAGAAAAAAGTCTTGACAATGTGTCATTAACTCAATGCATTTGTGAATTAGATATGAAAACCATAGTATATATGAAGTCTTTCTTTGATTCAGATCATCTACTGTAAAAAAAAAAAAAAAGGAATATTACCATTCTAAGGAGGCGAGGGACTCTCCTTTTCCCCACCACTACATGATCACTTCGTTTCTCTTTTCCCTTCCTGAAGTGAAAGCAAGAGGACCTGGAATCTCAGACCAACTCGAGCATGAAGCAGCTGTGGGTTTTGCCAAAGGTGGAAAGTGGCTGAGCCTTCTCTCTAATACCAGCCCACCCTCTCTCATCTGCTCAAAGAGAAACTGAACTGTGATTTGACCAGTCCTGCCTCTCAATCAGAGAGGCTTCTTCCACTGAATGGAAACTGCCAGGGACCCTCATCTTCTCCGCTCCCCCCGTCCTTTAACCCAATCATCAAAAACCACTCAGAACTTCTATGCCTCTCCCAGAAAGATGTAGTTATCGCCTCAGTCCCCAGAAACCCTGAGGTAATTTGCAAGGCAAATGAGTATCTATCTCACCTATCAACACCAAGGATTCCCAAAATCAAATCAGGCAGGCAGTATAAAAGGCACACTCCGCACCCAGCTGAATATTCAACCTTTCGCGCCTGTGCTTGGACCCGCTGCGCTCTCGGCCTGGTGAGGAGGTTGAAGCCATGGAAGCGCAAGCACACTGGCCGGGGGAAGCGCAGTCTTGGAGAAGCGCACATCCCGAGCCCCACCTGCCTCCGGGCCTGAACCGAGAGCAGGCCTGGGCCTGGGCTCTGGATAACTTCCCCGCGCTGAGCCGCCCCTCCTGCCTAAGCCCCGAGTTCTGCGGGGACCCGCACTACTGCGCCTGTGGGCTGCCGCGCCACGCTTGCCCGGGACACGCGGACGGTCCCCGCGTCGAGAGCGGCCAGAAACGCTGGCGAGACCCGCAAGTCCAGGAGCCGGCTGCTAGTCCGGGATGGAGCGACAGTCCCGTCAAGAAGAGGCCAAGGCCACGCAGCGCCGGGCCCAGGAGGGTCTGAACAGCCGGCAGATGCCTGCAGCTGAGGAGGCCGCCAGACCCGCGGCCAGATCGCCTCCAGGAGCCCAGGAAGCCCCCCACGCCACCCCACCCCATACAGCCCAAGCCTGCGGAAAACTGAGACTTGAAACCCGATGGAACCCGGCAAGGGAAGGAATAGCAGCCTCCTGTCCGGCTCACAGCACCCCTTCAATCGCTGCCCTGGACTGGAGCCTGAGTCACCTTGGCAGAAGCCTCATTTAACTTGGCTGGACTTCTCCTCTGGGCCCCCTGCCTTGCTCTGGAATGAGCCTGGAAATCTCTTTGGGTAGAGCATTCCTTCTTTATCATTTTCCTGTTTTCCTGAATTACTAACAGGCTTTTCAGTTAGAAATCTCTCTTCTGCTTTTGAACTGTGGTGTTGGAGAAGACTCTTGAGAGTCCCTTGGATTGCAAGGAGACCAAATCAGTCAATCCTAAAAGGAATCAACCCTGAGTATTCATTGGAAGGACTGATGCTTGAGGTGAAACTCCAATACTTTGGCCACCTGATGCAAAGGGCCAACTCACTAGAGAAGACCCTGATGCTGGGAAAAATTGAAGGCTGGAGAAGTGGGTGACAGAAGATGAGATGGTTGGATGGCATCACCAACTCGATGGACATGAGTCTGAGCACACTCTGGGGAGATGGTGATGGACAGGGAAGCCTGGTGAGCTGCAGTCCATTGAGTCCCAAAGAGTCTGACACAACTGAGTAACTGAACAACAACAACTTCTGGAAATCCATGCTTTCTTAAGAAATTTCCTTGTAGCTATACTTAGGTCATGCTTCTTATGTTAATTCCAATTGTGCCCAATGATTAAAATGTAACTTCTTAATCTCTGTCTGTGGAATTGATTTGGGTGGGTGGATGGGTGGGGTGTGTGCGGGCTCTGTGGCTGAAAAGGGAACGGTGGCCCAGGTAAGGGTTCATTAAAATTAAAGAAATGCAAAGTGAAACCATGACATCTTTAGTGGCCTGTATTAATCTTTTCTATTTGTTCAAATATTAATGAAGTCGTAACTCCCCAATACAGCTTTTGAGAAAGAAATTGAAAGAATCTTTGGAAAGCCAATATGACAATACGCATTAAACATTTCAGTATGTATACTCTTGAACCCAGAATCCCACTTCTACAAGTCTGAAATTATAGTTCAAAACTGATGGGTTTTCCAATACAAGATTTAAAAAATGATAGTCATATGTGAACAGTCCCAAACTTTGCAGCCCTAGAAATAAAATGGAAGACATAATTTTGAAAAGATAACCTGGAACCCAGTGCAGTGACTGTAACAACAGGGCTTGAACTCAAGGTGGAGATTCTAACCAAACTGCAGAGGGATACGGTGAGAGGACCACCCATGTAGGCTAAGAGAGGGCAGAATTCCAGGTCCTTTCCCTGTGGACACCCTGTGACCATCTACCCTGGGATATCCTGGCTTTTCTGAACCCCATTCAGCCACTTGATCTGCAGTATTTGGCTTCTCTGGGGCCGCAGTGGGACCAGGCTGGAACCCAAGTGTCAACTCCCAGACAGGCCTTTTTGGGAGCTTCCAAAGCACTAGGGACACAGAGCAAGCCTCTGAGTCTTCATTATTTCTCTGCTGCTCAGTAGTTCCCACCCTCCCAGAAGTAGAGCACTCTCCTGAACCTCTGCTTAGCTCCTGGAGGTTGTCCTGACCCAAGATTCTACCCAGTGAAGGAAAGGCAGTAGCCAAGTTCCTGCTCTTGCTTGCAAACAACACAGCCCTCACAGCAAGACAGGTGAAGTGCCAAACCTTCACTCTGCCGTACCATGAAACAGCATGTTTGGGCCAAGAAAGAGACAAGAAGCAGAAGTCCTCTAGCCTAGGACCTCTAAGATGTCAGAAACAAGATGCTGAGAAATAGACATAGGTGTCAACCCTCAGTACACATCCTTCAAGATGCCAAGTCCAGGGGAAGGAGCAAGTTAATATCCTCTTCTGAATGACAAAACTAAGTTGAATGTGGCTTTGGTCAGATCTGATTGATTAGGTCATCCTAGCATTTGATGCTCACAGTATGTTTACCAGCGTTTCTGAGAAGCAGCAAGAAAAAACAAAGAAACAAATCTCTTCAGTGACATCTGCCCTTCCTCTGTTCAGCGTGTGGCAGGAGAATTATTTTTTTCTATGTTCACTCTTTCATTCGAGATGTCTTACGTCAGTATTGTACTACATGTGTCATGATCCTGATGCTAAAGCCATCAACCAGCAGACATGATCTGTCATATAGTGTTTGACTTTCATGGGAGGAACAGGCAGTAAACATGCCAATAAATAAGCAAATAAAACTCATTTAGTATGATAAGTGCTATCAAGAATGCTTTATAAGTGAACTGAAAGGAGGTAACTAGGAGGGTGCTATGCTTACCTTGAAGAGTCAAAATAGCATGATTAGAGACATGAGGGTGTCTTTTCAACTTAAATCTCAATAGTGTGATGGAAATGCTAGAGGAAGGAAAACCTCACCATCAAGAGAAGACATCCAAAAAAAAAAAAAAAAAAGAGAGAGAGAGAGAGGACATCCAGTTCCCAGACTCAGCCTAGAAAAAGATGAATACAGTCATGGACAGAGGGAAGGCAAATGCAGGCTTCCTATGGCCCTAGTGAGACGTATCTGGACCTTCGCATTCTCAGAGTCTTCTTTCTGAGAGGACCTGCTAGCATAAAATCATACCTAATAGACAATTATGATGAAAGATTTACATTTTGTATTAGTTTTGATTGAATAGTTGAATTACTGACTTTGCTGACCTAATCAATTATCAGATTGACCATAGGTGTAGCCAAGAGATTGATAAGGGAGAACTAGCTGGTGGTATTTGAAGGTGTATTCACATTTTCTTCTTCACTCTGTAAGATTATATGACCCCATATATCAGCTAAGCTGTTTAGTTTCCAGGTTTGTGTTTGACATTGTGTTTTTCTGGGGTAGATACAAAATAAATAAATAGAAGGAAAAAATGTTGTGATTATTTAAAAATCTTTTCCAAGACACTAGAGGGCAGTAGAGTTGGCTTTAAATATAACAGAGTAATCTGGAGTGTGTAAACTGAAGATCCTTTAATACATCATCTCCCCTCTTAGCAACTTCTGTCTAGGGAAGTTGAAAGGAACCAGTATGGTGATTTTCACCGTTTGGAGGGGGCTGCTCAGCCCGTCTGCTAAAGGGCTGCTCAGCGGGTCTCTGCCTGGGTAATGGGACTCTCCATTGGGAAACCTCATTCCTCTGTGTGTTATAGCCACCCAGGCACCTTCTCTTCTTACAATGCAAATGTTCACACACTGTTCACACCCAGACAGACATAGCTCTGCTACTTAGCACAACACAGCTGCACTCAACTTCCTATTTAATTTTAAAGATATTATAATATACTTAATAAAATTCTGGGGTCTAGATGTATATCATAATTTAAAATGTAAGAAACTTATAAAGTGATAATAAGAGCTTACCCGATAGAGTACAACCTTATCTGCAAGGTCCAAGACACCCCCAGGAAGCAGTTGTTCCTACAAACACTCCTGCTACTTTGGGTCCTACAGCTTCACGTCACTCTATGCCATATTTTGCTTTCAACAGAGCTTTGAACCAAAATTTACACACAAAAGTTTAGGTTGCATAAAATTTTGGATTTTCAAATTGCTAAAAGAACTCTAGAACTGTATATTCCAAATCCTGCTAGTGATTCTTGACAAATGGGCTTATAAAGAACCATGTCTTTCCATGAATTCAAGGGCTATTTCATTTATTTATCTAAGAATTTGAAATTACTACTGAAAAAGTGAAGATGAAATGTAAAAGTAATTTCTTTATTTTCAGTTCTTATTGATTTCATTTCTCACATACACTCTTTAAGAAATAAAGGACAAAGTAGGAAATGAAAGTACATTAATAGAGACACAGCAGTGTCAACACACAGCCAGGTCATCACGTCCTCTGGTTATGCACTGTATGTTTCACAGGCTCAAGCCTCACTGGAAAATTTTTGATTGAATCTGAAAAAGTAAAATATCACCCTGTGTTCCAATAGGTGTGAAAAGAATACTTTTGTAATTCCTTGGGACAGGTCAGGGTTACATACTGGTTGAGCCACAGCATGGGCTGGGTACAGGACATCCATGGAATCCTGGCAGGGAAAGAGAAAAAGTGTGGCTTAGGGTGTGATGCCAGAAACTAGAAAGGTAAGTTGAAAGAATCATGGGAAATAGCTCCCTGGGTAGGGAGTCCCCACTTTCAGACTCTACAGAGTTTAATCCCAGTGAAGGATTTGCCCTCAGAGGAATCACAGCAGTTGAGAAAATCTCAGAATGACTGTAGTAATGTTTGTTATTCTCTTATATGAGCTTCCATGGTGGTTCAATAGTAAAGAATCTGCCTGCCAATGCGGGAGGTGCAAGTTTGATTCCTGGGTCAGGAAGATTCCCTGGAGAAAAAAAATGGCAACCCACTACAGTATTCTTGCCTGGAGAATTCCATGGACAGAGGAGCCTGGTGGGCCACAGTAGCATAGTTGGACATGATTTAGCAACTAAACAACAAGATTTTTTTTTTTTTTTTTTTTTACAGTCCAGGTCTTTATTTTTACATCCATCAGGCCATGAATTCATAGGGAATGGGCTCTAACAGTTCAGGTTCCTTTCCATTGGTTCTTACAAGTGTGCTTCTCTGGGTGGAGCAGGCTGGTGCTTCAGCTGAACCCAAGTTCCTGTCTCTTTGGCTTCCTTCTTTTTCTGATCATTTCCCCTCACGTTTCAGGAAGCTATCTCTGCTCTTAGAGTGCTTAATATGCTCGAGAAGCACATTAATTCTCTTGGCAAGAATCTTGCCCTTAACTTGTTTATTTACAGTGATGCCAACAGCATGCTGGGTAACGTTGTAGACTCTCCCAGTTTTGCCATGGTAACATTTGTGGGGCATTCCTTTTTGAACAGTACCCATTCCCTTGATATCTACAATATCACCCTTCTTGTAGATTCGCATGTATGTGGCCAAAGGAACAACCCCATGTTTTCTAAAAGGCCTAGAGAATATGTAGGAGCCGGGTGAGGGGGGCGCTCCTCTTTCTGTTTGTGTTGGTCATTTTGGTGAATTACTGGAAGATGGCGGTTCCGGCCGAAAAGCAAAACAACAAGATCTTAAACTTGGCCTGCATTTTTCTCTCAGCTCCCCCATTTCAACCCCAGGTTTGGTGGAAACAAGAATTCTGCTGTGTTTGGTAATGAGAAGTCAGGAGGCTTGGCAAGTCGCCGGGTTAGAGTTGGGATGTAAAACGAGCCAACCGCTCCAGAATCTGGCAGCAGAAATCCCTCCTCACAAAGCTAGTCTCGAGTTCTCTCCGCGGCCCCAGCACCCTGGCTCCAGATCAGCTCGGATGTGAGAGCTGGAAATCGAGTTGGGGCGGCTCAGAGGAAGAAAGGAGGCTCCCAGGAAAGTGTCCGAGGGAGACGGGAGCTCTGCGCTGCTGGAGTCCAGGCTTCTGGATGCGTTTGGAGGGGCGACCTGCGCTGGGGGCCGGAGAGCCACGCGCAGAGGACTGGTGCCGCGCAGATGGACTGGAAGGGAAAGGGCGGGTCGAGCCCGCAGGACGGTTTCCAGGGCCAAGCGGAGTTCTCGGGGCTTCTGGCTGCGGGTTGCGCGATCTCCTGGATCCTGGCAAGTTTGACCCAGTTTGACAACAGCTGTACTGGCCCCCTGTCCGCCCGGTGTGCCCAAGCTATCTCACAACCCCCGACTCTCAGTTCAGCAAATCAGGGGATCAAAGGTCCCGCGGGAGAACTGCACCGGCCACCCCGCCCCCGCCAAAGCAGCAGAAAGACGTAATTTAACCATCAATTAAGTAATGATTAAGTAAGTTAAAAAGATACAATATATTAAACAACAGAGAAATTCCCAAATGTCTGTGAAGAATTCTTACCCGATTGCTAAATGGAGAGGTTTTCTTGTAATAGCATCTGTCGCAGGGGATCGTCCAATGAAGAGTCTCGGCGGAGAGGACGGGTCCTGGGGACAAAGGCGGCCGGAGAAACAGCCTGGGGTCTTTCCGTTCAGTGCGTGGGGCGTCTGGTGGTGTCTCTTCAGATCAGGAAAAGGGCGATGCTCCGGAAGGGTCTCGGGTTTCAGACACTGGGTTTCTCGTCTGGCAAAATCTGCCCTGGGAAGCTTTAGGGGCGTGCGGCGTCCTCCGGTCCTGAGGGCGTCGGGGACTCCTGGCCGGGAGCGGGGGTGGTGTCCGGAGCCCGAGACTCGCCGCGCGGCCCGCAGGGGCTCTGTGCTCGGGGTCCGTGTTTGGGGCAATATGGGAGCAGAAGCCTGCAGGGAGGAGAAGGTTCTTCCCGATTGAAGCCCTCCTCGTCCAGAGAGAGTTCGCCCAGCGTAGGATAGCAAGGCAGCTGCCATTTCTTAGAGTTCACTGAGAGTAGGAGCTGCCGCACCTCCGGTTCCTGGGGCTCCTCGGCGGAATCCCAGGCCTCGCGCACACAGCAGGGAAAGTGCTCCATCGCTTCAGCCGGTGAGAAGGGAAGTCTTCAGGGATCCCTTCCTTGCGAATTTATAGTGTTCTGGGCTCTTACGTGTCCAACCACAGGCTATTAGGGTGGGTAGTTGCAAATTGCTTCAGAAGGTGGAACCTGAGAAGATTAAGGGGAAATTCAATCACCTTGGATGGAATTATTAGGAGTTGATTTTGTTGATTTGAGAGGATTAAAACTTTTGTTGTTTCTTTAAACGAAATAGAGGTACCGGGGCTCTGTCAAGAAAAGCTATTGGGGAGGCTACTCTTTTAGGAAAAGTATCCTAAGTGCTTGTTAATTTTAGGTTATTATGTCCATGGATTCTCAGGGCCTTTTGTTCAGAAACAGTATCATTAGATTTTACCGAGATGATCAAAATGTGACCATCTTTGCATGAAACCACACTGCTGGTCAGACTTCCCCTTTTGGTGGTCTTCAGTTCTAAATTAAAATTGCTTCAGACTTTCAGCCAACATGTAGAAGTGCCAGGGTCAAGAGCTACAGATTCAGATGCAGACTCTTTGGTAGAAGATATTCAGCTAGTTATCTAACCTCTCTTGTCTTCATATTCTTACCTGGATGGTAGCTGAAGTTTAACATTTTAAAGGCAACTATTTTTTTTATTACATTCATTAACAAAGTTCACGTAATTAGATAGTCCCAGGAAAAATAATAAGTTGCTCCATTACAGTTATTGTTATTTTCATTGTCATTCTTAGTGCTATAACCATGGCTATTAAACAAAACATCGATCAATAGCAAATTTAAAATGTTGTCTTTTTCTGTGTTTAATCGTAGTGGTTTGCTTTTTCCTTCTAGTGTCAGATTTAAGTGAAATTGTATCTCCTTATATCCTTCCTCAGATGTTTCAGGCATTGTCTTGGCAAACATGTCAGTGCATCCAAGCCTAAATGTCCTTGATCAGTCGTTTATCTTCAACTTAGCAAAGTCAGTTTAATTCAAAGAGTTTTGAACAAGTGTGTTTCCACAACCTTCCATGAGCAAGGTACTGTGATGGGTACTGCACACCGATTTGTAGAACCTGCTCCTGCTTTGGCAGAGATGAATTTTAAGGGAAGAGCAAACTTACAGATAAGAGACCATGAGGACACAGCCAAATCTTCTTCCCTATGGCAGTTGAGTCTCTGCCAGGAAAGCAAACTCTTTGTGCCCCAGATAGATTCTTTACCACTGAGTCACCTGGGAAGCAACTGACGTGGGGAAATCTAGTAAGGACGCTGGGCCCATACTTTGGCCTTGGAGCTTTGGTGGCACCCAAACCAGAAACCACAAGTTCCGGAATTTGCTACGACTGAAAACTCTCAGGCCGCGATGAAGGGCCTTGTTTAAAGAGAGGATAGGATATAAGGAGGAAGGATATAAGGAGATACAATTTCACTTAAATCTGACACTAGAAGGGAAAAGCAAACCACTATGATTAAACACAGAAAAAGACAACATTTTAAATTTGCTATTGATCGATGTTTTGTTTAATAGCCATGGTTATAGCACTAAGAATGACAATGAGTCGTTACCCGAAGGAATCCCTCCAGCCCAGCTTGCTCAGACTAAAAAACCCCAAGCGCAAGGTTAAAGCCTGATTTTCTAGGACTGAGAAATCCCAGGCGGGGCTAACCCCCTGCTGGTCCTGAACAGGGACTCGCTTTGCTCGAGAAACTACGCGGACGAGCGCTTTCCCCAGCTGCCATTCGCAAAACACGGACTCCGGCGCCGCAACTTGTCTGGCTCCAAGCAACGAGGCACCGGAGCAAGGAACCGCGCAGGGACGCAGGAGGAGCACCGAGGCCACCGGGGAAACGACTGCATGCAAACGTGTTCTGTGATAGGAAGGCCTGGGGCTCAGCACAACCAGGGGAAGTGCCACTGGTAACAGGGGTGGGGAAGATGTCCTGGGAGAGGGGTTCGACTGTGGAGAGCTTTCCCACGCCCTGCGCTCCGGTCGAACTGGAAGGTGAGTTCTGTGCCGCACGGCGGTTTCTGGGCAACTTACTGCTTTTCCCAAGGGAAATAACCCTGGGCCGCTCAAGTAGCTGTGCTGCTTGCGAGAAAGCGCCCGACCGCGGGCGGGGACAATGGAAAAGGTTTCGTGCGCGCATTCGGAAACACTTCGGTTGGAAGGATAAACCGCCCTTCCAGTGCGCCAATCACAGACTCAGAAAACGACGTCCCGAGACGCTTAAAAGTACTGAGAAGGAGCGAGTGCACCCTGCTGCCAGCCAGCGAGCAAGCTCTGGATCATCCTTTTACATGATTTTAAAAATTATGGTTATATCAGCATGATCCAAAGCTACACAGCCCTAGAAATAAATGGTTGTGCTTAATCTCTCGTGTTCGGCTCTGCGACCCCATGGACTGTAGCCTGCCAGGCCTGGAGAATCCCCAGGGGACTTCTGTCCATGGGGATTCTCCAGGCAAGAGCACTGGAGTGGGTTGCCATGCCCTCCTCTAGGGAATCTTCGAAACCCAGGGCTCGAACCCAGGTCTCCCGCATTGCAGGCGGATTCTTTACAGTCTGAGCCACCAGGGAAGCACAGAAGAAATATAGATGTATCTGAAGGGTTGATAAGGGAGACCTAACTGATGGTGTTTGAAGATGTGTTCACATTTCCTTCCTTACTCTGTCAGATTATATGACCCCATACATCAGCTGAGTTAGTTTCTAGGTTATGACACTGTTTTTCCATGGTAGATACAAATATATGTAAGAAACATATTGTAAGTGATGATTCAAGAAGCTTTTCCAAGACACTAGTGACCAATATAATTTTAAAACAACAGTGTAAACTGAATTGTGTAAATTGAAGATTC
The DNA here is from genome assembly GCA_007570785.1 of Antilocapra americana. Taxonomy (NCBI): domain Eukaryota; kingdom Metazoa; phylum Chordata; class Mammalia; order Artiodactyla; family Antilocapridae; genus Antilocapra; species Antilocapra americana. The sequence continues at coordinate 15,591,655 of ML661338.1, forward strand.
TCTAATACATTATTTCCCCCCTCAGCAGTTTCTTTCTAGGGAGGTTGTGAGGAACCAATAACATGACTTGTATGGCTTGGAGGGAGAGGGGTGTCAGCTGGAAAGCTGCTTAATAGGTCTTTGCCTGGTTAATGGGGCTCCCCACTGGGAAACCTCACTCCTCTTGAGTGCTATAGCCACCCAGGCTATTTTCTCTCTCTACTATGCAAACGTCAATTCACTGTTCATACTGGGACAGACATATTTCTACTACTTGGTACACCAATGCTGCACCTAGTTTTGGGGAGGGGGCCACTGCTGCAGTTTCCCAATAGTCACTAGCCGGTTATCTGTTCCTGCTCTCAGGATCCATCATTTAGAAACCTAGTGTCCACTTATGGAGTTGCTTTTACATCCTCTTATTATGTGCTGTATGTTTCCCATGCTGAAGTATCACTGGAAAAATTCTATTTGAGTCTAAGGTAAAACATCACCCTGGGGCCCAATAGCTGGGTGAAAAGAATGCTTTTTGCAATTCCCTGGGGCCAGGTCAGGGTTACCTGCTGGTTGAGCCACAGCATGCAGTCTGCACTGGTCTGTGGACTCCTAGCAGGAAAAGAGTGACAGGATGGGTTTGGGTGGTATACCAGAAACTGGAGAGGTGAGGTGAAAGAATTAAAAGAAATGCCTGCCTGGGAAGGGAGTCCCCACTTTCAGACTCTCATATGCTTAATCCTGGTGACAGATTTTACCCCGAAATCACAGCAGTTGAGAGATTCTCAGAATGACTGTATTAACGTTTATTAAGCTCTGACACTTGGCCTGCCATTGTTCTCTCAGCGCCCCATTTCAACCCCAGATTTGGGGGAAATAGAGTTCTGTTCTGACTGGTAATGCGAAGTCAAGAGCCTTGGCAAGTCGTGGAGTTGGAGTTAGAATGTGAAGCAAACCTAACAGCTCCAGAATCTGGCAGCAGAAATCCCTCACCACAAAGCCAATCCCAAGTTCTCTTTTGTCCCCGGTCCTAGCTATCTGGCTCGAGGTCAGCTCGGCGTGCGAGCTGGAAATCAGGTTCATGGCGGCTCAGAGGAAGAAGGGACGCGCCCAGGAAAGTGTCCGAGGGAGACAGGAGCTCTGCGCTGCTGAGTCCAGGCTACTGGAAACGTTTGGAGCGGCGATGGGCGCTGGGGGCCGGAGAGCCACGTGCAGATGACAGGACGCCCCGCAAGTGGACTGGAAGGGAAACAGCCGCGGCGAGAGGGCAGGAGCGTTTCCCGGAAGCGGAGTTCTCAAGGCTGCTGGCTGGGCTTTGCCGGATCTCCTCGATCCTGACACGTGTGACCCAGTTTGACAACAGCTGTGTGGACCGCACCGATTCCCCCACCCCCAGTTCAGGAAATCAGGGGACTGAGGGTCCCCCGGGAGAACTGCACCGGCCACCACGCCCCCCGTGCCCGGTTCTTCCCCCAAGGTCAAAGCAGGAGAGAGAAAGACCTTGAAATTTGGTACAGTTTATTAAGAGAAAGAGAAATTCCTAAACGTCTATGAAGACGAATTCTTCCACGATTTCTAAACGGAGAGGTGCGATTGTAAGAGCGTCTGTCGCAGAGGATCGTCCAAAGAAGGGTCTCAGCGGAGATGAGGGCTCCCGAGGTCAGAGGCGGCGGGAGAGGCAGCCTAGGTCTTTCCGGCCGCTGAGAATAGGTCCGCGGCCCCCATTCTTGGGACTTGCGGTGTTGTGTCCCCAGGTCTGGAGGAGGGCGATGATCCGAAACAGTCCCCGGGGTCAGAGGTCTCGGATTTCAGACGACGGGTCCTCCCGTGGTTGCAAGATCCGCCCAGGGAAGCTTTGGGGGCGCGCGGCGTCCTCCCCTTCTGAGGGCGCCGGTGGCTCCCGGCCGGGCTCGGGCGTGGTGTCCGGAGTTGGCGGCCCGGCTCCCGGCCCGCATTTGCTCTGCCTCCCGGTCCGTGTTTTGGGCAGTATGGGCGCAGAAGCCCGCAGGGGGTAGAAAGTTGTTTCCGACTGAAGTTCTCCTTGTTCGAAGAGCGTTCGCCCAGAGTAGGATAGCAAGGCAGCTGCCATTCCTCGGGGTCCGCTAAGCTCAAGAGTCGCAGCACCTCCGTTTCCTGGGGCTCCTTTGAGGAAGCCCAGGACTCGCGCACACAGCAGGGAAAGGGCTCCATCGCTTCGCCCCTCCGCGGAGGAGAGGTTTCCAGGAATCCCCTCCTTGCGAATTTATGCTTTCCTAGGCTTATAGTCCTAATATGTGGCTGTCCTCCTGTTACAAACTGGTTCGGAAGTCCGGACCTGAGGAGATGAAAGGAAGATTCAGACTCAGCAGTAAGATATCTGCCTGCAATGCAGGAGACTCGGGTTCCATACCCTGGAGAATGAAATGGAACTCACTCCATCCAATATTCTTGCCGGGAGAATTTCATGTAGAGGAGCCTGGCGGGCTACAGTTCTTGCGGTAGCAAGAGAGTCTGAGGAGACTTAGTGACTCTACAACAGCAAGACTTTTAATCCTGACCTGTCTTTTTATTCCCGTTGCAAATTGATTTAGAAGGAGGGATCTGAGGAAGTTAAAGGAAAATCCAGTCATCTGATTGAGTTATTCAAAATTGAGTTGGTTTTTGTGGTTTGAGAGAATTAATGTTCTTGTGTTGTTTGTTTTTACAGGAATAACAGATATGGGAGCTCAGTCAAAACAAGTCCTTTGGAAAGTTACTCTTTTATGAAAAGTATCCTAAGTGCCTGACACTTTTAGGTAACTGTATGTCCATTGAGTCCCAGGGCCCTTCTGCTGGGAAAGTTCCATCAAATATTACCCAGTTGATCAGAATGAGAAATTGGTCATTTATGTATGAAATCACACTGCTGGTCAGACTCTCACTCTAGTTCTTCAATTCTAAACTAAAATTACTTCAGACTTTGAGCCAATATGTTGGTAGGGGGAGTTGGTCTAGGAATCTAGATGCAGACATTTTGGGTACAAGTTCTATCTATTATTTCTGTATGACTCAGCTAGTTACCTAACCTTTCTTGTCTTCATATTTTTATCTGGATAATAGCAAAAATTTAACAGGAAGCTTTTATGATTAATTCAATAACAAAGTCAAATAATTAGATATTTCCTGGCAAAAATATTATTCACTTACAATTGTTATTATCATTATCATTCTTAGTAATATGATCACAGATATTGAAGGCAACATCAATCAACAGCAAACTGAAAATGTCTTTTTCCATGTGTTTAATCAGAGTGATTTTCTTTTTCCTTCTAGTGTCAGATCTAAAGTGAAATTGCATCTCCGTACATCCTTCCTCATTTCTTTCAGACATTGTCTTGGCAAACATGTCAGTGCAGTGCAGTTCAGTTCAGTTCAGACGATCAGTCATGTCTGACCCCTTGAGACCCCATGAATCGCAGCATGCCAGGCCTCCCTGTCCATCACCAACTCCCAGAGTTTACCCAAACTCATGTCCATTGAGTCAGTGATGCCATCCAACCATCTCATCCTCTGTCATCCCCTTCTCCTCCTCCCCCAATCCTTCCCAGCATTAGGGTCTTTTCCAATGAGTCAACTCTTCGCATCAGGTGGCCAAAGTACTGGAGTTTCAGCTTCAACATCAGTCCTTCCAATGAACACCCCTGGGTCTCCTTTAGGGTGGACTGGTTGGATCTCCTTGCAGTCCAAGGGGCTCTCAAGAGTCTTCTCCAACACCACAGTTCAAAAGCATTAACTCTTCGTGCTCAGCCTTCTTCACAGTCCAACTTTCACATCCATACATGATTACTGGAAAAACCATAGCCTTGACTAGATGGACTTTTGTTGGCAATTAATGTCTCTGCTTTTTAGTATGTTATCTAGATTGGTCATAACTTTCCTTCCAAGGAGTAAGCGTCTTTTAATTTCATGGCTTCAATTACCATCTGCAGTGATTTTGGACCCCCCAAAATAAAGTCTCTCACTGTTTCCACTATTTCCCCATCTATTTCCCATGAAGTGATGGGACCAGATGCCATGATCTTAGTTTTCTGAATGTTGAGCTTTAAGCCAACTTTCTCACTCTCCTCTTTCACTTTCATCAGGAGGCTTTTTAGTTCCTCTTCACTTTCTGCCATAAGAGTGGTGTCATCTGCATATCTGCGGTTATTGATATTTCTCCTGGCAATCTTGATTCCAGCTTGTGCTTCTTCCAGCCCTGCATTTCTCATGATGTACTCTGCATAGAAGTTAAATAAGCAGGGTGACAATATACAGCCTTGACGTACTCCTTTTCCTATTTGGAACCAGTCTGTTGTTCCACATCCAGTTCTAACTGATGCTTCCTGACCTGCATACAGTTTTCTCAAGAGGCAGGTCACGTTGTCTGGTATTCCTATCTCTAAGAATTTTCCAAAGTTTATAGTGATCCACACAGTCAAAGGCTTTGGCGTAGTCAATAAAGCAGAAACAGATGTTTTTCTGGAACTCTCTTGCTTATTCGATGATCCTGTAGATGTTGGCAATTTGATCTCTGGTTCTTCTGCCTTTTCTAAAACCAGCTTGAACATCTGGAAGGTCATGGTTCACGTATTACTGAAGCCTGGGTGTGAGAATTTTGAGCATTACTTTACTAGCAGGTGAGATGAGTGTAATTGTGTGGTAGTTTGAGCATTCTTTGGCATTCCCTTTCTTTGGGATAGGAATGAAAACTGACCTTTTCAGTCCTGTGGCCACTGCTAAGTTTTCCAAATTTGTTGACATACTGAGTGCAGCACTTTCACAGCATCATCTTTGCATCCAAGCCTAAATTTCCTTGATCAGTCACTTATCTTCAACTTAACAAAGCCAGTTTAATTCAAAGAGTTCTAAACAAGAATGTTTTGACAACCTACCATGAGCAAGGTGCTGTGATAGTGCTGCACATCCAGAATTGTAGAACTGGGTCCTGCTTTGGCAGAGCTGAATTTTAAGAGGAGAGCAAAGACACAGACAAGAGAACATGAAGATACAGCAGAATCTTGTCCCCTGTGACAGTCGATTTACTGCCTGGAAAGAAAACTCTGATGTTTGAAAGACTAAAGCCAATATTTTGCATGAACTGAGGGAAAAAGACAATGGTAGAGGTAAAAATGAGGGAAAAGGAAACAGAGAAAAGAAGGAAAACAATCAAAATGAAAAATATGAGAAATAAGTAAATAAAGTAAGTGGATGAAAGTATGAACAACATAGGAAGTAGAGGGTTGTAAGCTCTGGTCAAGAAAGCCAATAGCGGTAAGTTGAAAGGGTTCATTAGAATATCATGGAATGGCTGCAACTGATTTTGGGGGCGAAATCTAATGAGGAGATGTGGGTTTGATCCCTGGGTTGGGAAGATCTCCTGGAGAAAGAAATGGCAAGCTGCTCTAATATTCTTGCCTGGGAAATCTCAGGGACAGAAGAGCCTGGTGAGCTACAGTCCATGAGGTTGCAAAAGAGTTGGACACCATGATTGAGTGACTAAACAGCAACAATCTCTTTTAATCTGCAAGGTTTTCCATTCTCTTTTATGTTTTCTCTTTCAATTTTCAAAGAAAATGGCAAATCAAGTACTCTGTCCTACCTATTTTTCTAAATTTCATTCATAAATAACTTTTCTGAGCACCAAGAATAGGAAATTCCACTGATCCTGTAAGCCAGCATGGAGCAAACTCATCCTTCAATATTGGGCATGTGAAATAGGAATATATCTTCCAGGTAATTATATTCTCAAGGCAGGAATGAGGTGGTTTCAAGAAGTGAAGAAAGAATGAGTATTTTATGGATTCAACAAATAATCATCAAAATGAATGTGAAATAATGTAGACAGACTTCCAAATAAAGTAAGTCCATTTTTTTTTCTGGCTATACCAAAAATAAGGATTGGTCCTTTGTCAGGAAAAAGAGTATCATGATAGAATATAGATAGATCTGTGAGAAGAGTTAACAAGGGTATGTGAGGCATGGATTAGCTCCTAGTGAGAGTCAGGGACAGTCTTAGTGTGGGACTACAGGATCCTCAAGGATCCTTCTATTCTCTATATTCAACCAATATCCAGTTAGCACAAAGGTTAAGCATTAACTTCGCTACTCATGAAGACATATGAATAGGGAAGTGGGAAATAGTTGTTAAAATGGGAGAGGGGCTCCTGCATATGCATCCTATTTTTGCCCCAGCCTTTACTGGAAAGCACTTTTTTTTTTTCAAGTATAATTCCTTGCCTGTAAGAAGTGAAATTCTGGGTCAAAATAATGTTCACATTGAATTGTTTAATGTGCTTTCCATAAAATATTGCATTTTCAAAGAGTTGTGGAGTTTTTACTTTACCAACAACAATGGATAAAATGAAAAAGTTTAATATAGGCCTCTATGGAAGTCAAAGTTATGTCATTGTTTTTCACTTTTCAGTTCATTGATGTTAAGCCCTGACCTGGTCCCAGCTCCCCTTCATGTACAGCCTTCCCCCTCACCCACACCACTTCCAGTCCTGACTCCACCCACCCAAATCAATTCCACGGGCAGATATAGGGAAGCCGGTTTTAATCATTGTGTACAACTGGAATATATAAGAAACACAGCGATTCTGAGTGCAGCTACAAGCAAGTTCCTTAAGATAACAGAGCGAGGCGGGGCCCAGGGGAGAAGAAGCCAGGCAGAAGGAGGCTTCCACCAGGGTGACTCAGGCTCCAGTCCAGGGCAGCGATTGAAGGGGTGCTGTGAGCCGGACAGGAGGCTGCTATTCCTTCCCTCGCCGGGTTCCACCGGGTTTCAAGTCTCAGTTTTCCGCAGGCTTGGGCTGTATGGGGTGGGGTGGCGTGGGGGGCGTCCTGGGCTCCTGGAGGCGATCTGGCCGCGGGTCTGGCGGCCTCCTCAGCTGCTGGCATCTGCCGGCTGTTCAGACCCTCCTGGGCCCGGCGCTGCGTGGCCTTGGCCTCTTCTTGACGGGACTGTCGCTCCATCCCGGACTAGCAGCCGGCTCCTGGACTTGCGGGTCTCGCCAGCGTTTCTGGCCGCTCTCGACGCGGGGACCGTCCGCGTGTCCCGGGCAAGCGTGGCGCGGCAGCCCACAGGCGCAGTAGTGCGGGTCCCCGCAGAACTCGGGGCTTAGGCAGGAGGGGCGGCTCAGCGCGGGGAAGTTATCCAGAGCCCAGGCCCAGGCCTGCTCTCGGTTCAGGCCCGGAGGCAGGTGGGGCTCGGGATGTGCGCTTCTCCAAGACTGCGCTTCCCCCGGCCAGTGTGCTTGCGCTTCCATGGCTTCAACCTCCTCACCAGGCCGAGAGCGCAGCGGGTCCAAGCACAGGCGCGAAAGGTTGAATATTCAGCTGGGTGCGGAGTGTGCCTTTTATACTGCCTGCCTGATTTGATTTTGGGAATCCTTGGTGTTGATAGGTGAGATAGATACTCATTTGCCTTGCAAATTACCTCAGGGTTTCTGGGGACTGAGGCGATAACTACATCTTTCTGGGAGAGGCATGGAAGTTCTGAGTGGTTTTTTGATGATTGGGTTAAAGGAGGGGAGGGGAGGAGAGAAGGATCCTCTTGGAGAGAGGTTCGTTCCCGGTCATTTCCATTCACTGGTACAATCCTCGCTACGTGGGAGTCCCACCTTCCAAAGTCGGTTGCAGTAGGAAAGGCAGCGATCGCCCCGTCCCATCAGAGCAGGGTGGCTGGTTTCCCGGCCTCTAGTCCACGGTCATTATCCACTCGGCTTCCACGCCAGCGGTTTCGGAGCAGGTCATCTAGGCCGGCCGCTGGCGGGCGTTGGGCAAGGACGGTGGGGAGGTCGGAGGGATTAAGGGACACGTTTTTTGGATTTGGAGGGCGCCCAAGGAAGCTGAAACGTCTGGGCCTTAGGAACCCTGAACTTCTGGGTAAGTTTGGGGAAGGGGTGGAGGAGTACGGTGGAGGCGGCGCCAGAACCGCGCGCAGGGCCCTGAGCTGGACTCGGGGCCAAAAGGGACCACGGCCACGGAGCCGGGGCCCTTCCCTGGCAAGCGGAGTCCTCAGGGCTGCAGACCGCCTGTCTGCTCTGCTTGGAGGTCCAGTGCGGGAGGCCGCGCCCTTTCCCCAAAGTCCCACTCCCCTCCGCCTGGTGCACAGACGACCCCAGGGTCCCACCGGCGCCCAGCCAAGCCGGGCGACCAAGGATCTCCGCCAGGAACAGGCAGCCACCGCCGTCCGTGAGCCTCGTCTTCCCAGACAAACCAGAGACTCACTCACCGGAGGAATAACGAACTGTGACATCGTTTTTCGTCATCTTTTTTGATTAGCGAAAGGAAAATTATCCGAGAACTCTGAAGGCAAAGGGCTTCCATCCTTGTGGAGCAAAGGCAGAGTTGTTACGGTAGCATTTGCCCGCGGAGATGAGGGACTCAGCGCAAACTTCGGACTCCTGGCATCCTTGGGTCTTCCCGGCCCCTGCGCGTCGGATCCGCGGACTCCAGCCTTGGCACCTGCGATGGCTTCTGAAGGCAGGAACCGCGCAAGGCTCCGTAGTGGCCCCGCTCTCGGCGCTCTCTGGATCCTCTCGTCGGTTTAGGAAACGGTGCCACCTGGCGAGGGAGGTTGCTGGGGCGGCGGCCGCCTCTCCCCTGGGCGCCTCTGGGTCCGGGTGGGGCGAGGGCGTCGGGTCCCGGGCAGGGGGGCTCTGCTTCCCGCCGCGAGGCGCTCCGGCCTCCAGCAAAGCGTCCGTTTCGTGAACTGTTCCAGCACTGGAGCCCTCAGGGACTAGAGGGCATTTCTCCATCGAAACCCGGACGGTCCCAGTAGAGCTCACACAGGGCAGTGTGGAAAGGGAGCAGCGGCCACGCGGAGTTCGCGGAGCTCTTGCCTGGCGGCTTCTAGGCCACGGAGCTTCGCCGGCTGGACCCCAGGCTCCGCCCGGAAAGTGCTGCGCCAACACGTGGCTCTCACACCAGGAGATGCAGAGTGTCTGCGATTCGAAGTCCTCAGTCCCGCAGTTTAAAAACTCTCCTCTGGCCTCCTGGAGGCCTTATCAGATAGAAGGAGGTTGGGTGGCGGCATTAATCCTAGGAGATAACCGCATCAGAAGACCTAATACTATTAATACAAAAACATACATCTCGGATAAAATTACGCAGATTAGATCTCTTCAAGATAGGTTGGATTAGGGTTGAAAATGAAAAGTACTGGTACACTGGAGGGAAAAAATGTTTTGAGTGAACACTGGGGTCTAGAAGGGCTTCTCAGGTGGGCTAGTGGTAAAGAACTCACTTGCCAATGCAGGAGATGTAAAACACACTGGTTCAACCCCTGGGTTGGGAAGATCCCCTGGAGGAGGGCATGGCGACCTGCTCCTGGAGAATCCCCATGGACAGAGGAGCCTGGTGGGCTACAGTCCATCCTGTCGAAAAGTCTGAGCAGGCAGGCAATATTCCATTGTATCTATTTATCTATATTGTCTTCTTTATCTGTTTGTTGATGAACATTTAGGTTGCTTCCATGTCTTGGCTATTATAAATAGTGTTGTAATGAACTTCAGGGTGTATCTTATCTAAGTGTGCTTTTATATAAATACATGCCAAGTAGCGGGATTGCTGGGTCACATGGTAGCTCTATTTTTACTTTTTAAAAGAAACCTCCATAGTGGTTGTACCAATTTCCATTCCCACAAACAGTGTAGGAAGGTTCACTTTTCTGCAAACCCTGTCCAGCATTTATTGTTTGTAGAATTTATGATGATGTGAGCTGTAGTTTTGATTTGAAGTACTGTATTAATTAGTGATCTTGAGCATCTTTTCATGTGCTTTTTGATGTTGAGCATCTTTTCATGTGCTTTTTGACCATCTATATGTCTTCTTTGAAGAAATGTCTATTTGGATCTTCTATTTTTGATTGAATTATTTTTTGTTATTGAGCTGCATATTTTGGAGCTTATATTGAGGTTGTATACCTTGGAGATTAATTTCTTGTTGGTCACTTCATTTGCAAATATTTTCTCCCATTCTGTGGGTTGTCTTTATTTTGTGTATGCTTCTTGCTGTGCAAAAGCTTTTAAGTTTAATTAGGTCCCGTTTATTTTTGTTTTTATTTTCATTACTCTAGGAGGTGGATACAAACAGATAATGCTGCAGTTTATGTCAGAGTGTTCTGCCTGTGTTTTCCTCTAAGTTTTATAGTATCTGGTCTTACATTTAAGTCTTTGGTCTATTTTGAGTTTATTTTTTTTGTATGGTTTGAGAAAATATTCTAATTTAATTCTTTTAAATGTAGCTGTCCAGTTTTCCCATCACAACTTATTGAAGAGACTATATTTTCTCTATTGTATATTTTTGCCTCCTTTGTCATAGATTAATTGACCATAGGTGTATGGGTTTATTTCTGAGCTTTCTGTACTGTTCCATTGATCTATAATTCTGTTTTTGAAAGCCAGCTTTTTATTGTTAGCTGCAGTGGGGGAAGACCATAATAGAAATAATAAATTTCAAAAGTAACAAAACAGAAAAATCAAACAGAACAGACAGTAAAGCTGGCAGATGATTGAAAACTCTAGCTGGATGAATTTAGGAGGTAATTTAAAGACATTTACAGCTGGGGTGAAGATTCAGACAAAGATATTTTGAGTAGATAGCAGAGCTCTGCCTTTATGGATGGAGAGTGAGGCCAACTCAGAATTCCAGTCACAGCTGAAATCCAATGTGGGGGGAGACACAACTAATTATTATTTGCTCTCCCTTCTTCCACTGCAATTTCTTCCAATGAATATTCTATTTAAAAAGTCTTTTCTTTATTTTTTTCTTTTTTCTTTATTTTTTCTTTACATTATCGTGTTGGTTTTGCCATACATTGAAAAAGTCTCTTCTTGTGTCAGTCTTGTAATATGTGATTTATTCTTTTGTGTGCTTTTATTTTCAATTCATGTAAAAGATATTAGGCTAAACACATTATTTTATTTATTACTTCCCACTCATTTGCAAATTTGTAAGATCTTTACATGGACTTTTGATCTGCTGCTTCCACACCTGGCACACTAGCCTCTGATAAGTCTCTGCCACTTTATATAGTTGCTGTCCCCAGGGGGTGCTCAGATGGCTGTTTAGTCACCAACACCATATGTAATAGTCCCTTATGGACCTTCGAGAACATTTCTGTAGGATATATACCCATGAGCGGAATCATGTCATAGAAAATGTGTAAACCTAACTCTACCAACTTTTGCTAGGTGGTTCTTTAGAATGAATGTAGCATTTACCCTCTAATAATAGTGCATGGGGTTTATTAACACTTGATGCACACATTTCCCACAAACACTCTGAGTGGCCCCGAATCCCAACATTTGCCAGGGGCTGCATGGTTCCTCAGAGAGCAGTTGTGGCGTGGTAGCCACAGTATTTTCTGATTTCTGACAGACCCTCTCTTTGTGCCTCAGTTTGCAGTGAGCTTCTGAGAGTTACTCTGTTATTCAGTCTAAAATCTAGATTCATCTTTCTACTGAATTTTAAGTGATCTTTATCTTCTTTTTTTTAATTTTTTTTATTATTGTTTTTGCCATACATTGTCATGATATCACCATGGGTTTACATATGCTTCCCCTCCGGGTCCCCCCTCCCTCCTCCCTCCCCCCCGGGAAATCTCGCTGCACCAGTCCCGAGCATCAATCCTGGGCTGGCGATTGATTAGACACATGACAATTAACATGCTTCAATGCCCTTCTCCCATCACATCCTTCTAATAAATCCCTTTATGCTTAAACTGTTAAGTGCATTCTATTTCTGTGGCTAAATACCAGAAAAAGAAACAACAGTGACAAAAATTCAACTTTATACTTCTTAAAGCTTATTACAATCTATCTTTTAACAACCTTGATAGAATGAATCTAGATTGTCTTTAGAAAATATTCAAGTATTCAATGTTTTTTCTTTTCTGTGTTCAGGATATTTTGAGAATATTAGTTTGATATCATTCATGATTTTTAGATGAGAAAAAGGGAAATGTAAAAGAAAAAACCCAAATTCTTCTCAATATTTCATCTTAAAAATTTAGTTTCCCTTTCTTATCAGCCCTTCCATTATGAATTATCTGTTATTGAAATAAAGATATTTTGATCTTTTATATATGTGGTAATTTTAATTAACACGGAGATCTTAGGGCAGGAGTGAGGGGGGCTGCATCCTGGGATCACCTGGGATCCAGGCTGGGTGCTGCTTTGCTAGGCCAGAGACTGGAGTCTGAATGTGGCTAGGGTCTGGGAGTGGTGGTGGTGACTGGTGACAAGTGTAGAAGGTCAAGAAATGGAAGACCTAAAATATGTTTCTCAGGAAAAGAACGTTTTCCAAGTAGAAATATCTCCCATTTAACCAGATTCCTGCCTCACTGCATATCCACTTTCACAGTTGCCCAGACTTGAAGACTGGCTTTGTGTGAGACTGACAATCAGTATGCCTCTGTCCCTGGCCAGGCTGAACACCTCCCACTGCCATCAGGACCTGGTGAGGACCTGTTAGCAGACTGAAGGAGAGCTCAAGATCAGAGCTTTGTCCCCTGCCCTTTGCCTCTCTCCAGATCAATGCTTTTATTCAAAATATTAAAGAGAAAGAAAAAGCACTTTCTCATGCATATATTCTTCCTCTCCTCTCCTTCCTCTGTACATTTTTAAAAAGTAATTTTATTTATTTATAATGATAACTTCTGACACAATATAATTAATAATCCTAGTAAAGGTATAATCATTATTTGATCAATACTATTATGATAGAGGACTTCTTCAGAGGTTCAGAGGTTAAAAAAAAAATCCACCTGCAATTCAAGCGAAGTGGGTTGAATTCAGAGAAGATCCCCTGGAGAAGGAAATGGCAACCCACTCCAGTTTTCTTACCTGGAAAATCCTATGGACAGAGGACCCTGGCGGGTTACAGTCCATGGGGTCACAAAGAATCTGACAACTAAGTGACTAAACAATATTATGATAGAAGGATACTCTCAATGAAGAACAAATGGCCTTTAAAAATATCCCTAGGTAGATTTTTTCATTAGTATATGGATCCACAGTAAAACTGTAACAAGAATAGCCCTCCTCCGTTTAGCATCTTTCATGACCAAAGTTTATTCTCCGGTGTCGTAAACTTTGTATAACGTCATTAATTTAATAATCCTTTATTGAGAGCCTGCCGTTTGCCAGGTTTTATGAAAAGAGCTACTATATATACAAAGACAACTAATGCCTACTTCTCTTCAGCCTGAAGCGGGTGCAAAATTCTGCAGGCGCTGCGGTATTTCCGCGCGTTGGGAACCGCGCAGAGCAGGCAGAAGGCGGACGCAGTGCGGACTGAGGTCGTGAGCCGTGATAGACCGAGATCGAGGGCTTCAGCGCGCGCGTTGGGGAGGCGGGGGGGCCCTTTCCTTTCCGTACCTTTGATTTTCTACGCATATAAAGTTTTCCGAATTATATCGCCGGCATTTGGTCAATAACAACGTAACAATTTGTCCTGACAGGTTTTATAGACCGTGAGGAAATGTTTTACATGACAATTTATCTTCCCAGCCCTAAAGTAAGTCATTTCGTTAATTTATTCGTTTAGATGTAGAGGAGAGCAAAGAACTCAGTTAACTGGGAAAATGCAAGTCCTTGGTACTAATCTTTTGCCTTCCGGGTTAAGCCCTGACATGTATTTGAAAGTATTAGTTTGCATTTCAAATCTAAGTTTGCTTAAAATAAGACTACTGACCCAATAATTAGCATTATTAGGCAACGTCAAGAAGACATTCACATTAAAAGTGAGCAAGCGGCTAGTAGACACTAAAGCAAAAAAAGCTGAAACCTAAAGAATGGGGAAACACTCTTAACTATTTTCAACACACACATACAACTACGTGAGGTGATGGTTGTGTTAATTTGGTTATGTTAATCATTTCACAATGTATACTGTATATTAAATCATTATGTTCTACTTCTTAAAAAATAAAGACAAAAACAAAAATGAGAGCACAGAAAGGAGTTTGAACCAGAGAGGGAAGTTTCCTTCAGATGAAAACAAGTTTCCTCCCTGTTCTCTCCCCCTCCTATGACCCAGTCATTTCCAACACAAACACAAGGCAACAAAACCTTTTCAGAATAATAAGAGTTCCAACACCAATATTATGATAACCAAAATCACTATAATTTTGGGGCAGGTTTTCAAATCTTAGGTATATCCCACTGGAGAGAAATTGTAAAATTACTGTCTTTAAAGTCACTTGAAATTATTCCTCTTTGTGTGGTCATGACACCAGCTTTTACACGATTAGCATTTTTTTGTTCATTTTGGTTCCAATTTTAAAAATTATTTTACATAATTATAAAACAACTTTTAAAGTAGTAAACTTTTTTTTCAAATCAAAATCTACAAATTATATTTAGAGGTGTTTAGCTTCAATACAAGTGGGCTCCATAAATACATGGAGAGAGAGAAAGAGCGAGAGCTCTTCTCCCATCTTTCAGGATTCCATAAAGGAGTCTCATTACATCTTCTTATTGGTAAAGGACATAATTTGTGATGGAAAAGTGAAATTTTCCCCTCTTCCCTCCCACCTTATTGATTTAGAGGGAGAAAACTAGATGGGAAAAATAAAGGTAGAGGGTGAACAGAAGAAAAGGGATTCCCTCTCTCCTGAGAGCTTCCCTTGTGGCTTTGCTGGTAAAGAATCCGCCTGCAATGCAGGAGACATGGGTTCAATCCAGGGGTTGGGAAGATCCCCTGGAGAAGGGAAAGGCTACCCATTCCAGTATTCTGGCCTGGAGAATTCCATGGACTGTACAATCCAAGGGGTGGCAAAGAGTTGGACATGACTGAGGGACTTTCACTCAAGAACGAAGGGACTTATTTTGACTCACAGTTGGCAGCATTCAGATAAATAAATTCTACTTTTCTGGTTTCCTACCAATAGCTGTGAAAAGATAGATTCTCTTGATCTCCTATTGGTTATGGTTATTTTGAGGTCTGTGAAAAGATGTTTGAGAAAATATTTTAAACACAGCTAGTGATAATTCATAAAATCTATTCTTAACCACTATGAGATCATTGGATCTAAAAATGTAAAGACATGATTAAAAATGTGTTTCACCGCCTAAAATGAAACTTTATTCTCCAACATCATTACAACCTCAGTCATTCAGAATTTGAAACTGCAGTCTGACTGCTGTCTCCAGATCACAGTCAGGAAGATGAGTGTTTCTGACCGATTCATAACAGAAACAGTGCAGAACGTTGTTTGTTTGCTTAGATATTATTCATCCTGTCCCCCATTCCCAACTGCTACCCTCCAGAGAAGTTCGTTCATACCTCCCCAGGTGGACTTACCTGCCACCTTTGCACTGTTAAGTCGGTGGCTGCAGCTGCCAACAGGAGGACTTGATTGATTCAATGGAAAACAGCAATGGCTTTCCCCACTTCCTGTCTTGCTCTCCCATGTAAGCTGGGATAGTATTGTAGTCTACCTTGCTGCTTAAAGTGTGGTCAGCAGAAGGAGTTCCGATGGGCATCACCTGGCAGATTTACTCTAGATTTGTTAGTGCAAGTTCACACACAGGGAGGCGAAATAAACGGAAATGTTGGAGTCTGGAGCAGAGAAGGGTTTCTTGCAGGGCCATGCAAGCAGAAAGCTGGTTCATGCCCTAAAATACCTGAGCTCCCCGAAAGGTTTAGGCAAAGCCTAAAAGGCCTCTTTTAAAGGCCAGGTGAAGGAGGGGGGCGGGGGGGGGTGCAGTGTCTAGGGTCAGCTTGTGCACAGCCCTCGATTGGTTGATCGGTGAGATAGCAGGCAGTTAACAGGGGTTAATTTATCAGTCCTTAGGCTCCAGGAGGCCTGGGGGTATGTGCTTCAGATCATCAAGTAGTTAACAATTTCCTTTTGGTGGTGGTCTTGGGGGAGTTCACATTTGCAAAACAACTCAGGACATTTGCATAAAATACTATTATCTAGAAACTTCAGGGAGGAGCTAAAGTAGAGGATGTAGGGGAAGGAGGGTCCTCTGTTTCCCCTCCCCCTCTCCCCACACACCACCCCCCACCCCACCCCGCAAAGGCCCCGTGGGGTCCTGCTCTGTTACAGGTTGACTGAATTCGTTTTTAAAGTTTTAAAGGTACCCACAGGTGATCTGTGTTCACTCTGGGGCTGAGAAGCACTCAGATTGTGTGCTGGGAGTTGGAAACGAGTTCCTTGTAAGAGGTCTCAGGGATGCCGACCCAGTCCTCTGGAGGCAGCTGGGAGAAGCGTGGCGCAGTGCTGCGCAGTCCAGGACCGTGGCTCCTGAGCGCCGTCGCGGCGCCCGGATTCTCAGCCTGAGGCTTGAACTACCACAATGTCTGTTTCCTCTTTCCCTGGTTCTAAGCCTGAGGACAGTTACATTTTTGTTATTGAGAATTACTGTGGGTGGGCTAATCTGTGCTATAAACAAATTAAAATCATTTGATTCTTGTCAGACAGATTGACTTAGAGGGTGGAGCCAGAGGCAGATGGTAAGATCTTTATGAATGAATTAAAAAAAATTTTTTACAGAGGAAAGCATGAATGGATCTTGAATTTCTGTCAAATGATTTTTCTCTTTACCTGTTGAATTTTTTTATTTTATTCTTTTAGTGCATGGAGTTATACTGGACAATTTGACACGAAGATACGTCCAATTTGTTCTTGATATTTTATATATATATTAAAATGTTTTAATATTTTAAAATATTTGCATTATTTTTCATAAATGAGATTGGCTAGTGGCTTTCCCTCCCCCACAATATCCTTTTAAGTTTTTGTATTAAATTTATTGTGGTCTTACAAAACAATCTGAGAAGTGTTCCCTTTCTCCAGGTTTTTGGAAGCTTGTGTAAGTGTAGACTTACTTGTTCTTTTAAAAAGCTGGTCTCCCAGAGGGATAATGCTGAAGGCAATCAGTCCTGGTAAACAGCAAGGCTTGGACCCCAGCCCCCAGATGGTGCTAGGGTAGGGATTGATGCATTCGAAACTATGAATGTCAACAAGGCTATTCTGAAATATGAAACATCAAGAACTATGGTCTTATAATACACTTTGTGACTTAAACAGAATTCTTGCACAGTGAATTCAGCTTTTTTCAATGAAAAAATTTTTTCCCTTCCAGTAAGAATGAATTATAACTTTACTGATATTAGAAAACTCAAATCTATCAAAACTTAGGAAGTGTCATATGTGAAAATTTTAGGCAAATTCAATATTTATTGTTCTCCTGAATACTTTGTTTTTTTTTTAAAATACTCTTAAGGCATTTATTTATTAAAATGTTCTCTGCCAAGATTTCACATTAACTTAAAATTCAAACCAGTCTTTACATTTCTCTACTGAGGTCTCCACCTTCTCCAGCTATCAGTGCTACCAGCATCCACAAAGTGAGCCCTATGGCCAGCCTCTTTGTTCCCTGGGTGAACCAACTAGATGTTAATACTGCTCTGCTACAAGGTAAACGCTCCTAACTCAAACTTATTGGAAAAGGAGTGAAACTTCTGCAAAGTGCACTTTTAGAAGAGGTACTTTTTGCTTATGAAAAGAAACCAGTGAGTCCTCTAAGAATAATAAAAGGGAGTATTTTACAGTTAAGCACATGATTTGGAGTGAAGAATTCGGATGTTGCTCTGCTGGTCCAGGCTGTTAATACTCTTCCTGTTCCTCCTGTGGGCCCCCTTCATCAGGTATCACGAAGCCTTCGTCTGTGGCGTAGAGAATGTCCATGATCCTCTGTAGCACAGGGTTGTTCTCCCCCTCGTTCTCCTGGCAAATCAATTCAATGTTCCTCAGTTTTCCAAAATAGAAGTCTCTCTCCTTCTCCAAGTCTTCAACAGTAAGCTTCAATACGTTGACCTGCTGCATCAATTCAGCTGCTTCGTCATCTCCATTCCCTACCCCAGGCTTCTTCCGCACCACACCTGGGCCAACGTTAGGGGTTGCAGTAGTTCTGTGTGTTTCTATGGGCCTCTCTGGAGCGGCACTGCTAGAGCTGAGAGATTTCTTCGGTTTGTTCAGAGCGGGAGCAACAAGGGAGGGGGCCACTGCAGTTTCTTGACCTTGTCTGGCAGCTACAGGGTCATACTCTTTTCCATCATAGTTTGCATCAAAAAACTTGAACCACTGAACTAATTCAAAATTGTCCTGAAACTTTCCTTTTACTAATTTGTCCACAGGAATTATTTTGTCAACACCCATCCTTTTAAAACCTGCTTGTAGTGTTTTGAAGTTCTGGATGTATTCATGTTCTAGCTTAGCTTGGAATTTCACTTTCTTCAAGGCAATGGAGCCAGGGAACAACATGTCCATAAACTGACAATAGGCAGCCCCTGAGCACAACTGTTCAATCTTTGTCAGATTCAACTGCAGAGACTCATTGATCCAGGCCAGCATGTCATGTCGACTGAGGTTATCGCTGGTGACCGACGTTGAGTACACGTTCACTGCCGTCTTCGGCTCTCGGCTGGACCGCGTCCGCTGCCCGTACCCGGCTCCGGTTCCGTCTTCGTCTCGTTCAAACCGCCTGACCCCTGAATACTTTGTTTTTACCATACAATCATAATACTAAAAAGCAATGATTTTTTAAAACCAAGCCCTATAAACCTCTCCCCAGTTCTCTTCACTTTATCCTAGGTGCCAAATATTTTCATCTTTTATGTGTCATGATATGAAAATATTAAGAAGTGCTGCTTGACATTATGGTACCACTTAGTTATAAACTATATCTGCACATATTTCCCAAAACTGTTCATGTAATCATAAATAATCTGACTCAGGAAAAAAATGGATGTTTGATATTTTAAAAGCCTCATTCATTGTGTTTTTATGAAAACACTGAATCTCTGCAAGGAGGAGAGCATACTTGTATTCCAATAATGCTTTCTGTGATAACTGCTATTACCAAGGTGATAAACTGTAAATAGCTTTAGACTATAGAAGCATTTAAAAAATACTGAAGTTAGTGATTTTAAGAGGCTTTCACTGCTGGAGAGAAGCCCTTGAAGGCAACAGTTAACATTTAGCCCTGCTACTACCCTTCTTGTGCCTCCATGTGCTGAGATATCAGCCCTACAAGAATAGCTGAAATAATCAAGACAGCTTTGAAACATTTTCTCCTGAACTCAGAAAAAGTCAGAAGGTACATGAAAGTCCTAATTGGGATACAGTTTTATCAGAACACTTCCTCTTTCTCATCTTTTGTCCTTGCTTTCATATCTTCCCTCTTTTAGTGTTTCTTCCAGGGCTTCCCAAGTGGCTCACTGGTAAAGAATTTGCCTGCTGATTCAGGAGACATGGGTTCAATTCCTGGGTCAGGAAGATTCCCTGGAGGAGGAAATGGCAACCCACTCCAATATTCTTGCCTCGAAAATCTAATGGACAGAGGAGCGTGAGGAGCGTGGTGGGCTACAGTCCATGGGGTCGCAGAGTCAGATACAACAAAATGACTGAGCGCGCGTGCACACACACACACATGCAGTGTATCTTCCACCCACCCTTTGCCAAAAGACGCCTTTTCTCAAAGCAATTTTCTTAACCACTGAAAAATGGTCAACAATATAAGCAAATTTTGATAGGCTCAATTTCAAGAGGAAATTCCCACCACAGCATAGATGCTGTTTCCTCATAGCTAAGAGTACCAGGCATGGGGTTAGGAGGACACCGGGAATGGAATCAGGCAAATCTGAGTGAACCTCACTACTTCCAAGGATAAGTATCTTGAGGTCTTGGCTTCCACTCCTTTGGGACTGTAAATGGAGGGTCTGCATATGGGCACAGACTTTTAATCTCATGAGTCAGGAAGAAATACATATTGAGTCTTGGGGCAGTGACAAAGTGGTATAATTGTCTATCTGCGAGGCTGGCTCCCTGTTGTCCTAAAGCTCTTAATAACTGTTCTTATGCCATCAAGGTTGGAGACAGACTGGGTGCCAAGGCCCCAGGGCCTGACCTATGACCTCCCATTCTTAGGCTGCCTTTTCATTCTGTTGATAGTTCCCCTTACTTTGCAAAAGCTTTTTAGTTTAGTATAGTTCCATTTGTTTAATTTTGCTTTTTTTCCCTTGACTGAGGAGCCAGATCCACAACACACAGCTAAGACTGATGTCAAAGAATACATTGCTAATAGGCTGGAGGGAGGATTCCAAATGGTGCTTGCCAGCACGGGTGGAGCTCCCCAGAATGGTTGCAGCCAGTGTCTCTAGCCCCAGGCAAGTCCCAGTTGCCTCCTGCTTCTCCAGGATGCTCTTCAAGATCAGCAAGTGGGTCTGACCCAGGCACCTTGCAAATAACTTCCTCTCCCTGAGGACTTGGAGCATTACATCACATATCATTCAAGGTTACATTTTGCTTTTATCAGGCACAGCTGTGTGGAGGTTTGTGGGAAAGGCTAAGCTTGAAACTGTTTTTACTCCAGTGACCTTGACCACTATCTATCTCACTCTGTTCTGAAAACCTTGTCTGCAATTACTGTCTCACATCTGCTATTTTATACCCAAAGAGAAAATAAATGAGGGGTTAACTAAGGCAGATACAGCTGTTTGTGTTATGTCCCTATACTCTGGTTTTAACAAGGAAAGGAACAATGAGACAGTCTAGCAGCACTGCTTTAGCAATAAAACCCTATTAACCTTATATAACTATTATAATGAATTCCTATGTCTATATTATCCTAAAGCAATCAATGTCTCCAACTATGCTGGCTACAGTTATGAGCATTCCTAAGTCTCATCCCTCTTGGTCTCTTTAAGGAAAGGAGCCTCCACTGCCGAGTGGTCGGGGAAGTGGGAGGTGGAAAAGTGACCCAAGTACAATCCCGTCTGGTGGTGGCTTTGCCAAGACCCCCAGGACGGCATGAACCCATCTGGAGGTGGCTTTGCCAAAACCCCCAGGATGGCACAAACCCGTCTGGAGGTGGCTTTGCCAAAACCTCCAGGACGGCATGAACAAAACTCCCAAGAAAAATACCAGGAGGGGCCTTGCCCAGGGATGCCCCATAAGGAAAATCTGCTTTGCAGTTTCCTTCTCAGTCTCTTGACTTTGTCATCTGAGTGAGGGGGGGCATCCTGACGGCTCCCGGCACTATTCCATTGGCTACTTCCCCTCCTATAGCCTACACTTCTATTCTCTGCCACTCTGTGGGGTCTAAACTGTCTTCTTGGATTCCCTTTATTTTCTAAATGTCTAAAAAATGTCTTTAATTATTTAATCCTCAGTACATCACCATAAAATATGAGCCACTATAGAAGATTTCCTGAGCATTTAGCTTGGTCTTTCTGGTCTTTAAGTCAACCCCGTGGGGTCCTGGTGTTGTCTGGCTTCCCAATTAGACTGAGTATGTAAGGAGGATGGGACCCAGGCCTCACTCACTTTTTGGGTGTCCAGGATAAAGCAGGCACTGTATATCTGTTCACCTCTATGTCTGTTAATTAACTATGTTTAAAGGACATAATTAGTCCATTAGAAAAAAGGCATGATCAATCTATATGCTCAGTGGAGGAAAACTGCAATCTGTTTCCATCAGTGTTTCTGAAACAGGATCAGAAACTAACTATGGACATAAGAATTACAAGCTTGCCTGGTGGCTTAGGTGGTAAAGAATCTGTCTGCAATGCAGGAGACCCAGGTTCAATCCCTGGATTGGGAAGATCTCCTGGAAAAGGGAATGGCAACCCACTCCAGTATTCTTGCTTGGAAAA
>ML661338.1:15613309-15640683 GCA_007570785.1 Antilocapra americana
CTGCAATGCAGGAGACCCAGGTTCAATCCCTGGATTGGGAAGATCCCCTGGAAAAGGGAATGGCAACCCACTCCAGTATTCTTGCTTGGAAAATTCCATGGACACAGGAGCCTGGCAGGCTACAGTTCATGGGGTTGCAAAAGAGTCGGACACCACTTTGCAACTGAACAATAATATTCTTCACTGATGGTAAGTTTCTACCTAAATAACAATAGATACCTACTGAGCACTTTCCTTGTAGTCACCAATTTGGAAAGCACTTTACCTAGTCCCTCTCTGAGGTAGGTACAGACAGTCTGACTTACGCTGGTCTAACACAACTTTTCAACTTTACGATGGTACAAAAATAACACATCCGTTAGAAACCACACTCTGTATTTTGATCTTTTCCTGGGCTAGCGATATGCCCTATGACAGTCTCATGATGGTGGGCAGTGGCGGCCACAGCTCCAAGTCATGGGATCACCAGGGTAAACAACCGATACACTTACAAGCATCCAGTACACACACAACCCTCCTGGTTTTCATGGTTAGTACAGCATTCACTAAATCGCACCAGTTGTTCAACACATCATTATAAGCTGGGCTTTGTGTTAGGTGATTTTATTCAACTGTAGGTCTATGTAAGTGTTGACAACTACAAATTGGCACTTTCCATCTTCCCCTACAAGGATTAAATCATGAGCTGCAGCTGCTGACCTTCAACATCCTCTGAAAGGAGCTCAGGGGGAGAGCAGAAAAGGCACTCTGTACTGAGGCAGTGGGGAACCGGCAGAATAGGTTTTCAGATGGTTTGATATTTTCAGAAGCCAATTTTAACAGCCCAATTCTTGTATCTCCTCATATCTAGAAAAATATTTAACATTCTTTATGGTGAGGAATTTTCATGACTAGCAGAAATCTTCTGCAAAAAAAAAAAATGTGCTTGATTGCATGGACTACCCCTTAACTAAAATTACATATATACTGACCTTCCTTCTACTTCTTTGGAGCAATTTCTCTGAGCTATTTGAAATACTGTCCCCTGAGCTATAATACTCATTTTGCCCCAGGTAAAACTTCACTTACTGTGCTTTTTTTTTTTTTTTCCCATCTACAGTGTTCTGAGCACATTTAAGGTAGGTTGGGCTAGGGTATGATATTTGGTAGGTGAGATATATTAAATGCATTAGAAAATTTCCTTTTAGCTGTGCTGGGTTTTCATTGCTGTGTGGACTTTGCTCTACGTAAGGTGAGCGGGGGCTACTCTAGCTGCGGGGCCAGGGCTTTTTGTGGTGGTGGTTTCTCTTGTTGCAGGAGGATGGGCTATAGGGAAGCAGGCTTCAGTAGCTGTGGCACACAGGTTTGGTTGCTCTGAGGCATGTGGGCTCTTCCTATGCCAGGAATTACACCCATGTCCCCTGCACTGCAAAGTGGATTCTTAACCACTAGCCCTTACATGCATTTTTGAATTCCAATATTTTCAACTTAGCATGGGTTTATCAGGATGTGCTAAACCCATCATCAGTCCAGGAAGATCTGTGTTCTTACTGCCCTTGCTTTACAGATAAAAAGCCCTCTGGTTTTAGAGATAACATTGACACAATTTAGTAAGTGTTGGGACTCATGTTTGCACCCAAATAGTTTGAATCCCAGAACTCAAGTTCTTATAATTATGCTCAGCTGCACTTAAAAAAAATATCTGTTTCCTTTTATAAAGGGAGGTTCAAAAGTAGAAAATTAAAATAGGTAGATAAGTAGAGAGAGAGGGATTAGTGCTTTTCCATTGGCCTCTGTCTTACCTCTCCTCACTGCCTGAACCAAATACCAGGTTGCTCCTTCCCAGCATAAGGCTGCTTGGAAGACCTGAATTCCATTCCTGCCCTAACTAGTACTGTGAGCTGAACTTTCTGTAAAAAAATCAGACAATTTCTGCCTGGAAGAGATGCCAAGAGAAGTAGACACCATGAACATTCTAGAGCAGACTTGTCAAGGTGGTAAAAGTTGTGAATAACTGCCCCAAATGACCTTTCTTCACTAGGTCCTCTACTGAAGTTTTCCCAACTCTGTTCTAATCCATATGACAGTCAACCCAACTTTGAGAAATATATGTAGGATGGCCCAATTTTCCCCTATTCTGCCCTTTTTGGATTTCTGACACCCAAGAGGCCTGGAGCAAACTTCATTTTATCTCTTAGCCCAGACACACTTCTTCTTTAGACCTGGAGATGAAACTAGGTCACAGCCACACTTTCCCTACAGAAAGCAGGCTTGAAATTCTGCGATGGAGGAAGCAGAGCTTCAGGCATCATCGGCCTTCTTCCAGGAATGCTTTAGGCAGTAGGCATTGTCTTATGACCCCAAGTTGGGTGACCCCTTTTAGCCAGAGCCCTGAATTCACCTTGAAGTGACTCCATTGTTTCTGTGGGCTGTCTTGGTAGGGTGTTGGAGAAGGAAATGGCAACCCACTCCAGTATTCTTGCCTGGAGAATCCTGTGGACAGAGGAGCCTGGTGGGCTGTTATCCAGGGGGTCGCACGGAGTCGCACACAACTGAAGCGACTTAGCAGCAGCAGCTTGGTGGGGTGTTGGCATTGATATTAGGTGATATTGATCTAAAAATGCTAGAATTAATGGAACTGAGGAGGGAAATTATGCCATTCCATCATGAAATCATACATACTATTAATATTGCAATTAATAGTTGCAATTCCTGGAGTTGCTTTCATAGGAAAAACCAAAGTAGAAAACTAAAAATCAAGATGTTGGTTACACAGTTCAAGGCTTGTCCTCATTATATCTTTATATAACTGGATAACATTCACTTAAAAATTATCAATCTTTTAGTTGTTCTTTTCTTCTAGATGAATTTGCCTAATGAAAGACAAATCCCTAGATAATAAATCTTTTAAATAGATTTCCAGAAGCCAATTTACCATATTTTACATGTTTCTTTTAATCCTTTAGTTTACTGAACAGTTTTCATTGACTATTCTTATCAAGATTTTAAAGAATGTTGGAAAAAAAAAAGAATGTTGGATTTCTCTGTCTCAACTTTTTCTGCTGCTGCCTATAAATTTGAAATAAAAAATTCATAGAAAAATATCAGAACTGACCCTTTGAGTGCTAATGATACAACATATAGAGAATGAGCTTAATTTTGTGAGTATGTATGTATTACATGCATTTCCACAAATAAGCATACATATTAGCCAAATATATGAAAATGTCAACTAATAGTGATGTTAGTACCTGTTGAAATTATAGGTCATTTACCTTTAATTTTTGGTCTGTTTTCATTTTCCACGTTTTTCAAAGTGAGTGTATATTATTTTTGTAATACTGAAAAGGGTTACCACAGGAATTAATATGTATTAAACATAACAAGTAACTTTTGCAAATAGACCTGAAAATTTAAACTCTGCCCTTCACCAGCTGTAGGACTGGGTAAATTAAAGTGACCTAACCTCTCCAACCGAGCTGGTTTTCTCACTTGATACATGTGGACAGTAAATTTCTTCTTTGTGAGGACTGAATGATGCCACATGTAGGAACTCAGTTCAGTTCAGTTCAGTCGTTCTGTGGTGTCCTACTCTTTGCCACCCCATGAACCGCAGCACGCCAGACCTCCCTGTCCATCACCAACTCCCGGAGTTTACCCAAACTCATGTCCATTGAGTCAGTGATGCCATCCAACCATCTCATCCTCTGTCGTCCCCTTCTCCTCCTGCCCTCAGTCTTTCCCATCATCAGGGTCTTTTCCAGTGAGTCAACTCTTCGCATGAGGTGGCCAAAGTATTAGAGTTTCCACTTCAACATCAGTCCTTCCAATGAACACTCAGGACTGATCTCCTCTAGGATGGACTGGCTGGATCTCCTTGCAGTCCAAGGGACTCTCAAGAGTCTTCTCCAACACCACAGTTCAAAAGCATCAATTCTTCGGTGCTCAGCTTTCTTTATAGTCCAACTCTCACATCCATTCATGACCACTGGAAAAACCATAGCCTCAACTAGACGGACCTTTGTTAGCAAAGCAATGTCTCTGCTTTTTAATATGCTGTCTAGGTTGGTCATAACTTTCCTTCCAAGGAGTAAGCGTCTTTTAATTTCATGCAACTCAGGCACATTCAATAAGGGTTTTTTCTTTCGCCGGAGAACCGAGCTCGGACTCCAACCCTTCATCTAAGGCTGTGTTGCTATATCCCCGCCTCCCGCAGGCGCTGCAGAGCCGCGGGCCTGGGGTCCTGGCGGGTTCGTGGAGCCCGCAGCTGCCGGGACTGAACGGCCGCCTCCTTTCGCCTCCGCATCTCGGTTGTCGGGGTGACGCCTTTCCCCGCCGGCCTGGGAAGGATGACCTGTAGTCTCTCCGCCAGGCTCCACGACTTCTCGGTGGGTACAGCGGGGAGGCCGGGATCCGCAGCTGGGAACTGATGGCACCTTCCACTCTCCCGGGATGGCGCCGGGGCTCGCAGGGCTGGGGTTGGCAGCCTGGAATCGGAGGAGAAAGCCTCCGGGTGGCCGGGTGGGAGGTCTGTAAGGGGTCTAAGGGTCCATAAAGTCTATAAGGGTCGGAAAAGTTCGTCCTCTCAGAGGCTCTAGCCAAGAGCAGCTGGGTCCCAGGGCGGGGGGCTGGGGGTGGGGGGTGCGGCGGGGTGGGCCACGCTCAGGACTTGGGGCGCGCGGGCGGCGCAGCGGGTTGGGTCCTAGCCGCCCGGAGCCCCGCGCGCCCAGCGGCCCGGCGCAGCGTCTTCCGCTGGTTTCTTAAGTTCGTCATCCGCCCCCATTCCCTCGGCTTCCGTTTACAGCCCACTCGGTTGCTCGGAGCCGCTGGTCTCTCCTCCAGGGGCCCGCGGAAGCATCAGCAGCGCGCAAGGAATAGGGGGAGGGTTGCCGCCGCCTGGGGCCTCTGGGGGCTCAGGGTGCTGCCGCGAGGGTGCTGTGGGGCAGGGGGGTTCCGCGCTGTTTCCCAAAACTCGCGGGGGATCTGCGGCCACTAGGGGCCACCTAGTGGACAGCGAGCGTCGGGCACCGGGAGGCCTGAGCTAGGGTGGCCGGGGGAAGCCGAGTGCAGAGGCTTCAAAACAGCGCGCAGCGCCTCGTGGGGGCAGTTTTCGGCAGAAAGTAAGCTCTGCCTGAGCTTGGAATAGTCACCTTCTTCCTTGTTCACCGTCTGCTTTATGCTCTTCCAGTGAGCGTATTCCTTTCTCGGATCGCCCTGCTTGGCGTTTTCCATCCTCCCTCCAAAAGGATGCCGCGGGAAGGGAACACATTCGGATAATTTAACATTCATAAGCTGGCGTTTGGGGAATGTTCACCTTTAAGCTAGTGACACTTGAGCTTTCAAGAAGTGTAAAATTCCCAAAATTAAGATCCACTCCCCGCCTCCCGCCCCGTCTTTCTTAAAGACGCCCCTCACCCCGCATAAGCTTCCTGCTCCACAAAACCTTGATGCACCTTTGGCTGGAGTCACTGGAGGTAAGAGCGTATAGGGAGATTTCAAAAGATGCGGCTGATAACAGAAGTGAGAGAGAACTAGAGAGCGGGCGAGGGCGAGAACTAGAACTTCTCACGGGGAAGGGAGTGGCTTTAGACTAAAACCCGAAGTTCAGAAGCCCGTTCGTCGCCTCTTTTCCTTTCTTATTCCTGCTTCTGGTCCTTTATCGTGCTTGCAGTTAACTATATATATATATATATATATATATATATATTTAACTTTTTATTTTGTACTGAAGTATAGCTTATTAACAACGTTGTGATAGTTTCAGGTGTACAACAAATGGATTCAGCCATACGGCAATACTGTATGTTCATACTGGAAATTTTGCTAAGTGAAATCTTACTTTAAGTGTCTTTGTCTCATGCAAAAAAATAAGGGGGTGGAGGGAAACTTTTGGAGGTGATGTATTTGTGGCACAGACTGTGGTTTTACCAATGTATGCTGCTGCTGCTGCTTAGTCACTTCAGTCGTGTCTGACCCAGTGCGACTCCTTGAACTGTAGCCCCCCAGGCCTCTCTGTCCATGGAATTCTCCAGGCAAGAATACTGGAGTGGGTAGCCATTCTTTTCTCCAGGGGATCTCCCTGACCCAGGGATTGAACCCCCATCTCCTGCATTGCAGACAGATTCTTTACCCTTGGAGGCTCGAGGGAAGCCCTATATGTCAGTCATACCTCAATTAAATGTTCATAAACATTAAACTCACTGGTCTAAAAACTCTTTCCATATCAATAGTTTAAAATGTAATTCTGTTGACAGAAATGAAGTTTCAGAGACCATATTAAAAAAACTTATTTAGAATTCTTGACTCAGGCAGTATCTTTTGGTAAGCCGGCAGAAGTGACTATTTTCTCCACAAGTACTAGTGTAGCTGTCTTATCTGTATTAGTGAGTCATGAGCTGTGACACCATGTTTGGTAGTCAGAATAATGGCTTCTACAGATGCTCACGTCCTGATCTGCAGAGCCTGTGAATATGTTACCTTACGTGGCAAAAAGCAACTTTATAGATAGGATTATATCAGGGATCTTGAGGATGAAAGATTGTAATCACAATTTGATGCTTGCTGCTGGCCATGAACTGAGAAGTCCAGGTGACTTCTAGAAACTGGAAAAAACAGATTCTCCCCTGGAGCCTTCAGGAAAACCGCAGCCCTGTTGACGCCTTGACTTAAGATTTCTGACCTCTAGCGCTGTAAGATGATAAGTTTGTGTTGTTTTAAGCCATGAAATTTATGGTATTTTTGTCACAGCAGCACTTGAAAACTACCCCCGGTCTGTTCTTGATGTCCTCTTTCCTCACAGTTGTGTATCAATCATACCTTTGGCTGTTTTTAAAACTTTCAGTAACTTCAGTGCTTTCACACTCTCACTTTTCACATCCTCTCCTCTGACCATCTCCTTCTGTTTTTCTCACTCATTTTCTCAATTACTATATCTGGATTCCTACGGTTTGACCCCACAAGAGCCCTTAATTTTTAAATTTTACACCTTTTCGCTTTTCCATCTCATGTCTTCTCTTTACTCAACTTAAATTTCTTGTTTAATTATTATTTTAAAAATTTATTTTTGGCTGCGCTGGGTCTTTGTTGCTTTATGTGGGCTTTCCCTAGTTGAGGCCAGTGGGGGGTACTCTCCATTGTGGTGGACCAGGGTGGCTTCTCTGGTTGAAGAGCACAGGCTCTGGGGCTCGCAGGGTTCAGTTGTAGCTCCAAGGCTCTGTCGTTGGTGTGCTCGGGGTTAGTTTTGTTCTGAGGCATGTGGAATCTTCCTGGATTAGGGATTGAACCCATGTCTCTTGCATTTACAGATGTATTCTTATCCATTGTGCCACCAGAGAAGTCCTGTGTTTAATGATCATATCTGCACTCTTGCATAAGCCTTCCACATCTTTGCCCCTTTACCATCTTGTAATACTTGGTGAAACCACAACCCCCATTAAGTTCATCTCTCTAATGCCTGCACTTGCCAGCCAAAAAAGTCTGAAGAAAATATAGCACCATGCTCACTGACCTGCTTTTAAATTCATAATTACCAAGTTTAAGTCCTATCTTACTTGGCCTCACTGTAGCATTTTACTGAGCTGATTACTTTTTCTCCTTGAAATACTTTTACTTGGCTGAATATTTGTGTACCAACTTCCCCTGACTTTTCTGATGGCTCTTGAATTCAATCTCCTCTGCTGATTCCTCTTTATCTATCTGCCAACGGATTGAAATACATCAAACAGGTGAAAATTCATAATGATATTACAAAAGAACTCATGTTAAAAAATTGGAAGTTTTTAGCACACCAGATAATTATTAGGAAACTGGTGAAAGTGTGAAAGTGTTAGTTGCTCAGTCATGTCTGACTCTGCAAACCCATAGACTGTAGTCCACCAGGTTCCTCTCTCCCAGGTGAGAATACTGGAGTGGGTTGCCATTTCCTTCTCCAGGGATCAAACCTGGATCTCCCACATTGCAGGCCGATTCTTTACTGTCCGAGCCACCAGGGAAGCCCCTTAGAAAACTGGTAGATAAATGTTTATCCTGATTTCTCTTCTCAAGCCATAGAACAAATAGTTGGTAAGGAAGTGTCCTTCTTTTATAAGAAGTCCCACTAGTAAAAGTAGAATGTTAGAATTACAATATTGCCATTTTGTAATTCTTAATAAAATAATGGAGCTAGACAATATCAATCAATGGCTCCTAAAGCCATCATGTGTAAGTCTGTTGGAGAACTTTGTAATAAATGGGTTGGCCTGAAATTGCTAATCAATTTTAACTTCAGCCAACGGGGACAACTGGACAAAAGGTACCTCTTAAATGACACGATAGGTGTGCAGGTATGCTCAGTCATGTCCGACTCTTTGTGACCCCATGGACTGTAGCCCGCCAGGCTCCTCTGTCCATGGGATTTCTCAGGCAAGAATGCTGGAGTGGGTTGCCATTTCCTCTCCAGGGGATCTTCCCAATCCAGGGTTTGAACTCACATCTCTTGCATTGGCAGGTGAGGATTCTTTACCACTGAGCCACCTGAGAATCCACAGTAGGTGTATGCAGCACTATCTATTAGATATTTTTTGCCTGAATTGAATCCAGATTCAGATCTAACTACTAATTTAGAAAGTGGTATCTTGGGAATATAATCAATCAAATCAAGAATGTTGGAGTGTTTCACAGGAAATTATGATGGAATTTCTTCAGTGAATGTCACGGAGAAAGAAAAAAGGTGTTACAGGTGTAAAGAGAGGGAAACAGAGTTAAGAAACACATTGCCTGTCTTAAGCTGGGCTCTCTAGAAAGTAAAGGCTAAAGCAAGAATTAAGATGCCAGCAGTTCCTTTGGGTTGTGGAAGCTCTGGTTAGGAGGGAAGAAAAGATAGAAGGAAGACGATACACAATGTGATGGGATGTTGTTATGCTGCTCTGCCTTCACATGAGTGGGGAAGACACGCAGCAGACGACCCAGCACGGTGGGGCCTGACTTGAATTCTCCAGCTGGAGCTGGGGAGAAACCACACCTTGGATGGTCTGCTGAAGAATGAAGAGGAAGTTTCTTTGCTAGGTTCCCTGATGTCTCCGTGTTTCACTGGTCAAACTCCCCACTCAGGAGCCTAGCTCTTGCTCTTGGGTTGTTTCATCCAGTCTTTCAGGCTTTTCAGGAGGTTAGATCCCATACTTGGTGAGCTGGTGTTTCACCCAAGACCCAAAGCGGCATGCCAACTAAGAAGGAGAAAGGAAGGTAGTTGAGGGCATCTAAAAAGATGCTTCAGTTTGTGTCTTAAAGCTGTTTACCCCTTTTCCCATGTAGATCCACTCATACCTCCCCGATATACCCAGCTCTCAAACTACAGTATGGGAATTCCCTTTTCTTCCGTGTGAACAAACAAAAATGTCCTCACTCTTTATATTTTAGGAGAGGTTCAGGTCCAATTAGTCATAGATTCTTCATGATCTCCTAGAAGAGGAAGGCAAAAATTAAAACAAATACCATTTCCCACTTCTATGGCTAATCTCAAGGCTGTCAAGCAGTTTCTCAGTGTTGCCACCAGGTGGAGCCATTGGACCAGGCCGGTTTCCTCACGCCCTGGCTAAGGATAGGGGATACATAACCAAATAAAAGATTAATTGGTATAAGGAAACTTTGGAAAGTGTTTCCAATTAAAAGTATACTAATTAGTAAAGTGTTGTTAAGAAAGTGCCTGCTTTCAGAATTTTTAGGCTTTGTGGTGGGGTGAGCCAGGAACAAAATACATTAACATTTTATTGAGTATGAATGATTTCTTTTCGTATCAATAGCACTTAGGAGATTATGTGTCTTTCCCTGTGCTAGGCCTTGTAGCTACAAACACAAGACATCAAAGCACTCATAAGCCAATCACGAAGAAAACATATGCAAAGGCAATTACAGTAGAGTCTGCCAAATATAAAGAAAAAGATTTTAAATAGATGTTGGAAGATGGAGAAGGACCTAGCTTTAGGGAGAACACTCCAGGAAGAGTCTCAGATCACATAACATCTGAATTGATGCTCATTTAATTAAGGAGAACAGTATAGGAAAGGCACAAAGGAACAGAGCGACGATGTGGATGGATAGGTGACCTCCTATGAAAAGTTCACATTTTAGGGAGCATAAGGACACAGGCTGGGAATGGAGGAGGACAAAGATGGGGACTGAGGCAGAAGTCCAGTCACTAAGAGCCTCGTGTGCTGTACTGAGCAGCCGTGCCCACAGGGGCAGGCAGACGGTGTTTACAAGGAGGGGCGCAGGCTGACGTTTTACACTGATCTGTAGGAAGGGTCTTTGAAAGAACAGGCTCTCTCCCATTTGTTTTTGAAACATACCGCCTTCTCTGTCTTTTACCGCTTTTATTTGTAACAGAAATCCAGGGCAATATTCCTCCCTCATCCACAGGCCCTGAAGTACTGTATGCTGAAAAAGCAACTGGTCTTTGGCTCCGGAGCCAGGCAGGAAACAGGAACTAGAGGCAAAGAGCAAAGTGGAAATCCCCTGTTCTAAAAGCAACTGCTTTGGGAAATTGTTGTCACAGAGTAACTCAACACAAGTGTTCTTGAGACCCTTTCATTTTTTCAGAAAGGCAGAATATTTAGGGATACCTCAATTTGTGATGTCTTCTTTAAGTTGATGGGAACCATGGGAACATTTTAAGCAGAAGAGGTAGATAGTCAAATTCACATCAGAAAAATTATGGTGGCATTTCTAAAGAGAGTGGATTGGATGAAATCATAGGAGAAGCATGGACAGTTGTTAGGGGCTTATTGAATACTCTCGGTGACTGGTTATACAGATTGGAATTTGGGCAATAGTGAGGGGAGGAGAGAAACCAAAGATGTACATACCACATAAAATATTCAGGCCTTGGTGATGAACTGACGTAATTTGATATAATCGGGGTTATATCTACCATCTAGCTATTTGTTTTCTATTTGGCTCATAAGTTTTATGCTCCATTTCTTTTCTTCCTTTGGAATATCCAGATACTTTAAATTTTCCATTGTTTTCTTTATTGATTTGTTGTTGTTGTTCAGTCACTAAGTCCTGTCTGACTCTTTGAGACCTCATGGACTGCAGCACGCCAGGCTTCCCTGTTCTTTACCATCTCCTGGAGTTTGCCTAAACTCATGTCCATTGAGTTGTGACTTATAGTGGTTATTACAGATTATTGGTTATATATTAAATTGTATATTGGTTATTACATATGTTATTTATAAATTTTAATGATTACAGTAGGGATGAAAACATTCAAACTGGGCTTATTTAATCTGATATATATTATTGATTTTACTATTTTCCTTTTTTCTATTAACATCAATATCTGGGTCATCTGTGGGTTTAGTTCTTTTGTCTTTTTCCAGTTTATTCTGGATATTATCTTGCTTTGTTACATATAAATTGATTGTGTACCAAATGACATGAATAGAAATGTAGGTTGGGACGCCACGAGAGAAGGTTCCCCCTCTCCTCTCTTGTTTAGTTGCTTAAGAGAGGGAATGAGGGCTTATCAAGGTTTGTGGAAAATTGAAGCTGGGTTGCAGTTTGCCTGTGTCCCATTTTCTCAGAAGGAACCATTCTGTCCTTCACAGGGGTCCCCAACCTCCATAACCTACTGTCTGATGATCGGAGGTGGAGCTGATGTAATCATAATAGAAATAAACTGCACAATAAATGTAACACTCTTGAATCATCCTGAAACTGTCAAACCCCTGTCCCTGTTCGTGGAAAAATTGTCTTCTACAAAACTGGTCTCTGTTGCCAAAAGGGTTGGGGACCGCTGCTTTACAGAAAGAGCCAAGCTAGTTTCCATCTGCAGCCCTGAAGGCAAAGGAGATCCGGGGCTGTCGACTCATCCTAAGTTTTCTCTGCAGTTCCAGCTCCTTCTGCTCTGTGCAGCTCTTAACATACCTGGAGGGAGACCCTCCTACCCCAGGGCTAGTGTTATCCCCTTTGTTTTAGAGTAGCCATCACAGATGAATCCCCAGCAAAATTCTTGTTTATGATCTATTTATTTATTAAAATTTTTGTTGTTAAGGTATGATTGACATGTAAAAATCCAAACATTTAATATATACAACTTGATGGGCTTGGGGCTAAGTATAAACCTGTGAAACCCAGTATCAACTCCGTAAACATGTATCATTTCCCAAAGTTTTCTCTTGCCCTCTTTATTATTATTACTATCATCATCATCATTATTTGGGGAGGATGAGAATAATTTTATAAGGTGTACATTCTTATGAAATTTTAAGCATGCCTTGTAGTATTGTTAGTTACTATGCTGTGTAGTAGATCTTGAGAACTTCTTTATTTTGCATAACTAGAACTTTGTACTCTGACCATCACCTCCTTATTTCCCCTTCTGCCACCTCCTGGCAACCTCCATTCTATCTGCTTCTATGACTTGACCATTTTTGGATTCCACAAGTGAGATCATAGAGTATTTGTCTTCCTGTGTCTGGCTTGTTTCACTTAACTTTCATGTTGTCACAGATGGCAGGATTTCATATTTTTTAAAAGCTGAATAGTAGTCCATGTATGTATACACGACATTTCCTTTAGTCATCTGCTGATAGACATTTAGGTTATATCCATATCTTGGTTGGGAAGATCGCCTGGAGGAGGGAATGGCTACCCATTCCAGTATTCTGGCCTGGAGAATTCCATGGATTGTATAGTCACAAAGAGTTGGACACAACTGAGCGACTTTCACTCAGTATATCTTGGTTACTGTGAATAATGCACTGAACCCAGAAATGTCTCTTCAAGATCCTAACCTGGATTTTTTTTTTTGCATAAATACCTAGAAGTGGAATAGCTGGATCATATAATATTTCTCTTTTTAATATTTTGAGGAACCTCCACTCCGTTTTTCATTGCTATAAACTTGTCTTTTAGAACAGCTTTTGCCGCACCCCATAAGTTTTCATGTCTTGTGCTTCTAGTTTTGTTTCAAGATACTTTTGGACTTTTGATGTCTTCTTTGACCCATAAGATGTTCAGGAGTATGTGGTTTAATTTTCACAAATTTGTGAACTTTCCACTTTTCCTCTTGTTATTGATTTCTAGTTTCTCAGCATGTTGGTCAGAAAGGATACTTGATATGATTTCAGTTGTAAATTTAAGACTTGTTTTGTGGCCTAACATATATGATTTGTCTTGGAGAATATCCCATGTTGAACTTGCAAAGAACTTGGATTCTGCTGCTTTTGGGTAAAATGTCTCTTATATGTCAGTTAGTACATTTGGTCTATAGTGTTCAAGTCCACTTGTTCCTTATTGATTTTGTGTCTGATCTATTGATTGCTGAAAGTGGGGGTATTGAAGTCCCTTGCTATTACTGTATTGCTGTGTCTATCTCTCTTCATTTCTGTTCATATTTACTTCATATTTAGGTGCTTCTACACTGGGTACACGTACAGTTACACTTGTTATGTCCTCTTGCTGAATTGACCCTTTTTTCATTATATAATGACCTTCTTTGTCCCTTGTGACAGATTTTTACTTAAATTCTGTTTTGTCTGATACCAGTATAACAACCCCTCCTCTCTTCTGGTTATCGTTTATGTTGAATATCTTTATCCATCTCTTTGCTTTCATCCTACGTGTGTCCTGAAGCTAAAGCTTATAGGCACATATAGTTGGATCTTATTTTTAAAATCTGTTCAGTCACTCTGTCTTTTGATTGGAGAATTTAATCCATTTGTATTTAAAGTAATTACTGATTGATAAGGGCTTACTATTTGTCATTTTATTAATTATTTTCTGACTATTTGGTAGTTCTTCTGTTCCTTTCTAACTTTCTTGCTGTCTTCCTTTGCGATTTGATGATTTTTTTTTTCTCGTAGTATGCTTTTATTCCTGTCTTGATGTTTTGTGTATCTCCTACAGATTTTTCATTTGTGATTTTCCATGAAGCTTATCCAAAACATCTTATAGTTATAATGGTCTATTTTAAGCTTATAATACTTTTTTTTAGATAGAAATAATTTATAAACTGTAGAGAAAATCCTCAAATAACTTAAACTTCCTCTCTGTCCTTCTTAAGGTAGTCAAAGGGGTCAGTGTAATGGCTGGTTGGTCATCTAAGATGGAATTTGGAGGTCCCAGACACTCAGGTCAGGATGGCTGGAAACGTCTAACACCTCTTTTGGACTCAGAGTGGTTATGTCTGAGCCAAGATATGAGCTAGTCCCTGGCCTTCTTCTCCATCTTCATCATAAAGCGGATTCCTCACGTTTGCTCCAAATCACGAGAGTTGTGCCCTTGATTAAAAGATGTCATTAGAGGCTTTTTGGTAGCTGCTCCATTTCTTGCCAACTTTGAAAGCTCTTCCTAAGAAGATAGCTTTTTATTTAGGATGGCAAACTGAGGATACATGTTTGTCTCTTCTCATTGCTTCACTAAACTAATAGTCAACAAATAATAAAAATTCAAATTAAAGTGAAGGTAATAGGTTGGAGGTATCAACAGATGAGATATGTCAATGACTATTGCAAGTTGGGAAAATAAGAGAGGAAGGATTTGCAACCCAAGGTGTGAAAATGCAGTGATCTAGTCAGTCTTCTGCCATGGCCACGCCCCAAGTTGTGACCTTGTTAGCAGGTAGAAAAGGGGCGCTCAAGTTTCAGTGTTTACTGAAAGTCTGCCTATAAAAGCCTGCACCCACTGCCTTCTTACTCCCTCTCTTATGTCTCCATTTGAGAGCAGGTGACTGGAATTTACCTCCTGAATAAAAGCCGGGAGGTTTTTTCCCCTAAAGAACTTGAACGTGCAAGGAAAACTGGGGGCTCCTAGCATGTGTGCTGATGCCTTTCAGTTATGTTTTGCCTCATTCCTTCTAAAATCTTGTTAATGGATAAACTCTGCTATATATAGAGAGATTTTACTCAGAATTTCTGTTCAGGAAAAAACTAGTGGTAAAATGTGGAGAAGGAAATGGCAGCCCACTCCAGTGTTCTTGCCTGGAGCATCCCAGGGACGGAGGAGCCTGGTGGGCTGCCGTCTGTGGGGTCCCACAGAGTCGGACACGACTGAAGCGACTTAGCAGCAGCAGCAGCAGTGGTAAAATGATTTCAAAGCTGCACGTTTATAGCCAGACAAAATATGAATCATTGTCAACAAAATCAAAGACTTTTCAGACGTTCAATGGCTCAGACATTTTTCTTCTCCTGTACTATTTCTGGAGAAGTTGCTTGAAGATGTTCTAGAAGGAAATGAAGATGAAATGCATGTAGGCAGAATATGTAGGCTATGAGGGGGGATATGAAACTCAGAAAAAAGCCAAGAGTATTTAGAAACTCTCTGGGGAAAAAAAAATCCACATCCTGAAGTCAAGGTCCAAATATGAAGCAAACAAAGAGACAAAAATGCTGATGATCTTGAAGAATGAATAGCCTGTAAGAAGGGAGGATCCATTAGAGCTGAACTTTGGAATTATTTGGAAATGGGAGAAGGAAATGGAATCCCAGAACGCTGGCCCTGTAGTGATCAATATTACATAGACTAACAATATAAATGTTCCTTATTTATTTTTAATTAATTTATTTTTTTTTTGTGCAGCTTGTGGGATCTTAGTTCCCTGACCTGAGCCCTTGGCAGTGAAAGCGTGGAGTCCTAACTACTGGACCATCTGAGAATTCCCTGTTTTCAATTTTTAAAATTAACATATGGACAAAGCACTGATTTAAACATGGTAGAAATGGTGTTGGACAGCCCTGAACAAGAAACCCCTTGGGTAGTGGCAGAACTCTTGTGGATTCTTAAAGAGATGAAATCTGACCAGGAGGGATAGTAAGTCTGTGTAATAGTCACGTGGAAGTTTCTTTGTCTTGTAGGGAAGGAGCTGGAGTTAGGATATTAATGATGTGTTTCTGGCATTAGTGGGAAATAGAAGCCTGCAGGTGAGAAAATTCAAGATTCCTCTGAACTGTTGTGACCCCCACCCATTCTAAGAAAGGCCCTGGGGAGCTGGGTTCTTGCTCCCATCTGCTGTATACTTTGCCCCAATAGCTGGACCATATTCTTTATCAGAGTTAAGAAAATGCTTACTATCATAGTAAATAATGTCTGAGTATTTTATTTTTGCTGATCTACTAACAAATGGGGTTTTTGATTCCTTGCAATAAAAAGTTTCGTGTCAAATATTAAACACTGGAACTTCCCTGATGGTCAAGTGACTAAGACTCTGAGCATTCACAATGCAGGGGTCCAGGTTCGATCCCTGGTTGGGGAACTACCTCCCACATACCTCAACTAAGACCTGGCATAGCCAAATATATAAAAATAAATAATAAATATTAAACATTATCAAGTTACTAATAGTTGTCCTTTTAATAAATGTGTTCATTACCCAAATAGTACTTGTTCATTATAAAACTGGAAAATGCATGTAGAGAAACAAAATATTCATTTATAATCTACTCCTGTAGACTCACTTATTTCCACTGCTGTTTGTTGATCATTATGGAGAGCTTGTTAAGAGTCCACATTTCTGGTTTCTAATCTAGAGCTGCTGGATCAAAGTTTCCCAGTGTGAAGCCTGAGAATCTGTGTTTTAAAAATTCTGGTGCAACAAGTTCACTAATTTGAAACCACAAATCTAGATAGAACCACTGTTAATATTTGGTAGATTCTGCCATTTTCTCTGTTTGCAAGTAATTTTATATATTTTTATAAAAATTTGAGATACTGTTGCATAGTACAACAGAACCTCAATCCCAATTAACCCAAGTTTATTGTTTCATGATTGAAAATTCTAAGGTTGGTTCTAACTTGGAGAACTACTCAATCCAGGGCATCTGATACCCTTACCATCTTTAACTTTTTTTTGAAAGTTCAGGCCCTTTTCTCCCTTAACGACTGAAGGAAGAAAAAGTACAGGAATTGTTCTCATTAGTCCATCTTTGATGATGTGCCAAGCGAATGAGGAACTTAAAATTTGGCCCGAGTCACTTTTTTGGCCTACATGGGTTGGAGTCAGCACCACTTGAAACATAAAGTTGTTTTCCTATGAGAAAGGGAAATTCTGTTAGTGGAAGAAAGCAGGGGTGGACATATGCTAATAAGACAAAAACCACATTTATGCAACACACTGCGCAGATGGTACTGCTTCCTGCTGCTGCCACCAAATATTGTGTACTCATCACTTTTTCATGTCATCAAGTATTCTTTGAAAATTCGATATCTTAGTGCCACTTGATATTCTACTTAATATGAACAGTATTAGTTATCTATTGCCACAGTACAAATTAACCCAGAATTTAGCCGTTTAAAACAACAAACTTATCATCTCACAAAGTGTCTGAGGGCTTCCCTGGTGGCTCAGTGGTAAAGAATCTACCTGTAATGCAGAGGAGACTTGGGTTCAATCCCCGGGTTGGGAAGATGCCCTGGAGGAGGGCATGGCAACCCACTCCAGTATTCTTGCCTGGAGAATCCCATGGACAGAGGAGCCTGGCGAGCTACAGTCTGTGGGGTCCCACAGAGTCAGACACAACTGAAGCGACCAAGCAGCAGCAGCAGGGGAGTGTCTGAATGTCAGGAATCTTTGAGTGGCTTACACCCTTACCTGGACTCGCCCTCTTTCCTTGTCTCACTCTCAGATCACGTGCCCCTGCTTCTGGCATAATCTCTGAGATAGACTCCTTGTGCCCGGTGCTTAACTCAAGGTCTGATTTCAAGAGCTGCTGCTGCTAAGTCGCTTCCGTCGTGTCTGACTCTGTGCGACCCCATAGATGGCAGCCCACCAGGCTCCCCCGTCCCTGGGAGTCTCCAGGCAAGAACACTGGAGTGGGTTGCCATTGCCTTCTCCAAAGCATGAAAGTGAAAAGTGAAAGTGAAGTCGCTCAGTCGTGTCTGACTCCTAGCGACCCCATGGACTGCAGCCTACCAGGCTCCTCCATCCATGGGGTTTTCCAGGCAAGGAGCGGGGTGCCATTGCCTTCTCCAATGCATGCATGCATGCTAAGTTGCTTCAGTGGTGTCCGATTCTGTGTGACCCTATGGATAGCAGCCCACCAGTCTCCTCCGTCCATAGGATTCTCCAGGCAAGAATACTGGAGTGGGTTGCCATTTCCTTCTCCAGATTTCAGGAGAATACTAAATAAATCAGCAGGGTTTTATAATTATATAGCAATCATCCTGTTGAATTAAACTGTGAAGTCCCAGGAAAGATCAAGAACTCTGCTATTCTGTGAAATACGTGGGACATGGTATACATTCTTTCTCTTACTGTGCTTTTGCGATTAAGAACCATCACTTCCTAGTTTCCTTTACTAAACACATTACAGCAAGCTGCCTAATAAATGCTATTAGAAAACTTTGCTTTTCAGATAGGAGTTTTTTAAAGCTACATATTAAAAAATTTGCAAGGGTTATTTCCTCCAAGAAAAAGTAAGTAGCATCTTCTCTTGAGAAATCAAGGCCTCTAGCTCCTTTGTCAGGCAGGGTCATTAGCGAAAGAGACACTGCTATGTAAACAAGGAGGGTTTACACTGACTGCAGTCCTCATTGGCCCAGATGTAGAACAAGCCAAAGCCACTACTCAGTACAGTTTTCAGCTTGCTGAGGTGTCAACAAAGGACAAAGAACAATCTGACGTCTCCTGGGCTGACTATGAACCAACTTCTACCACTTCATGTAGAATCCAATTGCTTGGGAAGTGGTTTCAAAACAAATCTCAATTACCCAGGGAAATGAGGGGAGGGGATAGATGACATCTGTCCCATCAATGCCCCTCATCCTCTTTGTACATATTTTTACAAACTATGGCTATACCTGACTTTATGCAATAGAGACCTATGTGAAAAAAAATTGAGTACAACAACATGTTATCACCGTTTGAAATCACCAGGTGGCGCTAGTGGTAAAGAACCCACCTGCCAATGCAGAGGACATAAGAGTCGTGGGTTCGATCCCTGGGTGGGGAAGATTTCCTGGAGAAGCAAATGGCAACCCACTTCAGTATTCTTGCCTGGAGAATCCCATGGACAGAGGAGCCTGGTGGGCTACAGTCCATGGGGTCGCAAAGGGTTGGACGTGACTGAAGCGACCTAGCACACACACACATGCTTATCACTAAATTCAAATTGTACACATTAATTATGCATTTTTGTATGTATACAATTTTTTAAAAAGCACTATTAAAAATGGAGGAGGAGATGTACATTTACTCATGCAGAGACAGGATGATTTCACATTTAGATTTTATCCTTATTAAAATTCTCAACATTCAAAAATGATGCTAGCCAGCCTCCCAGAACAGCTGTTGGTTAAAACATTTGTGTCAGAACTAAACTGAATATACAATTCCCAAGGGATTTGGCACACCTACAATGATAAATTTACTGTTATTCAATGTATATTAAAAGGTTAAGGTGAGATCCATATGAAAATTTTTAAACACTGAATATTTTGGTGAAGTGAGGAATACTTCTATCATGTAAGGAACCATTCTGATTTATGTTTGTGTTTTTAAAATATTGGATTACCTGGTGAGTCACAAAGTACATATGTAACTAAAATGAATTGACATAATTTTAGCTAAATGCGAAAAAACCTTGGGAATCTAGTAAGTGTTTGTAGTATTAGAGTAGGCAAATGAACATACAGTTTTTTTTTTTTTTGAAGTACAATCTTAAATATCTCGGACCTTTTTTTGCTACATTCAAAGGAGCCTTTAGTAAAGGAGCCTTTAGTAGCCAAAGACCCTAAATTAAGGCTCACTGGTTTAGATCACTTTTCTATTGCTTAGAAGTCTCTCTGGGTCATTTGGTGCCAATGAAGTCTAGGGCCCTGGTAATCCAAAATTATCACCCTTCCAACGTCTGACTCTCTGGTAACCTAAGGTCATAAAGTAGTCTCAGAGAGAGGGCCCTGACCACTGGGAGATGAGTTCACAGCTAAGTCCACACCAGACATAACTCTTTACCGGAAGAGTCTGCAGAGAAAATGTTTGATAAGCATTTTTAGATTGAAGTTCCCCTTTGTGAGGTCAGAGTTGGCCTGTCGGCTGCTCCTGCCTGTGCTGGGGCCTGATCAAAAGCTGGCGGTAGAGCATACGGAAGCTTTACTTCAGGCTCGAGACAGAGAAATTTTAGTCTTTTTGCTTTCCACTCTCTCTTCCCCCAGGCCTGTCCCCTCCTTCCCGTGCTCACACTCCCACCTCTAGCCCCTTCATGCACACACCACACACACAAATGTGGTCTTTCTCCAGTAGAGGGAGATAAGACATCAGGAGAGTCTCAAATGCAGTCCTTCCCAGGTCTTTCTCTCACACACACACTCACACACACACACACACACACACACACACACACACACGCACACACACACACATGCACCCACACTTGTGTTCTTTGTTCATAGGAGAGGAATAGACCCAAGGACATAGCTTACTGAGCCCACATGTATTGTACAGAGTGCTTTCTCATTTTTGACATTTAATGATTCCAGGTGTGGGTTATACCTTGAGAAAACCTAAATATTAGACGTGCTCCCTTTCCAATCTTTTCTTATTGAAAGGGCTAAATGTTGAATTCACAATTTTTAGGGTGAAGTCAGGTTATCTTTCTCTAATTGAACACTCAGATTTTTAATTAATTGATTTTGGTCCTTAAAATTTGAGGTTTCTTTCCCCCCCTTCCAATCCTCTTTTTTTTTTTTTTTTTTCCAATCCTCTTTTAAAAAAATATCCATACGAAAGTTCCTTTTGCATTTTGGGTAGTTACATTTAAGACAGTAATTTTAAAAACGTGTGAGTGTATCTTGGTCAATAGGGCAGCAGCTGGAATTCCAGTGTAAAGCCTGTCAGTGGGGCAGAGACCATCTTTCAGCAGCTGACAAAGAATCAGCTGCTGTCATTTGCTATTGAATAATTTTCAGGGTTAATTTTCTTCTGCTCATCTCTCACGTTTTTTTAAAGTTTGGAGTCATTGTATGGGGATTGTTAGACCCTTGTCATTTCCCAGTGAGGATGCTTCCGTCCCAGGGACAGCTCTGCTGTACTGTGCCTGTCACTCTCCGTGCTCTTCCTGCTGACCCTGAGTCCCCTGTGTTCAAAAGTCAGATGCTTGAGAAGGAACATGATGAAACAGCCAAGAGGAACTTAGAGGTCAGAGCTCTCTGTTCTCCTCTGGCTTGGATCCACCTCCCCCATGGGACCTTAAGTTTGGCAGGCCTCAGAATTACCAAAGACGTGAAGCTAACCAACCTTGGCCTTCTCATCAGAAGAGTCCTCTTTCCTCCAGTTCCTGAACCCTCCAGCTTTCTTTAGCAATCTGAAGTTCAATGACTGAACCACGACCTAGTTAATGTTAGTAGTAAGTAGCACGGAATACCTCCAGCATTTGGGGGCACACTTGAGCTACATTCGATACTCTCCTATCTACTCCTCGGGGAAACCTATGCAGATTATTATGCTAACTTATTGGTGCTGAGGCTGAGGTTCTCTGAGGTTCAGCTGATTGTTTAAGGTTGTTCATTGATTAGAGTCCGGATTTGATTCCAGACTTTGAAGTGTGTTCCCTGCAGGACACCGAGAACGGTCACCTTCCTTGGGGACTGCAGGAC
This sequence comes from Antilocapra americana, assembly GCA_007570785.1. Taxonomy (NCBI): domain Eukaryota; kingdom Metazoa; phylum Chordata; class Mammalia; order Artiodactyla; family Antilocapridae; genus Antilocapra; species Antilocapra americana. The sequence goes on from ML661338.1 coordinate 15,634,853, forward strand.
AAGTACTCACACTGGCAGATGGAATCCATTAAGATACCATGTTCCATCCGTTGTGCCATCACGTGGATGTGTGACAGGGAAAGTCTCCTAACCTTGAGAACACCAGCATCCTCCTCTACAAGGTGAAGGTTTCAGCCACATCTGGGCCCCTGCTGGGCCAAGGTTCCCCCGAATCTAGTCACAGGGAGGAAGGAGGCATTGCATCCGTAAGCTCCTGGGAGAGGGGAAGGTCACGTAGTGGAGGGGGAGGCTGATCAGGTTTTCTCGCAGTTTTGGAGGCCTGGGTGCAGGCTGGACTCTGATAAACTGCACGTGTAGATGAACGCCGTGCCTGAGGCAGACTGGGGACAAGTCTGACCGTCTCTCCAGTTGCCCTTTGGGCTCTAGTTGGTGGAGTGAAAGCTGGAGGCCCTATTCTGAGTCCCCATTGTCTTCCCTCACCATGTCCTTCTCCTCTTTAGCCCACCTGGCCTTGAGCTGAGGTCCCCACAGGCTTCGGTAACCTTCACATGGGAGTCAGCAATGCCAGGGGCAGGGAGTAGGTGGGGGAGGAAGGAAACAAACAACTGGGTTCTGGGCTCCACCCAGATGGATTCCTCTCCTCGCCTTTGGGAGCCAGACCCTTCCGCTCCCTGGAGCCTCATGTTCCTGTGCTAACTAGATCCTCTTCTCAGCCTTCCCAGCGCTCCTTGTCACCCGAACTTCTCCAGGGCAGTGCAGTGGGCCTACCTGTACCTAAGCTCCTTGCATCCATCTGTACAACTCACCCAGAAGAACATTTTCCCAAAACCTGTGTCCCTTGCCTGTGAGCTGCTCTCTGAACACTCAAATAAAGCAAAAGTTGTGACTGAACCAGATTCCTTTGCCTGATGTGCAGCAAGGCAAATGCTGAGATGCTGAGGTTTGCAGCAGAGAAAGGGTTTACTCACGACACAGTCAAGTGGGAAAATGGAAAAATAAATCTCAAAACCCCTTGCTGAAGGCAAAGAGCTCAGGATATCTATGGGATAAAGCTGAGCCCGGGGGAGTGTTGGGGAAGGTGATTGGAAATAAGAAACGGTGAGGCAATCATTGTCCTGAACAGCTGAAACTAATCAAAGCCTTTCCCCTGGGCTACAAGTTCAGAAACTGGTGGTGGTAGCACCTTCTGAGGGTGAATTTTGAACCCTCTGATGTCAAAATGTCATGGAACGGACACACAAATAGCCAGTTGAAGGGTTAGTGATCTTAACCAGTCCTGACTGGTTCAAGCTCAAACTAGACATAGCTGACTCAAAAAAGTTCCTGAAAAACAACTTGGCAAACAATTAGGCTACGTGACACTGGAGTTGTTTTTTTTTTTTTTTTTGCAAGTTTTTCCTAGCCACAATTAAAGCGAGCTTGAGCAGTGAAGGCCGGTTATAGGTTTAATGGCTTCTAGCTGATAATTACCTTCTGTTTCAAAGCTACTACTTATTGAAGGTCTGTTAATGTCTCAGGCATTTTGATAGCAGCCTTAGGTAGTTTATCTAACTCGATTTATTCGTCACCACCCTGTGAGTCGGCTAACGTTACCCATTTGCTTTTGAGAAAATTGTTGTTGAGAATTTGAGCTGCCCAGTCACCCAGCTAGTGAACGACAGAGACCATAGTCCTATCAGTTTTCTCAGTTGAAGGAAAAACTTTGCTTTCCCCAGGCTGTTAAATGACTGTGCTTTCTTAATTAAAAGTTAAAAGGTGCATCCTTTTTTTTAATCAATGTTTTTTTAAATGGAAGTATATTTGATTTACACTGTTTTGCTAATTTCTGCTGTACAGCTGCTGCTGCTGCCAAGTCGCTTCCGTCGTGTCCGACTCTGTGCGACCCCATAGACGGCAGCCCACCAGGCTCCTCTGTCCCTGGGATTCTCCAGGCGAGAATACTGGAGTGGGCTGCCATTTCCTTCTCCAATGCATGAAAGTGAAAAGTGAGAGTGAAGTCGCTCAGTCGTGTCCAACTCTATTGTACAGCAAAGTGTTTCAATTACACATATATGTACATTCTTTTTAATATTCTTTTCCATTATGATTTATCATAGGATGTTAAATATAGTTCCCTGTGCTATACAGCAGGACCTTGTTGTTTGTCCGTTCTGTATATAAAAACTTACATCTGCTAACCCCAACCTCTTACTCCATTCCTTCCCCAGTGTCCTCCCTCTTGGCAACCACCAGTCTGTTCTGTGTGTGTGTTTTACAGGTTCATTTGAAAATGCGCCTTCTGATCAGATATAGTGTGCAGTGGAGCCTCTAATAGAACATCTAAGGTCACGATTGTCTCAAATGAACTGGGACTATGTTGGCATCCGTGTTTCACAACTGCCTCTTGTTCCATCTCCCACAAGCCCCCAGTTGGAGCATGAGTATTAGCCAGCCATTAGGAAGGAAGGGACAGGATGAAATAAGTCATCCCAGTCAGGCTGCTGTGTTGGCTGAGCTGTGTTTTGTTTTACTCTGTGGTGAACAGGGAAGGGCCTCACATCACGGAGTAGCTTGAGAGATTTCCTGTTTTTCCGGTCATTGTTTTCAGGGGGACGTTAGCATGTGCGTGCATGCTAAGTCACTTCAGTCGTGTCCGACTCTTTGCGTCCCCATGGACTGTAGACCCACCAGGCTCCTCTGTCCATGGGATTCTCCAGGCGTGGGTTGCCGTGTCCTCCTCCAGGGGCTCTTCCCGACCCAGGGATGGAACCCCCGTCTCTTAACATCTCCTGCATTGGCAAGCAGGTTCTTTACCCCTGGTGCTGTTGTAGCCACGCGCTCCGGGAAGCAAACTCACTCAGAAGGACGATGCAGATAGTGAAGTGCAGTTTCTTACACCAGCAGGCCCAAGGCAGAGTCTCCTCTTAGCCAAGGACCCCGAGCAGCATTTGTGAGGATCTTTTATACCCATGTGTAAATGTCCAAACCCACTACCCCAAATCACCCGAAACTTACATAAACAAAGGAAAGGTAAATACAATCACAATAATGCCATCATTCAAGTATCATGTGTTCGAACAGTCAATAATCAATAAGCCTGAGGTTACATTCCCAATAGTTAATAGTCGATAAGCCCAAGGTTACTATCAGAAAGTTTATGACTTGTCCGGAGCCAGGGGTGATTAGTGCATGTTTTCTCTTAGGTGTTGAGTATCCTGGATATAATCTTCGAGATTCCCCTGTCCAGAGGGGGGTCTTATCCCTCCATTGTAATTTCCACAGGCACTAAGCACAGAGTTCAGAGTCCATTAGAGAGGTGCCTGAGCATGATCAGCATAAACAGGCCTGAAATGGAGATCCAGCCCTATGAATTCCTTCTTCAGTGCCACCTGGGAAACCTGAATGTTAGCATATGCTAATGATAATTTGACAAGCTTTCTTTTCCTCTTGAGCAAGGCACCCAAAGCCCCAGATTTCCAGCAGATTCAAAGCCCACCTCTGTCTGCACTCTTGCCAGTGCAATACTGTGTGATTGCCTGTTAACTTCGTTCTCCTCTTTAGTAATAGACTTTGTAAAGGAAGGTGATTAACACAAAGTTTGTTGGGGTTTCTGGCTGGGAGGGTTTTCCCATTCCTCTGAAATATAGCTTCCTCCTGCTCCAGGAGTGAGTAAAGTGAGTCCCGGGCTTAAGGAGAGCCCTCCAGGTGGGGAGGAGATAACAGACCCAGGAATGCTCGAATCTCCCCACCCCCACTCAGCTGTCTTCTGGATTATACCTGAGGCAGTTGGCCCACGCCCTGAGGGGTCTGCCCACTGAGACTGCCTTCCCTGGACGGCGCCTGGTGTCTTACTGGCGCGGACTGAGCCCCGTGCCCCTCTAGTTCCTGTGTTCAACTCTGACCGCTGGGCTGCTCTTCTTTGTGGCCTGAGAAAGAGGACATGGGAAAAGGAAGTGTGATGCCCTGGAGGAGCTAGAAGCCTTGCAGTTCTCACTGGGGTAGGGAGGGGACATTCTGGGGGTAGATTCTGGATCTTAAATATTTGGGAATCTGAGGGTAGAAGAAAGGGTGTGGAAGAAAAGAAGACATCCATAAGACCTATAGGTTCTGGAAAAAGAAGTCACAGCACTGCAGTTAGGGGACCTGTGTCCCAGGCCTGGGGAAGGGGGTGACACCAGACCACAAGGGTGCCTTCAAGTCAGTTGAAAGACTTTTGATTTTAATGTTATACCAAGGTACTGACTTTAGATTTGTTAGTCTTCCACTCTATGAAATACTTGAATTTTCTCAGTCATCTTTGCTGTTTATTCATTTCTGAGCACCTTTTAATATGGGTGAGAGAAAGGATGTGAACACACTGCAGCCCCCCCCCCCCCAGGTACATTTACTCCTAATAAACCACCGAGACCAAGCTCCTGGTGGGTATGGGCGACCTGCCTTTGGTCAAGTCTTTGAGGTTGAGTTTCTTCCTATTAAAATGTGGGAGAAAATACTCGCCTTGTTTTTCATATACGGCTGTTGTGAGGATTCAGTGGGTTAGTAGATTATTCATTTATATTTTTCTCAACAGATATTGATTAAAAGGCTACTCTGTGCCCACCCTGCTCCAAACTTTGGGGGTTCTCAGTGAATCAGATAGACAAGAACCCTAACGTCAAACTATTTACATTCCATAATGCATCTATGGTTTTCAATTGTTTTTAAATTAAAAATTAGGTTATTTGTTATAATCTTAGCTGGAAATCCAATATGTAAAATAAGTAGAAAGGATATAAGATCAGGGATTAAAGTTCTGCCTGTTTCTCTCAGCCTGTTTCCCCAGTAGACTTTGGGAACACTGTTTAGAGTGCTCTTAGAAATTTCTTCACATTCACTCAGCGTGTGAAAACTCACTGACGCCCGACTTTGCAAGTAATGTACGGGTAGGGCCACCCAGACCCCTTATGCTGGTGAAACTAGCAGCCGAGGTGTCACCCTGGGCCTGCAGAGTAAAAGGAGGGAGAAATCATTGGTGAGGGCTGCTGAGATTTAGTGAGTGCTGCAGCCAAAGGCGAAGCTGCTTGCGTGGCTTCAGCAGAGGGAAGGAGCTGCTGCCAGACCAAAGCCGGCTGCAAGGGGTCTGATTTCTGCTCCTCCCCTTCCTTTCTTCCCTCCCACTTCCTGCCGGTGTACTCCAGGGGTAGAATCCATCCAGAAGCCGGAGGCAAGGAACCCCTCCTGGTGCAGGCACAGAGCAAGGCAGGGATGGGTAGGGAGTTGACCTGTCACCCCTGACAGTGCCCTGCACTGTTTCAGGCCTGCGAGGAGCTGCAGATACAAAATGGGTGAGCCGCAGCCCTGTTCTAGAATACAAGTCAGTAGTAACTCCAGGAGAGTGTGACCAAGACAAGCGCTGGCTTAGGATCATGTCCAGATGAAGATCAAATGACAGCTCAGAAACAATCTAGAAGTTGGAATTGACTTCTATGCACCAGTAGCCTTGGGACCAAAAACCACATTGATAGTTGATGCCTTCTGGTCTGTTTTTCTGACAGGGTCCTGCCAGGGAAATGCAGACCCTTGATCCTTAGATATTTAGCGACCTGGTCTCCTTGTCAGTAAGGACTGTTTTACTAATAGCATTAAAAGGTGTTGTCAATAACATAGTAGTAAGGAGTAGAGACAGACCCCCACGTTACCCCCACCCATGTGTCACACCAGCTCAAGATGTTCAGTCATCTCACAGGAGGCAAAACGGCTGCAACTGTGCAAAATATGATAAACCACGAAACAAAATAGTACATGACAGCTGCTACTTAAATAGTGAAACCTGAGCTGCAGCTTTATGGGTTTGGCCAACATGCCGTGTGTGTGTGTGTGTGTGTGTGTGTGTGTGTGTGTGTGTGTGTGTG
>ML661338.1:15640693-15801784 GCA_007570785.1 Antilocapra americana
TGTGTGTGTGTGTGTGTGTGTGTGTGTGTGTGTGTGTGTGTGTGTGTTATCATTCTGAACACTGAAGATGAAGGTAAACTATGCGGTTGTGTGCACTGGCTCCTGCACTAGATGATTCCCTTCCCGTCTCAGTTTGTCTCCATCACGGAGCAGAAGTGGAGATGGGTGTGGTAGGACTCCCGTCACCTAAGCATTGGTGACCCTCTCCTGCAGTGACTGGCCAAGGCAGATCCCAAGAAACCCCGAGGCTCTGCTGGTTCCCTGAGCCCTCTGAGGGAGCACCTGCCGACCAAGAGCAGACGAGAAATTTCATCCTAAATATTGTAGCTCAGTCTCAAATTGAAGCTCCACTGGGATTGTTATGAAAAATGGAAATAAATTCTCAATCAGAGGGATGAAAATAATTGGTTTTGGTCAGAAAAGATGTGTTGATGTTTCTAAATGCCAGCAAACACGTGGCCAAAACATCTGAAAAAGACTCTGAGATTCCATGATTCTGATGGGATTTTTGGAAGAATTTCAAAGTAAGTCATTTCGTTAGCTGATCCTGAGTACTAGTTCTTTAAGGAAAAGGAAGAGGGACACATATTTTGGCCACATTCCTCCCGTGGCTGAGCCCACCTGAGCCTGTGGGAAGGTGGGGAGGTTTCAATGAATTTTGTGGGCGCCCTTTGCAAAGCAAAACCTGACAGAGGCGGCAGTTGTGAATTCCTTTCTGAACAGCAATTGACCAAAAGAGCAGAAAGTCCAGTTTGGAACACAGGCTGTGCTAGTTGGTTTCGTTCTTGGAACCTCTATTTCCATTCACCCGACTGACCTTTTTAAATGTGCACAAGAGAGAAGCGATCCAGCTCGGGGCGAGGTGGGGTGGGGGTGGGGGTGAGGGATGGGGCGGGGGGCCGGTAGTGGGGGTGGGGAGAGGCTCCCCAGGAGGTGGCCACAGTGTACGTTGTTCAGCAGACCACCAGCACAGCAGGGACAGATGAGGGCTCTGCCTCGCTTCCGTCCTGGCTGCTCCCTGTGAGGAAGGCTGTGCTCCTCCTTGTCACCAGGGACTTGACAGGAACGAGGTGTTTCGTGTTCCCGAGGAAAGAGTTCATGAGCCTGAGGTTCTTTAGCAAGTAACGAGAGTGTCTTTAGCATGCTGAGAGTGTCAGGCTTGCTGATTGTCTTTTCTGTGACTGTGTAAATGGTACTTTTTAAAAACAAAACAAAACAAAACAAAACTGGAGGTTTAAAGGGCCTTTAAACCTTTTATTCATGGAAGGCTTCCTTGGTGGCTCAGATGATAAGGAATCCTCCTGAAATGCAGGAGACCTGGGTTCAGTCCCTGGGTCGGGAATGTCCCCCGAAGAAGGAAATGGCAGCCCACTCTGGTATTCTTGCCTGAGAATCCTATGGACAGAGGAGCCTGGTGTTCTACAGTCCATGGGGTCGCAAAGAGTCAGACACTACTGAGTGTCTAAGACTTGTTTCATGGAAAATTGGCTGGAAGAATGCTTTGGGGGTTAAATGCCAAAAGCACAGCTTCCTTCTCTTTTCCCTCTCTGAATGGAGTTAAACCATTTAGCCACTGAGCATTGAAAAATAAGCCAGGGGAACTGCAGCTGGGCCTGTCAGAGAGGGAGGCAGGGAGCCCCTGGCTCTGGGCAGGACAGGTGGGAAGGGGGTGGAGGTAGGGGGCAGGATGAGGAGGGGGAGAAGCGGGGCACTAGCATCTTCCTGCCCCAGGTTTTCTTCATACAAAAGAAGGAATCCCCTCCTCTTATCCCTGTTTCTCTCCACACACACCCCCACCTTGATCCTGGGTTGGGTGCCCCTCCACCAACTACTCGTGTGTGCCTTAGGCAGGTTACGTAACTTTCTGTTAAGGGGAAATCATAATAGTCTTTAGACATTCTGAGGATTCCTGGAGACAATCCATCAGAAGCTCTTAGAACTGTGGAGAAAACAGTAGTTTCTGGGCAAATGCTGATAGACATCAGGGCTCCTCTTCCTGCTTCTGAGCCCTTCTGATTTCCCCGAGGCCCTTTGATCACTGACTTGAGGCTGAGGGGGGTCCTGGGTACAAGCAGTTTCCTGGGGAAGTGGAGAAGAAGAATTTGTCCATAGAGTCCTCCCCACTGCTGGGAGCTGGTGGGAAGGTCAGTGACAACAGCTGACCCGGAGACCACAGTAAGCATTGAGGATTCAGTGATAAGGGACCCTCGCTTCAGTGTGTGCTGTTGATTGTGCCACACAGAGGGAGTGCTGAGGCCCACAGATCTGTTGAGGATGATGGTATGTAAGAAAGAAACCACCTTGATGCAGAGAGAAGTACGTGTAATGACCAGTAGTAGATGGTGAGGGACTACCTATAGGTTAGGAGTAGCTCCAAAACTCAAGACTTGAGAAGACTCATTTAGGCTTGACCTGAGGCATAGAGGCTTCCCAGGTGGCGCTAGTGGTAAAGAGCCCACTTGCCGATGCAGGAGATGTGAGTTTGATCCCTGGGTGGGGAAGATCCCCTGGAGTAGGAAATGGCAACCATTCCAGTGTTCTTGCCTGGGAAATCCCATGGACCAAGGAGACTGGTGGGCTAGTCCCTGGGACTGCAAAGAGTTGGACACGATGGAGTGACTGAGCACTTGAGACTGTAGAAATGACTTTATTTCCCCAGTAGAACTGGGAACTAAACAGTGGAACAGCAAAGAGCAGCAGCAGGCCTTTGTAGGGAGAGTTTTGAGATGGAAAGGGTTAAAGTCAGAGATCAGGCAGAAGCAATCATTGCTGTCATTTTCACCATCAACAGCAAATATTTGCTGAATCTCTGGACAGTTTTATCTCATAAGCAACACCCATGGACTTTGAAACTAGGCTGTTTACGTGGAGCAACCCTACTTGTATAGTGTGTTTACTGTAATTTTTCAGAACATAGTGAAAACGTTTATAATCAAAGTGACTGGTTGAGGGGGTTTGCATGATAAATCTGTACTGAAGAGAAATGCATAGGAGAAATAGGGTAAAGGTTACAATATTAATAATTAAAAATATTAAAAATGTTGCACTCCCCTGGCCCGCCCCCACATGAAAACATGAAATACGGAATGCTCCTTTAGCCTCTCTGACAAAGACAGTGCAGTGCTTTCACCAAGCTGTATGACATTCAGTTCCTGGGCAAACAAAATTACATCCCCAGTGCTCTTGCATCTAGTTGGAACCATGAGGTTAGTTCTGGCCAGTTGAATATTAGTAGAAGTGATATAGCCCCTAATGTTTCCTAGATCTTCTACTCTTCTTTTTCCTTTCCAGGAGGCAGAGCCACAGATGGAAGGAGACTAGAGCCTGCTCAATCAATATGAGAATGTGAGTGGACTAGAAATAAAAGCAGCTGTGGCTTGATGAAATTTTAGGGTTGTTTGTTGTAGAAGCCAGTGTTAATGACCCTGGATGGTACCGCCTCAGACAGCAAAAATAAGCAATATTGAAATCCTATTATTAGAGTAACCATGGTGTTTCAGAGCAATAATAAATTTCTTTTGCCTTAAAATTATGGGGTGTTCCTGCTAAAGTGAGAATATAGAAGTATTAATATATTAAGCGACTGAAGTTCATGGTATTTGCTGCAGTCAGAGACAAATAGAAAAGTGTAGATTCATTCATTCATTTTTTCAGTATTGAACAGGCACCTACTATGTGCTAGGCAATGGCTAGATGCTAGAGGTACTGACAGTTTTTCTGATTGGAAGTTTGTGAAGAGTTTGTTCATTGGGATGGAGATTTTTTTTAGGTCTAAATGACCAACATCCACTTGCTGGGGTGTTTTCCCCCTAGTTTTTGTTTCTCAGTCACACCTAGCAAGGACAAGGGAAGAATTCTAAACTATGAGCATCTGGGCCCACTCTTTGGTGCAAGTAGGGACAACTCCTTGGCAGAGAGGCCCTGGGCTGAAAGCAGGGAGGAAAGGAAATCCTTGTGTATCCAAGTTGGTGGGTAGGAGAGGTCTGTTTACTCATATATGTTAGTTAAGACAGTCAAGACTGGAGCCTGGAGGACTTCTCGGGAGCTCGGGATTCCTTGGAATTAGAAGGTCTTAATGTCTAAAAATGATCATTGGTGTTAAAGTAAGCAAAAAAAGCAGTGAAGTTTTTCCCCCACCTGTATTTATATGTCCTTTGGAATTCTTTTGGCCTTCTTAGTGTGATGGACATTCTGAATAATGGGGTGAGAAACTGAAGCAGAACTTTATTTTATTTTATTTTATTTATTTTTTGTGAAGCAGAATTTTAAAGTATCATATGCTGCTGCTGCTAAGTCGATTCAGTCATGTCCGACTCTGTGCGACCCCATAGACGGCAGCCCAACAGGCTCCCCCATCCCTGGGATTCTTCATGCAAGAACACTGGAGTGGGTTGCCATTTCCTTCTCCAATGCATGAAAGTGAAAAGTGAAAGTGAAGTTGCTCTGTCATGTCTGACTCTTAGCGACCCCATGGACTGCAGCCTACCAGGCTCCTCCGTCCATGGGATTTTCCAGGCAAGAGTACCAGAGTGGGTTGCCAGTTCCTTCTCTGAGCAAATTCCATATGTATAGAAAGAGATAAAAGAATTACCTAATTGTTGACAGTTGTTTCACTTTTATGCATAAAGTCTTCCTTAAGAGTAGGATGAACGACATACTCATTTTTTTTTTTTTTTTGGTGTGGACCATTTTTAAAGTCTTTATTGAATTTGTTACAATATTGTTCCTGTTTATGTTCTGGTTTCTTGGCAATGGAATCTTAGCTCCCTGGCCAGGGATTGAACCTGCACCCCTTGCACTGGAAGGTGAAGTCTTTTTTTTTTTTTTTAACAATTTTTATTTATTTATTTACATTATTGTGTTGGTTTTGCCATACCACTGGACCACCAGGGGAGTCCCTGCCTACTTTTGATTGTCAAGGATGAGACTTGAACAAGCTGATATCCTGGGAAAGGGGACAGAACATTTTGGATTTGATAAAGAGGGCCCTTCACTTACTATGTGGCGTTCGGGAGAAGGAGAGACCAATTGCATAAAGAGATCAGGCCTTCCTATGAAAGAGAAATGGGAATATCCTGGATCTGCTGAAGGCAGACTCCTGTCAGTCTGAACTGGAAGGCAGTTGAAGGTAGGAACACGTCCTAGATGACATGTTTACCCTGGCATGATTTCAAGCCTTTGTAGAAAAAAATGGCTGAGCATCAGAGGGTGGACTTGTGCCTGCAAAATGGAAGAGATGAAACCTTGGCACTATAACCCAGAGCAGGGACAAGCAATCATTAGCTGGAGCAGGGCCAAGAGTGACACCAATCTTGGCTGATGACAGCATCCAGTTCTCTCCCTCTTTCATCATCTGATTTCTGGACGCTCCTTGTGCTCTTGGACAATAAGGGGTGTGTATTGTGAAACTGTGAGCGGGGAGGAGGCAGTGCTTGAGAGGACAGAAAGGGTATACAAAACTTGGAGCAATTAAGTAAAAAAAAAAATCCTCATCATATTTTCACTAGTTTGCAAGGGTCATGTAGACCATGCCGGCCTTCAGTATATCTAAATGAAGAATGGGACTGAAATCTAGCCCCTAAATACATGTGTTAAAGGAATATAGGGTGTGTAGCTATGGTAAAACAGATAATGGGCACAGAATCTGTAGCTGCCCTTTGAGCTTGGACTGGCCTGAACATGTGAACAAGATGAATAATACATAAGAACAATGAGATCTATTCATTTATCCAAGCTAGTTTTGAGAAACAGAAACCAAATTATCATCGTTGCAGTACTGACTTAAAGGAGAACAGCAATCCATTTAAAACAGGTTCTTCAAAATTAGTTAACATAGAGAATTCTTTTAAGGGAAAATATTTTACAGATTTCCACCACTGACTTAAATTATCTCTACTGTAATGATATGGTCTTTCTTTCCTTTCTTTTCTCCTTTTTTCTTATGCTTGGGGACTCATGGTGGTGGTCTTTCTTTCTTTCTTTTCTTCTTATTTGTTGTGCTTGGGGACTTGTGGTGGTGGTTTATTTGCTAAGTTGTGTCCAACTCTTGTGACCCCATGGACCTCTGTAGTCTGCCAAGCTCCTCTGTCTATGAGATTCTCCAGGCAAGAATACTGGAGTGGCTTGCCATTTCCTTCTCCAGGGGATCTTCCTGACCCAGGGATCCAACCTAGGTCTCCATGGAGATTCTTAAATCTTGAGTTTCTGATTTTTTAAAATCAGATTTGGAGAATTTCAACCACTATCTCTTGTCAGGGAACATTTGGCAGGAGGCTTCCTGTGTGCTGTTTTCTAATGTCCCTTATCAATCCCTGAATATTCAGAGATGAGTGGAGAGGCATACCTCTCCCGGGGACAAAAGGAATGCATACATTCTTAAAGCAAAAGTAACTATTTACAGTCTTCTTCCCTTTCTGTTATGGAAAGTGAGTTTTACAACCCCCCTCTCATTGAGATGGATTCTAGCCTTATGTTTCCTGAACAAGTTGTAAGATTTTTGATCTTTATTTTTGCTGAAAAGGCTATCTTGTAAGACAGTATATATATGCCCACATTATGCTGAATAACCGCCTTTACTCCATCAGAGTCTTGGTCCCCATGTCTCTATTCATTTCTCTCTTTCTCTCCTTTCTTCTTCCTTTATTTTCTTATCGTGGACTCTGTACCCCCAAGCCCCAGCCCATTAAAGGGCCATAACAATCTCTTTCAATCTTTTCTTTTATCACCCCAGTTAATCCAATAACATATAATTAAGTTGCTTAAAGTTGTTCCATAGTTCACTGATACTCTGTTTTAGTTTTTCAGTTTTTCCCATTTCTCAGGGACTATTGTCCTGTACAGCCTGATGCCCAGTGTCTGAAAATCATTGTTTTATACGTTTTCATCCTGTTTCTTTTTCTTTTTTTTCCAGTAATTCCAGCAGGAAGATACAGGTCTTGGCTATTCCATCTTGGTTGAAAGGTGAATGAAACCATCAAGAGTAACTTTCAACACTTCTCTCTCAAAAAATAGGAACCATCTCTCTCCTAGAAGCCTTCAGGAAATGTCTCTTTCAGGTTCACTAATCATTAATGGTCATGTGTTGACTGCAAAGCCATAATTCTTGCAGCACATGACCAGCTCTGTGGTTCTGCTCAAACAATTCACCTGCCTCATACCCTCCCCGGCCACCAAAGCCCTGCCTTAGAGAAGGTCAGTCTCCTCATCGCAGACCCTGGGGCAGTTTTGTGCACAGAGAGAAGCCTTGCTGCTTGAAGGGTACTTATGAGACCAGCAGGATGGGTACCACCTGGAACTTTGTTAGAAATACAGAATTTCAGGTCTCCCCCTCCCCGACCTACTCAATCAGAATCTGTAGTTTAATAAGACCCCTGTGTGCTTCAAGTGTGGAGAAGGAAATGGCAACCCACTCCAGTATTCTTGTCTGGAGAATCCCATGGACAGAGGAGCCTGGCGGGCTACAGTCCACAGGGTCGCAGAGAGTTGTATACGACTAGCGACTAAACAACAAAATGCTCCATGTGCACATTAAAGTTTGAGAAGTGCTGTATTTAGATCTAGGCGTCCTTCTGTGGCTTCTCAGAGTCCTCTCCAGGGTAGTGGTTCTTTATCTCAACAGCAGATGACCTGGGCAGTTTTGATCATTCCAGTGAGGTGTGTCTAACCGTCTTACCGATGTTATGACTCTTGTTAAGGTTGTATTGTCAATAAACGTGTCTTCTTCAAACTCTTCACAACTTGGAGTCACACAGGAGAGTTTATCTCTGAAGATCCCAGGTGCTCAGCTGCATTGGATAAGCACAAGCTAGACATGAATATCCAAGGAGCATGGCCTTGAATGTCAGAAGCATTGTACTTATGCTGTTCCACTGGGGTTATCAGGTGACTATAAATCATGAGTTTCAGGATCTTCACAGATAATATACTTCATTCTGTAATAGCTTAGGAATGTAGGCATTATCTTATAGAATGATGATAGTGATGGGTCTGAAATCTGATTTTCAGTTTTCTAATTTACAGGGCAAGAAATCTGATTTCTCTAGACCTCACTTTTTTGTAAATTGAAGGGATTAGACTGTTAGTGAAAGTGAAAGTGTTAGTCACTCAGTTGTGTCGACTCTTTGTGACCCTATGGACTGTAGCCCACCAGTCTCCTCTGTCCATGGACTTCTCCAGGCAAGAATACTGTAGTGGGTTGCCATTCCCTTCTCCATGGGACCTTCCTGACCCAGGGATTGAACCGAGTCACCTGCATTGGTAGGTGGATTCTTTATCAACTGAACCACCAGGGATGTCCAGATAATCTCTTTACTGTAGCTGTAAAACTTGACTGTGATCATGCAGACCACACTCTGTATCAGTTTATGAAGACTGAAAATGATAAACATAGACTGACAGAGACTTGGATAGGACTTTGAACAACTACTAAGATTACTCCTCCAGAAGCATCGAAGTGATTGTCACAAAGCAGGACACGAAGCTCACTGTGACCTGGTGAGACAGGCTATGACTGTAGTTATGAGACTGACTCTTGCGTTCAAAGTTCAGATGTCTTACAGGGACACTATAGACATATTGGGACACTTAAGAAAATTAAATGTGTGTTAGTTTTTTTTAAACACCATCCTTGTAGAGAAGGGGGACAAAAAGAATCAAATCTAGAAAAATATGGGAGACCTATTGAAAATGTGTTCACTTCCTCAGTACCCCTCGACTCCCCCGTCCTGCAACACAAAATTAGTGCAGCTCACGTTTTCATCAAAATTCTGCTGTAACTCAAAAAGCAATATGGCTGGGACACTTATAGAAGAGACGTATATTGGGACATATAAGGGACACCTAAAGAAACAGAAAAGAACATTTTGTCTACTTCTGCTTCTGCAGGAGGCGAGGTCTTACCTGTACAAGTATGAGCGTTGGTGGTTCAGCTTCTTCATTTAGTGAAGGTTCAGTGATTGTGGCTTGATATGTGTTCAGCACCAGAAGCTTCTTTTTTAAAAAAATTAACTGCCAAGTATTTCAAAAATACAGAAAATAATAGATACTACAAATACTAACATTTTGTCATATTTCCTTTAGATCCTTTCTTTTCTCTATAGAAATTACTTACACCTACAATTAGTCACAACCATTCCTATGTTTACTCTAAAATCATGGAATTAGAGACTGTAATTTTATAGCAATTACTCTTATATTTAAAAACATGCTCTAAAAAGTCAAAATTGATATGTCTACCCTATTTCTGAGCAAAATAATGACTTTAGAAGTCTGTAATTTAAATCACCTTCTCTATTTCCTATTTTTTAAGTATCTTAAAAAAAATAGTTTTACTTCATTTGAATTCCTCTCTTCAGTAGTCATTATTATTACCTTTATTCCAGATAGTGAATGAATATTTCCCAAAGTGCTTACCAAGTTCTTTGATCCATACTGGTTTTTGATCTCCACAAGTTTCTTTTCTATCAAAATTTTTTTTTCTAAAGTACATTCTTTAGTAGTTCTTTCGGGGACTGTTTGAAAACACACTTTGTTTTATCCATCCTCTCGAATGATATTAGCAGATATTTTTCCTCAGCACTTTCTGTTATTTTGTAGTCTTTGTTTATTCCTGTTGAGAAGTCTGCTTTAGTCTAATTGTTACTTTGTAGGCCATCTATTTTTGTTGTTGTTCTGAATACTAAAATTTTCTTATCACTGGTGTTATGCAGTTTTACTTGGATGAATCTAAGTGTGGATTTTTACTAGTTTAGCTTAGTATTTATTGTGATTCTTAAATCTAAACATTTAAGTCTTTCATTGATTCTGGAAAATTCTTATTGACTATTGCCTCTCCCCCATCCTCTGTTCCTTCCTTTGTGATTTCTAGACATTGTCTCAGCTCCCCTACTTCAGTAGTTAATTTTGCATACTTCCTGGAGAATATGGATTTTATCAAGTATAGACTCCCACTAATTCCTACCCCAAACTACAGATGTATTAACATATGCACCTCTTTTCATTTCAAGACACAGGTTTTGGTGTGAAAATCAAGTTCATATTTGTGTTCCATTATTACTCCATGTTAGTTAACAATTTTCAAACCTCAGGTTTAGACTTGAACAGAGGTCCTCAGTGAAGATAAGCATCTAGCAGATGATAATTAGAAAACTGTCATCATATCATTTGCTCAGGGCAAATTCCTACACCTGTGTTCAGTGTCCATCTCCTCTGCGATTTTCAATATTCTCTTTTTCTTAGTATTTTCAACTTCTTCACCTCCACTCAATGCCACCTGGAAGACTATAATAATATCCACGGCTCTTTTCTTCCAAAACAAGAAGTGCTATCTGTACCCTGAGATCTCCCTCCAGTTATCACCCTTTTATCTTCCTTTCTCTGAAAGGCCTTCTGCTACATTCTGCAAATTATCCTTCCCAAATCACTTTTCAACCAACTTTTTGTCTTCTTTCACAAACTTAGCTGTGGGTTGCTGTATAACAGAGGGAGCTCAGCCTGGTGCTGTGTTGACGCAGAGGGCTGGGATGGTAGTGGGGTGGGAGGGAGGTTCAAGAGGAAGGGGACGTATGTATACTTATGGCTGGTTCATATTGTTGTATGGCAGAAACCACCACAACATTGTAAAGCAATTACACTTCAGTTAAAAATAATAGAAAAGTAAAATTCTGTATTTAAAAAGATCTTACTTTTGCATGTAATCAGTCACTTTAATTATGACGATGGTGATAATAACTATATTGAGCCCTTGCTTGTTGCTAGGGATCGGGCTAAGTGCTTCATACCAGTGTCTCATTTAATCTTCATAACAACACAGTGAAGTAGAACAATTATTATTCCTATTCTACAGATGTTGAACTTGAGATTTAGAGAAACTGAACAATGTGTCTGAGTCATATTCCTAGTAAATGGGAAGTGGGGACTTGAAGCCAAAGTTCCTTGAAACCAACTAATTGAAGTCACTAGATTAAGCTCTCTGTGCTCCTTTCGGGATTCCAGTTACATCATCCAATCACAGTCCCCAGTATTTAAGCCCGCCAGGTTTTCTGATATTTGTAGTCTGTAGCGGCCTGTAGTTGACCTAGACTATACTGCTTTAAGTCCCTTAAGGGCTGGGTCTCTGATATGCTTAACTTTTCTATTTGTATTTCTTTTTAAGTATTTATTTATTTTTGGCTGCAGTGGGTCTTAGGCACGCAGGATCCTCGTTGCGGCTGTCAGTCTTCTTTCTAGTTGAGGTGCATGGGCTCAGTAGTTGTGGCTCTTAGACTTAGTTGCCCCGAGGCAATGTGGAATCTTCCCTGACCAGTGACCGAACCCACATCTCCTGTATTGGCAAGTGGACTCTTAACCACTGGACCACCAGAGAAGTCTCATTTTTTGTATTTTTAATTTTTAGCACCTAGCATGATGACTTGAATACATTTGAGTTTATCTTGAATGAAAGATTTTATTCTTTACCATTTCTATTTGTTAGGCCCTGCTTCAACTCTTCCATTCATTTGAACATTTAATCCAGTGATTTTTCTGGAGCAGAGGTGGCAGAGCCTCTCTGAGGAAGAGGGGCTCATGTCTGGAATGTTCTGATCTGTAGTGAGACACATGGTCATTGAACCACTGGCCCCCGCTAGGAAGGGCTCATGTCTGAGTCACCTGGGAGAGCTTTTCAAACCTATATATTCCTTTACTGTCATCTTGATTTTCCTCTCTATAGGGCATGTTCTCCAAGTGTCCTGACTGAGCCACTGAAGGAAATATGTTATAACCTTCCTGTGTACTCAGTTCAGTTGCATTCACTCAGTCGTGTCCGACTCTTTATGACCCCGTGGATGGCAATATGCCAGGCTTCCCGGTCCAGCACAAACTCCTGGAGCTTACTCAAACTCATGTCCATTGAGTTGGTGACGCCATCCAACCATCTCATCCTTTGTTATCCCCTTATCCTCCCGCCTTCAATCATTCCCAGCATCAGGGTCTTTTCAAATGAGTCAGTTCTTCGAATCAGGTGGCCAAAGAATTGGAGTTTCAACTTCAGTATCAGTCCTTCCAATGAATATTCAGGACTGATTTCCTTTAGGATGGACTGGTTGGATCTCCTTGCAGTCCAAGGGACTCTCAAGAATCTTTTCCAACACCCCAGTTCAAAAGCATCAGTTTTTCAGTGCTCAGCTTTCGTTATAGTCCAGTTCTCACATCCATAGATGAATACTGGAAAAACCAAAGCTTTGACTGTGTATTAGGAGGACAAAAAACTTCAGAACCCCTGAAAATTAGGTACTGTATACTCCTACTTAAATATTTCATCCACACAAATTTTGTCATTTCATATTCCTGAACTTCTCAGGAATTCCTTTTTCATCATGGAGATGTTAGACTCATAGAAAGAACTAGAAAGGACATAATATTACCTGATCCATGTTTCATATTTCATTGATAAGGAACCTGAGGCCTTGAGGATTTAAGCAGTGCTTCTATGGTTGTATTCTTTGCAATGGCTGGCAAAATGTCAGGCACATACGTATGTGCTCAATAAAGGCTCATTATAAGGATGAAAAAAATAGAAATAAAAATCAGGTTGACTTCAAACTTGTCCTGCCTTCCTACTTTGCCTCAGGGCAAAAATGCTGTATTCTAACCAATTCTAATCACAAATGCTCAATCAGAAAAATATTAATTGGACCCTTCCTGCCTCTGCTATTCTCTCTTATCTTTGCATTCTTGGGGTATTATTGTAAGATATATTGTATGATTTAGTGCTTATGGTTCTTATTATCTTTCTGTGCATTTTTAATACCTTTCTGTGTTTTGCCTTCTGCCCATTAAATGCTCTGAGAGCATCTGAGTTCATATAGCTTTGCCTCCCTCCCCCACACCTAACCCTGGAACAGCTGAGTTTTAATAATGGTTAACAGTGGGGATTTTGTAATGGTTAATGAGTTCTTTTTAATTGATTTCTGATAGATTAACTGGTGCCTAACTTCTGAGTAAAGTTGCTATACAGGTAATAGTTAACTTTTTTTGAATTGAATAATGCTATGTGACATAGCTTTAAACGTAAACAAGTGAAGGTTAAATTCTCTTTTCAGTGTAACTATAGCAAAAATACACATTGTGCTGACTCCTTAGAGATCTCAAAAGTACATATTTTGAATGTAGCTTCCTGTTGTTTACGGAACATGTGATCTTAGTCTGCAAAGATTAGCACATTTGAGAACGATGCATTATTTACTTATTGCACAATCACAAATCCACAGCCTTGTGAATGTTAATGTTTTCTGGGAATGATAACATACTTTGGAAAGAAAAAAAGCTGCAAAAATAGTCAGAAGTTATCCATAGTTTTGGAGCCTTAATTCTATTGCACAGGAAGAGACCAACATGTAGAGCCCGCAGTGGCAATAAATCAGCCTGGAGTTGGGAGACAAGAGTTCTAGTTCTGCTCTGGTTCAAGCCAGCTGTGAGACTGTGGATAAGCCTGTAAATCTTGCTGGGCCTATAGCTTCTCATCTTTGAAACCAGAGGATTTATTGGAGATGTCTCTTCCAGTTCTAAGATTCTCCTATTTATTCCAAACAACGACCACTGTAATAGGAAGCATGTGTAACAGGGATAGAAAGTAGCACTGGAAAGATGGATTGTACAATGTAGAGGAATAAACCTGTGATCTTTTGATAGAAAAAGTTAGTCACTTAGTCGTGTCCGACTCTTTGTGACCCATGGACTCTAGCCCAGCAAGCTCCTCTGTCCATGGAATTCTCCAGGCAAGAATACGAGAATGGGTTGCTATTTCCTTCTCCAGGGGATCTTCCCAACCCCGGGACTGAACCCAGGTCTCCTGCATTGCAGGCGAATGCTTTACCGACTGAGCCACCAGGGGGGCCTTTTGGTAGAGACGGTCTTAATCTTTCCAGCCAAAACTTGAATTTCACATCATCTGAACTGAATAGTTATGTGATTATTTCACTGCTTAGAAAGATTTTGTGAAAGTGTGTTAGTCGCTCAGTCATGTCCGACTCTGCGACCCCATGGACTATAGCCCAGCAGGCTCCTCTGTCCATGGAATTCTCCAGGCAAGAATACTGGAGTGGGTAGCCATTCCCTTCTCCAGGGGATCTTCCTGACCCAGGGATCGAACCCAGGTCTCCTGCATTACTGCCAGATTCTTTACCGTCTGAGCCACCAGGGAAGCCCAGAAAGATTTTGAAGTCCATAGATGTGTTCTGCTACATGAGTGAGACCAAGTTATAACTGGATGAGTTTCATAAAGCCGGGAACTTTTCCACAATTCTCCATCGGTTGTTTTGTATTCTGTCTGGGAACATGAAGACCAAATCTTCATGGTCTCTGTGACCAAAACTTTGTAGTAATTTCTTCAAAGGTATCATCCCATTCATCTCAAAGTCCACTTCATGTGAAAGGTGGCCTGTGGCTAAGAATAACTGGCTCTGTGAAGCATATTCTGGGTGACTAGTCCACATGCCTCTTCTTTTTTGAGTTGGTGGTGGCGGCTCTTTCTCTGCCTGCTTCTGAGTTGATCCTGGCTCAGTATTCTGTGATGAGTGGGCTTGTTAGCTCTTTTAATTAAGGGACGTACTGTGGCTGAGTGATTGAGGTTTATAGCAAGGATAAACTACCTAAATGGAGGAATAAACTTATAAAGCGGGTCCACAAAGATTCATGGAAAATCAGGAATGGCTGGGGTGATGGGTCTCAGGGAAAGAACAACAACAGGATTTGGGAAGCAGAAGAACTGATAGAGACCAATAGCTAAAAGACCTTGCTGAACCCTCAGCACTGGAGTTTGTTCTCTTTACCAGAGCAGTGCCATCATGTGACTCAGTCCTGTGCTTATCTTTGCTTCTCTTTGTGTGTGGTCGCTTCTGCTCTCAAAACAACTTCCTGAGGCTGTTCTCATTTCCCAAGTCAAATTCCTGAGGCAGAATTTACCCATCTAACTGACAGTCATCATCATCTGGGGCTGTGTGCAGAAAAGTCACCGTGGTCAGGCCTGAGACTGCTATCTTTAGAAGGGGCCAGCTCGCAAGACTGGCCTTTGGCTGATGTCTGGGTGTTTCTATCATTCTCAAAACTGATAAGGGTAGTTCTCTGCACCTTGTTTGTGCAAACAAGGATATTTATGCTGAGCATCTGCTTTCTTTCTAGGAGTCTGGAATTCTGATGCGTGCTAGGCAGAGAGTGCAGGTGTGGGCATCTCCCAAGAAAAATAAAAGTGTTGAATGCTTTGTTTCTAGTAGGCTTTCCTGGACAGAAACATTGCACACATATGACTGCAGTTTTCATTCCTGAATAAAGTAATGTATTCAAGGGTATTTTCATAGGATGAGAGCGCAGGAAGCCTGTGCATGGCTTTCTCTAGATTCTGCCTGTCTTTTTCCATTAGGATCTGACTGTGTATCCTTCCTCCATCACTGCAATAGATTTTTTAAAAAAGATTTGTTGGTGTGGACCATTTTTAAAAGTCTTTACTGAATTTGTTACAACATTACTTCTGTTTTACATTTTGGTTTTTTGGCCCCAAGACGTGTGGGATCTTAGCCTTCCCATCAGGGATTGAACTCATCCCCTCTGCACTGGAAGGCAAAGTCTCAACCACTGGACTGCCAGGGAAGTCCCCGTAATAGATCTTAACCATGAGTTCAACTATATGTTGAGCCCCATGAGTGCCTGTAGCAAATTTCTGAATATAAGGATTGTCTTGGGGATCCCAACACAGGCCACCTCAAAAGACCCAGGTCAGCTTAGGTCTTGGCTGTCCTTGGGCCAAGAGTTCAACACTGGTCCGGCGATTGCATTCAGGGGAAAGAGGGTGGAGTCATGCTTGGCCTCTCTGGCCTACGGGATGGTCTGCAGCAGTGGTTCTCAACTCAGGCTGCAAAATAATCATCTGTGATGACTTTAAAAGTTAGACCCCATCCAGGATTAATCGGAGCCTTGAAATTAGAATCTGTGGGGTTGAGCTTGGATAGTAACATTTTTCAAAGCTCTCCAGGGATTGTAATGTGCTGCTAGAGCTGGGATGATGTCCTGGAGCAGTTTTCCTCTGCAGGGCTCTCAGTGGCAATTTCCTTTGGTAGGTGACTGTAGGCTTGGGAGCATTGTGACTCACCTGGCCAGGATAATGCACACTTTGCATATGAAGAAATGAAGAGCCGCCTCTTCAGACATCTTAAAAAATCGATGCAATTGCTTAGTTGTAAAACAAGACTCTGGGAATTGTGTCATTTTAGGGGTTCTACTGAGGCCATCTTTATAGCATAAAGTTTATGTTGACCACCTTCTATGCTTCCAAACTGGTAGAAAAACCAGCAAGGGAAACAAGCATTAAAATATATATAGCCATTGGCACATAATCGTGAACGTGCTGTTCCACAAAATCTGTCTCTTATGAAATAAGTCACGTGTTGTTTTTCAGGGGTGATTCAAAGATCCATGCTAAATTGTTTATCTTGATTAGAGAGAGTATCACTTTGTCTTTAGAAAAGCTGGTTGTCAGGAAAGCCCCAGTGGGTGGTATTGTGATCATCCTTCCATTCAGTGCAGGGGACACAGCAGTTGACCTTGGAGAACGGTGGGGTTGGGTTCCTCCCCCAGTCTCCCTGTTGCTGGCTTCCTTACAGCCTCCAGTGCCAAAGCTGCTCCAGCTCCCTAGATGCATCTACCTTAATGCAATGTCCTGCTTGCAATGGACGCCTGGCAAATATTTGTTGAATTGACTTGATGTGATGATGGAACTCCTGGAAGAAAGAACTGCTGCCGACAGAGGGGAGCTCACCACCCTCTCTCCCTGTTTTCTGTAGAGCCCAGGGCTGCTCTGTAAAGTGCCATTTGGATAAAAGCAGTTCTTTTCTCTATGGAGGCAGCCTTGGCTTGGTCATCCATAAGAAATATTCTGACACTGGTTTAGGATATAGTTTTTTCCTCATGATGAAAGTGAAAGGCTAAGTTGCGCAGTCCAAGCCGACTGTTTGTGACCCCATGGACTATACCCCTCCAGGCTATCTGGGATTTCCCAGGCAAGGATACTGGAGTGGGTAGCTATTCCTTTCTCCAGGGGATTCTTCCTGATGCAAGGATCAAACCCAAGTCTCCCGCATTGTGGGCAGATTGTTTACTATCTGAGCCACCAGGGAAGCCCTTTTCTTATGACAGCTGTAGAGTATTTGTAAGAGATCTGGAATACCTATGGCGCCACCCCATCACCCTGCACAGCTTCCACTGACCCTTGCACAGTTGGAGATAAACAGGACTTGACTTCAGCCTCCAGCCTTCCCTTCTTGGAACTGGTATCTTTCTTATCCCCACACACTGTGTATTCCCTCAAGCTGTCCCCCTCCAAAACCTGCTTTAGGAAAGGGCTTGAAACTCTTTCATCTTAAGAACTTCAGGTTTAAATACTGTTGTGACTTTCTGCATTTTAAGTACCTCAGTGAACTGACCTTCGGGTGCAGGAGGTTCCTTTTGGAAGGGGTGGTACAGAGGCACTGAGGGGGTACTTCTGGTACCCTTGGCAGCCGGGCTGCCGTCCCCTCCTGTAGGCTATAGGCTGGCGGCATCCTGGGGCGGCCTGGCTCTGGCTCAGACATGTGGGCCTGGAGGCATCCTGACCCTTAGGACCTCTGCTAAGAGCAGCAGAGGAGCAAGCCCCTATCCTTCCCCCGCCATTTCGTGGTCTCCGAAGCATTTCGTTTCGCCATTCTGTTTTGTTTCCCTTTGGCAAGCTAACCCAGGCATCTGGCAGCTGCGGTGCCGAGTCAGCAGGAACAGTTCTGTTTTTTCTTAGCAGCTGACACCGGCTCAAATGTGAAAGAGTTCTCAATCCCCGACTGTGCTTTTGGAAGTTTTCCTAAACACGAGGAGGCTGCTAAAAGAACCCAGAGTCTGAAAATGGCAGGAAATTCTATACCAAGAGGCCTGAAGAAATGCTATTCAAATGAAAACACCGTGAAACCAGAAAACAATATTCTTATGTGTGGGGAGTTTACATACCCAGAAACAGCACTTCATAAATAGCTAGCAATGACACTATACCATGCATGAAAAAACCAAAAGATGGAAAAGTAGCATGTGCAGGTTGATCTGTTATGGTAAAATACAGGCTGTTTAAAGTTTGCTGTGGTTCAGTTGCTCAGTCATGTCTGACTCTTGTGACCCTATGGACTGTAGCCTGCCAGGCTGCTCTGTCCATGGGATTCTTTACCACTGGGCCACCTGGGAGGCAGGCTATATAAAGTATATATACCATTCATTATTTGCCTACTAGTGCCAGGCACTTTCAGTGCTTACATACTGTATGTTATTGTATACAGGTAACAAATCCCCAGGAAAGCAGGTCGTATGATCTCCATTTCAAAGATGAGGAAATGGAAGCTCAGGAAGCTTCCAACTTGCCCAAACTTGCCCAAAGTCACATTGATAATGTGTGGGAAAAGTCTATGCTCCATTAGAATATTTTGAACCATTACTATTGGGTTGAACCATTACTATTGGTTTTTTAATGGAAAAACCTGGTGAATTTTTTGGCCAACCCTATATATATATATACATATATACATATATATATAGATAGATAGATAGATAGATATGTATCTACCTATGTATCTATCTGCAAGGATAAATCATTGGTGATAAATCATAATATTAGTTGATGATTTTTATTTTCTTCATTTTGCTTATGTATATTTTCTAATTTATCTTCAATGAACATCTTTTCTTAATAGAAAGTTATTTTTTTCTAAATGAGAAACTTATACCAGATGCCAAATAGTTTTTAGATGAGTTAAATATTTACTGTGAAAGGATGATTAAAAAGTTTTGAGAGAACTCTCTTTATTCCTTTTGTGAAACTATAAAGACTTCTGTATTAGTATGTTAGGGCTTCCATAACAATGTACCATTTAGGCTGGGTGCCTTAAACAATAGAAATTCATTTCCCCACGGTTCTGGAAGTTAGCAGCCCAAGATCAAGGTATCGTCAGAGTTGGTTTCTTCTGAGGATCACTGTCTTTGGCTAACAGCTGGCAGTCTTGTGTCTTCATCTGGTCTTTTTCCTGTGTGTGTGTGTCATAATCTCCTTATAAGGATACCAGTCATATTGAATTAGGGCCCTCCCATATTACCTCATACTTTAACTACCCCTTTAAAGGCACTGTCTTCAAACATAGTCACATTCTGTGGTCCTAGGGGTTTGGTCTTCAACTTATGTATTTTGGGATTACACAATTCAGCCTGTAACAACTTCCATCTTAGAAATGTCTAACCAAAATAACTCAAATTATAAATTAATACCAGTGATGAAAACAACATTAACAGAAGTTTGAGGATATCCTTGTTGTTGTTGTTTAGTCACTCAGTTGTGTCCGATTCTTTGTGACCCCCATGGACTGCAGCACACCAGGCTTCCCTGTCCTTCACAATCTCACAGAGTTTGCTCAAACTCATGTCCATTGAATCAGTGATGCCATTCAACCATTGCATCCTCTGTTGTCCCCTTCTCCTCCTGCCCTCAATCTTTCCCAGCATCAGGGACTTTTCTAATGAGTCAGCTCTTCGCATCAGGTGGCCAAAATATTGGAGTTTCAGCTTCAGCATCAGTCCTTCCAATGGATATTCAGGGTTGATTTCCTCTAGGATTGACCAGTTAGATCTTCTTGCTGTTCAAGGGACTCTCAAGAGTCTTCTCTAGCACCACATTTCAAACATCAATCCTTCGGTGCTCAGCCTTCTTTCTGGTCCAGCTCTCACATCCATGCATGACTACTGGAAAAAGCATAGCTTGGACTATACAAACCCTTTGTAGGCAAAGTGATGTCTACTTTTCAATACACTGTCTGGGTTTGTCATAGCTTTTATTCTAAGGAGCAAACATCTTTTATTTATGTATTTACTTATTTTTTGCCAATCATGATTTTTTATTTTTTAAACACCACAGGTATGACTAGACTGCAAGGGGCAAGTGGTGGAGTCCAAAGCTAAAACTGTAAGACTCAGGGATGAGTTCCAATTCCTCCTTGCATGAATGAGTAAAACTAGCATCTAGAGGAAACTAAAGTTGTGGATAATGGATTACAAAGGAGTCCCGCATTATCACTGAGGGCATCCAAATCCCATTCCTCATAAGGAAAAAGTACTTTTCCCTTCCCTCTGGTGATAGACATTCCTCTTCCACAGTTCCCAGCTTTTTCTTCTACTGGTGCTTCTCATGTTGATTAAAGAGTTTGTAGAGAAAGCTGATGCGTTTGTTCAGGTTGTGCAGGTCATCAGTGAACATCCGATTTCCTACCATTTTCTTCTTTAGAATACAACATTGCAGTTCATTCCCCTTCCAGCCTCGAAGCCACATGGTGTCCTTGATCAATTCTTTGGGGTGCTTTTCAAAGTTTCCCAGGATCCTGATGTTGTCATATACCCTGAACATCACCCTCTTCTCATTCCAATGATCAACCACTTTGGGGGGCAGGAGGGTGACCCTTACATGGAACAATCTGGGAACACCCAGAAAGAAGCTTCTGCAGGCCAGTGGCACCTGACCCCATAAGCCCCTGCTTGCCACCCAAGAGAGGCTCCCTGCCATTGCTCTCGTCTCTCCCCTACAGCACCGCATGAGCACTAGAGGGAGGACCAGACGTGGCCTTCCAGGAGATAACAGAAGCTTCTCCCCTGGAGTCACATGGGTACTAACTACATGCAGCCATCTTGGATTTTACCCAGGTAGCTCCCAAACGTCTTTTAATTTCACGGCTGCAGTTACTGTCTGCAGTGATTTTGGAGCCCAAGAAAGTAAAGTCTATTACTATTTCCACTTTTCCCCCATTTATTTGCCATGAAGTGATGGGACCAGATGCCATGATGTTAGTTTTCTGAATGCTGAGTTTTAAGCCTGCTTTTTCACTCTCTTCTTTCACCTTCATCATAAAGAGGCTCTTTAGTTCCTCTTTATTTCCTGCCATATGTTTGTGTATGTTAGTTGCTAAGTCATGTCCAACTCTCTGTGACCTCATGGACGGTAGCCTTCCAGGCTCCTTTGTCCATGGAATTCTCCAGGAAAGAATACTAGAGTGGGTTACCGTTCCCTTCTCCAGGGGATCTGATCTTCCTGACCCAGGGATCAAACTCGGGTCTCCCACATTGCAGGCAGATTCTTTACCATCTGAGCCATCAGGGAAGCCACCAGGTGTCATCTGAATATCTGAGGTTATTGATATTTCCCCTGGCAATCTTGATTCCAGCTTGAGCTTCATCCAGCCTGGCATTTTGCATAATGTACTCTGCATGTAAGTTAAATAAGCAGTGTGACAATATATAGCCTTGACATACTCCTTTCCTGATTTGGAACCAGTTCGTTGCTCTATACCCGGCTCTGTTGCTTCTTAACCTGCATATAGGTTTCTCAGAAGGCAGGTAAGGTGGTCTGGTATTTCCATCTCTTTAAGAATTTTCCAGTTTGTTGTGGTCCACATAGTCAAAGGCATTAGTGTAGTCAGTGAAGCAGAAGTAGATATTTCTCTGGAATTATTTTGCTTTTTCTAAGATACAACAGATGTTGGCAATTTGATCTTTGGTTCCTCTGCCTTTTCTAAATCCAGCTTGAACATCTGCAAGTTCTCAGTTCATGTACTGTTGAAGCCTAGCTTGAAGGATTTTGAGCAGGACCTTGCTATCATGTGAAATGAGTGTAATTGTGCATTAGTATGAACCTTCTTTGGCATTGCCCTTCTTTGGGGTTGGAATGAAAACTGACCTTTTCCAGTCCCATGGCCAGTGCTGTGTTTTCCAAATTTGCTGGCATATTGAGTGTAGCACTTTCACAGCATCATCTTTTAGGATTTGAAATAGCTCAGCTGGAATTCCATCACCTTCACTAGCTTTGTTCATAGTGATGCTTTCTAAGGCCCACTTGACTTCACATTCCAGGTTGTCTGGCTCTAGATGAGTGATCACACCATCCTGGTTATCCAGGTTGTTGAGAATTTTTTTGTATAGTTTTTCTGTGTATTACTGCTACCTCTTCTTAATGTCACCTGCTGCTGTTGAGGATATCCTGTGTCTTCTCAAATACTTCATTCCTGAAATAACAGTATTTTTAGAGTAAACCTTATGTGATTTTCCCAAAGACTCCAAAAAGAGCCAAAGAAAGGTCTAATACTGATAATGGTGGTGGTTTACTCACTCAGTTGTGTCCAACTCTTTGCAAGCCCAGGAACTGTAGCCCTCCAGGTTCCTCTGTCCATGGAATTTCCAGGCAAGAATATTGGAGTGGGTTGCCATTTCCTTCTCCAGGAAATCTTCCTGATCCAGGGATCGAACCCTGGTTTCCCTCATTGCAAATGGATTCTTTACTGACTGAGCAACCAGGTAAGTCTAATACTGATAATATAGATATACAATTATCACACAATAGGGATTCAGACTCCTATGACAATCATCATTAAATCATTTTCACTAGTAATCTGTATTTGTGACTCAAAAACTCTCACTTCCACCTTGTATGAGACATATGTCTCATTTTAGCTAAATTTCTACAGTCCAAATGATGAGACTTAAGTCCTCAGGATGCTTCATATGAAAGTGCCTTCTGTTCACTTTGTTTTCCCGTAGTTGCTTCCAGTGATGAATGGTTCACTTGAGCTTAGGAACAATGGAGCAGTATAACAATGACCTCAGAGATGGTACAATAGACTGAAGGAACGAAATTCCACTCCCTGCCCCCACCTCTGACAAGATAAACAAATGGTGTTGACAGTATTAGGACCAGGCAGAGGATGGTCTCTAACTCCAGAGTCCCTGATGCTGGTGGTGACTCACCAGAAAGGAAACCTTGAATGAACCTTGTTTTTCCCCCTGTGGCTTTTCCAAATGCCTTTTCCACTAACTTGCAGACTCTCAAAGGTCTAGACCTGCTTCCAACCTGCCATCATCCGCTCTTCTCTCTGGCTTTTCCTATCTCCATCTCTGCCTGCCCTCTGAATACTGCCTATCCAGTGAGGTCTGGCCAAGAACCTAGCTCACCTCCTTTGGAATGCTTTTCTCAACTGGAACTTTGATCTTGCTGCCTTCCCTAGATGTTTGTAGACTTGTTCAGAATGTAGCTCCTTTAAGACAGGGAACTCTTCTTGTCCCTTATGTGATTTTATCTCAGTAATGCTCAAACAGTAGGTGCTAAGTGAATGGATAGTTGAATGAGTCTCATATATTGGGGCCCTTACTTTTGGCACAGTTTCTGTATTAAAAATCTATTGCTGTATAACAAATGACCCCAAAACTTTGTCACTGAACATAACAAGGATCTATTATTTCTCAGTTTCTGGAGTCAGGAGTCAGGGAACAGTCTATGTGAATACCTCTGCCTCAGGGTCTCTCACAAGGTTTCAGCCAAAGTGGCAGCTGGGGCTATATAGCCTCATCTGAAAGTGTCAATGAGGGGAGGATCTGGTTCCAAGCTGGCTCATGGAGTTGTTGGCAGGATTCATTTCTTTGCTGGCTGTTGCACTGAGGGTCTCCCTCAGTTTCTTGCCACATGGACTTCTCCACAGGAAAGCTCTCAGCATAGTGACTGACTTCCCTCAGAGCAAGCAAGCAAGTGAGAGAGGCAAGAAAGATGGAAACCAGAGCCTTTTTGTAACCTAATATTGGAGGTAACGTCCCATCACTTTTGCTGTGTTTTGTTCCTGTCCCACCTGCATTCAGGGAGAGTTAATTACCCAAGGACAATGAGGACCAGGAGGACCGTTGGGGGCTACTTAGCCGCTGCCTCCCCCAGATCCCACTCTCAACAGGCATTTTTGTTTGTTTGTTTCACTTGGTACTTTTCTTTCTAGGAAGTCAGCTTTAACCCCATGGAATAGGCTTCTGGGGGGGCCCAACTCTGGGCTGGGTTCATAAATCCAAAGTCTGAATGAATAACTCTTGCTCTCATTTAAGAAGGTCTCAGAAAGATCCAGACATTCGCTTCTGCTCCTGTTTCATTTAATGGCATTGATTGGGCTTTATTTTGAGTGACTGTCCTGGATTTTTAGCTTTCTTTACTCTATAGGCAAAACTCTAATTCTGGGTTTCTTATTGCTCCATTACTCTCATAGGATTCCTCTTACCATGTCACTGTGAAAGCCATTGTGGTTTCAAATTAGCCAAACTTTTTAAGTCCATCCAGAAACCAAAAGGAGAAAACTTGAATTTTGTAGAATGTCATTGCATGATCTTAATTTAGGTTGAGAGGATTTTTATTTTTATTTTTTTTTAATTTTAAATTTTTAAATTTTTAATTGCAGTAGGTTTACAATATTATATGTTTCAGGTATACAGGAGTGATTCAGTATTTTACAGATTATATCTATCAAATGTTATTATATAATAATGGCCATAAGTCTTTATCTGATACAATATAAACTTGTTGCTATTTTATAAATAGGAGTTTTTAATCTCTTAATCCCATACACATAATTTGTCCTATCACACTTCTGTCTCTCCTTTGATAACCTAACCATTAGTTTGTTTTGTATATCTGTGTAGTTGCTAAGTCATGTCCAACTCTTTTGAGACCCAATGGACTGTAGCCTGCCAGGCTCCCCTGTCCATGGGATTCTCCAGGCAAGAATACTGGAGTGGGTTGCCATTTCCTTCTCCAGGTTGAGAGTATTTTTAGAATTGGGGTAAGAAAACACTTAAACTTCAAATATCAAATTCTAACCGTTTTTAATTCAAAACTGAACAGGATATGCCATATTAAAATTGTAATATTCCATTAATGTAGATAGCAGTTCTTACAAAAAGACCAGAAGACTTAGAACTAGATGTTGAAGACCTGGCCCTCAAACTTCACGTGTGATGTTGGGAGAAACATTCAGACTTTGGTCCTGGAGTCCCTACAGCTCTAAAGTGAGGCTAATAATAGTGACCTTACAGAATTTTTAAAAATAATTAAAAATTTTATCTTATTTATCTTATTTTTGACTATGCTGGGTCTCTGTTGCTTTGTGAGGGCTTTCCTTAGTTGCAGAGAATGGGGAGCTTCTCACTGTGGTGGCCTCTCTCGTTGGAGAGCATGGGCTCAAGGGTGCATGGACTTCAGTAGTTGTGGCTCCTGGGCTCTGGAGCGCTGGCTCAGTAGTTGTGGTGCACAGACATAGTTGCTCCGAGACATGTGGGATCTTCCTGGACCAGGGATCAAACCCATGTCCCCTGCATTGCAAAATAATTCTTAACTGTTGGGTCACTAGAGAAGCCCTGTTTTACAGAATATTTTTAAGGTCAACTAAAATAATTTATATCCACCAACTGATTAAAAACCTGTATTCTGTCATCATAATCGGATAATCTGTTTTTAAATGATGATAATCATATTGACTTTTTTGATATATGAAAATAATAGTATGAATTAATATTAGGTTTTTAAAATGTTAATTAAAATATAGAGAGGCCCATGATAGTAATGATTAAGAACAAACTCTATAGAGCACAACGGTCAACTTTGAACCAACTTACTAGTTGTATAACTTTAGGCAAATTATTCACTCCTCTAGGCTTCAGTTTTTCTCATCTGTAGAATGGGTATAGTAATAGAGATTAAATAAGTCAATAGATATTAAAGTGCTTAAAATGGTAACATAGTAGGTTTTCAGTTAAACATTAGTTTTCTTATGTGCAAATGAATTACAACAATATGTGAGTACAAGTCTTTAGGCAAACAATAGAAGTAAATTTGGAGGCATTATAGTTAGGCTATATGTCATTCAGTCTCTTTATTTTTCTGTAGTGTTAATATCTAACATATTGAACACTTACGTAAAGACATTATCTAATTCTCATGTCAATATTATGAAGTAGTTACTATTCCTTTTTTTAGGGTGTAGAAATGGAGACAAAGAAGTTAAACGGTCATTTTGCCAATAGCAATGTGAAAGGAATGGGATTCACACATAGATTTGGACTCAAAATATGTGCTTTTAGCATATTGATGTATGCTATATTGCCTTGTATAATGATGCGATTTAGTAATATGAATTAACAAATATTTGTTTGTTATATGCCAACTACTTTCCTAGTACTGAGTCTGCAGAAGTAAATAAGACAGCCATGATCCCTAATTTTAGTGGGGAGACAGATAATAAGCAAATACAGAAATAAATACCCAGAAAAATCCAAGTGTACTAGGAGCTGTCCTATGGATTAAAGTAAGATGGGGTGACAGTGTAACTGGACAACTATTCAATTTTAATTAATTAATTTTTGGTATATATTTAAGTTTATTTTTAAAATTTGTTTTGTTGAAGTATCGTTGATTTACAAAGTTATGTTAATTTTTGCTGTACAGCAAAGTGATTCAGTTATATATGTGTATGTTATATATATGTTATATATATATATAAAACAATCACTTTACAGGAGAAATTAACACATTATAAATGTATATACATACATATGGGCTTCCTAGTTGGTGCAGTGGTAAGGAATCTGACAGTTCAGGAGACACAAGAGATGCGTGTTTGATCCCTGGTTTGGGAAAATCCCATGGAGTAGGAAGTAGCAACCTACTCCAGTATTCTTGCCTGGAAAACTCTATGGACAGAGGAGCCTGGCAGGCTACAGTCCAGGGTGTCGCAGAGTCAAGACTCGACTGAGCACACACACATGCATACACACATATATACACATATTCTATTTTATGTTCTTTTCCCTTATGGTTTATTACAGAATTTTGAATATAATTCCTTGTGCTATACAGTAGGACCATTGTTTATCCATATTATATATAACAGTTTGTATCTGCTAACCCCAAATTCCCACCCCATCCCTCCCTCAAACCCTACCCCCGTCCTTAGCATCCACAAGTCTATTCTATGTCTGTGAATCTGTTTCTGTTTTGTAGGTAAGTTCACTTGTGTCATATTTTTGCAGGAGTTTGCAGGATGGAAAGTGTAACCTGATAGGTTTCAGACCAAGGTCTTGACCTCCACTCCTAGGGACTCAGATCACTGAACTCATTTGCCCTGGTAGCATCCTAGTGAAATCGAAGATGCTGGACATACTACTGTAATCTCCACCGTCTAGAAGAGTATGGCTGCTTAACTGATGCTCAGTTATTTATAAACAGTGAAGGAATACAGCCAGTTTTGTTGCTAAGTAACTTTTGTCACTGTATTATTATATAGACCCAGGTCTTGTGGTATCAATATTGGACTAAATGATATTTTGAATATAGGTACAAAATAGCCAATGTGTGTCCTTCAAGGGCTTAGGAATGCCAGAGAAATGGATTGCAAGGCCCTTTGCTGGAGCTTCCTTCAGGAAAAAAAAAGGAACATGTTGTTCTCTTTCCCTATAGGCATCTAACTGCTAGGCATAAATTTCTTCTCAGACTTTCCAGAAAACCTCACCCTTGGACTAAGATCAAGAAAAGAAAACTCCAGGCTTTTCTCTGGGTAAATGCAAATAAGACTTTGACTGAAGTCTTCAGTTCCTAGGAATGCTTTGTTTACTTTTATTGAAATTTGTGATTATCTAGTCAGGTGTCTGAGCTCTGCCAGTGGAAACCTGGGAAGGTGAGAATCTGCTGGGAAATCAGGTATAGATCTCTTTCCCCTCATGCTGTCATACCAGCTCACAAATTCCTTAATTTAAATATCTTTCCCCAACACAAACATATAATCTTCCCAGCTCTTGACTCCTTTTATCAGTCACTTCTTTGCTTTCCACAGAGACCCTAAATGACATTACTTTAGGGGAAAAAATCTCTCCCTTTTCTCAAGACAATAAACCACGTATAGTTAGTAATTATGGTCAGCAAGATGGCAAGGCATGAGTTTTAAGTCTCCCTTGAAAGCTAGTAGGGTAGACACAAGTCTGGCAACGAGCTTACAACGACAGTATTAGTCTAATTTGGCCCTTCTTCCACTTCCAGACTTTTCTTCCAAGCTTCTTGTTAAGCCCTTGGACCCCTGCCAGAAGGGAGGTGATGGTTGCAAAAGCAAAGACTGGCATTTGGAGAAGCTCTTTGGGGTGTCAAAGCTGCACACTGCCCCTCCTGCTGCCTTCCAATTACTGTGCGTGGAAGTGACTTTCGAAAATCCAGATCTGATCATGTTACACACAAACTCCCACAGGTCTACACCGCCTGGCTCCTGTGCATGTCATCTAGGCATGTGAAGAAGAAGCAAGATATGAACAGGTCACTGTGGACAGGGCATTTTCTCTCTAGCCTTCAGTCATTCATAGTCCAATTCTGGGGATGAGGGCAGATCGTTAAAATATTGTATACTTGATAGGAAAGCCAGTTATATTAATAGCTAATGCTACTGTGAAAAATCTGTGTTGCATTAGTAGCCTTTCAAAACTTGCCATTG
Organism: Antilocapra americana; assembly: GCA_007570785.1. Lineage (NCBI taxonomy): Eukaryota > Metazoa > Chordata > Mammalia > Artiodactyla > Antilocapridae > Antilocapra > Antilocapra americana. The sequence goes on from ML661338.1 coordinate 15,669,043, forward strand.
ATGGAGTATCAGTTCTACAGTATTCAAATAGCTAAGAAAAACAATTGTTTCCATAGAAACAATTTCATACAAACCTCTCAGCTGTTTAATACATCAAGAGAATCCTTTAAAGAATCTGGCTGCAAAGTACAACAGGAAATGTGAGGAAGCACTTTCAGATGCATCAGCATTTCTAGAGTTCTTAAACAAACAATGGTTTATTTTATTGAGTAGCACCTATATGCAGAGAACTGGGGTAAGCATTGTGGAGGAGACCTTGAGGCATTGTTACCCCCACAGTTATTATCTATCTGTAGATCAGGAAATACAAATTAAATTACAATAGTACAAAAATTACATAGCCATAGAAGCGACTTCAGGCGTAAGATATGTGCCTAAGGAGTGGTACAAAATGTAAGTCTGAAGGGCACTTTGAGAGGGGAGATATCACAGCTGGCTGGTATGGAGCCATCGAGACTGAAGTTGGGTTTTGAAATAACAACCGCTAACAGCTTTCCAGCACTTACTGCATGAGACATCACAAGAGGTGCTTATCTGTATTTTCTTATTTAGTTCTCACAATGACAAAGCCATCAGGTAACAGAAAACTGATCACAGTAGCATAATCAAGCTGAGGTTTGTTTTTCCTCACATATAAGAAGTCCAGGAGTAGACACTCTGGGCTGATGCAGATGCTTGAGACATCATCAAGGTTCTGGCTCCTTCTAACTTCCTGCCCTGCCGGGCTCTGGGTTTGGTTATCTCTGGTACAAAAGGACCGATTCACTGCAGGCTGTGGATTGGCATCCCAGCAGAAAGGAAGCAACAAATGCTAATAAATGGAAAGAAAAACTTCTCTAGGAATCCCTACTGACTTCAGACTTCTGTCCCACTGGTTAGACACCTCAGGGGCAGGATTGGGAGAGAGAAGGAGGCTTTTATTTGTTAAACTGAGCACAGAGCTGTCTAAAAGTTTCTGAGCTGAAGAAGAAGGAAGGACCTGGATGTTGGATCGGCTGCTGTTGGATGTTGGATTGGGTGCCTGCACAGGTGGTACTGATACTATTCTCATGTTACACATGAGAAAACCTAAGAATCGAGAGTTAAGTCACACTTAATTAAGGCCATGTAGTTAATATGTGGAAAACCTGGACTCAAACCCATGCAATCTGATTCCAGAGGCTGGATTCTTAACCCTGTGCTAGGATTTGAACTGGGAATAGAGGGCAAGGGACTCTGGGGTAGGGGGATTGTGTTCCTGACAAAGAGGGGAGGACAGGGAGCAGGTGAGGCCCTAGGGCTGGAGAAGGGAGCCACACTCAGGAGTCCTGGCAGATTAGGTGGGAGAGCTGGTTTGGCTTCATTCCATCTGCCTGGTTCAGCCTTCAGGGTCCTGAGCCTTGTCAGTGCTGAGATTGAAATAATGATGCCATAAATAGGCAAGTGTTGGCAAGAAGTGAACACCTTGTCCAGAAGGCAGAATCCAGGTCAGTGAATATGATCTGGGTCAGTACATTGGGAGATGCCAAATGTGAGCAGAGCCAGAACCCACAGTTTGTGGCAAATCCAAGGTTGAAGCTGGAACATGCTGAGAAGCTGCAGCCAAGGTTAGGTCCAGGCATGTTCCGAAGGTTCAGATGCCTCAGGTGGTCTTAAAGATGCAGGAGCTGGAGGCCAGGGTCTGGGTCTGATGATTTGGGGTCAGAGGGTTGAAGAACTGGAAATCTAGTATATTACACACCTAAGGCCTGATTCATTTTATAGAAATATTTGCCCATTCCTGCAACATTGTTGGCACTTTACTGAGCACCAGCTTTCAGACACTATAGTTAACACTTAACATTTAAGAGGATGTGATGACCTCAGCACCAAAGCACCATAGAAGGGTAACTGGAGTGGGAACACAAAAAGGTAGAATTCAGAAGGAGGGAGCTGGGCACAATGTGCTTTTCTGTGCAGTTCCCAAGTGCAGAGCTTACACCATGAGATTTCAGGTTCTCGTGGGGAGACTTTACATATGGTATGGAGACTTAGGATATGGGAGGCTCCATGAGGGAACATGTTGCCTCTTGGAGGGATGAGCTCTTCACACTAGAAACGTTTGAGAATAGGCTAGAAGATTCTTTAGGAGAGAGATCTTGGAATTGTTCCCTGTATGGGGTGTGAGCATGGAGCTTGAGGATTTCAAATCTGCATTTTTGTTATTGTACAGCATATTCATCTGAAATTCACCTGATTTTTAGGCTCCAAGTATTGACAGTAATCTGAGAGCATTTCAGTCCTGAGTCGGGTGGCTACCAAACAGTAGGAGGGATTTGCAGAGCCTTCTTCCTCCTACTACAAGGTTCTTTCTCCTGAAAAACCTAAGAGTTAAGGTATTGTGGAAAATAGTTATAATGACTCTTCTCTATTAACTAAGAGAATGAAATTCAACCTTAGATGCTGTGCATTTACTTAAATACATGCATATGTCTAGCCTTAAAAATGCATATATGTACATATATATGTATATATACACCCATACACATTTATGAGGAAAAGTAAGCTCATGTTTATTGTAGCAGCTGAGCAATTTTTGAATATTGGAACGACTGCGTTCGAATCCCAGTGTTTGTACTTTCTAGATCTGAATCTGGGGCAAGTTACTTAATATCCATTTGCTTCAGTTTTCTCATCTATAAAGTGAGGGTAATAGGCTGTTGAGAGGATTAAATGAGCTATTACCTAGGAAAGACTTAGGATAGAGACAGGCGTATAATAAAAGATAGCCATTTTATTATTGTATACTTTTTAGCCATCACTACTGTAGACTTTTTAGAAAAAAGCATAGAAACACAACAAACTAAAAACTTACCCTTATACTGAAGGAGAACTGCTGTGACTTCTATGTGCCTACTCTTCTTTAATGCATTTGCCTTCCATTTACTGTCACTCTGGCATCATGCTACAGTGTCTAGAGATCCAGTGCACGGGGGTGTGCACACACATGAACACAAGGCACACATACACACACATCTCTTTATGCTTCTTATAAAGATGAGACTGTGCCTTAATGCTGAGATAACCCTGCACAAATATGCATTCAGGATTAAGCTATGCACTAAAGATTGAAACTTGTTTTAATCGTTATTATGGAGTCATTTTTCAAAAAGAACAACTATTTTGTCATTTTTCCATTAATCCTCAAATCAAGGAAAGTGTATGTCCTACTACTGACTACTTGGTTTGAGCACTTACGTATTTGAGTTACATAAACATGAAAGACTTTAAAAATGAAGTAGATGCCTCATTTATACAACCTATGTTTCATTTCAGAAGGGAAAGGGAGTCTATCGACAGCTGTAGTTGTGAATTCCCGATGAAGTGTCAATAGTGTTTCAAGGAGCTGACACGTCCCTTTTCCCACCTTGGTCTGCTCCTGCCTTCCCCACATTCCTTTTTCGTGTAGAGAAGTCAGGTGGCCTCTGCTCACCTGTTTGTCCTTGAGGGAGGGTGATTTCTCCCTTCTCTGACAGCTTGTGATTCTAGGCTCCTCGAATGTGGTAAAGAACCGTAGACACTGTTACACAGATCAGAAAGCTGGGATAGAGGGTGATAACAGAGGTTTCCAGGAACAACTAGGAGAGGGTATGTCTCCTGTTTGCTCTGTGCTCAGTTTCTTCACTTTATCACATGATGATTCCCACAGGTCCAGGGGTCATATATCTCAATGGTGGAAAACATCACCCACTATGTACATGATGAGGAGCGTGTGATGGTGACAACTTGGCCTACTGATATTCCCCATAGTTCTAATCCCTAAATTTCAGCATCCTTCCCTCCAGGCCTCATTTCCTTAGATCCCAACCTTGCTGCAGCACTGAGTAACTGGGAATGGCTCCCTTCCTTCTCTGATAACCATTTGCTTCAGGCCTTTATGGAGACAAAGACGATTTTATTGGGAGGACTTAAGTCATAGAGGAGGTTATTTTTATGCCCCTCAAATTAAAACCACATAGATGATTATTTACCTACCTACAAAGACAGATGATTTGACAAACAACTGCTTTATAATATTTTTTTGAATGACATGATTGCTTTTACCAGCACTAGAGTGTTAATCATGGAGCAACAAAGAGGGGAGAATTTAGAGCTAAATCCGAGTGCTGGTCTTACATATTTGATAGCTAGGATGGCCCCATGCTATCAGTATTACACTGAAACTAAGTTGTAGCAAAACCTAGTAAAGTGAAAAGACAACCCTCAGAATGGGAGAAATTGATAGCAAATGAAACACCTGACAGAGAATTAATTTCCAAAATATACAAGCAGTTCATATAGCTCAATATCAGAAAAACGAACAAGCCAATGAAAGAGTGGGCAGAAGGCCTAAACAGACATTACTCCAAAAGAGACATGCAGATGGCTAATAAACACATAAAAAGATGCTCAATATCACTCATTATTAGAGAAATGCAAATCAAAACTACAATGAGATATCACCAGTCAGAATGACCATTGTCAATAATTCTACACACAATAAATTTTGGAGAGGGTGTGCGAAAAGGGAGCCATCTTGCAATGTTGGTGGCAATGCACATTGATACGGCCAATATGGAGAACTGTACAGCAATTTCTTAAAAAACTAGGAATAAAGCTACTGAATGATCTAGCAATCCCACTACTGGGCATAAACACTGAGGAAACTAGAATTTAAAAAGATACATGCCCCCTAGTATTCATTGCAGCACTATTTACAATAGCTAGGACATGGAAGCAACCCAGGTATCCATCAGTGGATGAATGGATAAGGAAGTTGTGGTACATATGTACAATGGAATATATTTCAACTGAAAAAGGAACACATTTGAGTCAGTTCTAATGAGGTAAATGAGTCTAGAGCCTATTATACAGAGTGAAGTAAGTTAGAAAGGGAAAGACAACTATCGTATATGAATGCATATATATGGAATCTAGAAAGATGGTACTGATGATCCTACTTGCAAGGCAGCAGTGGAGACACAGACTTTTTGAACAGTGGGGGAAGGAGATGGGGAGATGATATGAGAGAATAGCATTGAAACATATACATTACCATATGTAAAATAGATAGCCATGTCTGAAGCAGGGAACCCGAAGCCAGAATTCTGTGACAACCTAGAAGGATGGGACCGGGAGGGATGTGGGCTTGAGGGGAAGGGGACATATGTACACCCAACGGTGATTCATGTTGATGTATGGCAAAAATCATCATAATATTGTAAAGTTAATTATCTCTAATTAAACCCCCCCCCCAAAATACCTAGTCTGAAAACTCCAAGGGAAACAGAGATGTCATGCTTCTAGCTGGTGATTTAAGGATGTAAGAAAAGTAAAATTCCTTCTGTACTTAGCCTTATATTCTAATAAACTAGAGTTTAAAAGATGCATACATGTAAGTTGATAGATAAAACAACAAAGGTAAACATACAAGAAAGTAAACTTTCCTTAATATGCAATAATGTTTGTAATAAATTTTAAAAGATTAATAACAAAATAGCCAAGAGAGTACAAATGGTCAGTGCTAAGGGCTGTATTGTATTCTCCCAAATATGTGTGTTGAAGTTCTAACCCCAGTACCTCAGAATGTACTGGCTCTGGAGACAGAGCCTTGAAAGAGGTTGTTGTTCAGTCGCTCAGTTGTGTCTGACTCTTTGCAACCCCATGAATGATAGCACACCAGACTTCCCTGCCCTCCATCTCCTGGAGTTTGCTCAAATTCATGTCCATTGAGTTGGTGATGCTATTTAACCATCTCATCATCTGCTGCCCTCTTCTCCTTCTGTCTTCAATCTTTCCCAGCATCAAGGTCTTTTCTGAAGAGTCAACTCTTCGAATCAGCTGGCCAAAGTATTGGTGCTTCAGCTTCAGCATCAGTCCTTCCGATGAATATTCAGGATTGATTTCCTTTAGGATTGACTGGTTTGATCTCCTTGCTGTCCAAGGGACTATTAAGAGTCTTCTCCAGCACAACTTGAAAGAATCAATTCTTTGCCTCTCAGCCTTCTTTATGGCCTGACTCTCACATCTGTACATGACTACTGGAAAAACCATAGCTTTGACTATATGTACCTTGGTCAGAATGTGATGTCTCTGCTTTTTAATATGCTGTCTATGTAATAGCTTTCCTTCTGTTGGGGAGTGTGTAATTTCCTCGATTCTGTTTCATCACAACAAAAATTTGAAGTGACCGATGGACCGGTGTTACAGCCTCGTGTAATTTCCTCGGATAGACCAGTGTTACAGCTCCATGGTATAGCTCAGTTTTATTTAGAAAATAAAGGAAAATACATCCTCGAGGCATGGGGGCAGGCCTACCCAAAAGATGCGAAGAGAAGAGAAGCCTCTGGCCCAATTTTGGCTCCTCTTTTTATATGTTTTTGCTCCTCCCCTGAGCCTGCCCTGTATAAACTGGAGGGCTGTTTGTTTTACCTGAGGTTCTCACTCCAGTCCTGGCCCTTCCTTTGTTCTATTTTCATGGGCTTTTCCCTTCTTTGTCTTTTAGCCACTGACATTCTGGACTCCTTTTTCCTATTCTAACTACCTAACATTCCCCCCTCAAGAGATGGGAGGCCCAATTCTTTGGGAATAGGGGCGTAGAGGTTTCTCTGGCTACTTCCCGCTGAACTGGGATGGTGAGGGGCATTGGGCCTCCCCCTCTTGCTAGTCTCAAGCCTCAGAGTCCTTATATTGGTGTCCATCTAAGGGTGAGTGATATTTCCTGTGGTCAGCTGTAGTTTTATATACCCTTGTTGAACTGGCACTGCATGTTGTAGCTTGTTGACCTAGGCAGAGACAAAATGGGTTAGACAATTGATAATACATGGAGCAATCATAATCAGCATCAATATGGTGATGACAGGGACTAGTAGGGGCATTAGGCAACTCCAAATTTCCCATCACCAGCAGGATCCCCCAAAGAGAGATTATAGCCACCCCAAGAATTCTCTAGCTCATTCTTTGAGATCCTATAGGGTCTGAATGTATTTCTTGAGGGCTGTGAGATTTTCTTTAACTTAGCTGGAGATATTTACCCAGAAAAAAAAACACGTCTCATTCAAGATGGCTCAAGTCCTACCTTGTTCAGGGATCAAGAGATCTATCTTTTGTCTCTTTTGGAGTACAACCCCTGCCAAGCTGTGTTGGCTCTTTAGAGCTATCCTCTGAAATCTTATCCCCAGAAACTTAATTTTGAGGGTGTTCATTAGAATGGCACTCATTTGTAGTCCTGAATAGGTATCTGAGAACTCCCAGGGGCTCACAGGTGTATTGAATATCCTCTTCTGTTTTCTTCCATGACTTGACTCGTGAGTAGTGAATCCAGGCGGAGAAGGCAATGGCACCCCACTCCAGTACTCTTGCCTGGAAAATTCCATGGACAGAGGAGCCTGGTAGGCTGCAGTCCATGAGATCGCTAAGAGTTGGACATGACTGAGCAACTTCGCTTTCACGTTTCACTTTCATGCATTGGATAAGGAAATGGCAACCCACACCAGTGTTCTTGCCTGGAGAATCCCAGGGATGGGGGAGCCTGGTGGGCTTCCGTCTATGGGGTCGCACAGAGTCAGACATGATTGAAGTGACTTAGCAGCAGCAACAGCAGCAGTGAATCCAGGAGTCATGTCCTGGTACCTTGACTGCTGTGGGGGTATAAAGTATTGTGGGGTAGGGGCCCTTCCATGTGGGCTGGAGTTGAGCCTTTGGGGACCCATATTTCCAGATTTTAATTAGGACTTGGGTCCCTGGAGCATATAGTGGTGACTCTTTAGAATCTTTGGGTCCTGGTTGACACCCCACAAGTGTATATCCTGCTGGAATTGCCCAATGGCCATGGTATAAGACTGGAGGGTCTGAGCCTCTGAATCTAGGAAGAAGTTATTGACATAAACAAAAGGTCTCCCATACAGCATCTCATAAGGGCTAAGACCAACTTGTTCCTTAGGGGCAATGAGGGTGCAGAGGAGAGCTACTGGTAAAGCCTCCTTCCATCCCAGAGAGGTCTCCTAGATTATCTTTTTTATTGCTGATTTTAAGAATTGATTGGCTCTTTTCTACTTTTCCTGAAGACTGAGGCCTTCAGGCACAATGGAGATAATAAGTAATCCCCAATGCTTTAGAGACCCCTTGGGTGACCTTAGAAGTAAATGATGTCTCACTATCATTTTGTAATGATCTGGACAGACCAAATCTTGGAATGATTTTATGGAGCAGATTTTTTACCACTGCCTCAGCCTTCTCAGTCTGGGTGGGAAAGCCTTCAATCCACCCTGTGAATGTATCTGTCATGACTAATAGGTATTTATACCCTTGAGAAACTGGCATCTGGGTGAAGTCCATCTGCTAGTCCTCTCCTGGGTAGGCCCCATGTCATTGGACAGGCTGGGCCAGCTGGGGTCTTTGAACTTCTTTGAGCTCCTTGGAGGTTGTTTAATTGACAAGTGGAACAAGAGGAGACCACTTGCCTTATAGTCATTTGGAGGCCTGTTTCTCTGAAGCACCTTTCTACTGTCCAAGTCATCTGTTGGTGTTTTTCTCCTGGAGCCTCCACTTGAAGGCAAAAAGATATTCTTTAGCCAGTGGTATGCAAAAGAATGCATCTTTGAGATCCAAGACTGTAAACCACTTGGCACTGGGCGGGATTTCTCCCAGGATTACATAGGGATTGGGTACTGTGGGATGGAGGGGGACTACAGCTTCATTTATTATCCAGAGATCTCGAACCATTCAACAAGTTCTGTCCTTTTTCCTTACAGGGAGGATTGAGGTGTTACATGGCAAACTGGTGGGGACCAATAGCCCACAGGCAAGGAATTTATTTATTAGAGGCTGTAGTCCTTCCTGAGCTTCTCTTCTAAGGGGATATTGTTTCCAGTTTGGAAACTGAGTGGGATCTTGGAGGACAATGATGACCAGTTCAGCTTGGTAGGCTTGTCCAGGAGTCCCCTGGTCCCACACCTGGGGGTTAATTTTGTCCTCCCATAGTTTTTGGTCCCCCGCTATTGGAGAGGGTGTAATGGGTTTCTCAGTAGTAACCAGAAGTTGTGGGGCTCTAGGGGCCTAGAAGCTTCCTATCACAAGGGTGGTCCCCAGTTTAGTGAGTATATCTCTTCCCAGTAAGGGAGTAGGACAATCAGGGACCACCAGAAACCGGTCCCAGCAACAAAAAAAGTGCTCAGGTGACTCTTTTAGTAATTGTTTTTCCTGTAGCACCCCAAATGGTACAGGTTTGGAAGGAGAAGGCTCCGGAGTAGGAGGTCAGGACAGAGCAGGTGGTTCCTTTGTCAACCAAGAGATTCTTGGGATTACCTGCCACAGCTGGTTGCACCCTTAGCTCCAGCCCCGTGATGGTTATCTGTGACAGGCAGGCTGGCTTGAGTGGGCTGCTTTAGTCTTGTTGAACCATCGTGAGGGAAGGTTTGGCGCTTGACCTTGAGGCTCTTGTGTCCCAAGGGCAGAGTGCCACCCAATATCCCAACTGATGGTGTTCGTAGCAAGTTGTTTTTGGAGACTTGTCACTGTTTGAACACTCTTTGGCCCAATGTCCTGCCTGTCTACAGATTAGGCATTTGCCTCATGCCTTGTGAGTCAAAGACTTGGGGTTTGCCTTAGGGCTTCCCTGGAGGGCGGCCAGCATCGGGGCATGCCTTGTCTCTTTCCTTTTCTCCCTTTCCTGGGCCTTGGCCTCCGTCTTCTGTTCTCTGTTATAAAGGTATTGGTGGCTATCTGGACCAACTTATCTAAAGAGGCAGCAGGGTCCTGCTGCTGTAGCTGTTGTAGCTTTATCCTGGTGTCTGATGCACACTGGGACAGGAATTTGTTCTTTAAAATCACCTGTCGCTCATAAGAGTCTAAGTCCAAATTGGTAAACTTTTGGAGGGCCTCTTTTAGCCTTTCCAGAAAGGCAGTGGGGTTCTCCCAGTAACTCTTTGGGCTCCTGAGTTATTGCTGAGAGCCGGGCATAGCTGATTACTTTTTGCTGGGCTGCTTTCATTCCTGCCTTTACACAGATCAGAAAATGATCCCTTTCCCAGATGTGCTCAGGGTCATTATAATTCCAATGAGGATCCGAGGAGGGGACCACAGTTTCCTCTATTAGGTATTTATTGCTTGACATGTGAAGCCCCATAGTATACCTTCGGGCTTCCTTTAAGACCCTAGCATGCTCAAAGGCCAAGGTAATGTGTTGGAATGTATCTATATATTTGCCTGGGTCATCTGTATAGCTTCCCAGGTCTTGTTTGATCTAGGTTGCTTTGAATTCTCCTCCAGTTTTGACTAAGGGACATACTCAAGTTGGCTTTTGTGGAGGGGGTGCTCCCAGATATGGGGGCACGTTTGGATACAAGGAAAGAGCAGCAGGCAACACAGGAGCCATGGGAGGTGAGTCTTCACGGCGGGGTTTCTTCTCTTGGTTGTCTGTGCCTAACAACATTTGCCTAGTAGGCTCACTTTTCAGAAATACAACGATCCCATACTTAAGACAGAGTTCCTTCATATCTCTTAGTCAGAAGAAAATTTGAACATAGGGATCTCTGTCCATTTCCCTTTTCTTGTGCAGAATAAGTCTAGCTGCAGGATGGTTCAGCGCAGTCCAGTTGCTCAGTTGTGTCCAACTCTTTGCGACCCCATGGACTGCAGCATGCCAGCCTCCCTGTCCATTGCAAACTCCAAGAGTTTACTCAAACTCATGTACATTGAGTTGGTGATGCCATCCAACCATCTTATCCTCTGTCATCCCCTTCTCCTGCCATCAATCTTTCCCAGTATCAGGGTCTTTTCAAATGGGTCAGTTCTTCACATCAGGTGGCCAAAGAACTGGGTTTCAGCTTCAGCATCAGTCCTTCCAGTGAATATTTAGGAGTGATTTCCTTTAAGATGGACTGGTTGGATCTCCAAGGGACTCTCAAGAGTCTTCTCCAACACCACAATTCAAAAGCATTAATTCTTCAGTGCTCAGCTTTCTTTACAACTCTCACATCCATACATAACTACCAGAAAAAACATAGCTTTGACTAGATGGACCTTTGTAATTTAAACTCCCATCCTCAGGCCAGTGTTTCTTGACCCCTAGAGGATACTGTGGCCACGCAGTGGCACAAAAGAATTGTAAGTGATTTTTTCTTATAGTTAGAGGATTGAACAGCTTCCAGTTATCAAGGATACATCTCAAAGGCATCTGTTGGGAAGTGGATTGGTTATTTCCCATCTGTAAGACAGTGATGACAGAGAGAAAAAGAAAAAAGAAAAAACTAATAGGTCTCCTTCAATTTCCATGGGTGGACTTCCTTAGGGGTGAGTCTTTTTAAAGTTTATCCTACCCAGTACTGTTGCAACCTGAGAACCAGGCGTCCCTGGGTCAGGGTGCAGATCCCCAGGCAGGCTGAGGCATGACAGCTTCCTGGAGGTCAAATCCCTAGGCAGGTTGAGGCAGGTTGGCCTCCTGAGAATTGGGTCCCTGGGCAGGTTGAGGCATGCTGACCTCCTGGGACCCCCTGGACTGGTGGATCCCCAAACAGGTTGAGGCATGACAACCTTTCGAGGACCAGATTCCCAGGCAGGTCAAGGCAGGTTGACCTCCTGGGACCCCTGGACTGGAGTTGGGCATCTCCAAGGTCTCCAGTGTGACCAGTGCTGGGTAGGATTAAGGGGTTAACTTAACTAATTGCCAGTTTGTTCACCACAGATGAGAATAGATATCATGATGTAAAGCAGTCCGAGCCTGTGCCCTGAGACTGGGAACCTGGTGAAGCAGCCATAAGCCTTATCCTCTTCCTGCTCTGAGGGAATCTAAGTCACTGATTTCCTCCCCTAGTCCTCCATAAGAGCAGCTTAGGGTGTTTCCAATGGTAAACATTTCATTGTCATAGACCCACTCTAGGTAATAACAGAAGTAATGACAAAGGAGTGGGCTATCTGGTCCTGTTAGGGGCATTAAGGTTATTTTAATAATAAGCAATGTTGCCTACAAGGGGGCAGGGTCCTGGTTGTAGGAGCTAGTAAGTGGCTTAAGAACAAAATGATAAGAGGCAACAAACCAGATGTTCCATAAAAGTGGAGTGGAAAAAAAAAAGTGGAGTGGAGATTTGATCCAGGGGTATGTTTGTAACTTTAGGAGAAAGGTGGTAAGGGTTTGGGCCCAAACAGCCTGCAGGGCTAACTCCCAAAGTGGCAAACATTATCCCTAGAAGCCCAATTGCCCTTGAAGGGAGACAGTTAAGGTGGTCTGGTATTCCCATCTCTTGAAGAGTGTTTCACAGTTTATTGAAAGAGGTAGTTAAGGTAAAATGAGGTCATATGGATGATTCTAATGCAATATGATTGGTGTCTTCATAAGAAAAGGCTAATAGGACAGAGGCACATGCAGAGGAAGACCACGTGGAGACACAGAAAGAACATGGCCATCTAGGAGCCAAACAAAACCAGCCCTTGATTTGGGACTTCTAGCCTCCAGAACTGTGAGGAAACAAATTTCTGTTATTTAAGCTGCCCAATGTGTAGAACTTTGTAATGGCAGCCCTAATGAACTAACACAATCAATAAACTTAAAAATAATGAAATAAATTCAAATTAAACAACAATTTGATAATGGAAATAAGTACTGCTGTGTATGTTTGGGTGATGCTGTAATTTGGTATGCTTGAAAGGTCAATTTGGTGGTATCATTTGAAATTTGAAATATGTATTCAGTTTTAGCAGCAATTTTACTTCAAGCAGAGATTATATACCATTCATAAGGATATAAATATATACACACATAATCAATTACATTTTGAAAGCTGGAAGCAAAGCTTACATTAAAAGAGTACATATTATGGACCATTCATAAAAGAATGAGGTAACTTTGTACATAGTGACAGAGAAAGATGTCTATGGCTTGGGAAGATGTCCATGATATATTATTAAATTACAAATAGTTGTGAAACAATTACATCGAGAATGACTATAATTATTTATACCCAGCATATATATACATTTCCACCAGTATGGGATACAAATTAAGACCATATTTCTTTTTTTGAAAAATTGAACTATATTTTTTTATTCTTTTAAATTGGAATTACTGAATTACTGTGATTACTATAATTACTTTACAGTGCTGTGTTGATTTCTGCTGTACTGCATTGTGAATCAGCTATATGATACATATATCCCCTCCCTCTCGATCTTCCCCCCTAAACCATCCCACCTCTCTTAGGTCATCAGAGAGCACCAAGTTGAGCTCCCTGTGCTATACTGCAGCTTCCCACTAGCTATCTGTTTTACATATTGTAGTGGCAAATTAAGACTGCCAGAAAATGAAAGTAGGTTTTCTTGAAATATCCATTTAACTAAGAAGAGAGCAGTAATTCTGGAGAAACTGTTTCAACTGTATAAATCTGGCCTCTCTGCAAACCGGTTAGCATGACAGACACACACTAAAAAACTCTGTAAGTTTCAAAGAAAATGGGCATAAAGGGTTCTTGGTGGCTAGTCTAAGGCATTATTAGTTTTGCCTATGTTTTCCATGTCTAGGATATGTGAGGGAATGAATAGTCATTTGAGCTGCATTGGCAATAAGAATTACTCTTGTATCTCGGGAGTAAAAGTTACTTTGGGCTGCTATTTTGGAGAAACTGCAGACATAGGAGGGCTTCCTAGGGCATCGTTCTACCTTCACCATAGATGGCACAGTTGTAAAGAACCTGCTTGCCAGTGTGGGAGATGCCAAGAGATGCGGGTTTGATCCCTGGGTCGGGAAGATCCTCTGGAGAAGAAAATGGTGACCCATCTAGTATTCTTGCTTGGAATATTCCATGGACAGAGGAACCTGGCAGGCTAGTCCATGGGGTCACAAGAGTCAGACACGACTGAGCATGTGTGTACATAGACACAGGAGAAGCTCTGACAATGGAATAGAAGTTATCCTTTTATAAGGGATATTTACATTCATAAGGGAAAACTCCATCTGTAAGGGTATCTCTGTCTCTGAAACAGGAAGAGGAGAATGACCAAATCTCTATAAACTTATCAGTGGAGAAGACAATGACCTAAATCTGGGTAATAACCTTACCTTTGTTTACTGTGCTTTCCCCAGTAGCCTCTCATAACCAGCTCCCAACACCTTCTTTTGTCTTCAGCTTAAGACAGAATTTAAGGTGGTGATGTGGGCCATTTCTAGGAGCTCCTCAGTTTTCCTGGGTCTCTCCCATATATTCAGGAGGTATACTTGTTATTGAAGGCAAACCATTCAATATCACAATAATCCAAGTCTGTGCTCCAACCACTAATGCTGAAGAAGCTGGGGTTGAATGGTTCTGTGAAGACCTACAAGACCTTATAGAACTAACACCCAAAAAAGATGTCCTTTTCATCATAGGGGACTGAAATGCAAAAGTAGGAAACCAAGAGATACCTGGAGTAACAGGCAAGTTTGGCCTTGGAGTATAAAATGAAGCAAGGTAAAGGCTAACAGAGTTTTGCCAAGAGAATGCACTGGTCATAGCAAACACCCTCTTCCAACAACACAAAAGAAAATGCTCCACACATGGACATCACCAGACAGTCATTACCAAAATCAGATTGATAATATTCTTTGTAGCCGAAGATGGAGAAGCTCTATACAGTCAGCAAAAACAAGACAGGGAGAAGACTGTGGTTCAGATCATGAACTCCTTATTGAAAAATTAAGACTTAAATTGAAGAAAGTAGTGAAAACCACTAGGTCATTCAGGATGACCTAAATCAAATCCCTTACAATTAAACAGTGGAAGTGACAAACAGATTCAAGGGATTAGATCTGATACAGAGTGCTTGAAGAACTATTAACAGAGGTTCCTAATATTGTACAGGAGGCAGTGATCCAAACCATCCCCAAGAAAAAGAAATGCAAAAAGGCAAAATGACTGTCTGAGGAGGCCTTTCAAATAGCTGAAAAAAGAAGAGAAGTGCAAGACAAAGGAGAAAAGGAAAGATATACCCATCTGAATGCAGAGTTCCAACGAATAGCAAGGAGAGAGAAGAAAGCCTTCCTAAGTGTTCAATGCAAAGAAATAGAGGAAAACAATAGAATGGGAAAGACTAGAGATCTCTTCAAGAAAATTAGAGATACCAAGGGAACATTTCATGCAAAGATGGACACAATAAAGGACAGAAGTGGTATGGACCTAACAGAAGCAGAAGATATTAAGAAGCGGTGGCAAGAAAATACAGAAGAACTATACAAAAAAGATCTTCATGACCCAGATAACCATGATGGTATGATCACTCACCTAGAGCCAGACATCCTGGAATGTGAAGTCAAGTGGGCCTCAGGAAGTATCACTACGAACAAAGCTAGTAGTGATGGAATTCCAGTTGAGCTATTTCAAATCCTAAAAGATGATGCTGTGAAAGTGCTGCACTCAATATGCCAGCAGTGGCCACAGGACTGGAAAAGGTCAGTTTTCATTCCAATCCCAAAGAAGGGCAATGCCAAAGAATGTTCAGACTAATACATAATTATACCCATTTCACATGCTAGCAAAGTAATGCTCAAAAATCTCCAAGCTAGGCTTCAACAGTACATGAACTGAGAACTTCCAGATGTTCAAGCTGAATTTAGAAAAGGCAGAGGAGCCAGAGATCAAATTGTCAACATCTGCTGGATCACAGAAAAAGCAAGAGAATTCCAGAAAAACATCTACTTCTTCTTCATTGACTACACTAAAGCGTTTGACTGTGGGGATCACAGCAAACTGGAAAATTCTGAAAGAGATGGGAATACAAGACCACCTTACCTGCCTCCTGAGAAACCTGAATACAGGTTAAGAAGCAACAGTTAGAACTGGACATGGAACAATGGACTCGTTTCAGATTGGTAAAGGAGTACATCAAACCTGTATATTGTTACCCTGCTTATTTAACTTCTGAAAGTCTACATCATGAGAAATGCTGTACTGGATGAAGCACAAGCTGGAATCAAGATTGCCGGGAGAAATATCAATAACCTCAGATATGCAGATGACACCACCCTTATGGCAGAAAGCAAACAGCAAGTATAGAGCCTCTTGATTAAGGTGAAAGAGAAAAGTGAAAAGGCTGGCTTAAAACTTAACATTCAAAAAACTAAGATCATGGGGTCTGGTCCCATCACTTCATGGCAAATAGATGGGGAAACAATGGAGAGTGAGAGACTTTATTTTGGGGGGGTCCAAAATCACTGCAGATGGTGAATGCAGACATGAAATTGTAAGACTCTTGCTCCTTGGAAGAAAAGCTATGACAAACCTAGATATTAACCTCTGCATATTAAAAACTCTGTTAAAAAGCAGAGACATTCCTTTGTTGACAAAGGTCTGTTTAGTCAAGGCTATGGTTTTTCCAGTAGTTATGTATGGATGTGAGAGTAGGACCATAAAGAAGGCTGAGCACTGAAGAATCCATGCTTTTGACCTGTGGTGTTGGAGAAGACTCTTGAGAGTCCCTTGGACTGCAAGGAGATCAAACCAGTCAATCCTAAAGGAAATCAATCCTGAATATTCATTGAAAGGACTGATGCTGAAGCTGAAGCTGCAATACTTTGGCCACCTGATATGAAAACTGACTCATTGGAAAAGACCCTGATGATGTGAACGATTGAAGGCAGAAGGAGAAGGGGACAACAGAGGATGAGATGGTTGAATGACATCACCGACTCAATGGACGTGAGTTTGAGCAAGTTCCGGGAGACGGTGACGGACAGGGAAGCCTGGCATGCTGCAGTTCATGGCGTTATAAAGAGCCGGACACGACTGAGCAACTGAAGAAGAAGAAGAAGAAGAACAACAACAACAACACTTGTTATTAACAACACTTGTTGTTCATTTTCTCTTGGTACTCTTCCTTGTATTACATGGGGCTCTTAGCCACAAACTTAGAAGGGGAGAGGGAAAATCATTTTTCCTTCTTTACATGTCATCAAGGGGCTATTTGTTGTCCCCTCACTTCTTGTATGTTGATGCTGTCTCCTGTGAGGAGCTGCAGGTGCTGGCTCTGGTTTACACAAGCTTCTAAATTTTTTTTAAAATTAATAACAGCTTATTTCAAATAGAAATTCTTCTGTTGTTTGTTACTCTCTGAATGTGCTCAGTCCTGTGTGAAATTTGGTGCTCTGTGTAGTTACTCCCTTAATTGCATTCATGTTTGATATAGCAAACAGTTCTCAGATCTGTCAAACTTCTGAGCTTGAAGAAGAGCTCCGTTCAAAGCATATTTCAGCTCACATGAATCTCAAAGGTTTATATTACTCCTTATCTAATGCAAGCTGCTGGTCCATGCCTTCCTCTGGCCATTGTTCTTAGTTTGCTTTTTTAACTTTGAAAGCATCTTGTTTTTTCCTGGACAACCCTTGCATACTCAGTCACTTACCTTTCAACATGGATGTTCAAACAGTATTATATTGGGTATAAAGCATAACATGAGGTCTAGGGCACCTTCATGTATTTGAAAGGGGAGGTAAAAGAATTTAGGTCAAAAGGTTCCATATTCCAAAATATTGGATAAAATCTTCATTTCCCTTTGCTTTTAAAACACCATCTGACAACCAAGCTCAGGGGGTTAATATTTTATATAGTTCCTTCATATGGTTGTGACACTCCCTTGTTAATTATTTGAGACATCAGTGTTTTACAAATGTTACATGCTAATGTCGTATCATCACCTGCTACAGCTAATTGATTTCTAAAATCACAGTTCATAGTCCTTTTCTCTTCAAAGCCTGTAATGAACTCAAGATTCTTAGGGCCCTATTCTCCATGGAAATCACCCGTGACACATTAAAAAGTTGAGAATGCTTATTAAAAACTATATATGTATAGTTTGCTTATTAAAAACTATATTTGTATAGTTTACACATATACATAAACATTCTGAGAAAAAATGATAAGGATATGGAAGAATGAGATAGTACAAAGAAAGATTCTTGGATCCAGGGCTGGAAGTTATGGGAGATGAGATCATTAGGATAAACTTCAGCTTGACGGGATACAGTCAGTCATCTACGTTCACTGTATGGTGGTACCTGGAACAAGCTATCAGGAGATTTTAATCATTCATTAAAAATTGAAATATAATTTTCTAGACAGTCCTATGATCAGAGTTACTGGGGACTTTGGAAGCAGAGTGAGAAACCTAAGATAAAGTGCCTGTTGAACTTGTGCTAACTGTCCTATTGGCCCTGTCTCCAGGTTGCATTAAGATGCTCCTCTTTTCGTTTCCAAGGTTCCAACAGAACCTTGTGCTTACAGGCCTTCTCGATATTGTCACACTTTCTAGTGTCTTTTCACTGCTTCCTTGTCTGTTGATTCTGTTAGATTTTGAAGTCCTTCAGAACAAGGAACTCAGCACTGTGTCTAGCACAAGCACCTAATAAATGGTTGATTTTGTTTGACAATGTAATTTAATACTCACTAAAAGTCTGTTCAAAACCTTTGCTTTTTTAAGAAACCTGACTAGATCTAGACTGCCCGGCACAGAAGAGGCTGCTAAGAATGGATTCCCTTCAAACCCTCCTAGCCTGTAGTGGGACTGTAGATTGGTATAGCCACTATGGAAAACAGTGTGGAGGGGCCTTAAAAAACTAAACTAGAGTGACCATATATAATCTAGCAACCCTACTCCTGGGCGTGTGTCCAGAAAAGATGGAAACCCTTAACTTGGAAAGATACATGTACCCTGCTGTTCACAAGCAGCACTATTTATAATAGCTAAGACAGGGAAGCAGATTATGCGTCCATCAACAGACAACTGTTTTAAGAAGATGTGGTACATATATATAGTGGAATATTACTTGGCCAAAAAAATGAAATATTGCCATTTGCAGCAACACAGATAGACCTAGAGATTATACCAAGTGAAATCAGACAAAGACTAATATTATATGATATCACTTATATGTGGAATCTAAAAAAATACAAATTAATCTATATACAAAACAGAAACAGATTCACAGACATAGAAAACAAACATGGTTACCAAAGGAGAAAGGGGGAAGTAATAAATTAGAGGAGCATGGGATTAGCAAATACATAAATAGCTAAGCAATAAGGATTTATTGGGCAACATTGGGAGCTATATTCAATACCTTGTAGTAATCTATAGTGAAAAATAATCTAAAAACTATATCTGAATCACTTTGCTGTATGTCTGAAACTAACACAATAAGTTAACTATACTTCAGTTAAAAAAGCGTGGATTCCCTTCAAATGCTGCAAACTCCGCATCATCTCCTTTGGCCATTTGGGGGTTTTAGATACACAGTGGCTTGGACACACACAGTCCTGGGTGCTTTGCTTTGGAGCTAGTTGCATACTTGCAGGGAATTCTTTGGTACAGGAGACAAATACTAAGCCACATGTAAAGGAAGGAGGCGATGGTAAAATACTTAATACTCTGTTGCAGAAAGACCCAACATGACAATTTAAATTTCTTAAGCAAATGAACCACAGGGGGAAGTTTCTGTTTTATACGAAATTTTTTTTTCCCACAAGAGTTTTTTAGAAAACAAGGATGTATATGTGCACTTTTTTTTTTCCCTGCAGAGAAACTAAGCATTTTACTGGATTCTTAAAGTGACCCTGAAAGATTAAGGTTACTGCTTGGTGTGAGTAAATAGAATTTGGCTTTCAAATGCCAAGCTTCTACTTTGATAATATGTTTCCTTACAGGAAAATCACATCTGAGTCTCTTTGTACTCTCTGCACCTTGTAAAGCAGCATCCAGCTCATAGCAATCCATAGGGGTTCATTTGGACAAAGCCCATTGGTAGGGAAAGCAAGGCTTACCTGAAAATCAACACTATCCAGGGCTGACATTGCTTGGCATTGCCGCTGGCCTTACCCATCATGGGTGTGCTCAATGGTAGCAGTTAATAGAAAGGCTGTATCACTGTCTGAGAGGGTAGTAATTTTCAATATATTTGTATACTTTGAAATGTCCATATTTTCCATGTGCAGCTACTATCACAGTTAACTTATTTGTATGGTACTTAAATTTGTAACAATTTTACAATAGATTCTTAAGAACTTCTATGGGATACATAGGTCTTCCAGGAAGCAGACTTCTGTGATGAGAAAACTGAAGCCTGGTTTCCCTCAGACAGAAGGTCTGTTTCCTTATTCCTTGCCTTAAACGATAAAGAAAAGAGCAGAAGTCCTATGAGATCCCAGAGATTCAAGTTTTAAAGCTGCAAAATAACCCAAGCAGGTCTGTAAGAGCAGGAGCCTTCTCCAACAAAGCTCACATGGCTTGGGTTGAGCTAACACCTGACCACTACAAAGCTAAGGAAAAAAAAATGTTTTTTTTTATAAAGCGACAGCTTACCTCGCTGGCTTAGCAAATACTTTTCCTCTATTATAGTTTGTTGGGAAAAGAGCATAACTTGGAAGCCTTCTTTACTCTTAGCTCTTCCTCCCGCCCCCGACTGTACCATTAAATCCTAGCAAACGGGGTGACTAAAAAAGATAGGCAATAATATATCAGTAATTACCCCCAATTTCCCCCCATTTTATGTATGCCAGCGCTTGTTACTTTTTAAAAGTTGATTGTAATAACCAGTTCAGGGGTTGTCTCTCCTTGTAAGGTCACAGGCTGAGCGTGCATTGAACTTCTGACTTCAGCTCAGGGAGTGAGGTAAACAGCAGGACTATAAATACACGAGTTTCTCACTGTGGCTTTGTGGAGCCGCCCAGCTGAGCAAAGAGAAAGGAAGCAAGCTGGTCGGGAGGGGTTGTGTAAGTAGGAACTTTGTGTTTTCCAAACTTGATTCCTTGAGAGTTTGGTTAATGATTTCATTTTCGGGTCTTGATAAAATGTTTCTGTGCTTAGAATAGATTTTAAGAAAAGAGATGGGTAAAGAAAGAACACAAGAGTCTAAACTCTGGGTGCGGTGGGGACATTGTCAATTCTAGCTGATTTTTGCCCTGCCTTCTGTACAGCTGAGGATAAAGATAGGGGCAGAAGAGGCTGGAGAAGTGGAATATTTTTTCTGTGTAAAAAGTTGTGATGTTATATAGGTAATACTGTGTGTTCAAACTTAAGCATTTCCCACCAAAATGCGAAGTGAGAGCTCTAATGGCAAAACAGCTGGTGGGTTTGAGGAGCAGAGACAGATTTGGCCTGTGAAGGGTGCTGTAGAAATGTCCAGGGATATTGTGAGCAATTTCAAGGTAAAAAAAGAGAGAGAGCAGGTTTGGTTCACTGTGCAGAATAGTCATCCTTGGAAAGAGTTAAAAACCCATGTCAAAATCAGTGGTGATTGCTGCTTTTAGGAGAAGAAGGAGAGGACCCTTCAGAAGTGGGTCTGAGGATTCCGGGTGGGGGAAGAGGGTGGAAAAAGTTTCTGCATATTTTGCCTTTTTTTTTTTTGTCCTACCTTCTTTCGTCGGCAGTGGGCTGCCTTTCCAGATGCCTGGTGTCCTCTGCCAGCATTCAGATGTTGTTTTATGGAGTTTGCTCGGTTTTTAAATGATCTTTTGGTGTATTTATTGGGAAGAGAGTGGTCTCCCCGACCTATTCCTCCGCCATCTTAGTTCCCCTCCCCCCCATATTTTGCCCTTTAATGGGGAATTTTAAACAAATATAGGTCTGTTTGTGGTCAAGAAATCTAGGTTTGTGATTGAAAGTGATGAGATTAGTGAAATTCACAACTACATTTTAATTGTTACTGCTTTAAGTGAAATCGCCCAGTCGTGTCCGACTCTTTGTGACCCCATGGACTGTACCTGCCAGCCTCCTCTGTCCATGGGATTTTCCAGGCAAGATTACTGGAGTGGGTTGCCATTGTCCTCTCTAGGAGATCTTCCCAACCTAGGGATTGAACCCAGGTCTCCTGCATTGCAGGCAGACTCTTTACCATCTGAGCCACAAGGGCTTCCAGTAAATCTAATGTTATTTATCATCATTATTTTATATAATTGTCTGACAGCTGTAATCAATCAAAAGTTTCTTATGTAAAAAGTGATTTTAAGAAAACAAAGTTAACAGCTTCTTGATTATAGTGATGAGACAATCTGGAAGTGTGAACTCTGTAATCCACTACCCTCTGCCAATGGCTTCAGTTATTTTTTCATCAAAAAACTAAATGAGTGAAATAACCTTTTCATTTATATTCACTCTTTAGCGAGTTGGAATGGTGTGCAGAGTGAGGGTGCCAGATGCTGAGTTTATGCTGAAGGGTCTGTAACTACTGAATTTATATTCTATAAAGTGGGGAAAATCTAGTCATTCTAGTAAGAAACAAAAAAAACAGCTTGAATAATTTTGATGTTTTCTTTGTCACCTTAGGGCATAAAAAACTCAGTCTCCTCTGTCTAACCTAGAGGGGTGGGGTGGAGGAGAGAGAGGGAGACTTAAGAGGGAGGGGGTGTATTGTACATACAGCTAATTCATGCTGTTGTGCGTGATGGAAAGCACAAAAACGAACACAACATTGTAAAGCAGTTATACTGCAATTAAATAAATAAATTAAAACCCCCAAATTCTGGCTACTATAGTTACTAAAGGTGACCTCTCTGAAAAGAGTCAATATATTGCTGTAGGTAAGAGGTCCTGTGTTGGAATTGGTAGAACTGGTTTGAATCCAGTTTCCCTGTGACTTAGTACCTGTATGGACTTGGGCAAGCTGCCTAAAGTCACACTTGGCCAGTTTTCTCAGCTGCAAAAGGAGATAATGGTCACATAGTTATAATCAGATTTTTAAAAGTTCTATCCACAGCTACTAGTGCATTAGAGCCCATATCAGTCTAATTTTAGCTTCTCTGCTCCCCTCTTAACAGGTAATTTATCATTAGCTGCCTCCCCTCCCCAAAGTACTTTTACTTTTTTATCATAGATCAGTGCCTGAACATGTGCCAACTTTCTAGTTCTGGAATTTTGCCCTGATCTCTCTCCCACCGACCCTCATATCAAAATAAGCACGCTTATCTTCGTGACCTGATTCACTTGGTATGTCTGAAATTAAAAATTCATGTTTGCATAAATGTATGGGTTTTTCTTTCTCTGCTCATCTCTGCTGAATGTGTTTTTTCCATCATCTATCTACAGTTCATGTGTTTTATTTGTACCTCTCTGCAGAGAGCTCTGGCCCTTGTTTTGGGAATATTTCTCATTATGTATTTAACTTTCCTACTCAGAGGGGTCATTTTTTTTTTTTACCCAAGAACATGCCATCTAATCACAGGAACTTCCTGAAAGTAGTGGTAGCCAATAAGTAGACTCAGAAGACTGTAGATTTCAGTGAATCTTAAGTGGTACAAAGCCCAGTGATTTGTAGTATTTCTTCCTGGTCAAGTGTCTTCCCATTGGTCTGTATCGGTTTTGGATATAATAGCAACATTTTGGCAGGCAGTAACATCTGAATCTCTTCATGTTGGTAGACTGCCCTCACTGCCACCTCCTTTCCTCCTGATTTCTCTTCCCATGATGTCTTTTCATTTCTATGCAGAATTCCCTATGTACCCTTCCTTTGCTTAGATTGGTATAGGATAGAAAGAAGCAGTCAGAACTTATTATATCTCAAAAATCAAATCATGTCTGCAGAATGTTACTTGGTTGTAGAGGCCATATTCTCAGAATTTCCCTAGACGTGTATTTTCTCCTGGACATGTATCTTCTACTAGAGAAGCACTTGACTGCCTGTTCAGGCTAATCTTCATAGCAGGCTTATTTAAATATCTTGCTAAGCCAGATAGTCAAGAGGTGCTTAGGCAGCTTCCCTGACGGGCTTATCTTTCCCCTTTACAGGGAGATTTGGTGCTAAGATGCCCAATATAAAGAACCCAACAACATGGAGACGGAATCCACTGGCTAGATATTTGTAGAAAGTAGAATTATACCTGCTGGTTTATAGAGATTCCTTGTTACGACTGTGCAGATGACAGAAAGGTTTTCTCTTTTACAGAACAACCCCAGCCATGTGGAGAGGCCTGGGGCTGGCCCTGGCTCTCTGTCTCCTCCTAACTGGAGGAACAGAGAGCCAGGGCCAAAGCTCCTATTGTAAGCAACCTCCAGCCTGGAGCATAAAGGATCAAGACCCTATGCTCAACTCCTATGGTTCAGTAACTGTGGTTGCCCTTCTTCAAGCCAGCTGATACCTATGCATTCTGCAGGCATCTAGGTAAGGTAGTCTTTCTGTGGTCTAGAATTTCTTAAGGGGATAGATACATGCGTAAAACAATAAAAACAGAAAAGATATATTTACTAAATTGCATTTAGAAAAAACTATATTTGTTGGCCTAGAACATGTTAGAAGAGAGAAGACTAGGAGCATGTTTACAGTGGCTTTCCTGAAGCTATGTAAATTTTTTCTTCTTTTGTACCTATATTTTATAGTAGCCTACTAAATATGTATTACTTGTGTAATGGAGTTGTTCTAAATTGTCTTCCTGCAAATGGGTTAGTTATTTCAATATAGGAAGCAGATATGAGAGCTTTGCCAGAGTAAAACAAACACTATACTTGCCACCAAAGGTCTTGAGTCATTTCATGAATTTATAAATATATACATTTGTTGCGTTACTTGCCAAATACTTATTGGGTACAATTCCTCTGTAACTGGGAGATGGATTAAAAAGATACACATTTCATAGGATTCATTTGAGGACCACATGAACTGTTTGTGCAAGCACTCAGCATATAGTTTTAACTGAGTATGAGTTCAATAAATAATTAGGAAAACACAAGTTTTAGTCTTTTTTAAACAATATAAAAAAGAGGTCTAAGTAAAAAATAACAAAAGAGTTTCATGTAGGAAAACAGAGGAGAAAAGGAGAAGTCACTAATTGAATTATTCCTTTTTTTTGTATTTTTTCCAAATATTTCAGATTGGAGGACCTGCGAGTAAAACTGGAGAAAGAAGGATATTCTAACATCTCCTATGTTGTTGTTAATCATCAAGGAATCTCTTCTCAATTAAAATATATGCATCTTAAAAATAAAGTTTCAGAACATATTCCTGTTTACCAACAAGAAGAAAACCAACCAGATGTCTGGACTCTCTTAAATGGAAATAAAGATGACTTCCTCATATATGACAGGTGTGTACCCACATTTATACACACGTGCATGCACACCCACCCCCAAATTACAATATAACTGCTTCATATTTAATGTTATAAGTGATTTAAAGTAAGACATCTGCTTTTATCTTGTTAACCAAATACTCAGTTTCAAAGTGAGCCCATTAGGATGTTTGGTTTTGCCAGAGGACTTCCTTTCACACAAAAGTATTTTCAAAATGACTTCCTTTTACACAAAAGAATTCACCACTCCAATAGGGAAATAAGGAAAATTGACTATACTTTCTTCCCCCTGTACATTAGCATTCTGATTAAATAAAAAGAAAAATCAATTTGTACCTTACATACAATTCTCACTTAAAAGTTTTGCAGATGAATAACTGTACTCTGCAGACTACTGGCTTATTTCTAATTACTATTAATATATTTTAAGGTTATATATCTGCATTTCTGTAAAGTATGTTATTCATTTAGGCATAATCTGTATGAATCTGCTTTTGACTCCATGAATGAATAAAATGTTTGTATTATGAAAGAACCTCAATGCATACATTATTTGCTATCATCATTTCTAGTTGGTGCTGGTTTGCGTTTTGGCTCTTCAGGGATGGTAAGCCAGACTCTGCCTAGGCCTGAGACCTACTTGGTATTACTCTAAGTATTTTTAATATTACATGCTATTCTTTTAGGACTGCAAGCTTCTAATTTAATCTCTTGCAAAGTGTAACTTTTTGATATTCATATAAAATTGTATATACAGGATAAAATGAGGGCAAGAGGGACATTTCAACTCCACCATTTCTGAAAATGCTATTTCCATTTCTTTCATTGTGCTGAAAATTTTGCTGCATCAGATTCTTTTTTAAATCGATGGGCTACTGGCCAAGACTTGAGGATCTTTTTCGTTATGCTGTGATTTCTTATTGTGTGGAATTTGTGCTGCCTTAGCAGTTATGAAAAGTTCATGTGATTTGCAG
Source organism: Antilocapra americana (assembly GCA_007570785.1). Lineage (NCBI taxonomy): Eukaryota > Metazoa > Chordata > Mammalia > Artiodactyla > Antilocapridae > Antilocapra > Antilocapra americana. Next base: position 15,695,027 of record ML661338.1, read on the forward strand.
ACCCGATTTATGAGGTCAGTCGTTTGAACTTTGATAGAATTTATGAGTCAATTACAAAATTGTATTTGACCAAATCACAATAACTACATAATTTTGACATTATTTATTGTGACATATATCTATTTCAGTTTTCACAATGCTAGTATCAAACTCACTGTAGTCTTTTTTCTTTGAAACTTTTTATTTTGTATTGGGGTATAGCTGATTAACAATGTTGTGGTAGTTACAGGTGAACAGTGAAGGGACTCAGCCATACATACACATGTATCTAGTCTTCCCCTAGCTCCGCTCCCATGTAGGCTGCCACATAACATTGAGCAGAGTTCCATGTGCTATACAGTAGGTCCTTATTGGTTATCCACTTTATAGCAGTGTGTACATGTCCATCCCAAACTCCTTTACCATCCCTCCCACCTGGCAACCATATCAGACTCACTATGTCATGACCTGACCTGGTATGCAGAGCAATAGAGCTTGTTTGAGACCCCCTTCAGGGAAATTTACTGAAGTTATGCAAGGGTCTTAGTTATAAGACCATTAAACCTACAGTCTCATCCAGGATGGTGCATGAGTAGGATCATGACACTGAAAATATTGTTCAGTTCAGTTTAGTCACTCACTTGTGTCCAACTCTTTGTGACTTAGTTCTTCGAATCAGGTGGCCAAAGTTTTGGAGTTCCAGCTTCAGCATCAGTCCTTCCAATGAATATTCAGGATTGATTTCCTTTAGGATTGACTGGTTTGATCTTGCAGTCCAAGTCACTCTCAAGAGCCTTTTCCAACACCACAGTTCAAAAGCTTCAATTCTTCTGTGCTCAGCTTTCTTTATAGTCCAACTCTCACATCCATACATGACTACTGGAAAAACCATAGCTTAGACTAGACAGACTTTTATCAGCAGAGTAATGTCTCTGCTTTTTAATATGCTGTCTAGGTTGGTCATAACTTTCTTTCCAAGGAATAAGTGTCTTTTAATTTCATGGCTGCAATCACCATCTGCAGTGATTTTGGAGCCCAGAAAAATACAGGCAGCCACTATTTCTGCTGTTTCCCCATCGATTTGCCATGAAGTGATGGGACCAGACCCCATGATCTTAGTTTTCTGAATGTTGAGCTTTAAGCCAACTTTTTCACTCTCCTCTTACACTTTCATCAAGAGGCTCTTTAGTTCTTCTTCACTTTCTGCCATAAGGGTGGTGTCATCTTCATATCTGAGGTTATTGATATTTCTCCCGGCAATCTTGATTCCAGCTTGTGCTTCCTCCAGCCCAGTGTTTCTCATGATGTACTCTGCATATAAGTTAAACAAGCAGGGTGACAATATACAGCCTTGACATACTCCTTTTCCTATTTGGAACTAGTCTGTTGTTCCTTGTCCAGTTCTAACTGTTCCTTCCTGACCTGCATACATGTTTCTCAAGAGGCAGGTCAGGTGGTCTGGTATTCCTATCTCTTTCAGAATTTTCCACAGTTTATTGTGATCCACACAATCAAAGGCTTTGGCATAGTCAATAAAGCAGAAATAGATGTTTTCCTGGAACTCTCTTGCTTTTTTGATGACCCAGCAGATGCTGGCAATTTGATCTCTGGTTCCTCTGCTTTTTCTAAAGCCAGCTTGAACATCTGAAAGTTCACAGTTCACGTATTGCTGAAGCCTGGCTTGGAGAATTTTGAGCATCACTTTACTAGTGTGTGAGATGATTGCAATTGTGCGGTAGTTTGAACATTCTTTGGCATTGCCTTTCTTTGGGAGTAGGATGAAAACTAACATTTTCCAGTCCTGTGGCCATTGCTGAGTTTTCCAAATTTGCTGGCATATTGAGTGTAGCACTTTCACAGCATCATCTTTCAGGATTTGAAATAGCTCAACTGGGATTCATTTTGGAGCCCTGCAAAATAAAGTTTTTCACTGTTTCATTGTTTCTGTATTTGCCATAAAGTGATGCCAGGTGCCATTATCTTAGTTTTTTGAATATTGAGTTTTACGCGAAAATATTGTAATGACTGTTATTTTTCAGATGTGGCCGCCTTGTATATCATCTTGGTTTGCCTTATTCCTTCCTAACTTTCACATATGTAGAAGACTCCATTAAGACTGTTTACTGTGAAGATAAATGTGGAAACTGCTCTCTCAAGGTATTTTTTTCAATTGTTTTTCTTTGGAGAAAAGAAGATATCTTTTACGAGCTATCTAAGTGTTTCATGACTAATTAGCTAAATCAGTGTTTCTTTTGGTTTACTATAAATAAACTACAATAGTCATTTTTATAATTACCTACACTTCCGGTTATGTAACACACTTTAAAACACCTTTTCAAGATTCATATTGCTTTTATCTAGGAGTTTAGAGAACAAAAATCAATGCAGATTATGTATTTCAATTACTGCTAAATGATACTGCATGACTGTAAGTGCTAAAAGAATTCAGCCAACATAAAATACATTATTGCAATATTATGAATGTGCTCATATAAGAATGTAGTGATAGTGAAGATTATCCATGGCATTACCTGAAGTGAAACAGAGGCCCAGACAACTACTTAATTCACCAGGAATGTAAGACTGTCAGCTTTTCTGTAACGCTATTACACAATACACTTGAAATTACTGATACAACCACTAGAATATTTGTTTGTTGTGAGAAACACTATATGTATGATTTATAAAAAAGATACTCAAGGAATTGATTTTAACTTATATTAACTAAACTTCTTATATTAAATAAACTTCTTTTTCTCTCAGGTTGAGAAGGAAAATAACTCCAGTATTTCCTTGACAGAGCGAGTTGGCAAAATTTGAACTCAAGTTCAAAAACCATTTAAAGTTTTTATTTTAGATTTTTCCCAACTCTAAAGAAAGCCATTAACATTTTAATGAATCACTTAAGTTAATAAGAAAATCAGTAGTTTAATTACAGTTTAATTTAGTTATGTCATTCTTCACATTTTAATCTGCATAATAATACTGTGAGGGTTATTTTACTGCTTTTACAGAGGAGACTGAAGTAAAGTAAATAAAGTACTAAGTGTCTAATTTCTACTCAGTGCCTAATGAATGTTAGCTATATTGATTTCTATTTTGGGATTTGTTTCAGTATTTTGCAATTTTGAAAATACCTAGTAATTGTAAATATTAGCAGAATTAATTTTATTGGCTCTTTTGAGTTATCAGAGAAAAATTAGTTTGTTTCAGATTCGTGTTGACATTGGTGTGAAAGGTTCCATTTGGTAAACTGATTTTAGGATTTGATAGTTATTTGATTTTACTGCAGTCAATCTAAGTTCTTTTAACCAGCAGATATAAATATAGTGGTTTTGTTTTCTTTTTAAGACTTATGTATCTCTCAAATTCTTCCTCAGAATTCTTAAAAACTTAGGAAATGTTCTTAATAAGGAAAGGAAAATTTGAATTTTGCTGTTGATTTGACCAGTATAGGAGCTTAAGTAAATTGTTAAAGCTTTAACTTACTACATTCTTTTTTAAATCTATTTTCAAAACATTTACATTGATTCATTTGCAAAATGTTTGAAGATTCTTTAGTTAAATGCAAACTTTGTATAAGAAGCACTTCATAATTAGGTATGGATGGGAACCAAATTTTAATAAAAAGTCTAGGTGTTGAGGTTGAGATCAATTTTTTTTTTCTCTCATTAATATGATGCCGGACACACAAAGCCAATTCAATCCTAATTAAGCAGTTTGACTTTCATATATGTTAACTCCAGAATTCATTTTTTCATGCATTCTTGCTAAGTCTGTAAATTTGTTAAGTGATTTATAAAATATATTCCAGACACTAGAAGACGAAGACTTCTGTAAAAATGTATCTCTGGCTACCAAGGAGAAAACAGCCAAGGCTTCACAGCAACATCACCATCACCGTCAGCACCCCCATCTCCATCCCCATCACCATCATGGGCATCAGCTTCATGAAAACGCTCATCTTTCAGAATCTCCAAAACCAGAAGAACCTGAGAATCCCCCTGAGAACCCCCCTGAGAATCCCCCTCCTTCAGGTCTTCATCACCACCACCATAGGCACAAGGGTCACCAAAGACACGGTCACTCAGATAACTGTGATACACCAGAAGGAAGTGAAAGTTTAAAACTCTGTCGAAAGAGATGCATAAATCAGTTACTCTGACAGTTTCCCAAAGATTCAGATTCTGCTCTGAGTAGCTGTTGTTGCCACTGTCGACATCTGGTATTTGAAAAAACAGGGTCTGCAATCACCTGACAGTGTAAAGAAAACCTCCCCTCTTTATGTAGCTGACAGGGCCTTTTGGCAGAGGAGAACGGCATTGAATCTTGACAGTGACGTTTGCCTCCAGCTGCCTGACAGGCAGCACGTCAGCAGGTCAACCCCACAGAAGCCAGCACCAAGTGAAGCTGAAAAAATAAGGCCAAAATGTGAAAATGACCTTCAAATTAAATATATGAAATTGGATATACTCCCCAAGTCAATCTACACAATTACATTTCCAGCATTTTTATAAGCTACCTAATTAGTAGTGATCCAAAAACAGGAACTGGATTTGTGCAAACATGGAGAAATTGGCTTCCATGTTTTAAAATTTAAGTCAAAGAAATGTTGACCCAAACCATATTTTTATTTGGCTGAAAGGTGGTTGCAGCATTTGGTTGGTATGTTTTTCTTTTTCTTTTTCCAGTATTCTACTTGCATTAATGAGAACAGAAACGTAAACTATAACCTAGGGGTTTCTGTTGGATAGCTGGCAACTTAGAATGGAGGAAGAACAACAAAGACATGTTTTCCATTTTTTTTCTTTACTTATTTCTCAAAACAATATTATCTATGTCTTTTTAATCTTATGTTTTTAACAGATTAAACCTTTAAAGCAAGAAGTGAATTCTGTCTTTTCAGACCCAGAAATACTCACACATGAATATTTTGCTATGATTACCTTTTAGATATCCATTTATACTTTTTTATATCTAAGACTCATATCTTGATTTTTACTATCATATATGAATGAAGCCTTTATATCTTGTTTTATCTAGCATTTTATCATACTCTTTAAAATTTGAGATTGCCAATCTTGAAAGATAGGTGGGAAAAGATAAAAGAATGTTGTCTAACTCTTGATTGCTTAGAAAGTATTTCCATAGTCAATGATGGTTCAATAGGCAAACCAGGTCCTATAAACCTGAATTTTTTTATGGTTAATACTATTAAGCATAAATGTAGAACAGGACTGGCAAAAATGTGGATGTTTAAATTCAATAAAAAAAATTTAAAGCTTTTTGTTTTCATTGTTGTTATTACTTAGGTAGTGTGTTATACTGACAATCGAAATTAATTTTCAACTGCTTTTAAAGAAATTAAATAGCAACTAATGAATCTACTCAAAACCGTCTACGCTTAAAGTGAGAATTTTTGCCAACAAGTTTAACTTGAGAATCTTTGCTGACTGAGAGGCGTTGTTCTAAATCACGAACGGTATTACGAAGAACTGCAATCTCCTTGTCTTTTTCTTCCTGAAGATGTTGAAGTTTCTAAATGGAGCAAAACAATTTTGTTATTGCAGTTCATAAATGATACAATTAAGCATTAATACAAGGAACAGTAAAACAGCAAAAACTATGCTTTTGGTTTAAGTAGAAGTAGGTATTTAAAAAAGATACTATATTTTTAAAGGTCTATAATTCTGTTTTTGTAGGCATTGACAGGGTAAAACTGGTGTAAGGACAAAAAACACACACTAGCACTGTTTGTTGAACAAGAAGAAATATGCTGAGCACCCAAACAACTTCAGAATAGTAAGTCAACTTTAGTTCAAAATACACTGTGGAATTCCCGATAGTCCAAAGAGTCAAAGGACTTGTCTAATGTTTTAATTTACTACTAAGATTTACTAGTTTAAATTGTAAGTGACTTAAAAAATTACTAAAAATTTAATGTCTTTCTCATAGGATAGATATACTTTCAGGAAAACTGCTAAGTATATTGTTTTAAATATAACTTTTATGGAAACACATTAAGAGAATTTTTTTGAGCAACTGTCATGGAAGAAAAATTCACGTACCCTTTTGAAGATACTGTGTGGCGAAACAGTAGAATCTGGATATGATTTTGATTTAGTTTGAACTCTTGCTAGCTTGGCATCAAACTGAATCAAGTTTAAAAGAAAGGTGAGAACATTAAGAAACAACTGTTTCTATAAATATAATCCACTATATTCTTAGATGTATAATCTGCAGTTCAAGTGTATTCACTGTATAACAGAAGATAGAAAAGTCTTCAGAACAAGCAATACCCAAACAAGATAGACCCCAGCTGCACTTTTAAAATTATCTGGGCAGGTTTTTTAAAGAACCAAATACCTGGATACTACCTTAGAGATTCTGGGGTGGGGTCAGGAGCATTTTTCCTCAAGACATCAGTTGATTCTATCATGTAGGGTTAAGAAGCTAGTTAACTAGGGTTGAGAATCTCATTAACTTCAAGGTAGATAAAAATGCTTTCATGTTACTATGACTGTATTCATAATCAACAGTCATGGGAGAAAAATTTAAATACCCTTCTATAGAGACTGTGAGGTTAAATAGTGGAATTTGAATATGATTTTACTGATTTAGTGTGAATGCTTGCTGGTTTGACATTAAGCTATATCAGGTTAAAAAAATTCTCATGGGCCATTCTTACAGATCATGTTTTTTTTTTTTTGCAAAATCTTCCATTATTTTTCCTTCAGATTGAGTTTAGTGTAGCCTCAGTGTGAACTAAGAAAAAACTCTGTGATTCTGGTTTGGGGAGAGAATGGGTAGTTACAATGCATATAAATAGCAAGTGAAAGTTGCTCAGTCATGTCTGGCTCTTTGTGACCCTATAGACTATACAGTCCATGGAATTCTCCAGGTCAGAATACTGGAGTGGGTAGTTTTTCCCTTCTTCAGGGGATCTTCCCAACTGAGGGATTGGACCCAGGTTTCCTGCATTGCAGGCAGATTCTTCACCATCTATCTTTATACATATTTATTGGGGAAAAAATTCATTGTAAATGAAAAACTTCCAGTTGGTTCATCAGGATTTCACAATTACTGCTGAGGAGAGAGTAACATTAAGGATTAAAAACACTCTCCCTACTGCTAGAATGGTAGTCCTAAAAAGGCTGCATAGACTCAGCTACAGGTAATCTTTGAGTTGTCTCTGCAGCCAGAGGAGATAGTATCCTCTGTGGAAATCAGCACCTCTTGAACGACTGAAGAGTCCCACCATGAGGCCAAGTGCTGAAAGGCAGTGTAGCTAACAGTTGTGCAGGGTTTGAGCACTGCATGCTATGGATGAAGAAAAAGCATGTGTGAAACTGTCTCACAAGGTTGTTTCTAATCCTGAAATTTATCTCACTGTGATGGCAAAGAATGGCCTAGACTAAGGGATGCATCCTCAAATCCAGCAGAGCCTTAAACACTTACCTCTAGCTGTAGTTTGATCATTTCATTTTGTTTTTCCCTTTCTTGAGTTCTTAACCTTGCATTTAACTCGGAAATTTCCATCTCCTTTTTCTCTATCAGTTCTTTATTCTTTTCTTCGCTTAATTTGACTGAATAAAAAAAATTCACCTTAACATTTTAAAAAATCTTAAAAGATTACTTTTTTGTATTTAAAAAAATGACAAAGTACAATTTATTAATAAAAATGTATTTTACAAACTGTTTATGTGCAGGGTAGTTTTTATATATTTTTAACAAGTCCCTTAATAATGATTGAAACAAAGGGCTGCCTGTTGAATGCTTTTGAATGAGTAAACTAATTTGTACTCTTAAATATCTAGAGAATAATGTTCTCTGAATGCCTGGAGAATAGATTTATTGGTTAAAGAGGGACACAAAGCCTGGGTTCCTAGGTATTGATGGCTTCACATCACAGGATGACTAGAGCTATACCAGCTTGTTCTGGCTCCCTTACTATTTCCCTTCATAGGCATTTTGTCCAATAAATTTCTTTGAATTTCTTCTCCCATCTCGGTGGTTCCTTGGAGGATCTGAATCAGCACAAGAAAGAGGATGGGCACTTACCACTTTGTGAGAAAGAGGACGCCATCATCAGTGTTATGTGGAGGACTGGGAGTTCCTGGTACACCACAGGGGTCTACTTACTCAAGATTTTGTTGTTGCTGTTTAGTTGCTAAGTCATGTCCAAATCTTTTGTGACTCCATGGAGTGTAGCCTGCCAGGCTCCTCTGTCCATGGGATTTCCCAGGCAAGAACACTTGAGTAGGTAGCCATTTCCTTCTCCAGCGGGTCCTCCCAGCCTAGGGACTGAACCCGCCTCTCCTGCATTGGTAGGCAGATTCTTTACCACTGAGCCACCAGGGAAGCCCATTGAAGATTTTACCAGAAGTTATCTGGGAAAATGTCCTGGTGGAGATGAATGCCTTGTAGGTATAATAGTTTAGGCATTTGAAAGATGAGAGAAACAAAGCCCACAAAGACAGTAGAGTTATTTATTGCTAAATTAAATTGACCTCCTGTGCATGCGTGCTCAGCTGGTTCAGTTGTATCTGATTCTTTGTGACCCCATGGACCACCAGGTCCTCTGTCTCTGGGATTCTCCAGGCAAGAATAGTGGAGGTGAGTTGCTGTGCCTTCCTCTGAGGGATCTTCCCAACCCAGGGATCGAACCCACATCTCTTAACATCTACCTGCATTGGGATAATAAGAAACTGAGAGCTGTTAGAAGGTAAAGATTTAAACAACAGGTGTGAGAGCCAGAGGGTCTCTTTGGAAGCCCACAGATAGGCTCTTATGAACTGTAGTGGGAAAGCAGGCACAGCTGAGCAACAGAATCTAATCATTAATGTTGCAGAACTCCAGAGAGGTTTAAATGCTCAGTGGAAACAGGTGTGTCATGCTAAATTAGGATCCTGGCTGGAAACACCTAATATCCTAAAAAATAGGACAGGGATATCTGGATCAATTCCTGTGAGGAAACTGCTTTGCCAGCTCCCCTAAATGCTCAGAATTGGCAGAAGTGACCTACCTTTTCCGAGTAAAAGCTAGCCCTTAGCTTAGCTGATGAAAGATGCTGCAGAGGCTCCTCTTCAAAGCTGCCTTGGGGTCTCCTCTTTTGGTGGCTAGGCCAGTAACTAGGGTTAAAGCTCAGTATCACCTGGCTGGGGCAGTGCTGGGGCCGGTAAGTGGGGAAAGTGAATATACCCCAAAGAGCTGCAAGAATTAGTTAGGTTGTGTTGGGAAGAGCCATGTGAATACCCTTGAGAAGGCACTTTGAGGGTGCTGGATAGAAGAAGATAGAAATTAACACTAGGTAAGCAAGAATTCATGGACTTGAAGATACTCTTTAGGGCCAGGAGACATAATACTCTAGCAAGAACCCAGGATATGGGGCAAATTCTGTTAGAGTATCCTTAGACCTCTAGAGAAAAGCACTGGCCAAAACAGAGTGAAGTGGCAACACCTGAGATGCCCTGGCAGCTAGCAAGAAAGGTATAAGGAGGCTCTCAAAAGTTGGCATGCTTGAGTAGATGTATCTTGTGAGGCAAGAAAATGCACCAAAGGATTATGTTCCTTAGGAGGACACAGAAGACACACTATTAATCAAACCACAGGGAATGTGCTGGTGAGAGACAAACCAGCATCACCAAGAAGTTCAACTTTCACTCTTATCTGCAAGCTAGGTCTGACAGTAAAAGGTTATAAAGTTGGGCTCATCAATATTCATGAATGGTGTCCCCTTCCCCCACCAAGTTATAGAAGCCAGATGATGGTGCTTAACTGCCAGAAACCAGGAGGCCACAATTATCATAATGACCAGAAAGGTCAGAGAGCAGCGAAAGGGGTGTTTTTGAGAATCGTAGAGTTAGTTAACAGATGAGTAGTAAATGTGCTTAACACGTTGTACAAAAGAAATAAGAATGGAAAACAGGAGGCTGAGGGCACATGGCCCCGTTAAAAAGGGTGGGATGATATGGGAGAAGGGCACTGAAGCATGTTAATTTTCATATGTCTAATCAATCGCCAGCCCAGGATTGATGCTCGGGGCTGGTGCAGCGAGATTTCCCGGGGTGGGGGGGAGGGAAGAGGGAGGGGGGTTCCGGAGGGGAAGCATATGTAAACCCATGGTGATATCATGACAATGTACGGCAAAAACAATTAAAAAATTAAAAAAAAAAAAAAGAAGCTCTAAAAAAAAAAAAAGAGAGAGAAAAGAGCATAAAAAAAAAAATTAGTTTTTGCTCGGTTCCCTAACCTGAACCAAGGTTTTGGTCCAGAACCTGCTGGCTGAAAATACAGTTAGAAGGAAGAACACTTCAACAACCCCTCTTGTAGGTTTCTCCTGAGGAAGAAATGTCCGCACGAAGTATGGAGAACCTGTTGCCTGAACTCCTGTGGAGAGGAGGTACGTGTAGCGTAAGGAGGGGACTGTTGTGGCCATGAAGATGCATCTTTCAGATCTCCAACTTCAGGGAACGTAACTGACTCACTGTTTTCCTGACCCTATTTGTACTGAGATCACGATTCCCAAGAGCTGCTCCTAGCCACTGACTGAACTGGGCATGGATAGCTAAGGCAGATTTGTTCCTGAGAATTGCAAACCTTGGTTGATGGGCAACTTTGGCCCAACTTTGCTGACTTTTTCCTTATAAATGTGCCACAGACTGACTTCTCCTGCCTGGCACACCTTTCTTCCTTCTGTTTTTCATATCAGTTAGACCTGTAACAGCTAACCCCATATCCCCCAGTTCCCTCCCTATCTACCCTCACAAATGTTTTCCTTTACAAATCTCTTGAATGCCTACTTCTGTCTAGGCATTGGCTTCTCAGAGAACATAAAGAAACTGCAAAACTCTCTTCTAAAGTGGCGGTATAATTTTACAGTCCCACTGGTAATGTATGAGAATTCCAATTGCTCCATATATCACCGACACTTGGCATTGAAGTTTTGAGCCCATGGGGTCGCAAAGAGTCAGACATGACTGAGTGACTGAACAACAGAAGGTGCAGTGTAGTATCTCACTGTGGTTTTAATTTGCATTTTTCTACTAACCAATTATGTTGAACATGTTTTCATGTGTTTATTTTCATCTGTATATCTTATTTGTGTCCAGATTTTTTTCATTTCCTTATTGGGTTGTTTGACTTATTACTGAATTAAGAGTTCCTTATAGATTTTTAACATAAGTCCTTTATCAGTTATGCATTTGTAAGTATTATCTACTGGTCTGTAGCCTGTCTTTTCATTTTCTTTTGTGTTGAAGGACGGAGGTTAATAGTTTTTGATGATCAATTCAGAATTTTTTCCTTTATTGTTTGTGCTTTTTGTTTCTTTGTAAGAAACTGCAGCTAACTCAGGGTCACAAAGATTATCTTCTATGCTTTCTTCTACCTGTTCTTATAGATATAGGTTTACATTCAGACCCATTATCAAAGTTAATTTTTTTATGTGGTGTGCATCTAGGCTTGTTAAGAAACTTTTTAATACCTTTATGAAACCAGTTAACTCTCAATGCTAGTTCATGAGACCTACTTTGCTGAAGGAAGAATATTTCATTAGTGAAATTATATTCAATATAATGAGTATATAAATATCAAAGCTAACTTACATTTTACATTAATTTTACAATAGTATTAACTATGTCACATTAAATAATGTTAAATTCAAACTCCATGAGTCCAATTTATAAATGTAATTTATATCACATAAATATATAGAAAGCAACAAAACCTAAATTCAGATGTGTAAAGGCAGTGTTTATTCAAGAACAGTGGTAATTACTGAAAAAAATTATATATGCATGAAAGTTTTTTTATGGTATCATCAGTTCAGTTCAGTCGCTCAGTTGTGTCGGACTCTGAGACCCCATAATTGCAGCACGCCAAGCCTCCCTGTCCATCACCAACTCCCGGAATTTACTCAAACCCATGTCCATCGAGTCGGTAATGCCATTCAGCTACCTCATCCTCTGTCGTCCCCTTCTTCTCCTGCCCCCAATCCTTCCCAGCATCAGGGTCTTTTCCAATGAGTCAACACTTCGCATGAGGTGGCCAAAGTAATGGAGCTTCAGCTTCAACATCAGTCCTTCCAATGAACACCCAGGACTGATCTTTAGGATGGACTGGTTGGATCTCCTTGCAGTCCAAGGGACTCTAAAGAGTCTTATCCAACACCACAGTTCAAAAGCATCAATTCTTCTGTGCTCACCTTTCTTCACTGTCCAACTCTCACACCCATACATGACCACTGGAAAAACCTAGCATTGACTAGACGGACCTTTGTTGACAAAGTAATGTCTCTGCTTTTCAATATGTTGTCTAGGTTGGTCATAACTTTTCTTCCAAGGAATAAGAGTCTTTTAATTTCATGGCTGCAATCACCATCTGCAATGATTTTGGAGTCCAGAAAAATAAAGGCAGCCACTGTTTCCACTGTTTCTCCATCTATTTCCCATGAAGTGATGGGACCAGATGCCATGATCTTGGTTTTCTGAATGTTGAGCTTTAAGCCAACTTTTTCACTCTCCTCTTACATTTTCATCAAGAGGTTCTTTAGTTCCTCTTCGCTTTCTGCCATAAGAGTGGTGTCATCTTCATATCTGAGGTTATTGATATTTCTCCCGGCAATCTTGATTCCAGCTTGTGCTTCTTCCAGTCCAGCGTTTCTCATGATGTACTCTGCATACAAGTTAAATAAGCAGGGTGATAATATACAGCCTTGACGTACTCCTTTTCCTATTTGGAACCAGTCTGTTGTTCCATGTCCAGTTCTAACTGTTGCTCCCTGACCTGCATACAGGTTTCTCAAGAGACAGGTCAGATGGTCTGGTATTCCCATCTCTTTCAGAATTTTCCACAGTTTATTGTGATCCACACAATCAAAGGCTTTGGGATAGTCAATAAAGCAGAAATAGATGTTTTTCTGGAACTCTCTTGCTTTTTTGATGATCCAGCGGATGTTGGCAATTTGATCTCTGGTTTCTCTGTCTTTTTGATAACCAGCTTGAACATCTGGAAATTCATGGTTCATGTATTGCTGAAGCCTGGCTTGGAGAATTTTGAGCATCACTTTACTAGCGTGTGAGATGAGTGCAATTGTGCAGTAGTTTCAACATTCTTTGGCACTGCGTTTCTTTGGGATAGGAATGAAAACTAACTTTTCCCACTGCTGTGGCCACTGCTGAGTTTTCCAGATTTGCTGGCATATTGAGTGCAGCACTTTCACAGCATCATCTTTTAGGATTTGAAATAGCTCAACTGGAATTCCATCACCTCCACTAGCTTTGTTTGTAGTGATGCTTTCTAAGGCCCACTTGACTTCACATTCCAGGATGTCTGGCTCTAGGCGAGTGATCGCACCATTGTGTTTATCTGGATCATGAAGATCTTTTTTGTACATTTCTTCTGTGTATTCTTGCCACCTCTTCTTAGTATCTTCTGCTTCTGTTAGGTCCATACCATTTCTGTCCTTTATCGAGCCCATCTTTGCATGAAATGTTCCCTTGATATCTCTGATTTTCTTGAAGAGATCTCTAATCTTTCCCATTCTGTTGTTTTCCCCTATTTCTTTGCATTGATCGCTGAGGAAGGCTTTCTTATCTCTCCTTGCTATTCTTTGGAACTCTTCATTCAAATGGGAATATCTTTCCTTTTCTCCTTTGCTTTTCGCTTCTCTTCTTTTCATAGCTATTTGTAAGGCCTCTTCAGACAGCCATTTTGCTTTTTTGCATTTCTTTTCCATGGGGATGGTCTTAATCTCTGTTTTCTGTACAATGTCATGAACCTCCATCCATAGTTCATCAGGCACTCTGCCTACCAGATCTAGTCCCTTAAATCTATTTCTCACTTCGAATTCAGTAAATTAAAAATAAAAACTTACCTTTTTTCTGCATATCTTGATAAAGTTTTGTTATTTCTATCTTATGTCCCTCCTCTTTGATTTTCATTTCACTCATAAGTTTGGCAATATTATTCCTATGTTCCTATAGAGTAAAACATATATTCATTGTTCAGTTTAAGTATGTGTTCACATCTTTTGATTAATTAGATGAAATTTTCAAAGTTTATATTTTTGATATATAATTATATCTAGAGAGGAAAGATACTGTTCATTGTTTGAATGCTAAAGTTTGAGAAGGACCAATTTCTTGTTCAAGTAGACAGATCATCTAGATACAATGATTTTTTTATCTTGGCCTCCTGAATTCTCATCACCATATTCATAACATATCATAGATGCTCAAAATATCTTGTTTAACTGTGTGCAGAAATGCCATGAACATTAAAATATTTCAAAAAAGCCAAACTATATTGTAGAGCCAACTTTATGTATCGTTTGATAGCCAGCAAGCTTACCCTAACGTAGGGTGAATCTCTTTGAAGGTGGGCTGAATTTCCATTTCTGACAATTATATAAACATCCCTAATTCCCAGGAGGAGGTTAAGCATTATCTATGATAAGGGTCAGCTTTATGAGGAGGCTAAAGAAGGATAAATTTGGGATCTGAGAAGTGCTCAACAGCCTCCTGAGGTTAGTTTCGTAGGTTGTTGAAGAAGAGAAGTGATTTACTATAAGAAGAGTGGCATTTTAAAAGGTCTTTATTTTTTGGGTTGTGCTGGGTCTTCCTTGCTGTACAAGGGCTTTCTCTAGTTGCAGAGAGCAGGGGCTGCTCTCTAGTTGGGAGTTTCTCTTGTTGCAGAGCACAGGCTCTGGGCACGAGGGCGTCAGTGGTTGTGGTGCATGGACCCAGCTTCTCTGTGGCGTGGAACCCGCCCAGATCAAGGAGCGAACGCATGTCCCCTGTGCTGTCGGGTGGACTCTTATCTCCCGTCCACCAGGGAAGCCCCTGGAGTGTGGCACTGGGAGAAGTGTAGAAAGAGAAGTCCATCAGAGAGATTACATTTTCAATTTTTCCAGAGGTATAGTTCTAAATGGAGAGGAGTAAAGGAAAGAAGGAAGAATAAAAGTGAAGTGGGATAGTAAGAAAGAGACGATGATGAAGGCAAGAGGCCCAGAAAAATCTTCTGATAAACACGGTAAGGCTTCTCAGGTGGCACCAGTGGTAAAGAATTCTACCTGTCAGTGCAGGAGCTGCAGGTAATGAGAGTTTGATCCCTGGGTCAGGAAGATCCCCTGGAATAGGAAATGGCAACCCACTCCACTATTCTTGCCAAAATCCCATGGACAGAGGAGCCTGGTGGACTACAGTTCATGGGGTCGCAAAGAGTTGGACATGACTGGGCACTCATATGTGTTAAACAGTGTAAAAGCAGGGATTTTGTTTTTACTCACTGTTGTAGTCCTACCTCCTGGTGTATATTCCTTGATAAATATTCAATGAATGAGAATGCTAATAAGAATTATTTGTTAGAGGTTCTTACCCTAGACCTAGATAAAGGGTTTTCAAGAGTCTGTTGATTTCCTGAAATTGTATGCAAAATCATGTATGTGTGCATGCACGTGCCCTTTCGAGCACTTTTTTATCAGGGTTCATGGGTTTTAATATATATTCAGTATATTCAGGTATTTGAGGAGATTTAAAAAAGTCAAGATCCACTGATTTAAGCAGCTATAGTTAAAACTGAAGATTAATTTAATATATATAATTAAAAATAAAAATTTCCTTAAATTCCAGAGGATACACTCAGGATTCCTACTTGTGTTACTTAGATTGCCAGAAAACTTGCAGGAATGGCTGAACCTATCCAACCAGTGCCTTTGATTAAAATTAGGTAGGTGACTGAAGGGGTCAATCTCATAGACTGTGATATTTTTCCTATGCATGTATCTAGATTTCTAGATGGGCTTTCATAAATGACAGGATCCTGACTCAAATGGGTGCACTAAGCAGTTGCTGCTCTGGGAAACTCTAGGAGGCAAATCTACATGTCTTTTCATACTCCATTGATTTTCCCACCTGACATGTTGCCATTAGTTTGGTAAGACTGAGGATTTTCACTGTAGTCTTGACGCATGAAGCCTATCTTAAATGTCTGGGCTGGTACCAGGCTGTATCTCACTAGGTTCTTCTCCTCTAGTATAACCTGTAACAGTCCCAAATGAGTCCAATCCTTTCTTCTTTTTCAGGGGACAAAATGCCAAGAGGTTCTTCTTGACTGCCTTCTTTTCATTTGCTTTCTTGAGAACTTTAAAATCTAAGGGACAGCTTCTGGTTACATTTTCTTTTAAAACTTAAGAATTCTTCATATACATATTACAAATCTTCCAGTCTCAGATATGGCTGTTAAGTAACTCCGAAGTTTATTTCTAGGGAGTGGTTCTCCAAATGTCTTGGATGTGCCTGGAGGTGTTGTACTAGGGAATGTTCATTAGATTGAGGTAATCTTTAGTTTGCTTTGGACAGCAGTTAGTAAATTCAGAATCTTGGGTTATGGTATTTATTCTGTCATTCCCATTCCTCTGAAAATTCATATTATTTTAGACAGATATTCTACAATTTGACATTTTAGAAGAGAAAGGAGGCAAAAGTTTTCCCCCTTTCTATTCCAATTACACCCTGAATTCACATTTATTGTTGAAATGGAGAGGAAAGATATGAAAAGGATAGAAAAATAAAGGAAAGATATAAAGGAAATATAAAGAATGGGATATAACCCAGAGATATTTAAATTATTTCAAAATTGGTGATGAGAAGCTAAATTTTCAAAGAGTACATCAGATGCTGTTCATTACTCCTGAGTATTACCTAGTAGCCCTGGCATGTTTATAGAATTAGCTTGTGTTTCTTCAAAGGCTCTTTAAGTGAAGAACCAGATTGAAACAGAGATTATCCTTCAAGTTGAAGTTCTAAGGTGGATACATGTCTAAGCTGAGTTTTGCAAATCTTGGATCTGCCAGAGTGTGACATATTGGCTCCTGGGAGATGAGAAAAAACTAGCATAATAAACCTCCCAAAGAGCAGAGGGGTAAGAACTTATATTCATTGAGGATATTTTATGTTCTAGGCACTAGGTTTTATGTTCTATAATTACTATAATGATGCTGTTCTTACAGGAGAGAGGAAAAAGTAGCAGAGAATATGCTGGCTCTTGAGAGAAAATTAATTGGTGACCCACATATAATGCTGTCTTCATTTAGCTGGTGCCATAAAATTTCAATAAATAACTCAAATCATAAATACTGAAGGCATTCACTTTATCATAAAAAAGCTTTTATAAAGTGCTAATTAAGAGTATACTGAAGAGTAAAATCTCTAACATAACTTTAAAATAAATGGCAAAATTGTTGCATCCCTTTTTGTTTGAAAGAAAAAGTAATGCAAGCAATATACTAGTGCATTAATCTCTAAAACACTGAGGGTCTTCAAAACTTGTATCTTTTTGTCAGCCTATATTAATGAAAAATGACTTTTTCCCCCCCTAATTTGGGAAGACAATGCTCCACAGGGATTTGATTGACTATAAAGACACATAAACTTACCTGTTCATGCATTTTAAACTTTTCTTTCATAAGATTAGCATTTCTTTTTAGTTGTTCATTTTCACCTGTGTAAAAATCATCAGAGTATTATAATATATAGAACTTTTCAATTAATATGGGCATATATTTAACCCATCAAGTTTCTGTATGTATTAAACAAGTGAATACAAAATCTACTACACATTAGGCTCTGTGCACGATGCTGGGAATGCTGAAACAAAAAAAAATTATTGTTCTTCAAAGAAATTACAGCCTAGTGGTAAGACAGATGTGTAAGCAGTTATGATAATGCTGTGATAACTGTTCTGTAATGGCAGTATGTCTGAAATATGGTGGGGATATATGCAAGAAAAGCTTAGCTCAGTTCTAAGTCAGGAAAGGGTTTGTAGAAGAGGAAGCACTTGATCTGAGACTTAAATAGTAAGTTGGAGGGATGCATTCTAGATACAGAAAACTATCCAGAAGACTTTGGGCTTGAATCAATATAGCACATTTGGGAAAAATTACAATTCAAGTACAGTATTGTTGGAGTGTAAATTATAAGGAGAATGTGTTAAATAGGTTGGGAAAGTAACTTTATAGGAGATAGACCGATTCTAGATGAAAAACCTTGCATTTTATTTTATAGGTTATAGACTCATCAAAGAATTCTGAACAGTGAAATGAAATGATTAGTTACATGTTAAAAAAGATTATCTGGCAGTGTGAAGGATGAATAGGGAAGGGGTTGACCCCAGAGGATGTCCATACATCAGTAATAGATCAAATAAAAAATAATGGGAGCCTAAATTAGGTCACGCAGTAGGAGACAATGGAAAATAAAGATAATTATATAGATGATAGAATTACGAGGAAACTTAATGCTGATTGGATAGCAGGTTTCTGATTTGAGTGGATGCAAACTGTTAATCAGTTTGAGAAAAATTAAAAGGGGAAGATTTTTAGGAGTAGAATGATGAATTTCTATCGTTATTATGCCAAATTTGAAATGCCTGAGATATTCAGGAGAATATTTTTTGTAGGCTGAAAAATATTTAGAGGTGGCTAAAGGAAGACTTGTCTATAAAGGAGACTAAGAAGTGTCCAGAGATGCAGGAGAGGGTGTTACTAAGAGAAGAGAGATTATGGGGGTTATAATCCATGGCAGTAAATGCAATAAAAAGGTGAAATGAGAGAACTTTGAATCTGAAATTTTTGGGAGATGCCCAATTGTTCTACATTGAAGACTAGATGAAAAGTGAAGTGAAAGTGAAAGTAGCTCAGTCCTATCCGACTCTTTGCAACCCCATGGACTATACAGTCCATGTATGACTAATCCAGCCCAGAATACTGGAGTGGGTAGCCTTTCCCTTCTCCAGGGGACCTTCCCAACCCAGGGATCGAACCCAGGTCTCCCACATTGCAGGTGGATTTTTTACCAGCTGAACCACAAGGGAAGCCCAAGCATACTGGAGTGGGTAGCCTATCCCTTCTCCAGTGGATCTTCCAGACCGAGGAATCGAATAGGGGTCTCCTGCATTGCAGGTGGGTTCTTTACCAACTGAGCTATCAGGGAAGCTTAAAGACTAGATGAAGGTAAGGAAGTAGAAATAGTGAGTCCAGACTATTCCCTTGAGATTCTACTGCAAAAAAAGAGTGAGGGTAATTGGAGGGAATAAATCCAAAATCAAGGACACTTTGTTGTGTTTATTGAAAAGATGGGAGAGATCTGAGTTGTTTAAAAGCTGAGAGGAATGACCAATAGAAAGAGGGAAATGAAAGAGAGAAAGGAAGGGACAATAGAAGATGCAATATCCCAGAAGAGAGAGAGAACAGAGAGAGAGAGATATGTGGAAAAATAACTTTGGATAGGAAGAAGGATTTTTTTTCTTCAAAGCTAAGGAGGAAGAAATAAGGATATGTCTGTGTATGAATACAGTGGAGGAAGTGCAGTGGTGACAGGAAATCAGGTAGTTTATGTCTGACAGCTTTCATTTTTTCTATGAAATAGAAAGTAAAGTAGGTTCAAAGAGAAAGAAATATTTAAAGTTGGGGACTTAAAGAATGAAAAATTTTAAAGCCTGGATAAATTAAGAGTATATGTGAAACTGGGACTCAAATTAAAATGAGTTTGCAATTTATGATTTTTCACCAATAGCCTTCAGTGCCTATACACTGTAAATCTAACAAGTATATGGCTGGATTGATCTATATTTGAGGATTAGTATAGCTTGCATTCTAGGATAGGTGAGGGAAACAAAACCGCTGTACAAAATAGATGAGGGACTTCCCTGGTGGTCCAGTGGCTAAGACTCTGAGCTCTCAATGCAGGGAGTCAGGGGTCAATCCCTGGTCAGGGAACTAGATCCCATACACTGCAACTAAGACTTGGTGTGGCCAAATAAATAAGTAAATATTTTAAAAAAGAAGATGAGTTGATATCCTAAGCTAAGCTAAACTAGAAGGAAAGGAAAGTTTAATCTTTGAGCAACATTATTGAGAACGATAGTTATATAATGCCCTATTAAGTAAAACTTGGGAAAAAATGAATTTAAGTAAAATATAGTTTTGTATCTTCAAGTTGCCCTACTATTTCTTACCTATCATAATTTTGACATTTGTTTTTAAACAAACTCTTCTCTTGACAAGGCATGATGGAGGAGGGATGCTTCACATTTTTCTATATTCACTCTTGTTAACCACTAGGTATTTTAAGGAAAATCAGATATACTTAGATCAAGGAAAAAGCCACTCCTGATTTAGTGTGTGGTGAATGTTTGAAACAGAGCAAATATCTGTACCTGAGCCAGACATTAAAGATGCCCATTTAAAAATTCTCTTTGTTCCTGCTGATCAATTTGTAGAGCTCTTTGTATTGCAGATACAAACTACGCTGGCATTTGAAAATACTTTTATTTCAAATAAATTATTTGCTTTTTAACTTTTGTTTTACACATAACATGCAGAGTTCTTTTTACATTGTTGTTGTTTGTACTTTTGTTGCATTGTTGTTAAGAAAGTGTGTTAGGTCTTTTTTTTTTTTTTCTTTATATAGCAACTGAGGTTCCCAGATTGGTTAAGATGATATCACTAAGCTCCAGGTTGTATGCTTTTCCTGGATTTTATGTTTCTATTGTTCTTTTTTGCACTAAAATGTTTTTTTCAATCCATATGGAATTTATTTTTGATATGGTTGGAAAACTTTCCAGATGGTAAGCTAATTGTGCCAGTACCATACTTTAAAATATCATTCTTTTTCAATAAATTGAAATATTCCTTGCATCATACATTAAGTTAGCAAACATTGGGGCCTATTTCTAGAATCTAGATCATTCTTTCCATGGATGTATTTTTCACTTTCTATGCCAATACCATACTGACTTCATTACAATGGCTTCAGAGCATGCTGTTTTCTGGTAGTGGAAGTCCTCCTACCTTATGTTCTTCTTATTTTTCATACTTTGTTTTTGTTTGTTTCTTCTGTTAAATGAACTGGAAGATTAGCTTATGCAATCTTCTCCTTTACCCCTAAATTTAATATTTTAATTTAAACTACATGAAATGTGTATATTCAAGAAAATGACATCTTAATGATGTTAAGTCTTCCCTCTGCCAGAAATATTGATCAACCCATCTAAATGTTATGTTAGTATCTAGCTTTAGCATACCTGTAATTATGCTAAACAGAAGCACATAACTTATCTATGAATTAAAGTCATCTACTGAAGAAATAGCTAACCTCCTTAATATTTCATACTGCACCTCAGTTGGCTTTTTGTTGGCTTTCATCTGTAGTATAAACCATGTTATATTATTATTATAATCCATGTTTTATTATTATTATAATCCACATTATATTATTATTGTTTGCACTGCTCTTTTTCGTCATCTTCTCAGATTTTACATTAGATTTTCAAACACATATCTCCACTTTGGCTACTTCCTTAAGGTATAAGGCTCTTGCTGCACTGGCTGGAGTAGAGATAAACTCAGATAGCATCTTGATCCCTGTAGAGTCCACTTGGCGCTGATATTTGACAAGGAATTGCCCTCTAACTTGAGCTAGACTTTGCTTCAAATCCAGAAAGAAGGAAATGGTCTTCTAAGAAACATGAATGACCAAGCAACTCTATCATATTCTTTCTTACTACTTCTGTTACTTCTCTCTATTAGCCAAACAAAAAATGATGACATGGAACAAAAGGGAAAAATAGGGAAATTCATAGTTATTTTTCCTTTCAGTCTTTTTTTACTTATCAATAAGCAGAAGGGAGACAGTGTTGGTAGAATGTGCATGTCTCAAGAATTAAAATGAATGAAAAATGGTTGAGGTAGTTTTGTGCGGCATTTCCACTATTCTGGTAAGAATGAAATAGATATACATGTATAAACTATGAAGTATTAATTGTGTACTTCTATACTTCCACATATGAGTTGTGTTCTTTGAATTTAAAACTAGTTTGTATAATATAAAGATTACTAGTAAAATTCATGCTCATAATTAAAATTAAAAGCATTTTTCACTGAGAGCGATATTAAACAACAAATAAAATATCCTGACAATTGAGAGACCACAAAAGAAAGGAAGAAGCTTTATACTTCAGAATGTTTAATGTTATTTTTTTTCCTGCTATTTGAACATGGGTTCCACATTTTCACTTTGCACTGTGCCCTGAAAATTATGTTGGTGGCCACAATTATTTATAGGTTTTGTTCTTTACCTTCCTTTTAATGTTCCTTTAGGAAATCTCTCTTGAAAGGTGGAAATTTTTAAATAATGAAGATTCTACAGTATACATTCATAAGAAGTCATTTCCCCATTTTTAGAAGATGCTTATATAAATAAGATAGCATTCTTCAAAAGATATACTATAAGCTAACAAGTCTGATTATTTTAAGAAGGTCTTTCTCACAGTTATGTTGAAACAAGTATTTCTACATTTTTCAAATTAATTTTCATGTAAGCATTATTCTTTTCTTAATTAGTAGTTGATCATGGAAGGAAAGTTATGGCCAACCTGGATAGCATATTGAAAAGCAGAGACATTACTTTGCCAACAAAGGTTCGTCTAGTCAAGGCTATGGTTTTTCCAGTGGTCATGTATGGATGTGAGAGTTGGACAGTGAAAAAGGCTGAGCGCCGAAAAATTGATGCTTTTGAACTACGGTGTTGGAGAAGACTCTTGAGAGTCCCTTGGACTGCAAGGAGATCCAACCAGTCCATCCTTAAGGAGATCAGTCCTGGGTGTTCATTGGAACGTCTAATGTTGAAGCTGAAACTCCAATACTTTGGCCACCTCATGCGAAGTGTTGACTCATTGGAAAAGACTCTGATGCTGGGAAGGATTAGAGGCAGGAGGAGAAGGGGACGACAGAGGATGAGATGGCCGGACGGCATCACTGACTCGATGGTCATGGGTTTGGGTGGACTCCGGGAGTTGGTGATGGACAGGGAGGCCTGGCGTGCTGCGGTTCATGGGGTAGCAAAGAGTTGGAAACAACTGAGTGACTGAACTGATACTGATACTGACTCATACAATTCTTTCATAGAATAACACTGAATATATGCTTTTGCTCTTTTCAAAACATTCTGATCAGTGATCAGTTTTGACTAGTTTAGCACAATTTTGTACAGTAAAGCTGCATTGTCCATAACAATGTCTTCCTTAAAATTCACTCTTTCAGAGTATAAGGGCTCAAGTAAATTTAAGTTATTCAGGCTCGGTTCAGACAGGAAAAAAGCAATATTAAGTTGTAATAAATTATTTAGAGAAACTGGCAAATATGTTTGAATTCTACTGATTTTGGCGGTGTTCTGTATTTTTGGCTGATTTCATGTCTCTATTTTTTTCTCTTTTTACTGAACATTTGTTTAAATCCCTGAAATTCAATTGATCTAGGGCTGGTTATATCACAATAATTCTCCTCTACTGGAGAAAAGGCTCTGAATCTTGTTTTCTTTGCCCTGGCAGTAATAACCACTGATGATAAGTTAGCAGGTATAATGTCACTATCTCTCATATAGTGAATTATGGAGATTCTCCTAAACTAGAATATAGAATAATATATTTACAATAATATAAGAGACTATAAAAATATTCCTATCATTTATGATATATTGTGGTGAATCATATTCTATTTTATGTTCATATCCTGAACACACATTACTTCAAAGATAGAATGAATTCATTCTTTAAGGTATAAAGACCAAATTGGGAAGCAGAGGATAGGGTAATGAAGCAACTAGAAAACAAAGGCTCATAGTATAAAGGGCTGCCAACACTCTTGCATAATCTACACAATGGGCCCTTGCCTTTCTCCAGCCTGATAGATGGCATAACAGATGTCATTAAATATTGTTTCATGACTTTCCTTCTCTGTGTCAGGTTAGCAGTAATAAATGAAGAGCTTCTTTGGTCCTTGACAATGAGAACATCTCAGAAAATATATTTAACTTAATCATCCAATCACTCATGAGAATGAGAGACTAAAGTCTTCTCAAGTTATGAAATTCCAATGCTATTGCCATAGACGGTTTGTTGTTGTTCAGTTGCTAAGTCATGTCCGACTCTGTGCGACCCCATAGACTATAGCCCACCAGGCTCCCTCGTCCCTGGGATTCTCCAGGCAAGAACACTGGAGAGGGTTGCCATTTCCTTCTCCAATGCATGAAAGTGAAGTTGCTTAGTTGTGTCTGACTCTTTGCGACCCCATGGACTGTAGCCTACCAGGCTCCTCCATCCATGGGATTTTCCAGGCAAGAGTACTGGAGAGGGCTGTCATTTCCTTCTCCAGTACATGGCTGATTACTTTTAATAAAAAAATAAGCATTAATAGGAATTATGTTTTTTTCTTTCTTCATCTCAATGGATCATCTTTTACACAGCCCATAAGCACCTACTGAAAAGACAGATAGATGAGAGTAAAGGGAGGTATCATTTCTCTCATAGTGGCTGAAGAAACTCTTAAGCTTAGAGGGCAACTGATTTAGTTGCCCAATAATGCAGTCAAGACACCATGTCCTTTTAGTCTTTTCTTGTTGCTCTCTTCAATGTTGTCATCACTTTCAGGTTGAAAGCAAATAGTCTGCAACAATTTCAGGCATTATATGCATACCTAACAACAATCAGAAGAAGTTTTTTGGAAGAGAGGAAAATATTTCAGAAGCCCTCCCTTGGAGTTGGGGTGTAACCAGCTTCTCCTGAGGCATACAATCGTGTGGATTAAGAATGAATGTTAGAAAAAAAGTCAAGTTTATATTAAAAGGAAATAGTATCTGGGGAGGCAGACATTTACAACCACTGTAACCTTGATAAGCAAATTATCCATACAATCTTGAGAATCAAACAGATGAAAGAGAAGAAAGACAGGTAGTTCACATCTATCATGTTGGTCAAAACCTGTAGGAGCACTGAACAAATGAAATCAGTGAATCACTATTTCTTCCTGAGAGGCAGCATAGGATATCCATTTTTCAGAAATGGATAATTAAAAGATCTGTAGTACCATATCTGTGAAAATATGATATTCTTGACTATTGATCGATATTTGATAACCTCTTATAAAACAATATGTTTAACATGTTTATAATCAACTTTCTGGAACTTCTAAGTATTTAATGTTAATTTCTGGTAGATGTTTTAATTGAACAAAATCTTGGAAAGAGTTAAACTCCTGGAAAGAGTTGAATCCTGTAAAGGATTATGAACAGACACATTTAAAAAAAAATGCAGCTAAGTGTCATATTTAGTCAGAGAAAGGAAAAGTTGTTCTGAGCCACTGGCACTGAGATGGAAAAATGAAAGTCCAAACCAGTTGTGGGATAGGGATCAAATACTGGGAAAATAAATGAGCAGGATGCTAGAACCAAGTAAAGCGAAAATCTATGGGATATACCGTGATCAGACATCTGCAGGAAAAAATTAAAAGATATTGGAGATGGTGTGGCTCCCTATCTACTACCCTTCTTGATCTCCAGAACAGCTCTTATTGGTGTATTAACATGGAAATGAATTCTTATGTACTGCAGATGCTGTTGGACAGTGTAAGTGTGAAGTCCTCTGATCCAATTTCTATATTTGTTTCATTAACACTTGAGAAAATATTTTAAGGTAAACCAATGGGGAAAAAGTAAGAACTAATAGTAATTCTTAAAAGACTATAAGGAATAACACATCGAATCAAATAAATACCATATAAGGTCAGTATTGTATCTCCCCTATATATGAAAAGTAGTTTCATTATGAGAAAAGCAGAGGACTAAGATAAAAAGTTCTTATTGTTTGGTGTCAGTTTTATGAGACCTTGGAGGCAATTTAGTTTAAACTCTAATATAGTGGAGGAAGAGCCTAGGAAAAGGGATAGGCTACCCACTCCAGTATTCTTGGGCTTCTCTTGTGGCTCAGCTGGCAAAGAATCCACCTGTAATGTGGCAGACCTGGGTTCACTCCCTGGGTTGGGAAGATCCTCTGGAGAAGGGAAAGGCTACCTACTCCAGTATTCTGGCCTGGAGAACTCCATGGACTGTATGGTCATGGGGTTGCAAAGAGTGGGACACGACTGAGCGACTTTAATTAATTAATTAATTACAGTAGAGGAAAATGCCACTAACACTACTGCACTGCAGCTAAATTAAAGCAGGACAAAACACTTGGTTGCCTTGTTTTGTCAATGGTAGTCTGTTGGCTTAGCATGACAAGCTGAAGATGTTGGCTTCATTTACACAAATGAAGCCTTAATGACAGAAATTAAATAGTAAACTAAACTATCACTGAAGTTTGAATAGAATACTCATGATGTAATTACTCATAATACCCATCTTTTAAAACTGAGCACAAGGTTATTAAAGACCAAGAATACTACTGAGGATAAATCTACTTCTAACCTTTCTAAAGTAATAAAGAGAATTATTATAATCAACTATAAAACCCTGATGTTCTTGTCAGAATATGACTGAATTGTTTTGTTCAGCATGACATTTCTTATTTTACAATAATTTAGGAAGATATTATTGAGTAGTAAGGAATCCTGCTCTTAGCTGATAAATTTAACAAGATCAGATTAAGAGAAGATTACTGTCAGCAAAGTAAAAACTCTCTATTCTTAAAGATGCTTAAATACAACCATATTTTTTTTTTTTAGATTTCACTTTTTTTCTAACTTACCCTTCAAATTATGTTGATATTCAATGGTATGCTGTAGCCCTTTTATCATATCATGAAGAGTAGCACATTCTGAAACATAAAAGATAAATCCATTTGAATATTTACTTTCATTTTGGAATCATTATCTCAAAGTTAATACTTAAAATAATATTTAATTGACAATTATGAAACTTAATAAAGCAACTGGATATCACAAAATAAGCTATATAATACACACTTTTTTTAAAAAAATTGAAGGGTAATTGCTTTACAGAATTTTGTGGTTTTCTGTCATACATCAACAAGGATCAGCCATCGGTACACACATGTCCCCTCCCTCCCAAACCTCCCTCCCATCTCCCTCCCCATACCACCCTTCAGCCTGTCACAGAGCCCTTGTTTGAGTTCCCCGAGTCATACAGCAAATTACCATTGGCTATCTATTTTACACATGGTATTGCAAATTTCCATTTTATTCTCTCCATACACCTCTCTTTCTCACTCCTCCCCTCCTCCATGCCCATAGGTTTGTTCTCTATCTCTGCTTCTCCACTGCTGCCCTGAAAATAAATTCAGGAATGCCATCTTTTTAGATTCCATATATATATATGTATCAATATACAATATTTATGTTTTTCTTTCTGACTTACTTCACTCTGTATGATAGGCACTAGGTTCATCCACCTCATTAGAACTGAGTCAAATGTGTTCCTTTTTATGACTGAATAGTATTCCACTATATACATGTACCACAGCTTCTTTATCCTTTCATCTGTAGATGGACATCTAGGTTGCTTCCATGTTCTAGCTATTGTCAATAGTGCTGCAATGAACTGGGGTACATGTGTCTTTTTCAATTTTTTTCCCTTAGGGTATATGCTTACGAGTGGGATTGCTGGGTCATATGGTGGTTTTATTCCTAGCTTTTTAAGGAATCTCCATACCATCTTCCATAGTGGTTGTATCAGTTTACACTCCCACCAGCAACGCAAGAGCGCAAGAGCGTTCCCTTTTCTTCACACCCTCTCCAGCATTTATTGTTTGTAGATTTTTTATGATGGCCATTCTGACTGGTGTGAGGTGGTATCTCATTGTAGTTTTGATTTGTATTTCTCTTAATAATGAGTGATGTTAAGTATCTTTTCATGTGCTTGTTAGCCATCTGTAATACACACATTTTAAATCAGTCTTTAAGTCAAATGCACTCCATGATTTAGTTATGAATTTTCTAAGGCATGAAAAACCCAGTAAAGTAGGGATTCCCTCCATGTGCCTTTAGCAACAGCTTCCATAGAAATAAGGCACATTTGGACATGTCTGGAGAACTGCGAGGCATGTATCCAAGTGGCTTTTCCATAAAAAGAAAATTCTGAGGAAAGAGAGGCAAGGAACAAGAAGATCTGTTCAAAGATACAGAGTCAGAGCTGGTAAGCAAGTATCATTTGGGAGAAGATAATGCTTTTCTTCCTCACTGTCCTCTAACCTGTCCTCTTGCCTGAGTCCTAGGGCAAGGGAGTAGCAACGAAGAGTAAAAACTCAATGTGTTGGGTTACAAGGCATCAGCAACTTTGGTGCCAATGTCTTCCTGCATAATGGGAGAATTCTGTGCCATCAAGCCCGATATGTGCAAATAAGCTTTCAGTATGCATATTCTTGGTATTGCCAGCAACAGCTAAACATTTGAAGGGGTGCAACAGTGGTGGAGACTTCTGTAACTTTAAGCAGCCCTTGGCTTTAAGCTTCAGGATAGCAGGGACTATCTTCTGTCTGGTTTACCATTTCTCCCTAGTACTCAGAAGAGTTGCAGTCCATAACAGTCATTCCATAAATATTTGTTAAGCGATTTGATTGACAGGCATTATAATGGTAAGAAAGGAGTAAATGAAGAAACTGTGGTATGAAAATAATAACATACCACTATTTTAAGTGTTTTGCAAATATCAATTCATTTAACCTTTTTAACTCTATGACATTGATTCTAGTATTTGCCTCATTTTAACATGTGAGGAAACTGACACATAGAAGTTTAGCAAATTGTCCAGACTCACACTTAAAAGTAGCAGACGGTAGAGCTATAATATGAACTCAAGCAGACCAGCACTAACGTCAATGATTCTAACTATTTTAATATACCACCAAGAAGATCAGTGCAGGATCACTTCTTCAGACTAATTTGAGTTAGGTGAGAAGCCCTGGAAAGAGGGCAGGAATAGAGCCAGAGAAAGACTTTGTGATAGTTATTGCTATCACATTTTTACTATAAGGTTGAAAAACCCAGGTTGCACTAGCTTAAGTTTACAATTATAGTAGCTAAATGTATAATGAAGAAAACTTCACAAACAGTAACAGTATTTTTAAAAAGAAAGATTAGGGCAATTTTGTTCTTATGTGCTTGGCTTAATGGCTATTAAATACTGAACCTTATTTTCTTTATTTCAGTTTTAGAGGCCCATAGTGGATATTCAGCCACTGGGCATTAGTGTGACATACTTTTATCTAACAATAAAAAGTTGTCTAGGTACGTTAAAGTACTATTATTGAATGTTTACCCTGTCAGGCATTACATTAGGTACATTATAAACATAATCAGTATTCAAACTGATGCTGAGAAGTTGGTATCATTATCTTGATTTCACAAAGGGAGGAAGTCTCCCATAGAGATCTGGTAACATAACAAAGATTCCACAGTACATGGAAGGTGTAGGTTTGAACACAGGTTTTTCACATTTCAAATCCTGTGCTCTTAATTCAAGATTTCCTCAGGAATTGTATAATATGCTAATGAAACTATGGTATCTGGAAACAGAACTGCATTAGAGTGTTTTTTCTTCTTTACTTTCTGACTATGATGCTCTGGGTAATGTACTTTTCTCCTATATTAGGTTGTTCTGACAACCAAATGAAAAAATATACTTTCTAAATTCATTCACAGATATTTAACATTGTTGCTGTTTCTTTCCTCTGTGTCTCACAATTTGTATATATTGCTTTTATCCATCATTCACATTACATTTTAGTTACATGGTTTCTCCCACTAGATAGTGAACTCTTTCAGGTAAAGATATTTATTTTGATAATCCTTACTTCTAATATGATGACTATTTCATAATTCAATGGTTTTTGTATTTATTAACCAAATGAGAGAACCAATACTGTGAGGAGAGAATTCAAAACCTCCCCTTTTCAGTTAGAGGTCTATAACTCAGTCTCCATGTACTTCAACTACATTAATAGAAATGAAAGTATTCGGTAGAAGTTAAAAGCTTTACGCAAGTACAAGGTTCTACTCCTCCTATTTCCCCCTCTACCTCTCCTGCCACCAACTCAAAGTTCCCACCATCCTCCATTTTGTTCTGTTGCTGAGTCCCAGTAACAGAATGATGGTTAAATGACAACTGACATTACCTACTTCATATATATTATTGTATTAGCTGCTGAAATTAAGAATGGAGGCATAGGTCCTGCCGTCACTTGTCCTTGCACCTTTAGAAGCATGAATCCGGCATGCATAAAGTATATTATCTCAGTGATTAGCAAATGGAAAACAGAACCCTGAAACTGAAAGTATACTGAATGTTTCCAAACTGTGTATTTTCAAATTTAGAACACAAGGTGGCTCTCTCAACACACTGTTTAAAACAGGAAACTGGCTCATTAAGGAATTTTACCTGAGTCTCCTGCATTGCAGGCGGATTCTTTACCAAATGTGAGCCACCAGGGAAGCCTCATAAAATAGAATATCATTCATTATTTTAGAATAATAACTTCTAATTCTCTTCACAAAACTTCTCCTACGCATAATTTCCGTTGGACTTTACAGCATAATTTGAAGAATACTATCCTATCCAATTCTTAAAAACTAGAGCTCAGAACATTAAGCTATCACTTATATTGTATAATTTAGTAAATCAGTGATTGTTTTAAGGTCAAATTTATGCTCTACCATTATAGGCAATTTGGGCATTAATACCTATAACATAAATCAGTTGGAAATATTAAATAAAATGTGCATAAAAATGCTTTTTTTATAGTACTTGATCTTCAATATCAATATTGTTACCATCTTGAGCTGGCAAAAGCATTGTTTATCTGATGTCAAGTGAAGAAAATAAAATAAAAAGATATCATGATTTACTGTTGAGAAAGTCCAGTCACATATATGGTTTGTCCTTCCTAAGTGAATTAGTACACACTTTGCTTTAAGAGATCATTCTCACTTGTTCTTTCACTTCTACTGTGTATTACTCAGAAAAAGATCATTAGATTTAGAATAAGTATAACTAAATTTTAAGGAAGTATTTGATTATGTTTTTCAAATAATACACACACATGAAACACAAGTTTAGTGATAAGTGAATATCTTGACAATCTCTGCCCCAAAACTAACCAGTTTCCCTCCCCTCAAAGCAAACACTGTTACTAGGACACTGTTTATTTTTCCAGGGATCTACAAATATACAGGGGAGTGGGTGTTGTGCGTTAAGATATATTTTTGTAAAAATGATAATACACTGCTGTGTACATTATTATTTACATTTATTATATGTGGGAGATTATGCTATATCATATAAAGATACTTCATTCTTTTTATCACTTATATAGTAGTTCATTACAAAATGTACCATAATTTATTTAACCAGATAACCACTGATAGATGTAACACTTGGAAAAGCTTTCTGCAGTCTTAAAAACATAAAAACAAAACTCCCTATATTCTCTTCTATTGTGGCTTCACTCTTTGACCTTTAATTAACTTCATTTTTCAGAACAGTTTTAGATGTATAGATGGGTTTCCCAGGTGGTGCTAGTGGTAAAGAATCTGCCTGTCAATGCAGGAGTCATAAGAGACGCTGGTTTGATCCCTGGGTTGGGAAGATCCTCTGGAGTATGAAACGGCAACCTGCTCCAGTATTCTTACCTGGAAAGTCCCATGGATAGATGAGCCTTGTGGGCTACAGTCCACAGGGTTGCAAAGAGTTGGGCATGACTGAGCACAGATGTACAGAAAACTTGGGAAGATGCTACAGAGAGTTGTGAAATAGCCTAAGCTATGTTTCCCCTATTATTAATATCTTACTTTAGTACAGTATGTTTGTTACAATTAATGAAACAATGTTGATACATTATTACTAACTAAAATCCATACTTCACTCAGGCTTCCCACATGGCACTGGTGGTAAAGAAACTGCCTGCCAATGCCTGGGAAGATCTCTTGGAGAAGGAAATGGTAACGCACTCCAGCATTCTTGCCTGGACAATCCTATGGACGGAGGAGCCCGGTGGGCTGCAGTCTACAGGGTTACACAGAGTCAGACACGGCTGAAGCGACTTAGCACACATGCATACTTTATTCTGATTCTCTTAATTTTTACCTACTGTCCTTTCTCTGTTCTATGATTCCATTCACAATAACACATTATACTTAGTTGTCATGTCTTCTTCGGGTCCTCTTTGCTGTGACAGTTTCTCAGAGCTTTCTTGTTTTTGATGTGCTTAAGTTTTTCAGACTACTCGCCAGGTCTTTTGTAGATATCCCTCTATGTGAATACGATGCTTATCTCATGATGAGATGAGGTTATAGGGAGGAAGAACATAGGAGTAAAGTGCCAATTTCATCACATTGTATCAAGGATACCTACTATCAACATGACATCAAGTTGACCTTGATTTTGTGCCTTAAGTTGTGTACGTCAGATTTCCCCACTATATAATTACTCTTTATCACCCCCTTCTCCATTCAGTACGTTTCACTATAGTGAAGAAAATCACTATACACAGCCCACACCTGATGAGTGCTGTGTTATGATTATATTTCCTTGAGGCCAAGTCATTTACATAAGCTGTTTGGAATTCTGCAGAGATTATCTCTTCACCCTGTTTATTTATTTATTCATTTATTTTTATGAATATGTACTCATGGATATACCTGGGGTTTTAATCTAATACTACTTTATTTTGTTGCTCAAATTGTTTCAGCTTTGGTCATTGAGAATTTTTTCACTTGAGTCCTGTATCTTTGACATACCCCATCATTGTGCAGTTTTTTCCTTTTTGAGCACTTTATTTCCTGGTACTACAAGATGCTTTAGACTTTTATATTTCTTGCCCCCATCTTAGAATCAGCCATTTCTTCAAGAAGTCCTGGTTCCTTCTATAATAAGATAGTATTAGGAACTTGGTGCTAGTTTTGCTTGCTGCTGTGGATTATGTGCCCTCTCAGTTGACATAACAAGGAACTGTATGTATCTGGCTTCTTTTTTTCTTTTCCTGATGCCCAGCACTTTAAAGTAAGGAGCCTTGGTCTGCAAAAGGGGAGGCTGGGATGGATAGGACTAGCATTCATCCAGGGGGACTTTCCTGGTCATCAGGTGGTTTCTCCATGAAGGTTTAGAGGAAATATGGATGAAACCCACACAGAGGGCATCACTGTGACTGGCAGGCAGCAGAAGTAGGAGAGGAGCCCTAGGCATAGCTGGGCTCCTGGGACAGCGGTGTTTCCATGTTGGGCACAGATGCACCTTCTGGGAACTTCTCCAAGTTCCAGGCAATATTGCTGAAGCACACAGAGACCAAGTGACGAGCTTGGAATCTGTTGAAAACAATAGTTGTCAGGGGTCAGGGCAAGGCCTTCCACAGGAAGGTGCAGAGCAGGTGCAACTGCATGCCACTCACCATACACTTCTGGAAAAGTCTCTGAACTTGAGGGAACTCAGGCTCTCTTTGTATCTGGCGTTCTCCTGATGCCTGGAACTAGTTGCACGGGAAGATCTACCAGGCCTGGGGTGAAGTTGCCATGCAGCTTGTTCAACTGAGTGTAGTCCCAGACCTTCGTGCTGCAGAGCAATGCCACTTTCTCATGGCCCAGGCTCCCATGCTCCCTGAGGGCTAAGGGGTACACAGAGAGGGGGCAGAGTAGACACTAGGCGGGACGGTGACAGCTGGGAGCTGAGCAGAGCACATGGCATGGATGTCTGAGAAGTGAGCAGGACTAGGACAGTGTCTTTCTAACACTAAAAGTTTTGACCCATCTGAAGTTTCTTCTGGTGTAACTGTGAGACAGGAATTCAACTGTACTTTTTCCATGTGTTTGAAGGCCTGGACTAAGCCTTGGATTTGTCATTTCTTAGATGACTGGATGCAGACAGATTACCCTCCTTTGTTCATGTTTCCTCATTATCAAAGTGGAATAATAAGACCAGTCCTATCTATATAGTCTTTCAGGGCTATATTAAGGACAAAATGAAATGCTAATCTGAAAAGTTCCATGTGAATTAAAAATATTTTACAAATGTAAAATTACTGCTATAGCAAAAAGCACACTCATTAGAATGACTATTTCTATAGGTAGCAAAGAACTAACCTTGTTTCATTGCGACCTCTTTTGTTTGCATTACTCTTAATAAACAGTTAGCTTTTTCCAACTGCATATCCAGTATATTGTTCTTCCCACTGGATTCTATCATTTTCTATAGAAGAAACAGAATACATTTTATCACCAAATCAATGCTGCTATTTTGATTTTTTTTAACCTAAGAATATGAAAGTATAAACCATTTAATACTTGAAAGTCTAATAATTAAGTCTGGCACACATTTTTAAATAAGTCAAATTCCTAATGTATCTTCAATTTAAATAGTAACATAATAAAAAGTTAAAATAGGTGAACAGCTATGAAAAGTTATATAAAGTAAAAATATGACCTAATTTAAACTCCCTTCTTTCCAACTATTCAACCTCCAGTCCTAAAACTAATCATTCCTTATAAATATTTCCAAAATATTTTATGACTATACAGCTATAGGAAAGGGTCACATTATACTCTGTTCTGCACCTTGGATTTTCCACTTAGTACCACTTTCTCAAAGATGATGGCGTATAAGCATGTAAAAGTTTTATCTCACTCTTTTTAGCAGCTGCATTGAGTTTCATTCATGAATATAATTTATTTAAATAGTTTCCTATTGAGTAAAATTTGTGCTGTTCCCATTTTTTGCTATTACAGACAATGAATATTCTCAAATATATATCTTTGTGAATAATATAATAACTGCCATGGTACCCTTCAAACACCTTCAAAAATAATCAATTCATAACCTATCCTGTATAATCTGTACTTCTACCCATTCTCTATTCTCATCACTTCTGAATTTATCTCAAAGCAACTCCTTGACACTATATTATTTTTTATATACTATATAATATTATCATTTATGTGGCTCTCTAAGAGATGACTCAAAAGTACAATCACAATACCATTATGACATCAAAAAAGAACAATGTTTATAATTTAAAATATCTAAGAATATGAGAGATAACTCCAAGTTAAGCTCCATACGCTTTGTACCAGTTCCTCTCCCACAAAAGTGTTACTTCCTTCTCTCTCCTCTCTTACTTTGGTCAGAATCACTTGGTTAAAAAAAATACAAGTCTATTGTTGAAAAAAGCTCATTATATGAAAATACCCATCATCATGAAAAATTTTTTTTATGATGGCAATACTATATTGTACAGAGGGAAAGAAGGAAAAGAGAAGGATGATAAGAAAAAGAGAGAAAATAGAGGTAGGGATTATTCTTCCTCCTATTCCTGTTTCACAAATCCACTTCCCAAATCTGATTTATCCAATTACATTTCTCAACAGATATTCCTACTCCTCTCCATGCAGAGGAGACAAAAAGCCTAGTATATACTTGAGGATATGGTCTGACATAAAATTTATGTCGAGTTGGGAGGGTGACTTCAAACAGGTTTGCTTTTAGGCAAAAAAGAAAAGGGAACAGATAGAACAGGAAAGACTAAAAAGGAAATTAGTCATAACAGTAAGAGATTGAGGATTGAATCTATTTCAATCCTTACTAAACCATTCTTGAGTTTATGGACATCCTGGGTATATATATGTATTTCCCCTTTAACTTTAGCAAAAGTATATCAGTTGTTTGCTCCCTTGCCCCCAAAACATTTTGATACTAGTATTAATGAGTTACAACCACATATATTCTAAATACAGATTTTAAAAATGAGAGAGAAGGGGCTTAAAAAACACATTTCCATTATTTTTACCTTGCTTCTTATATATATATATATATTTTTTTTTTTTTCTTCCTAACTCTCTCCAGTGACAATATCTGTTACACTTTTCCTTATATTCTACAATTGTCTGATATCTTTACATACCTTTTCTATCTGTGAAAAGTCATTTATAAGTTTGTCAAGATTCACATTGCTTATCTTTTTCATACATCCTTCGCTGTTTTGATTCATATCTAAACTAGTGAAGAGTAGATAATGTTAAAATAAACAAATAAATTACAAATCACTATAATAATGATAATAGTTCAAATACTGACGTTCCTGTATTCCACTCATGGAACACATACTTGAGTTCCATTGCACTCGAGAATTTTTATTATACCCCCATTATGAGCAATGATCAAATGAATTAAGCCTTCTCTACTCTTCTGCACAGCCACTCTAGCCAAGTTTTCTCTAAACAAATCTAAAATTAGTGCAATGATATGTGCATATGCGGAAATTATTTGTTCCTATTACACAAAAATTATGCCACCATTCATCATTCAGCTCTTTGCCATCAGTATGATTGCATTTAAAATCTGATACATTACTAAATCTGATGCATGGCTTTTAAATACAGCTACCCATTTCCAGTATTCTTGCCTGGAGAATTCCATGGACAGAGAAGCCTGGCAGGCTACAGTCCATGGGGTCGCAAAGCATTGGACATGACTGACTGACACTTGTATTTGTATGTATTCTCAATTTAAAGTGTTTAAAATATTTAACTATCATGCCACAAATAATTTTTTGCTGTATTTCTTGGTAGCCTGCTTGTTGCTAGGAACTGAACTGTGTTTCCTTCTCACCCGAGGCTGCCTATCCCGCTAGTCGGTCACCTTTACTTTCCTCCTCCTCTCCTTCAGAGGCTAAGCGGTAGAATCGGGACTCTTCTCTTCCCCACTATGTATTGCTTATTACTAGGTACTTTAGCCAATGAGTTTAGTAAGACGTATCAGTGTGTATATTCCTGTGTTTCTTTTGCTGATTACACAGTACACATACACCCTACAATGACAGCTGGCCATTTGGGTGATCTTTTTACTTGTGAGTTTTAAGTTCTTTATGTATTCTAGATACAAGTCCCTTACCAGATACATGGTTTACATATTTTTTTTTTCCCATCCTGACTGAGGTAGTTTCATCCCAATATTACATTTTATCAGTCTTTTCATTACTGCCAATGCAACAGGCAGAAAGTGTCTCACTGACTGATTTGTACTGTACTTTGCCCAGGTTGAACACGTTTTTATATACTTCTGAGGTATCGTGAGTGCTTCTAATGTATGTTGCCTGGCTCTGTATTTTGCCAAGTTTTGTTGGTTTGCTCCTTTTTTAGAAAAAAAAAAAATCTAATAAAATTTCAACAACAACAAAAAATTCTTATGTTGAAGCTCTAAACCCTACTGTGACTATATTTGTATACAGAATATTTAGGAGAAAATTAAGGTTGAATGAAATCATAAAGGTGGGGCCCTAATCTGATAAGACTTTGGCCTTATAAGAGGAAGAGAGTGATTTCATTCTCTCTTCACATGTTCACACTGAGGATGGGCCCTATGAGCACACAGTGAGGTGGTGGTTCTCTGAAACCCAAGGAGAGAGTCTTCACGAGTCATCAACACTGACATCACCTTAATTTTGGACTTCTCAGCTTCCAGAACAAAGAGAAAATAAATTTCTGTTGTTTAGGCCACTGAGCCTGTAGTATTTTGTTATAGCAGCAGCCTGAGAAGACATATACAATTAATTTTCTTATTTTGTTTGGCTGGTAACCTGTTTGGTAGATAAAGAATATACAGAAATTAATATGCTCAAAGCAAGCACTAAGTATTTCTATTATATTATGTAAGAATACTTTGGGGTATAACCAACTAATTGCTGAAGTAAAGAATAAGAGTTTCAGTTCTATGGAATCAATCATAAGAAATTCTGCAGAGTTCCAGAGGTAAGCTCACCTAGTTAGGCTGGAAAAACTGACTTTTGCAAAACAGCAAGTATTTGAAGGTAGGAGAATATCTAGAAGAATCAGGATTAAAACAATCTAAATGCATGAGATACTTGCCTTTATAGACTTTTCTCTAGCAAACATGAAGGAGAAAATAAAAATGTGAAATTTAGGTATTCTAGATTGAGGAGAGGGCATGTGCCAATGCCTGACGTATGACAGTAGCACTGATAAGTAGTCCAAATTAAAAGGTAAGTAAAATTCCTAAAGTAATTACTCAAAGTAATTTTGGGGACATATTGTTTAAAATGAGGTACCCCAAAACACAGACATTTTTTTGACAATTTGTTACTTTATAAAGAAATCTCATTTCCTTCCTCTTTTTATGTTATACTGCATTAACAACTATTAGTGATTTTAAATTTGAATTTTAGCTGTGTATTTTCAGTTTACTGAATTATTATCCTCTGTATCACACATAGTAGTAAAACTCTTAAATAGTTAAAACTTGATCCTTAAGACAGAAGACTAACTGTAATAGCATCCCATGATAAATGCAGTAAAATTCCTTTTGGGGAAAATTTTAGAAATCATCACAATATACTATTTTTGTTTAACTTACAGGATAATCTGAAGTAATGATGCAAAATCTTTCCTCACAACTTTTTTCTTAATTTCTAACTTTTTTTAATTAAAAAAATTAATTGAAGTACAGATGATTTACAATGGTGTGTCATGCTCTGCCATACATCAAAGTGACTCAGTTATGTACATATATTCTTTTCCATTATGGTTTATCACAGGACATTGAATATAGTTTTCTGTGCTATACAGTAGAACCTTGTTCTTTGTCTTTCCTGCATATAACAGTTTGCATCTGCTAATCCCAAACTCCTTGTCCTTCTCTCCCCTACCCTCCTCCCTCTTGGCAAACACAAGTCTGTTCTCTATGTCTGCAAGTCTGTTTCTCTTTTGTAGACAGGTTCATTTATGCCATATTTTAGGTTCCACATACAAGTGATATTGTATGGTATTTCTATTTCCCTTTCTGACTTATTTCACTTAATATTATACTCTCTAGTTGCCTCTATGTTGCTGCAAATGGTGTTAGTTCATTCTTTTTTATGGCTGAGTAGTATTCCATTGTGTACATGTACTACATCTTCTTTATCAATTCATCTGTTGATAGGCATTTAAGTTGTTTCCATCTTTTGGCCATTGTGAATAGTGTTGCTATGAACATAGGGGTTCATGGCATGCATTACAGTTTTGTCTGGGTATATGCCCAGGAGTGCAATGGCTATATCATATAGTAACTCTACTTTTAGTTTTCTGAGGAAGCTCCACACTTTTCCATAGTTGCTGTAGAAATTTACATTCCTACAAACAGTGTAGGAAGGAGGGTTCCCTTTTCTCCCCAACCTCTTCAACATTTGTTACTCATAGACTTTTAAATGATGGCCATTCTGACCAGTGTGAATGATACTTCATTATAGCTTTGACCTATGTGCCTACTGGCCATCCGTATGTCTCCTCTGTAGTTCCTAACATTTTAAATAAATAAAAGGTTTTACTAGAGCTTTGTCTCAGAATCTGGCTCCTGAACTGTTTTAATTTGAGCTTGATTTCTCCCAACTCCTTCCTCCTAATGAAGTGAGGTGTTTTAAAACACCTCAAAAATGCTTGAGGTTTTTGCTCATAAAACCATCACTAATATTACACTGGCTATCAACACATGCTATCACTTTTGTCACACTGGCCAAGCCATCTGATTGTTTCTATATGTCTTCATTATCTCTCCTCCAATGCAGGAGGG
The DNA here is from genome assembly GCA_007570785.1 of Antilocapra americana. NCBI lineage: Eukaryota > Metazoa > Chordata > Mammalia > Artiodactyla > Antilocapridae > Antilocapra > Antilocapra americana. The sequence goes on from ML661338.1 coordinate 15,734,401, forward strand.
ACAAGATCAAGATCTCTTCAGTTGGTATGGTCTTCTTACCCAGTGAACTAGGTCACAGGCTGCTGATTCAGTGACTGGCAAATTCTTGTGCTGAGAAGCCATGACTGACTCACGACCTCCACAACCCCAAATTCAACCACCCCGACAGTGGGCGGCAGCCCCATTTTCGTCCTTGCCCTTGCCCCCCACCCTGCTCAGGCCTGCCCTCCGGAGGATAGGTTTTCGTTATCTCCCCAACCCCCCTCTTCGCCATACTGCGTGAATTCACCCTCAGTCCTGAGGCCTGGGGCTCCTGGTTTCCTCTACTCCCATTCCGGTGTCCCTACAGTACGACAAAAATCACCTGGGGTGGGAGAGGTGGCTGGGTCAAACTTCTGTCGCAAACCAGGAGACTGTGAGGAAGTGCTAAGTAAAGAATATCTGCGGAAAAGGAAATGTCGAATCCGCGGAGGAAACGCCTGGAGCGTTACCTGCTGTCGCTCGCGGTTTCCACAGCCCTCCCCACGACAGGTTCCTTCTGGTACTGGTCCGCCCCTAACTGCTGTCCGCTCCTCAGGAAGTGCGTTCCCCCAACAGTGGGCCCGCCCTTCTCCTAGTCCTCACCGAGTCTGCCCTTAGGGCCCCACCTCCCGCCTTACCTGAGGTGGGCTTCTTAGGTGTTTTCATGCAGATAGTAGAATACTATTCAACACGTAGTGACTATCAGATCAGTAATTATTTTCTGAGCAAAGAGTAAATTACATTGGATTAAGTTTTGATGAATGAGTCAGCACTACTGAATAAACAGTAATCTATGTTTATTCTAATAACATAAAGTAGGCTTATAAAGTACCAGACACTGTGCTAGGTGATAGATATGAAACCATGGATATAATACAGTCTATGCAGTCTGGAGTCAGTTAACGGATATGATCTCCCTTCTACATAGTTTTGTCATAGTAGCTCAGTGGTTAAGGGCATGGGTTCTAGTGGGTTCAAGCCTCAAGTCGTCTATTTACCAACTGGGTGTTCAGTGAGCAGATTCTAAATTATACCTGCTTCGGTCTCTTTGTCTGTAAAAAGACACTAGTTAATTCCTACTTTATGGGCTTCCCTGGTGCCTCCGCTCATAAAGAAACCACCTGCAATGCAGGAGATGTGGGTTCCACCCCTGACTTGGGAAGACACCTTGGAGAAGGGAATGGTTACCTGCTCCGATATTCTTGTCTGGAGAATTCCATGGACAGAGGAGCTTGGCAGGAGACAGTCCATGGGGCTGCAGAGTTGGACAGGACTGAATGACTGATACTACAGGCTAATGCCTAATTTATAGAGCTGTTGTAATGTTTAAATGAAATGATGTACTTTAAAAATGCTTAATGTACTTCGTGTCAAAGGTAAGTGTTAAAAGTATTAATTATTATTATTAAAATTTATGATGACCATTTGAAAGTGTATCCACTGCCAACTTTTCCCTGTCTACTTTTTTTTTTTTTGAGTGGGAGAGGGAAGATTTTTTTTTAATTTGATTTTTCTATGAACCCAAAATTGGCAAGCAGAAAAATGTAAACTGTAATAGGATAAATCATACATTATTATCTGAAAGGTATTGTAGCGTGGTGGCAACAGAACTAGATCAAAGTGGGAAATATGTGGGTGGGGGGAAACCTCTTCATGCTGCTAACCAGTTAGTAGCCTTGGAAAGATTGGAATTCCCAAGTCTTTTTTTTTTTACTTTAAAAAAGTGGACTAAATAACAGATAAAATTTTAAGATTTTACATTTGTCTTATGATGAAACATAAGCTCATCAAAATGTTTTTAAAATGTTATCTTCTCATGTTCTTTACTGTATTGATTTCACAAAATTCACATACACAGACACGCACACAGTTTAATTTTTAGAGATCTTTCAAGAGATGAAACTTCTGACTATAAAGAGGCTTTCCTTGGCACTAGAAACAACACATAGGGATACTGAAAATGGCCTTTTGAATTGCTGATTCAAAATAATTGTTGTTGTTTTGTTAGTCACTCAGTTATGTTTGACTCTCTGCACTAGGCTCCTCAGTTCATGGGATTCTCCAGGCAAGAATATTGGAGTGGGTTGCCATTTCCTTCTCCAGGGGATCTTCTGGACCCAGAGATCAAACCCAGGTCTCCTGTATTTCATGCAGATTCTTTACCACTGAGACATGAAGCAAACCAATTCAAAATAATAAGTATGCAAATAATGGTCTGTGTTGCTTATATTATTTATTGAGATGAGCTCACTTTAAGACCCTCCTAAAATGTTACCGTCTCCATGAGGCATTCACTGATTTTATCAATCATCAATGACCTACTTTTCCTTGTTCTATGCTTTTATTACTTTTTTCCCATTACTTTCTTTTTTTTTTATTTTTGAAATAGCTATTTATTTAGATATATCTATATGATTATTCCTTATAGTTCTTATTTCTTTTTTTATTTATTATTATTGTTTTTGCCATACAATGCCATGATATCACCATGGGTTTACATATGCTCCCCCTCCAGAACCCCCCTCCCTCCTCCCTCCCTCCTCCCTCCCCCCAGGAAATCTTGATGTACCAGCCCCGAGCATCACTCCTGGGCTGGCGATTGATTAGACATATGATAATTAACGTGTTTCAATGCCATTCTCCCATATCATCCCACCCTTACCCTCATCCATAGAGTCCACGAGTCTATTCTATATATCTGCGTTCCTTTTGCTGTCTCGCATGTTGGGTTCTTGTTACTGTCTTTCTAAATTCCATATATATGCGTTAATATACTGTATTGTTGTTTTTGCTTCTGGCTTACTTCGCTCTGGATAATGGGCTCCAGTTTCGTCCATCTGAGTAGAACTGCTTCAAATGAATTTTTTTTTAATGCTGAGTAATATTCCATTGTGTATATGTACCACAGCTTTCTTATCCATTCGTCAGTTGATGGGCATCTAGGTTGCTTCCATGTCCTGGCTATTGTAAACAATGCAGCGATGAACATTGGGATACACGTGGCTCTTTCAATTCTGGTTTCCTCGGTGTGTATGCCCAGCAGTGGGATTGCTGGGTCAAATGGCAGGACTATTTGCAGTTTTTAAAGGAACCTCCACACTGTTTTCCATAGTGGCTGTACTAGTTTGCATTCCCACCAACAGTGTAAGAGAGTTCCCTTTTCTCCACATCCTCTCCAGCATTTATTGCTTGTAGATTTTTGGATTACAGCCATTCTGACTGGTGTAAAGTGATACCTCATTGTGGTTTTGATTTGCATTTCTCTGATAATGAGTGATGTTGAGCATCTTTTCATGTGTTTGTTAGCCATTTTTATGTCTCCTTTGGAGAAGTGTCTGTTAAGTTCTTTGGCCCACTTTTTGATTGGGTTGTTTATTTTTCTAGAATGGAGCTGCAGGAGTTGCTTGTATATTTTTGAGATTAATTGTTTGTCCGTTGCTTCATTGGCTATTATTTTCTCCCATTCTGAAGGCTGTCTTTTCACCTTGCTTATAGTTTCCTTTGTTGTTCAGAAGCTTTTAATTTTAATTAGGTCCCATTTGTTTATTCGTGTTTTTATTTCCAATATTCTGGGAGGTGGGTCATGGAGTAACCCGCTTTGGGTTATGGCAGAGAGTGTTTTGCCTATGTTATCCTCTAGGAGTTTTATAGTTTCTGGTCTTATGCTTAGATCTTTGATCCATTGTGAGTTTATCATTGTGTATGGTGTTAGAAAGTGTTCTAGTTTCATTCTTTTACAAGTGGCTGTCCAGTTTTCCCAGCACCACTTGTTGAAGAGGTTGTCTTTTCTCCATTGTATATTCTTGCTTCCTTTGTCAAAGATAAGGTGTCCATAGATGCGTGGATTTATCTCTGGGCTTTCTATTCTGTTCCACTGATCTATATTTCTGTCTTTGTGCCAGTACAATACTGTCTTAATGACTGTGGATTTGTAGTATAGCCTAAAGTCAGGTAGGTTGATTCCTCCAGTTCCATTCTTTCTCAAGATTGCTTTGGCTATACGAGGTTTTTTGTATTTCCATACGAATTGAGAAATTATTTGTTCTAATTCTTTGAAAAAGACCTCTGGTAGCTTGATAGGAATTGCATTGAATCTATAGATTGCTTTGGGTAGTATACTCATTTTCACTGTATTGATTCTTCCAATCCACGAACGCGGCACATTTCTCCATCTGTTTGTGTCCTCTTTGATTTCTTTCATCAGTGTTTTATAGTTTTCTATATACAAGTCTTTTGTTTCTTTAGGTAGAAATACTCCTAAGTATTTTATTCTTTTTGTTTCGATGGTGAATGGAATTGTTTCCTTAATTTCTCTTTCTGATTTCTCACTGTTAGTGTATAGGAATGCCAGGGATTTCTGTGTGTTGATTTTGTATCCTGAAACTTTGCTATACTCACTGATTAGCTCTAGTAATTTTCTCGTAGAATCTTTAGGGTTTTCAATATAGAGGATCATGTCATCTGCAAACAGAGAGAGTTTTACTTCTTCTTTTCCAATCTGGATTCCTTTAATTTCTTTATCTGCTCTGATTGCTGTGGCCAAGACTTCCAAAACTATGTTGAAAAGTAGTGGTGAGAGTGGGCACCCTTGTCTTGTTCCTGATTTCAGGGGGAATGCTTCCAGTTTTTCACCATTGAGGATAATGTTTGCTGTGGGTTTGTCATATATACCTTTTATTATGTTGAGGTATGTTCCTTCTATTCCTGCTTTTTGGAGGGTTTTTATCATAAATGGATGTTGAATTTTGTCAAAGGCTTTCTCTGCATCTATTGAGATAATCATGTGATTTTTATTTTTCAATTTGTTAGTGTGGTGTATTACATTGATTGATTTGCGAATATTGAAGAATCCTTGCATCCCTGGGATAAAGCCTACTTGATCATGATGTATGATTTTTTTAATGTGTTGTTGGATTCTATTTGCTAGAATTTTGTTAAGGATTTTTGCATCTAAGTTCATCAGTGATATTGGCCTGTAGTTTTCTTTTTTTGTGGCATCTTTGTCAGGTTTTGGAATTAGGGTGATGGTGGCCTCACAGAATGAGTTTGGAAGTTTACCTTCCTCTGCAATTTTCTGGAAGAGTTTGAGTAGAATAGGTGTTAGCTCTTCTCTAAATTTTTGGTAGAATTCAGCTGTGAAGCCATCTTGTCCTGGGCTTTTGTTTTTTGGAAGATTTCTGATTACGGTTTCAATTTCTGTGCTTGTGATGGGTCTATTAATATTATCTATCTCTTCCTGGTTTAGTCTTAGAAAGTTGTACTTTTCTAGGAATTTGTCCATTTCATCCAGGTTGTCCAGTTTATTTGCATATAGTTGCTGATAATAGTCTCTTATGATCCTTTGTATTTCTGTGTTTTCTGTTGTGATCTCTCCGTTTTCATTTCTAATTCTGTTGATTTGGTTCTTCTCCCTTTGTTTCTTTTGAGTCTGGCTAATGGTTTGTCAATTTTATTTAACTTCTCAAAGAACCAGCCTTTGGCTTGGTTGATTTTTGCTATGGTCTCTTTTGTTTCCTTTGCATTTATTTCTACCCTGATCTTTAAGATTTCTTTACTTCTACTAGACCTGGGCTTCTGCATCTCTTCCCTTTCTAGTTGCTTTAGGTGTATAGTAAGGTCATTTATTTGATTTTTCTCTTGTTTCCTGAGGTGAGCTTGTATTGCTATGAACTTTCCCCTTAGCATTGCTTTCACAGTGTCCCATAGGTTTTGAGCTGTTGTGTTTTCATTTTCATTCGTTTCCATGCATAACTGAATTTCATTTTTAATTTCTTCTGCGATTTGTTGGTTATTCAGCAGTGTGTTGTTGAGCCTCCATATGTTGGAAGTTTTGAGAGGTTTTCTCCTGTAGTTGATATCTAATCTCACTGCATTGTGGTCAGAAAAGATGCTTGGGATGATTTCAATATTTTTGAATTTATCAAGGTTAGATTTATGGCCCAGGATGTGATCTATCCTGGAGAAGGTCCCATGTGCGCTTGAGAAAAAGGTGAAATTCCTTGTTTTGGGGTGGAATGACCTATAGATATCAATTAGGTCTAGTTGGTCTATTGTATAATTTAAAGTTTGAATTTCCTTGTTACTTTTCTGTCTAGTTGATCTATCCATTGGTGTGAGTGGTGTATTAAAGTCTCCTACTATTATTGTGTTGTTGTTAATTTCCCCTTTCATACTTGTTGGCATTTGCCTTACATATTGTGGTGCTCCTATGTTGGGTGCATAAATATTTATAATTGTTATTTCTTCTTCTTGGATTGATCCTTTGATCATTATGTAATGTCCATCTTTATCTCTTTTCACTGCCTTTATTTTAAAGTCTACTTTATCTTTTATTACTTTTTTCCCATTACTTTCAATTGTACTGGCCTTCTTTGGTATTTGTTAGAGCTGTTTGAATTGATATCTTATCTTTCCTGCTGCACTGTCTGCTGCTTGGAAAAAGAAACTGTGTTTGTGTGTGTATAATATTATATGTATGTATTTCTGTATTGTGCCAACATAGGATAAATAGATGAACCAACACGCCAGAAACAAATCACGAAAACCTGGCTCGATTTTTCTAGTTTGAAATGAGTCACAAGCTTCTCTATGTTAGTGGGATTTTTTTTTTTTGAAAAAAGTCCTGGTGAGTTCAAAATATATCTGTGGATGAGAAACTATATGAGCTGACCATGATTTCATCTTTAAAAAGGAAATGCCTTTCAGGGTTGTGTTCATCAATACCGTCTGATTGAGAAACAGAAAAGACTCTTGAACATTTGCTCAGAAACTGCCTGGAAAACCATAAGAGAGAAATAACTTACATTATTATAACATGGTAACAAAGGGAATAGAAAGAAACTAATGTTAGAATCTATTAAAAAGTACCTTGATTTAGAAAATAAATGCAACTGAAGAAAATCAGAAGTTACCAATTTATGTATGTAAGGATCTTAAGATGAATGATACTTTGATGTTTTTCTTGTAACAGACAACTTCATTTATTAATCCATTTAAAAATATATAAGTTCTTGCAAGGTATCAGCTACTAAGGGTCTAGGTGCTAGGGAGAGCAAGACAAGACATTCTCCTTCTGCTTCGGAGCTTATAGTCTCATGAGACAGCCTTTTTAAGATCATTAGCACTAACTCATCTATTTGTTAAAAAAAAACCCAACATGTTGAGCACCAACCATGTTTGGGAATCTATGAGAACACTAGGAATAAACAAAACAGACATGGTTCCTGACCCCAGGGGACTTACAGTGTAAAGAGGAAGATATATAGTCAACAAGTAAATAAATGATAAATAAAAATTATAATAAGTGCAAGGAAAGAAACACAAATCCATGATTTTGATTTAAAAAGTGAACAGGAGTTGCATTAAGTATTGTGCACTGTCATGGAGAATGTCTCAGAGCAGATAAGATGGAAGTAAGCCCTGAGGGATACATCAGAATGTTAGCTGGGGGCAACAGATAGATGCTGGGGTTGCTTTTATTTGCTCCTCCTGCACTCTTGGCACACTTCTCCATGCTGTTACCTCTGTATTTATCTGATTCCCATATTTCACTATCTGCTACTGAACCATCTTGTCCTGTCTTCAACTTCAGGTCCCAGTTCTGTGACTTCCTGGTTTTCAGCATTATTTGCAATAATTGGGTAAAAGACACTCTGTACAGGGTGTGTACAAGGTTAGTGGCCCTATGCACCTATGTTGGTTGGACCTCTCTCCTTCTCCATGTAGAGAGGAGGATTTGGGCATGATTCCAGGATAAATCCTAAACCATGGAATATTTGGACTACTCTTCTTGAAACAATCATCCTTATATATTAAATATTCTATCTTTCAACAGGCTTGTGTTTAAAGTAGAATCACATTGCTAACTGGGCAGAATTTGCATTTTTGGTTGAGGACAGAAAGTACAATTATTCTATTTATTCAGAAGAAACCAATATAGTTTAGACATGAGCATATGATAAAGGTGACTTATTTTTGTGAAAATTAAGGGATCTAGCCAACTCTTGGTAGCTTGGTCTTCCATAGTTGGTTGGAAGTGACTATGGGGGTACTCTCAGTATAAGTCAGATTTTTTTCTCAAAATACAGTTTTAAGTCTGCACAGGTACATAAACAAGTGATCCATGATGGCTTTAATGTCATAGCATGAATATTTAAAATGGATAACCAGTAAGGATCTGCTGTATAGCACAAGGAACTATGCTCTGTGTTATGTAGCAGCCTGGATAGGCGGAGAGTCTCGGGGAGAATGGATACGTGAATATGTATGGCTGAGTTCCTTTGCTGTTCAGCTGAGATTATCACAGCATTGTTTGTTAATTGGCTATATCCCAATACAAAATGAAAAGTTTAAAAAGATAATATGTCATGAGTTTAATGGCTTAAGTCTAGAATATTCCTTTGCTCCTGAGAGCATCAACGTTTTCATAACATACCTTCTTAGTGATAACTTGGTTGTGGGTTAAGGGAATAAATATACTGTTAGGTATCCATGGGGTTGCAAAGAGTTGGACACAACTGAGCGACTAAGCACAGCAACCCACAGCTTCAGTCCTGGCTTTGCACCTATGAGCTGTGTGATTCTAGGCAACTCAGTTTCTCTCTCTACCCCTTAGTTTCATAATTTTCAAATGAGAGCAAACTTATGAAGATCGTGGAAGGGATAAAATGAAATATTACATCTTATCAGGGCAGGCTGAGAGTAGGCCACAGGTATTTTTTGAATGACTTGGTGAATTAATGAACAATGTTAGTTTCTGAGTCAAAGCTATTGTGGTGTAATAAACTACTCTAAAGCTTAGTGGTTTGAAACAAACATTTATTTACCTAATGCTATTTCTGCTCAGAAATTTAGATTGAGCTCAGTGAGCAGTTTTTTTTGGTCTTGCCTGGGTTTGCTTATGAACTTTGGGTCAAATAGCAATGTTTGACAACTAGACAACTCCTAGTTTTAATCATCCATATACAGGGATGTATGTATTCTCTTAGGAAGTTATAAATAATAAAGCAATATTAAAAAGAAATGGAGAAAATGAAGAGGCAGACTATTCTTAAAACAGAGCTAAATGGGATGTCCTCCACACTCTTGCCTTCCATCAAAGTAGTCATTAGCAGCCTTACCTTTGGGATCTCCAGAAAGGATTCATGAGTAAAAAATCAAACAAATAGGCAATATAGATAACTATACCTATACTTATACCATAGAAGGGTAACTACAAACAGAGATAGAACATTATTCTTGAAAAGAAACTGAGTCAGGTCAGAAAAGAAATCAATATTACTTTATGAGTCTAGACCTTTAATGAAAGTCCCCCTTTTTCTTCACCATTTTATTCTTCTCTGTTTAGTAAATCCTTCGATAATTATCTTCTTACAATCTCTTTAATAACTCCTTTCTACTATACTCAATTTGTGTCCAGTAAACTTAAGAAGAGGGGCTTCCCTGGTGGTTCAAACCATAAAGAATCTGCTTGCAAAGCAAGAGACCTAGGTTTGATCCCTGGGTTGGGAAGATCCCCTGGAGAAGAAAATGGCAACCCATTCCAGTATTCTTGCCTGGAGAATTCCATGGACAGAGGAGCCTGGCAGGCTATAGTCCATGGGGTTGAAAAGAGTTGGACATGACTGAGTGACTAATACTTCACTACTTCACTTCAACCTTAAGAAGAGGCTGGGTGTTAGCTATGATCAGATCATTCTGTTGGCAAAACTCTGTTAGCCTTCGCCATGTTTCATTTTGTACTCCAAGGCCAAACTTGCCTGTTACTCCAGGGTGCCTGTCACCCTCTTCCAACAACACAAGAGAAGACTCTACACATGGATATCACCAGATGGTCAATGCTGAAATCAGATTGATTATGTTCTTTGCAGCTGAAGTTGGAGAAGCTCTATAGAGTTAGGAAAAGCAAGACAGGGAGCTGACTGTGGCTCAGATAATGAAGTCCTTATTGCAAAATTCAGACTTAAAGAGAGTATGGAAAACCACTAGACCACTGAGGTGTGACCTAAATCAAATCCCTTACAATTATACAGTGGAAGTGACAAATAGATTCAAGGGATTAGATCTGATAGACAGAGTGCCTGAAGAACTATGGATGAAGGTTCCTAACATTGTACAGGAGCAGTGATCAAAACCATCTTCAAGAAAAAGAAATGCAAAAAAGTGAAATGATTGCCTGAGGAGGCCTTCAAATAGCTGAGAAAAGAACAGAAGTGAAAGACAAAGGAGAAAAGGAAAGATACATCCATCTAAATGAAGAGTTCCAAAGAAGAGCAAGGAGAGATAAGAAAGCTTTCCAAAGTGAACAATGCAGATAGAGGAAATTAATAGAATGGGAAAGACTAGAGATCTCTTCAAGAAAATTAGAGATACCAAGTGGACATTTCATGCAGAGATGGGCACAATAAAGGACAGAAATGATATGGAACTAACAGAAGCAGAAGATATTAAGAAGAGGTGTCAAGAATAGAGAGAAGAACTGCACAAAAAAGATCATCATGACCCAGATAACCATGATGGTGTCATCACTCACCTAGAGCCAGACATCCTGGAATGTGAAGTTAAGTGGGCCTTAAGAAACATCAGTCACTCCAATGTTCATCGCTGCATTGTTTACAATAGCCAGGACATGGAAGCAACCTAGATGCCCATCAACTGACGAATGGATAAGAAAGCTGTGGTACATATACACAATGGAATATTACTCAGCATTAAAAAAAAATTCATTTGAAGCAGTTCTACTCAGGTGGACGGAGCTGGAGCCTATTATCCAGAGTGAAGTAAGCCAGAAGGAAAAACAACAATACAGTATACTAATGCATATATATGGAATTTAGAAAGACGGTAATGAGAACCCAGCATGCGAGACAGCAAAAGGAACGCAGACGTATAGAACAGACTCATGGACTCTGTCGATGAGGGCAGGGGTGGGATGATTTGGGAGAATGGCATTGAAACATGTTAAGTATCATATGTAAAATCAATCGCCAGCCCAGGATTGTTGCTCGGGGCTGTTGCACCGATATTTCCAGGGGGGAGGGAGTCGGGAGGGAGGAGGGAGGAGGGTTCTGGAGGGGGAACATATGTACACCCATGGCGATATCATGTCATTGTATGGCAAAATCAATAAAAAAAAAAGAAACATCACTCCAAACAAAGCTAATGGAGGTGATGGAATTCCAGTTGAGCTATTTCAAATCCTAAAAGATGAGGCTGTGAAAGTGCTGCACTCAGTATGCCAGCAAATTTGGAAAACTCAGCAGTGGCTACAGGACTGGAAAAGATCAGTTTTCATTCCAACCCAAAAGAAGGGCAATGGGAAAGAATGTTCAAACTACCGCACAATTGCATTCATCTCACATGCTGGCAAGGTCATGCTCAGAATTCTCCAAGCAGGCTTCACCAGTACATGAACCATTGTGAACTTCCAGATGCACAGCTTGATTTAGAAAAAGGCAGAGGAACCAGAGATCAAATTGCCAACATCCGTTGGATCATCCAAAAAGCAAGGGAATTCCAGGAAAACATCTACTTCTGCTTTATTAACTATGCTAAAGCCTTTGACAGTGTGAATCACAACAAACTGTGGAATATACTGAAAGAGATGGGAATACCAGACCACCTTACCTGCCTTCTGAGAAACCTGTATGCAGGTCAAGAAGCAACAGTTAGAACTAGACAGTGAACAATGGACTGGCTCCAAATTGGGAAAGGAGTATGTCAAGGCTGTATATTGTCATCCTGCTTATTTAACTTACATGCACAGTACATCATGGGACATGCTGGGTTATATGAAGCACAAACTGGAATCAAGATTTCTAGGAGAAATATCAATAACCTCAGATATGCAGGTGACACCACCCTAATGGCAGAAAGGGAAGAGGAACTAAAGAGCCTCTTGATAAGGTGAAAGAGGAGAGTGAGAAAGCTTAATTAAAACTCAACATTCATTTTGCTGTCTCCCACGCAGGGTTCTCGTTACCATCTTTCTAAATTCCATATATATGCATTAGTATACTGTATTGTTGTTTTTCCTTCTGGCTTACTTCACTCTGGATAATAGGCTCCAGTTCTGTCCACCTGAGTAGAACTGCTTCAAATGAATTTTTTTTTTAATGCTGAGTAATATTCCATTGTGTATATGTACCACAGCTTTCTTATCCATTCGTCAGTTGATGGGCATCTAGGTTGCTTCCATGTCCTGGCTATTGTAAACAATGCAGCGATGAACATTGGGGTACACGTGGCTCTTTCAGTTCTGGTTTCCTCGGTGTGTATGCCCAGCAGTGGGATCGCTGGGTCATATGGCAGGTCTATTTGCAGTTTTTAAAGAAATCTCCACACTGTTTTCCATAGTGGCTGTACTAGTTTGCATTCCCACCAACAGTGTAAGAGGGTTCCCTTTTCTTCACATCCTCTCCAGCATTTATTGCTTGTAGATTTTTGGATGGCAGCCATTCTGACTGGTGTAAAGTGGTACCTCATTGTGGTTTTGATTTGCATTTCTCTGATAATGAGTGATGTTGAGCATCTTTTCATGTGTTTGTTAGCCATTTTTATGTCTTCTTTGGACGCAGATGTATAGAACAGACTCATGTACTCTAAGAGGGCAAGGGTGGGATGATATGGGAGAATGGCATTGAAACATGTTAATTATCATATGTGAAATCAATCGCCAGCCCAGGGTTGATGCTCGGGGCTGGTGCACCGAGATGTCCCAGGGGGAGGGAATCGGGAGGGAGGAGGGAGGGGGTTCTGGAGGGGGAGCATATGTAAACCCATGGCGGTTTCATGTCATTGTATGGCAAAACCAACACAATAAAGTAAAGAAAATTAAAAAAAAACAAAAAAACTCAACATTCAAAAAACGAAGATCATGGCATCCAGTCCCATCATTTCATGGCATTTAGAAGGGGAAACATTGGAAACAGTGAAAAACTTTATTTTCTTGGGCTGCAAAATCACTATGGATGGTGATTGCAGGCATGAAATTAAAAGACACTTGCGCCTTGGAAGAACATTTATGACAAATATAGACAGCATATTAAAAAGCATAGACATAACTTTTCTGGCAAAGATCCATGTAGTTAAAGCTATGGTTTTACCAGTAGTCGTGTTTTTCCAGGATGTGAGAGTTAGACCATAAAGAAAGCTGAACACCAAAGAATTGATGCTTTTGAACTGTGGTGTTGGAGAAGACTCTTGAGGGTCCCTTGGACTGCAAGATCAAGCCAGTCAATTGTAAACAAAATCAACCCTGAATATTCATTGGAGAGACTGATGCTGAAACTGAAGCTCCAATATTTTGGCCACCTGAGGGCGAAGAGCTGACTCACTTGAAATGACCCTGATGCTGGGAAAGATAGGAGGTGGGAGGAGAAGTGGATGATAGAGGATGAGATGGTTGGATGGAATCACGGACTCAAGGGACATGAGTCTGAGTAAGCTCTGGGAGATGGTGAACGACAGGGAAGTGTGGCGTGCTGCAGTTCATGGGGCTGCAGACAGTTGGACATGACTGATCAACTGAATAACAACAACCTTAAGAAGTCTCTCTTTCTCTCTTAGATTAATTCATATGTTACCAAAATAAAGTTAGTTTTGGCTAATAAATGCAGTGTGACCAACATAAGAGTAAATGTACAGTTGGGAGCCAGTGTGAACACCTCCAAATCTCTCTCAAGTTTCTTGAAGTCCTCTTCATCCTTCTCATACAAGCCTTCTCTGCCCCCCACCTTGTGCTAGGTAAATGTTCTTCTCAAACATGAAAAGAAGGGTACTTTAAAAATTGTTTCTTAATCACAGAATTAATTTTCTTAGTGCACAGAATCTACAATTTCTAATGTATAGCATTTCAGTTACATTGAGGTTTAACTGTTAAGCATCTATAGGTATGCTTAATCATAGAATCTGACCATTTCTACAGAAAGATGTATTCCGAATACTGAACATTTGAATTAATAATGAAATATGGAACACATTGATTTTATATATTATATAAAATGGAACACTTTTTTTTTTAGATTTATTTATTGGCCGTGGTGATCTTTGTTGCTACACGTGGGCTTTCTCTAGTTGCGGCAAGTGGGGGCTGTTCTTCATTGTGGTACCTGAGCTCAGTGTGGTGGCTTCTGTTGTTGTAGAGCACAGGCTCTAGGCACACAGGCTTCAGTAGTTGCGGCTTCTGGGCTCTAGAGAGCTGGCTCAGTAGTTGTGGCACACAGGCTTAGTTGCTCTGCAGCATGTGGGGTCTTCCTAGGCCAGAGGCCCAACTGGCGTCCCTTGCATTGAAAGGTGGATTCTTAACCACTGGATCACCAGGGGAGCCAAATTGGGTTAATTTTTTAAGGAGAAAAAGATTTTCCTACTGACTGCATAAAATTTAGAAACATTTGAAGAACATGGAATATTCTGAACAAAATAACAAAGATCAAAAAGAAATTTCAAAATAAAAAGCAAATGGTTGCAAAATGTCGACTCCTCTAAATTAATCTATAGTTTAGAGCTAAACTAATAATAATAAATTTAGCTCCAGTATCGTCGTGGTTGTTGCTTTTAAAAGATGGAATTTATTGAGGTACATTAAATGACTTTTACATATTTTAAATAACATCCTCACAACCTATAAGATGGTCTTTATTATTTAAAATGGGTCCATCTGATAGTGTAAAATTTCAATTTTGCTTGAAGTAATAGGTGATTATTTAATCAAAATACCATAAGTATGCTTTAGATTCTAGATTGTTCAAATGTAGTTGGAAATATGTTCATAAGCATTAATTACAAAATATTTTTGGGGAAAAATAAAATTCTATCAAACTTCAATAAGAGCAAACCTAGCATCAGTTAAATAACTGCAATTAAACTAAAAAGAAATGAATTACTTTTAGAGACAGAAAACACAGCTAGATGCTCTGTCGTGGCTGTGGGTGTTCAGAGGTCGGCTGCTGGGAAAGCCGAATCTGACCTGCTTGTCCATTGGATTCCTGGGTCCTCACAGTGTTACCCCTTTTCTCTGAGGACTTCATCATCCAGCAGTTCTCCTGATCCTTGAAGGCCTCTGCCTAGGACTGTATGTGAAACAGTAGGGGCAAAAGGGTCACTTGGAAAAAGCTGGAATTTAAACCCTGTTTTCACCAATTTTGTCTATCATGACCTCTCCCTACTCTACACCACTTTTCATAAGCATTAATTACAAAACATTGTTTGGGATTTCTTTTAGGATTTCTCAATCCCCACCAGAAATAATAAATAATTAAACAAGGAGGCTATTAGACTGATGTGGCTCTAATGTAGTGGGGGCTTATGTAAGCAAACCAAAATTTAAGGCTGTAAATACCTTAAGGTTACAAAATCAAAACGCTGAGGACAATCAATCACAAACAGCTGACTAGGCTTTAAGTTATAGGCAGTCAGATAATTAATTTTTTTTGCTTCCACACTTTGTGTATGTAAGTCTTTCTCCTGGCTCCTATGGGTGGAGTGTTCTTAATCACTCTGGTTTGGTGCTGCCTGATTGGAATCTATTTTTGTGTGAATAGACCTTTAAACTTTGTAATATGCCGCAGTTTATCTCTTAACACAAGTTATCAGAACATGTCTTCCAACTGTACATGGTTGTCTGGAAGGGGATTCTGGGTTGGTTTCTTCATCTTGTTATGTCTCCTGATTGGAGGAGCTCTGCCCTTGGCGGTGTTCCTTAACTTGGCTGAGCTCTGGTGGTCCAGGCACTACCTTCGGTGGAACTCCTTGGGGAGTTCACCCCGTTCCCTCTTTCTCTGCCAACTCTCTTCTTAATGCTCCCTCTCCCTGACCCACTTTCGTGTTCTTGTATTTTACTTTTCACTAATCTCTCTTAGTGATCCATGACTCTCCCATCAGAGTACCTCATGGCCTTCACCTTGGAGAAGGAAGTCGGTTCTCATTTTCATAGGTTTTAGGGCACTTATCAGTCTTTGAATTTCATGACCAGGTTAAGAGAGAGGCTTTTGGCTCTTTGCAGTTTGAGGAACTGTAATGTCTATTATATCTATTATTGTAAATTCAAATAAAAATTTCATATCGTGCCTTAAGTTACTTCATTAACCTAGCCTGCCTCTAAATTCTGTGTGAAGACTAGGAAGGGAGATCTAACCACTTTCTTGTGTCTTGAATATGAGAACAACTCAGATAAAGCTGTTTGAAGCTTTTCCTGGAAAAACTGATTAGGCTGTTTGCTCTGAGATTGTGTTAAGTCTTCACAAATGGAGTTTACCTCTTTAATAAGAGCTCATTTCCACTCCATGTGTGATACCTTCACAAGAGATTCTTAAACTCAATCTGGAGTTCTGGGAGCCTGTGTTCTACAAAGAAAGTCAGTCGAGGTTTTTCCCTTCCTCCATCTCACCTGCTGGCTTTAACCCCTCCTCCACCCTTCCCTAATCACAAGAAAGTAACAATTGTTAGTCTACTTCTCTCCATCATTAGAACAGTGAGGCCTGCAGGAGGGGAGGGGAGGTAGAAGAGCTCATCCTCCATTTCTTCTCCTGATTGTCATCTTCTAAATATATGACATAAGGTCATGACTCTTCTCTTGTCTGTTTCTTGTTGTCATTGAACTTTGTGACTGTGTTCATCTTTTTTTGTTTTTTGGTTCATTTCACTAATTTGTAATGTGGTGAGATTCTGTCATCAGTTTATTATCTCCCATCTTTACCAAGAAGCATTAATAACAATTTGATTGTAAAGCAATTGTGCATACAGTTTGAAATGATTTAAAGAGATATATAGTATTTTAATATCATTATAACTCCTATGAAACAATTTATCCATTAGTTTCCTATGACATTGCATGATTCTCAATTTGAGTCATCTCGTCAGCTAAATAACATGAACTAAGACCACTTGGTGTCCACTTCCTAATTGACATTGCTGCAGAAGGTGATTTACAGTTCCATTTAAGCTGATATTGTAATCTCTACAGCGTTTATATTAGGATTTTAAAGGGAGAATCCAGGTCCAAGAGGAAGAAGTGGCAACCTGTGACTTGACCCCTTTGTCTGCTGCTCTGTGTGACTGCACCTTGCAACTAGGTCCCCATCAGGAGTTTCATTATTTATTTGCTGAAACTTGTTGAACTCTCTCAAAGCCATGTCTTGGGATAAACAAGGTAACAATGGAAAATAAAATATCTCTGAGAACCAAAAGGACTCATTTCAGTTTTAGGAACTAGAAATACTACAGAAACCTAAGTATTTAAACACCTCTTAACTGCTGGGCCAAAGCACCAACCTCTCCATCTGAATCTTTAGGCCAAAACACACAAAACCAGCTCCCAACAATGAAGCTTTTTCCATCATCACTGTTGGGGAATATTGGAAAATAATATTGCCCCATCCCCCAAAAAAAGAATGGAAAAATAAGCACATGGGAAACAGAAGGAGATAACTTCCACCTGGATCCTTTTGCTTACTGAAGGAATCACAGAAAATCACGGAAAACCAGGTGCCAGGGTTAGCAAGTTGTATAAAATGAACATGTGAAAAAGCTATAGGGTCAGGGTATTCAAGATGGCTGTTCTCTTGCTCTCTGTTCATCCCGACTCACCAGGCTTTGCTTCACTCACACTGTAGCCAAGCAGGACCCCATAGGGCCTTGAGCGGGAGGGAACACAGGCCATCCCTCACATCCTCTGCTTTGGTTCCTCTGTGAAGTACCTAGATAATAGTATTTGATGCACATTCCTGGGTTGTTTTTGTAACAACTCCCCCTCTCCAACAAACAGAAGACAGCTACTTGATGAGCACATAGTCCCAGGCCTCCTGCAGCCTAAGGACTGATACTGTTAACCCCCGTGACACCCCTCGGCTACCTCACCATCAGTCAATCAGAGAGTTGTGCAGAAGCTGACCCGTAGACCCAGCAACCCTCCTGCTTCTTCACCTGGCCTTTAAAGTGTTATGCCAAACCCCTCCAGGGAGCTCAGGGCATTTCACGGCCTGAGCCACCCGTCTCCTCACAGGGCCCTGCAGTAAACTTTTGTTTGCTCCAAACTCTGAAGTTTCAGTTTGTTTGGGCTCACTGTGCGTTGAGCATGTGAACTTGCATTAACAACGTGACGATCCAGTTCTCTTAATTACGGGGCATAATCAGTGACTGCCCACCGTGCTTGCCCCCCTCCCGCCAGCTGCAGGTTTCCCTGGTAACTGATGAGCCATGCTGACATCACTAGCTCCGTAAGCGGTGCATCCTCCTCCGCTCCGGGTCGTGAAGGTTCCTGCAGTCGTTAGTCCGCCACCGCCAGCCGCAGTGGGGTGTAGTTCCATGACGTATCGCCTCAGACAGGTAAGATTCCCTTACCCAGGAAACAGTTGATGTTTTTGTTGCTATTTCTGGGCTCTTTCTTTCGCCTCGAGGCTGGCAACTACAAGGCTTACGGTTCTGTGGGGGTGCAGCCCAACAATTGATGAGTGAGCCAGGAGGCCGAAGAGACTCCCGTGAGCGCCAAGCTGCTGGGAAATAAGAACGGGGAAGGGAAAGGTGCTGGGGGGACCCTGGCGTGGCTGTGCACTAAGGAATGGGGGCCCGCAAGAGAGTCCAGATGGTCGGGGCCCGTCTGAATTGGGACCCCAACGTGCGCGACCCTACTGAGGGCACTGAAGAAGAGGAAGGAGGTTGGGGCGAGGCCACGGAGGTCCCGGTCTCGCCGGAGGTGAAGAGCAGCTCCGTCTTCAGAGCTAGGCAGCTGACTACTGTGAGAGATGTTCATCCCTATATTGATGCTGCCCTGTTAACCTCAGAGTGTCTTTGCTACTTTTAAAAGTAGCAGCCCTGCATTTGTGCTCCCCTGACTGCTGAATATAGACAAAATGCAGGGACCTTGGGTGTTATTCAGTTGGGTAGGATAAGCATTTAACATTACAGAATTACAGAGACAGGTTTTAGGGATATTAACCCAGGGACAGACAGGCTTGTGAATTAGATGTGGCCAGTTAACCGGAAGAGTTTGGTTGGGGCCTGTGGCAGTGACAAAATGCGTACTTTAGTTTTCTGGTGCCGGCTATAGAAAGGGGCAGGGTAATGACACTGTTGGAGCCACCGCTACATGTGGGCTAGTGTGTGACAACAGGTGGAAGGCATTACGAAAGGCCTACCTGAGTCCTTGAACAGCACAGTAAAACCACTATTTGGGAGTCCATAACAGCTGTGTGTGATGCATGGGACTCCCCAGGACTTCAAGAGAGACCAAGGGGCCTGCTTTACCAGCCATGAACTTCAAGTTTGGACCAATAGGAATGACACACATTGGCCTTTCCACCTGCCCTACTGCTGCTGAGCTCATGGAAAGTGTAGATAGACTACTAAAATGACAGTTAAGATGAAAACTTGCTCAGGACCGGGAAGCTAACCAAGCCCTATGGTCTATAGCTGAATGTCCGGCATCTGCACGGTGATCCCAGAGGTAATTAGGTCCTTCACTCAAGACAATAACTCACTTTCACCCTTTCCACAGGCTCCACCCCGTCAGGGGAACACACCATAAAATGGGCCTGAGACTGGCAGGTAAATCCCTGGTAGTTTGGGTTTGCTGCCTTTGGGGGAATAGAATCAAAAAGGGACTTAGCTTCCACCTGTCTTCTACCTGGTCACACCTAAAAGTGCTAAAGCAATCTGGGCCCTTACAGGAGAGGTACCATTACATTAACCTTGGGGTCTGTTGATACATGTGATCTCCAGTCCTTGGCTCCAACTGTGGCAGCTGAGGCTGGACAGGTAGTGCGGCACTGCCAGCCAGGGCAGAACGACAGGCAGGGGTGGTATTGTCTCAGGATGCTGTGACTGCCTGGACTTTGCTTAAGGGTCCCCTGTATTGTGTCTGTCAAACATCTCATGTTTCATGCCTCGTCTGAGCAGAGGAAATCTGCTGAGGGCTGGGTGACAAGGGTGGTCTCACTGTGAAGTGAGTCTGATTGCTGGGTTAGCAGAGAGATGCTATGGAAAATTGACCAGGCTAATGCCACTATGTGGAGACAATCGAAAACGCCTACCTCCTTGCTATCCTGTATGCCAGGAGTCTGGCTCTAGAATTTGCCCACCTCTTGGTGAATCACTGTTTTTAGCATACTAAGTATCTTAACTCTTGATACCCTTCAGCTGCTGCTGTTTGTATTGTGTTTGTGGTATTTGGTGTCAGTGCACTTCTGTATAGCTGACCCAGGGATATCGTGGAAGAGGGGCAGACCAGGATTGTAAGGGCTGTACAGTGTATGTAGGGGTGGAGTGAATAGTCAGGCCACTTAAGATGACTGTTCTCTTGCTTTCTCTATACATCCTTCACATGACACTCCAATCCTCTTAATTATAGGGCTTAATCAGTAGCTAGACCAATAGTGAAAGTTGTGCAAGAATACTGGAGTGGGTTTCCATTCCCTTCTCCAGGGGATCTTCCCAACCCAGGGATCAAACCCAGGTTTCCTGTATTACAGGCAGATTTGTTTACCATTTGAGCCACCAGGGAAAGCCTAGTGCTTGCCCCTGCCCCAGTTGCTGGTTTCCCTGGTAACTGATGAACCCACCTGATGTCAATTTCACCTATAAATGGTAGCCCCTTTCTCCACACGTAGTGAAGGTTGCTGTCGAGTTCTGCCTGCTCTCTACCATACCTAGTGGGTTGTCACTCCAGAACATTCTGCTTTGGACTGGTAAGATTCTCTATCCAATGAACTGTTGATTGTCTCTGTGGCTGTTTTCAGGCGCTTTCTTTGGTCTTGAGACTGGAAACCAAGGCTTGCAGGCCTGCAGGGTACAGCCCAGCAATACCTTATAGCCAGTTTTATATGTGATCGAAGGACTTTATTATTGATTTTTTGGCTGTGCCGGGTCTTCATTGTTATGTGGGCTTTTCTCTAGTTGTGGCGAGTGGGGGCTACTCTCTACTTGTGTTGCACGGGCTTCTCATTACAGTGACTTCTCGTTGCAGAGCATAGGCTCCAGGGTATGTGGGCTTCAGTAGTTGCAGCGTATGGGCTCTAGAGCACAGGCTCAATAGTCGTGGCTCCGGGCTTAGATGCTCCGAGGCACGTGGGATCTTCCGTGATCAGGGGTCAAACCCACGTCTCTTGCATTGGCAGGAGGATTCTTTATCACTGAGCCATGAGGGAAGCCCAAAAGATTTTATGACTGGACATGAGTTGTGTTTAAAAAAAAAAAAATCAAAGCCTTCCTTAGGGAAGGTTAGATATGGCTGGAAGTGCCAGCCTCCAAACCCTCTGACCAGAACTGGCTACACAAATTATGAGGCCCTTTGCATTAAAAACTAAACTTCACGACTGAACAGTATTGAAACAAGGACAGACCCTTCTGTGTGTGGAGCCTTGTGCTTGTACACAGGCCACATGCTGATGAAGCTGGCCTGCCTTCCACTCCTGAATTTTCGTTCCACTGCTTTTTACCTTTTTCTAGCTTTCCTGTTTTTCGTCCTCAACGTTTAGGGTCTGTAGCTGCTTGCTGGGAATGCTGGAGATGCAGAGGTGGAGGGAGGTGCAGCGTCCCTTGGTGACTTTCCTGAAGCATTGCACAACCTCCTGGGAGGATTGCAGGCATCTTCTGGGTTCCCTTTTGGGCTTTGTTACAATCAGTTTTATAGCCATAGTCCAGTGTAAACAATACTTTAAAATCTGCTCAGAAAATACTGTGTAAGAGAGATAGAAGGATTCAGGTGAATTTAGTTGTTGCAAAATTTCTTTGTTTAGAGCCAAGCCTCCTCCCTGACCCTTTCTGTTGGTTAGATTTGATGGAGTCAGGGAGGGTCAGCACACCAGGCAGGGCCAAGACCACTAAGTCAGTTCATTGCAAATGAAGTCCACATGGGTGATCAGTCTCCCAGCCAAAGTTAAAAGTCAGCTTTGATTAAGGTTTTGTTCTAGATTAAGATAAGAATTAGAAATGCCTAACCTGAAACTCTGCAATAGGCTAGAGCTCTGGATAAGCTTGTGATGAGGTTTGAATATCTGACTAAAGAACATAAAGATTACTTTGGTTAAGACATGTCGCTTCCAAAGGATTGGCATGATCATACCTACGTTATAGAAAGATACTTCTAAGGCCACAGTTTATGGAAAAAGTTGAAGCTGGGAAATTGGACAATAAAACTCTGAACTCTTAAAGACAAGGGATATGTAGAAGTTGAATTCTTATTCACTTTTTCATTTTTTACTTGAAGTAGAATTGACTTAGAATATTATACAACTGTGATTCATGTTCTTATACTCCATTTAAAGTTATTATAAAATATTGGCTATATTCCCTGTGCTATATAGTATATCCTTATAGCTTATTTTACACATAGTAATTAGTACCTCTTAATCCCCTACCCCTGTCTTGCCTCCCCCACTTCCCTCTCCCTACTGGCAACCACTAGTTTGTTTGCTAGATCTGTGAGTCTGTTTCATGATATATATTCATTTTGAGTTCACACACTAGTGATAACATGGAATATTTGTCTTTCTCTGACTTGTTAAGCATAACAACCTCCAGGTCTAGCCATGTTGCAAAAAGCAAAACTTCTTTCTTTTTTTATGGCTGAATAATACTCTGTTGTGTATATATACCACATCTTTATTCATTTATTGATGGACACAGGGGTTGCTTCCATGTCTTGACTAGAGTAAATCTGCTGTGAACATTGGGGTGTATGTATCTTTTTGAATTAGTGTTTTCATCTTCAGATATATATACACAGGGGTAGAATTGCTGGATCACCTGGTATTCCTATTTTAACTTTTTGAGGAAACTTCATACTGTTTTCTATAGTGGCTGTATCAATTTACATTTTCAACAGTAGTGTAGGAGTGTCCCCTTTTGTAGAAATTGAATTATGATGATGGAATTTGATGGAATGGGTATCTGGGAGTCAGAGTGGACATTTGGGGCTTAGATATTGCCCCAATATATAAGCATTTAGATAAATGCTGATGCCATTATTTGATATAGGGAGCACCAGCAAATTGCCATTTTCTACCAGGAGTGAGTTTTGAGGGCCTCTACTCTACATAGTAAGGTAATAATAATACTTACCCTTTAGACTTCCATTTTCAGTCACATCTTTAGAGATCTAGTCCATTATGACTTTTGAAATTATCAAGCAAAATTAAGAGTTTATTAGAAAATAGACTTCAGTAAAGCTAGTGAAAGTCACTCATTCATGTCTGACTCCTTGTGACCTCGTGGACTATACAGTTCATGGAATTCTCCAGGGCAGAATACTGGAGTGGGTAGCCTTTCCCTTTTCCAGAGGATCTTCCCAACCCAGGGATCTAAAGTAACTATTAATAAAAAAAACCTGGGATATAGCTGAGACAGATGTCTTCCAAAGAGTTTCAATAAAAAGTTGTGATAATGTAAGGCCTTACACTATGGATAATACCATTACATTCTGTAGAGAACGCCATCAGAATGACTGACTTCCTCAATTTGGGGTAAAATGTTTGAATTCTGCTGTAATGATATACTCGTTATGATGGCAATGAGATTTTCTTTACAGAGGCTTTGAGGGCTCTGTAATCTCACAATTTAGAATAGAAAGCTATGTAGTAACAGTATTGTTTCAAGTCTGAATTGAGAGGCAGATTACCAGGATTTGATAACCTCCAGAAACATAAAAAATCCTTAGTGATGGTGGAGACTTTTTTTCTCCTCTGCTCATCTGCCCAAGGAAGCTGCCTGAGCCTGTATTTCTGAATCCATCCACTGACTAAGCCCAACTTTGCTGATACAGTTTTTAAATTGTGCTAACTTTTTAAAACAAAGTTTAAAAGCTTCAAAAACTAAATCTTTTGATTAATGTGGCCTGAAAACTCAATCCTGTAATGCTCTTCTAATTTCCTTTTCAAATGTTTGTAGTTATAGAAGGAATGTACTTTAATTTGTAAAGAGTCTGTGAGAAATTTATTCATGCACTTTTTTTTTTCATATGTGTAAGGGTGTTGTTTGGGTTGTCACAATGAATGAGGACCTTATTAGAATTAGTATCTGGAAACCAAAGGTATGTCCTATAATGCAGGGGCAGACATATACCTGAAATACTGGATAACTGTAGGCTTCTTTGCCTTTAAAAATATTACCAGAATATGTGTAGCTGTATTCATATAAGCCTGTTGTACTGTGTACTGGCATACACATGCTATCTCAATATTCAGGGTTTCTTTATATCTCTCTTCTCCAGCCTCTGGATGGTCCCGTTGTTATTGTGGCAAAACAAATTATCCCCAAACGTAGTGATGCTCACACTAACCCTTTTAGTATAGTTCACATAATCAGTAGATCAGGAATTTGAACAAGGCTTGGCTGAGCAATTCTGCTGCTGCTTGTATCATGAATTGAAGGTATTCTGTAGTACCCAGATGGTGGATGGGCTGGTGTGCGACACACAAGATAATGTCCCTGTGCTTCTGGCTTCCCGGCAGGAGTGGTTGGGAGGCTGGGCTTAGCGGGGACTATTGTCCAGAGTGCCTACACATGATGTCACCAGCATGGTGGCCTCAGTGTTGTCAGAGTTATGTGGTGGCTGGATTTTCCAAAAAGATTGTCCTAGGAGAGCTGAGAAGGTGTATCACCTTTTGTGACTTAATGTTTGAAACCACACAGTGTCACTTATCACAGTATCACCGCACAATAGCACATACTATTGGTTGAAGCAGTCACAAACTCACCAGATTCCAAGGATGAAAACATAGAAAGCTATATTTTAAAGGGATAAGTATGAAAAAGTTTGTGGCCATTTCATATAAACTACAGACTTCCCTGGTGGCTCCAAGGGTAAAGAATCTGTCTGTAATGCCAGAGATCTGGGTTCGATCCCTGGGTGGGGAAGATCCCCTGGAGAAGGAAGTGGCAACCCATTCTTGCCTGGAGAATTCCATGAATAGAGGAGGCTGGTGAGCTACAGTCTACCAGCTCACAAAGAATCGGACACGACTGAAGGACTTACTCATTTAATATTGAGTGTCTAATATGTGCTAAATACTATGCTGGTCTTAGGGATAATGGACATGGAAAATAAAATACATGCCCTCCTGTTAGGTGGGAGAAAAACATGAAAACAGAATCAGCACAAATAACTACATAATAGAAGTAACTGCTGGAGACTTCCCTGGAGGTCCAGTATGTGGAGGGTCTGGGTTTAATCCTGTTATGCCCAGATCCCGATCTCTACAAATCACCAGGAGGCCATTCACCGATGCAAGTGCAAGAGGGAGTTTATTGCAGACCCTGGTCTGGACTGCTCGAACACACAGCAGAGCAGCGGAGTGAGGGCAGCGGCCCCTAGCCACATGGTACTAGGCTTTTTAAGGGAGAAAGGATAAAGGGAAGGTGACCACGAGTGGGGTGACGTGCCTCAACGTCCTGTGATTGGCCAGGATAGGAGGGGAGGTCAGGGTTTTTAGGAGCGCTAGCCCCTGATAGGTATAATTAACCGCAAACAGTCCCCTGATTGGCGTGTTTTATGGCGCTTCGCCGGCTCACGGTGATTGGTCATGTCTAGGGTGGTGCCATGCGGGTGGGGGGGAACTTGGGTGTTGCCCTTTATCACAAGATGGCGGCTCCTCCTTTTCTAAGATGGAGTCACTTAGGCTCCACAATCCCTGGTCGGGGAGCTAGATTTGCATGACACAACTTAGACTCTGTGCAGCCAAATAAATAGATAAATATTTTTTAAAAAAGTACTGTGAAGAGCTAATCTGCTCTGGAGATCAAGGGAAGAACTTCCGGTAAAAAGGATATTTCAGGAACTGAAGGGTAAACAATGTAGCCAAGCTGAGGAGGGAAGGAGCAGACATTCAGGGTGAAGGAGGATGGTCTGGGAAGGAACAAAGTTTTCAAGGAACAGAGAGATGCTATATGGCCGGGATATTGAGAGTAAGAAGGAAGTGGCCCATATTGTGCCTACTTTTTAAAGGATTTTGTAAATTATCACAGAATAAATGACAAGCGTTTTTTATCAGGGGAATTGGGACCTGATCAAATCTGAAGTTTTACTGTAACTTTGTTTGCTGTGAGCCCCCAGTGAAGGTGGTTGTCTTAGTCATAATCAGTTTATAGCACAGCGTCCATGATGCATGCTAGACATCTTTCCTCTTCTTAGTCTTTTTAACCATTTTCCCGCTTCCATTTCCCTTCTTCCATCAAAGGCTGCTATTCTAATGTAAATTAATGTAAATCCTCGGCAAGATATAGATCATTCAAAGATATGGTGTATATATCTAGTAGGTGTGCCTTACATTTGCATAAAGTATTATGTGCTAGCTCTTGTTCTATTTCTTTTTCCCATTCAACATTTTATCCACAAAGTTTATACTTGGGGTAGTGGTTAAAAGTATTTAACCAAAAGCATTTAAAAGCATGACCTTTCAAATTTAAAATTTCTCCATTTAAATCCTGGCTCCGCCACTTTTTAGCTATGTGACCTTAAGCAAATTGCTTCACCTCTCCTTTCCTTGGTGTCCACAATTAGGAATACTATAATGGAACATTAGGTTGAATAAAGGTGGTGCAGATAAACATAACTTTGCCAACAAAGGTCTGTCTAGTCAAGGCTTTGGTTTTTCCAATAGTCATGTATGGATGTGAGAGTTGGACTATGAAGAAAGCTGAGCCCTGAAGAATGGATGCTTTTGAACTGTGGTGTTGGAGAAGACTCTTGAGAGTCCCTTGGACTGCAAGGAGATCAAACCAGTCCAACCTAAAGGAAATCAGTCCTGAATATTCATTGGAAGGACTGATGCTGAAGCTCCAGTACTTTGGCCACCTGATGCAAATAACTGACTCATTGGAAAAGACCCTGATGCTGGGAAAGATTGAAGGCAGAAGGAGAAGGGTACAGCAGAGGATGAGATGGTTGGATGGCATCACTGACTTGATGGACATGAGTTTGAGCAAGCTCCGGGAATTGTTGATGGACAGGAAAGCCTGGCATGCTGAAGTCCATGGGTTCGCAAAGAGTCGGACACAACTTATCGACTGAAATGAACTGAGATAAAAAAAGAGCCTGGCAAATAATAAATTAGCTAGCGGTTTTTTCCCCCCCACAAACTTAAAATTTATTTACTCACTGAAGTAAAATAATTGCTGAATTGACAAAATTGAATAACTTATTCCTCAGAGTTACTAGTTTGCTTAAAAATCACAAAAGGGGAGAAAAGAAAGAAGTTAGGGGTCCTTAGTATTATCATTACCTGCAGTTCATTAAGGGCTTCCCAGGTGGCACTAGTGGTAAGGAAGCCGCCTGCCAATGCAGAAGACAGACATGGGTTCCATCTCTGGGTGGAAAAGATCCCCTGGAGGAGGGCATGGCAGCCCACTCCAGTATTCTTCCTGGAGAATCCCATGGGCAGACGGGCCCTGATGGCTACAGTCCATAGTGTCACAAAGAGTCAGACACAACTGAGCAACTTAGCACACAGTTCGTGAAGTTCATTAAATGATCACTGTTAACCTCAGTTCACTGTTTCTGACCACTGAATAGGACTGTCATATGCCTCCACCCCATCTGACTTATGTAGTTCCTTGGTGATGGACAATACAGACTCTAATTCCCTGTTATACCATTTCTCCCTTATAAATCTATTTAAGAGTTACTCTGAGGAACACAAGTAATATTGACAAGTCACAGGATGTATGCTGACCCAGATCCACTAAATACTGCTAAATTGCATCCTCTTTAGAATGGCTATAGTAGTTTATACTCTTAAGTAATTGAGGCAGGGGTATGTAGGCCTGAATGGGCTTTCCTGGTGGCTCGGTGGTAATGAACTTGCTTGCCAGTGGAGGAGGTGCGGCTTGGTCCCTGGGTCAGGAGGATTCCCCTGGAGAAGAAATGGCAACCCACTCCACTGTTCTTGCCTGGGGAATCCCATGGACAGAGGAGCCTGGCGAGTTGCAGTCCATGGTTGCAAAGAGTCTTAATGACTTAGCACTAAGCAACAATAGATGTAGGTCTGTGCATCTTGGGACAGTTCAGGACTATCTTGAATATCCCAGGTCTGGCACTCTCTGTGGGTGGGGCGAGAGGGATGAGAAGACTTTCTTGGCCTGCTTTGTATCCTGAGTTTTTGTTCTTCCCACTCCTTCCCTTTCCTTCCTGCCACAGATGTCTGTTCCCAGGGTACTCCCTAATAAACAGTCTGCATGCTAAACTTTGCTTCCTGGAGAACCTCAACCTGAGACTCTGCTGTTTTTCAACTAAATTTTTAAACAATTTTATACATTAAGCATTCAAATAATATAAATTTTACAACATGCCAATGAGAAGACCACCTAATTTTGTCACACTGTTGAAATAATTGTTTTTAGGAAAATATATTTTCTTGCTCTCTTTTTGAAAAACTAGTTTTTCCCTGCAGCTCTACTAAAGGAAGTAAAATATTTAAGGGTAGCAGATTATGCCACCCAAAATTATGCTTCTTTGGCATACAGATTATTTTAACACTGATTATTTTGAGAAACTGCAGACACAGTTCTGAAACCAGTAGAAGGTACCTTCTGTTAGAGTAATTTACGTTAGAAAGGAGTCCTATACAAGAAGAGAGTTATTGTTCAGTCACTCAGTTGTGTCTGACTGTGAGACCCCATGGGCTGCAGCATACCAGGCTTCCCTGTCCATCACCATCTCCTGGAGTTTGCCCAAACTCATGTCCATTGAGTCGATGATGCCACCCAACCATCTCATCCTCTGTTGCCCCCTTCTCCTCCTGCCCTCAATCTTGCCCAGCATTAGGGTCATTTCCAGTGAGTCGGCTCTTTGCATCAGGTGGCCAAAGTATTGGAGCTTCAGCTTTAGCATCAGTCCTTCCATTGATTAGGGTTGATTTCCTTGACTGATTTGATCTCCTTGCTGTCCAAGGGACTCTCAAGAGTTTTCTCAGGCACCACAGTTCAAAAGCATCAATTCTTCGGTGCTCAGCCTTGTTTATGGTCCAGCTCTCACATCTGTACATGACTGTTCCATTGCTTTGACTATACGGACCTTTGTCATCAAAGTGATGTCTCTGCTTTTTAATATGCTGTTTAGGTTTGTCATAGCTTTTCTTCCAAGGAGCAAGCATCTAAATTTCATGACTGCAGTCACTGTCCTCAGTGATTTTGGAGCCCAAGAAAATAAGGTCTGTCACTGTTTACATTTTCCCCCATCTATTTGCAATGAAGTGATGGGACTGGATGCCATGATCTTAGGCAAGAATATTGGATGAGGTAGCCATTCCCTTCTCTAGGGTATCCTTCTGACCCAGGAATTGAACCTGGGTCTCTTGCATTGCAGGTGGATTGGAGCCACCAGAGAAGCCCAGAGAGCTATCACCAGAGGTAATAGTCACCAGACATACCTACCTTCAAGGCAGGCAACATTAATTTAACAAACATTTAATTTCCGCTTTTCACCTTCCCATGAATTGCCTTCTCTTTGAAATCCAGACCTTCATCACTTTCATTAGGTCAGGACTGTACATAAGCCTCAATTGTCTGGCTGCCTTTTAAGTTACACATCTTTGAAAGGTTCCTTATATAAGAACATGATTAAAAGTGTTTTTTTCCTGTTTATCTTTATGCCAATTTAATTTTAAGTCAGCCATAGAACCTAGAAGGGTAGAATGGAGAAGTTTTCCTCTCTTACAATATTAATATGCTAAAACTTGGTTTTCGTTTCCTTTTTTTTTGAACTAACACATTGATTTTCTAAAATTTATTTTTAATTGGAGAATAATTGCTATATAATCTATATAGTTTCTGATATAATCAACAACAATATCCCCTCCTTATTGAATCTCCTGCCCCTCTGGGTCTTCATAGACCACCAAGCTGAGTTCCTTGCTATACAGCATCTTCCCACTAGCTAGCTATTTTACATAAGATTATATATATATATATATATATATATATATGTATATATGTATATATATGTGTGTGTTAGTGCTACTCTCAATTCATCCCACACTCTCCTTCCCCCACTGTGTCCACAAATCTGTTCTCTACATATACGTCTCTATTCTTGCTCTGAAAATAGGCTCATCAGTAGCCATCTTTCTATATTCCATATATGTGTATTAATATACAATATTATCTCTTTATAACTTCACTCTGTATGATAGACTCTGGTTCATCCATCTCACTACAACTGACTCAATTTTGTTCCTTTTTATGGCTGAGTAGTATTCCATTGTATGTATGTACTACAGCTTCTTTATCCATTCATTGGCTGATGGACATCTAGGCTGCTTGCATGTCCTGGTTATTATAAATAGTGCTGCAATGAACATTGGGGTGCATGTCTTTTTTTAAAAAAAAATTATTTATTTTTGGCTGCGCCGAATCTTGGTTGCTGTGCCCTGGCTTGCTCTGGGTGTGGTGAGTGGGGCTCCTCTCTAGTTGTGGTGCATGGGCGTCTCATTGCGGTGGCTTCTGGTGTTGCAGAGCGCGGGTTTTAGAGTGTGCAGACTTCAGCGGCTGTAGCAGGTGGGCTCTAGAGAATGGGCCAAGTGGTTGGGATGTATAGGCTTAGTTGTCCCACTGCATGTGGAATCTTCCCAGACCAGGGATCACTGGGTACCCTGCAATGGCAAGTGGCCTCTCACCCACTGAACCACTAGGGAAGCCCACGTGTGTCTTTTTGAACCACGGTTTTCTCAAAACCATGGTTTTCCCAGTAATGGACTTGCTGGGTCATATGGTAGTTTTATTAATAGTTTCTTAAGGAATCCCCATAGTGGCTGTATCCATTTATATTCCCACCAGCAGTACAAGAGGGTTCCCTTTTCTCCACATCCTCTCCAGCATTTATTGCTTGTAGATATTTTGATGATGGTCATGCTGACCAGTGTGAGGTAACACCTCATTGTAGTTTTGATTTGCATTTGTCTAATAAAGAGCAGTGTTGGCCATTTTTTTCATGTGTTTTTTGGCCATCTGTATGTGTTCTTTGGAGAAATGTCTTTGGAGAAATGTCTAAGTCTTCTGCCCATTTTCTGATTGGGCTGTTTGTTTTTCTGATATTGAGCGAAGTGAATGGCTTGTATATTTTGGAAATTAATCCTTTGTCAGTTGCTTCATTTGCAATTATTTTCTCCCATTCTAGGGGTTGTCTTTTCATCTTATTTATAGTTTCCTTAGATGTGCAAAGGCTTTTAAGTTTAATTAGGTCCCATTTGTTTATTTTTGTTTGCATTTCCATTACTCTAGGAGGTGGGTCAAAGAGAATCTTGCTGCAATTTATGTCAAAAGAGTGTTCTGCATGGGTTTTCCTCTAAGAGTTTTATAGTTTCTGGCCTTGCATTTAGGTCAATTTTGAATTTATTTTTGTGAATGGTATTAGGAAGTGCTCTAATTTCAGTCTTTTACATGGTTCAATCTCTGGGTGGGGAAGATCCCCTGGAGGAGGGCAAAGCAATACACTCTAGTATTCTTGCCTGGAGAATCCCATGGACAGAGGAGCCTGGCGGGCTATAGTCCACAGGGCTGCAAAGAGCTAAACATGACTGAAGTGACTGAGCACATATAGTACGCTACTTGGATGCATAGGATATCTCATTCTCCAAGGTTGGGAGATACAACCAACCTACCAAATACATGAAAATAAAAACAGCAACTTAGGCAAAATGAGGTGTTTAGCTTAGCAAAGTCTTACCCAGTCTCTAAACTGAAGACAGTTGCTCAGTATCCAAACTGAGTCTTCCCAGTGCCTTTTATTTATTTATTTATTTTTACAGAGTTTTCCTGGAATACTCCTTTTGATATCAGATTGTGAGAATTTCTCTGCCCTTAAGTTAACTCTATGTACTTTTGAAATTTTTTTTTTATCTTAGCTCAAGGAATAATTGTTTCACAACAACTTACAATTCTATCTGACCAGGTGTATTTTTTTTTTTTAATTTTCTTTACTTTATTGTGTTGGTTTTGCCATACATTGACATGAATCCTCCATGGGTATACAATGTTCCCCTTCCAGAACCCTCCTCCCTCCTCCCTCCCGATTCCCTCTCTCTGGGTCATCCCCGTGCACCAGCCCCGAGCGTCAAACCTGGGCTGGTGATTGATTTCACATATGATAATTAACATGTTTCAATGCCATTCTCCCATATCATCCCACCCTTGCCCTCTTCCACAGAGTCCCCGAGACTGTTCTATATATCTGTGTTTCTTTTGCTGTGTCGCATGCAGGGTTCTCATTACCATCTTTCTAAATTCCATATATATGCGTTAGTATACTGTATTATTGTTTTTCCTTCTGACTTACTTCACTCTGGATAATGGGCTCCAGTTCCGTCCACCTGAGTAGAGCTGATTCAAATGAATTCTTTTTAATGGCTGAGTAATATTCCATTGTGTATATGTACCACAGCTTTCTTATCCATTCGTCTGTTGATGGACATCTAGGTTGCTTCCATGTCCTGGCTATTGTACACAATGCGGTGATGAACATTGGGGTGCATGTGTCTCTTTCAATTCTGGTTTCCTTGGTGTGTATGCCCAGCAGTGGGATTGCTGGGTCATATGGCAGTTCTATTTTCAGTTTTTTAAGAAATCTCCACACTGTTTTCCATAGTGGCTGTACTAGTTTGAATTCCCACCAACAATGTAAGAGGGTTCCCTTTTCTTCACATCCTCTCCAGCATTTATTGCTTGTAGATTTTTGGATGGCAGCCATTCTGACTGGTGTAAAGTGGTACCTCATTGTGGTTTTGATTTGCATTTCTCTGATAATGAGTGATGTTGAGCATCTTTTCATGTGTTTGTTAGCCATTTTTATGTCTTCTTTGGAGAAATGTCTGTTAAGTTCTTTAGCCCACTTTTTGATTGGGTCGTTTATTTTTCTGGAATGGGGTTGCAGGAGTTGCTTGTATATTTTTGAGATTAATTGTCCGTTGTTTCAATTGCTATTTTCTCCCATTCTGAAGGCTGCCTTTTCACCTTGCTTATAGTTTCCTTTGTTGTGCAGAAGCTTTTAGTTTCCTTTGTTGTGCAGAAGCTTTTAATTTTAATTAGGTCCCATTTGTTTATTTGTGCTTTTATTTCCAATATTCTGGGAGGTGGGTCATAGAGGATTCTGCTTTGGTTTATGTCGGAGAGTGTTTTGCCTATGTTTTCCTCTAGGATTTTTATAGTTTCTGGTCTTATGATTAGATCTTTGATCCATTTTGAGTTTATTTTTGTGTATGGTGTTAGTTCCCAGTACCTTTTAAACTGATGATAACTTGCTCAGTGCCTAAACTGAGCAAAATCTTCCCAAGTCCTTTGACTGAGGATAGCATAGGTACATCTTCTTGAGACCAAGTTTCAAGGATAACCTCTTCCCTCACTGAGTAAAACTTAGGATCATCAACCAATAACATGAGATCCTGGAAGCAGGATGTCTGGACTCCTCGAAGAGGTGGATGGGCACAAGAGGCCTCTGCTGATTCCAAGGCTCTGGATTCTTGTAGAATTCAGGAGAAAGAGAGAAATCTGCTCTGGTCCCTGCATTGGTTGCCATAACTGTGGACTTCAAAAATATTCACAAACTAAAAGTTGAGAAATATGTTTTATTTGGTGGGAATTTTTAGGATTTCATGCCCTGGAGATAGCATCTCAAGTGACCTTGCTTCCCGTTCTTTTTATTTCTCTTTGTTAAAACTAGCTTCTTACTCTGTGCATCCATGCTTCTCCTGAATCCTTTGTTCATCTAAATGATCACTATTCTGAACTATCCTGAATTCCTCCCTGAGTGGATTGCCTATCACCACTTCACTTAGTTCTTCTGGGGTTTTATCTTGTTCCTTTGTTTGGAACATGAGGCATCTGTTCCTCTGTCACCTCATTTTGCCTAAATTGCTGTCTTTATATATTTATATGTATTTATTTAAATACATATATTTATGTATTTGGTAGGTTGATTATGAAGGAAATGGCAACCCACTCCAGTATTCTTGCCTGGAGAATCCCAGGGACAGAGGAGCCTGGTGGGCGGCCGACTATGGGGTCGCACAGGGTCAGACATGACTGAAGTGACTCAGCAGCAGCAGGTTGATTTTATTTCCCAGTCTTGGAGAAGGAGACATCCTGTGCATCCAAGTGGCATACTACCCACTCATAACCCAAGCTATATGCTCTCGAGGCTCCCCCTATGAGGGCTGTGGGGGTCTTTCTGTTGTAGTGGGTTTACCATGTAGCATTCTGGCATGGTTGGTCAAGTTGATGGCCCAGCTGCACCTTGTGCAGAGAATGTAGGCTGCTGATTGGTGGGATCATGGCCTGAAGCGGCTGACTGTGGAATCTCAGGGGGCCCCGAGTCTTACGCTCACTCACTGCTGGACTGAGCCAGTCAGAAGACTCAGGGGTGTTGCCTACCCTCTGGTGAGTAAAGCCAAGTTCAAGGGTGAGAGCCAGGTCCTGGAGTCTGGCTGCAAAACCCAGGGGCCCCAAAGCTGGTGGGGCGGGCTGGTTTCTGACACAGTTGGGTTTAGGATCAGAGTGTCTTGAAGTTTGTTGGCCGGCTAGTGGGCAGGGCCAAGGCCCAGCTAGTCTCAGGTCAGAGTCTGGTTTGCTGATGGACATGCTGGGTCTACAGGCTAGGGGATTCTGGTTTTCTTGAGTCTGGTTTCTGCCTCCTGGTGGGTGAGGCTGCTCCAGGGACTAGACCAGGCTCTCTGGGGGACAGGGCTTGGACACAGGGTATTCTGGGACTGGTGTCTGCCCAGTGATGGATGCAGCTATATCCCTAGTCCCTCTGGTGTGTTGCAGGGTCATGTCCAGAGGTGGCTGTGGGCTCAGGGGGTCTTACAGCAGCCTGTATCCTGGTGAGTGGGGTTTTGAACTCATTCAGCTAGTTGCTTGGTCCCAGGCATCCAAGTACTGGCCAGTTTTCCATGAATAAAGTCTTAGTTGCTCAGTCGTGTCTGACTTTTTGTGACCCTATGGACTGTAGCCCGCCAGGTTCCTCTGTCCATGGGGATTCTTCAGGCAAGAGTACTGGAGTGGGTTGCCATTTCCTTCTCCAGGGGATCTTGCCAGCCCATGGATTGAACCCAGGTTTCCTGCATTGCAAGTGGGTTCTTTACTGTCTGAGCCACCAGGGAAGCCCTGGTATCATTAAAGATACGAGGATGTAATTTTCTTTTGTTGTAATGTCATTGTCTGGTTTTGGTATGAGAGTGATGGTGGCTTTATAGAATGTTTCCTGGAGTGTGCCCTCCTCTTGAATTTTTTGGAATAGTCCTAACAGGATAGGTACAAGTTCTTTACATGTTTGGTAGAATTCTCCAGTGAAGCTATACAGTTTTGGACTTTTGAGGAAGTTTTAAAAATTTCGCTTCTAGTGATCAGTCTGTTCACATTATCCCTTTCTTCTTGACTCAGTTTTGGCAAGCTGTCTTCTAGGTTGTCCAACTTGTCGAAATACAGCTTCATAGTATTCTCTTATGAATTTTTAAATTTCTGTGGCTTCAGTTGTTGCAGTTTCTCCTCTTTCTTATTTTATTTGGTTCCTCTTGCTTTTTTTCTTGCTGAGCCTGGCTAGAAGTTTGTTGATTTTTGTTTTTTTTCAAAAAACTAGTTTTATTTTATTGAAACTAGTCTTAGTTTTATTGATCTCTTTAATTGCTTTTTTTTTTTTTTAAATCTCTATCTCCTCTCTGATCTTTATTTCCTTCGTTCTGCTGACTTTGGCTTCTGTTCTTTTCAAATTCTTTTAGGTGATAGGTTGGGTTGTTTATTTGAGATCTTTCTTGTATCATTATGAACTTCCCTCTTAACAATTGCTTTTGCTCTGTTCCATAGATTTTGTAGGTTGGGTTTTCATTTTTGTTTGCCTTGATATTTTCCAATTTTTTCCTTGGTGTCTTTATTGACCTATTGGGCTTTTAGTAGCATCATGTTGTTTAGTCTCCAGTTGTTATTTCCCCGATTTTCTTTCTGTGGTTAATTTCTAATTTCACACTATCGTGGTGAGAAAAGATGCTTTAAATAATTTCTGTCTTAAACTTGTGAATTGTTTTGAAACCTGGTATATGGTCTCTTGAAGGTTACATGCAAACGATGAAAATATGCATTCTGTTGTTTTGGATGTAGGGTATTATTGTAGCTATCAAGTCCAACTGGCTTATTGTATCATTTAATATCTCTTGCCTTATTGATATTTTGGATGATCTGTATATTGATATCAGTGAGTATTGAAGTTTCAAGTATTAAAGT
Organism: Antilocapra americana; assembly: GCA_007570785.1. Lineage (NCBI taxonomy): Eukaryota > Metazoa > Chordata > Mammalia > Artiodactyla > Antilocapridae > Antilocapra > Antilocapra americana. The sequence continues at coordinate 15,770,590 of ML661338.1, forward strand.
TTCCTACTATTGCTGTGTTATTGTCCATTTCTCCCTTTATGTCTGTTAATATTTGTTTTATATGTTTGGGTACACCTATATCGGGTGTGGGGCTTCCCAGGTGGCACTAGTGGTAAAGAACACTCCTGCCAATGCAGGAGATGTAAGAGACCTGTTTCGGTCCCTGTGTTTGGAAGATCCTGTGGAGGAGGGCATGGCAACCCACTCCAGGATTTTTTCCTGGAGAATCCCACGGACAGAAGAGCCTGGTAGTCTCCAGTCCATAGTGCTGCAAAGAATCGGACATGACTGAAGTGACTTAGCACACATACGGGGTGCATATATGCTAGTGAGTGTAATACCTTCTTGTGTTGATCTCTTTATTATTATATAATGCCCTTCTTTTTCTTTATAGTGTTTATTTTAGTCTTTTTTAGTCTGATGTGAGTATTGCTACCTCCACTTTCTTGTTTCTATTTGCATGAAGTATTTTTCCATCCTCTTTCAGTATGTGTGTTTACCCTGAAGTGAGCCTCTTGTAGGCACACTATAAGCTCTTGTCTTTTTAATCTGATTTGCCACTCTGTGTCTTTTGGTTGGAGCATTTTAGTCCATTGACTTTTCTTTTTTTTTGGCTGCACTCTGTGGCATGCTGGATCCTAGTTCTCTGACCAGGAGTTGAACATGTGCCCCCTGAATTGGGAGCATGGAGTCTTAACTGCTGGACCACCAGGAAAGTCCCAGTCCATTGACATTTAAAATAATTATTGATGAGTATGTAGTTATTGTCATTTTAAACCTATTTTCCAGTTTTGTAGTTCTCCACTAACTTATTATTTTTGTCTTTCCTTTTGTGGTTTGAAAATTTTCATTCAAAGTTTGATTTAGTAGTATGCTTGAGCTCCTTTTCTTTTGGCCTTTCTGAATCTATTATGTTTTTGATTTGTGGTTGCCATGAATTTCAAGGATGTTGATGCATAACTATATTTACTTGCTTTAAACCGATATGCTTACAAGTTCAAACACATTCTAAAAATGAAAAGTGAAATCGCTCAGTCATGTCCGACTCTTCGTGACTGCTTAGACTGCAGCTTACCAGGCTCCTCCATCCATGGGATTTTCCAGGCAAGAATACTGGCGTGGGTTGCCATTTCCTTCTCCAGGGGATCTTACCAACCCAGGGTTCGAACCTGGGTCTCTGCATTGCAGGCAGACACTTTTCTCTCTAAGCCACCAGGGAAACCCTACATTTTTATAATCCTCTCCCAAATCTCATGATTTTGATATCCTATTTTTATGTCTTCATGCTTGTCTTTTTACTGTTAATTGTAGTCATCACTTTTATAAAATGTTTTTTTTTTTCCCAATCTATATACTGGCTTATTTAAGTGATCATGAATCCTTTTTATATTTGCTTTTCCTATTGTAATTTTTCCTTTTCCTCTAGATTCTTGCTTCTTTTTTATTTAGAGAAGACCCTTCAATATTTCTTTTAGGATAGGTTTATCTTTGATGAATTCTTTTGATATTTATAAAGATATTTATAAAGAATTTATTCTATTCTAAATGATAATATTGCTGGGTAGCATATCCTAGGTTTCAGGTTTTTTCCTTTCAGGACTTTGAATATATCATGTCATTGTCTTCTGGGCTACAAATGTTCTGCAAAGAAATTGGATGATGGCCTTATGGGAGTTTCCTTGTAATTAACTCTGTTTTTTTTCTTGCTGTTGTTAGAGTCTCTTTAACTTTATATGTTAATTATATGTCTTCGTGTGGGTCTGTTTGGGTTCATTTTATTTGGGAATCTCTGTGATTCATGTACCTGGATATCTTTTTTCCTTTTAGGTTTGGGAAGTTTACAGTCTTAATTTCTTCAAATACATTTTAGAGTTCCTTCTCTCTCTCTTCCCCTTTGGGAATCCCTATCATGCATAGATTGGCATGTTTTATATGATCCCACAGATATCATATGTTGCTTTCATTTTTTTTCATCTTTCTGTTTGCTGTTCTCATTAAGAGATCTCCATTATTCTATCTTCCAAATAACTTGTTCTTCCGTGTCACTTAGTCTGCTCTTCATTGTGTGTAGACTTATTTTTATTTTGGCAATTGAATTGTCTATTTTTGATTGGTTCACCTTTATGGTTTCTAGTTCCTTGTTACAATAATCTGCATTTCTGTTGATAATCATTCTTGAGCATTTCTATTACCTCCTTTTTTGAACTCAGTATCTAGTAGGCTGGTGATGTCTATTTCATTCTTTCAGGTGATTTCTCTTATTCCTTTAATTGGGAGTAGTTTCTCTGCCATTCCAGTTTACTTAACTTTCTCTAGTTCTATGAATTTAGGAGAATTCAATTACCTATTGTGGCCTTGAAGGGGTGTTTTTATGTGGTAGCATCTCTGTGCGGATTGTGTGTGTTCAACGTTTTTTGAGTGTGGGCTGATTTTGGTGTGGATGCCATCCACATCTTTCCTCAAAGTGCTGCCCATTATCCCCTTGATTGGTGTTGGTGGACTTAAAGCCTATGCAACATGTGAGACCAGCTTTTCTCTCTGTGCTGTGGCTCTCTCCATCCTGTCAGGGATGGGGATCTACCCTCCAGTTGTTGCAGTAGAGGCCCTGAAGGTTAGGTTTGATCAGGCTCCATTGCCCTTGAGTGCATGCCCTGTCCCAGAAGAGGTAGTTGCTGACACAAGTGTGGCCTCTGTGTTTACAGAGGACCTTTGAAGTACCCATGTAGGCATCCGTGGTTCTGCTCAGTGGCAGCCCAAGGTGGCATTGCTTTCTCTGTTGTGTTTGCACTAGATCTGGTGCAAGCCTGTGGTGTATCTCAGTTTTTTTATCCCACATGTTCTTTATGAGTTCATTTGTCAGCGGACACTTGGGTTGCTTTCATATATTGGTTATTGTGAGTAATGATCAAGAGACTGTAGATGTCTCTTTGTGACCTTGTTTTCAGTTCCAGAAGTAGGACTACTGGATAACATGGTAGTTTTATTATTTTTTCTAGCTCCTTTCTGGAATTGGAGTGCTTGTATTGGCATCTTGACATTAATATTAATTTTGTGACTTTCATCATGGTCAGTAAATTATAATTCTCAAGTTTCCACATCGTTAAGCTGGGAATTCTCTGCTGGCTCAGATGGTAAAGAATCTGCCTTCAATGTAGAAGACCCAGGTTTGATCCTTGAGTCAGGAAAATTCCCTGGAGAAAGGAATGGCTTCCCACTCCAGTATTATTGCCTGGAGAATTACATGGACAGAGGAGCCTGATGGGCTATGGTCCATGGGGTCGCAAAGAGTCAGACATGACTGAGCTACTAACACAGCTGGGAGTAATAGAATTTACTGTATAGGATTGTTGAGAGGATAAAATAATTTCATGTGTGTAAAATGTTTAGAAAAATGTCTGGGACATAAGTGCTTAATAAATATTAGCTAGATATGCTATCTAGCCATTATGAAGAATGTCAGCCATTAGATGGAATTATCAGGTTTTGTAGACACAGTGGTGCGCTGGAACTGGTTTCAATTGTCTGATGAGAGAGGGCTGATTGTGCAATCTCTTCCTGACTTTTTGTTCAGTGATGAAACAATGATGGCTTAAAATCAGTCACATTGAGAGTATTGTATTCACAACCCACAAAAATTTGCAAATACTATGAATCTGGGCTCCCTCCCAGCCCCTACCTCCCTGCACTTAGTTGTTAAACGTTTACTAGCACAATGCTGCTTATATTTATCAGAAAAACTTTTATCTCTAGCAGGTAATTCTTTGGATTCATGGATACTCTGAAACAGTTTTCCATTTTCTTCACACTGAGTAGGATCAGAAGATTTTCTTCTAATTAAGAAATGTTACAACTTACACTGTTTTTATTTTTTAAAAATTATTTATTCTTTTAAAGTTTTTAGTTATTTAATTTGAGGGGGCTGTGCTGGGTCTTTGCTATGCATGGTCTTTCTCTAGTTGGGGAGAGCAGGGGCTCTTCTCTAGTTGTGATACATGGGCTTCTTATTGCAGTGGCTTCTCTTGTTGCAGAGAACGGGCTTTGGATTAGTGGGCTCAGTTGTAATGACAGGCTTAGTTGCAGAATCTTTCCAGACCAGGGTTCAAACTCATGTACCCTGCATTATTAGCAGGAGGATTCTTAACCACTGGATCACCAAGGAAGCCCTACACTGTTTTCAGAGTAGTGGACTAGTCAGAAGGTCTATGCTTCTTTCCTGGCTCTAACGCTTATCAGTCAGTTAACTCTGGGAAAATCTGTTAGATTTTCTGAGTCTTAGTTTTCTTGCCTGTAAAATGTTAAAAAATAATGTCTGAGTTGCTTATAGATTTATGTTTAAATGAAGCAATACATATGAAAGTACTTTATAAAATTAAAACACTATGCAAATTATTTTTATCATATGGTACCATTTAAAGGGAAGCCTAACAATAAAAATCTTTCTCTTTTAGACTTTTGGGAAACTCACTGGGAAGGTCAAAGTGCATTACAGTTTCCTGACAAATGATTTCATCCTTGCAGAAAATACTGGAAACATCTCTTAATGTCCACAGAGCAATTGTGTAGAGATTCATTAAAAAAAATCAATAGAAAATTGCTTTTCAATATATCCCTACAAAGACTGCTTCCTGGGACTATGTGCAAAAATCTATTACCCTTGAAGTCTTCTTTGGGTGATTTTCTAATTGTTTTTTTGACTCAAAAGATAAAAAGGTATGAAATTATTTGTGTTCAGGCAATAACATACACATTATTCTATACCTTCCCAGCAAAATATGCTCTTTATGATGAGTGACTATTTCACAGTGTTGTAACCCTCAGATTTCAGAGTAAACTAAATGCACTGAAGTTGAGAATTTGTTACCATTGCTAAATTCCATGTGTTAACCCTTCTCAGCTAGTCTTTCAGTTGAAAGAGGAAAATTTGGTCTTTTTCCAGCAAGGAGATAGAAAGTAAGTACCACAGAGAAGACAATGGTTGCTCTAAGACCTCTGAGGTCTTAGAAAAATGCCATCTCATGTGTGAAAAAACATACTGTACCTGTGTTGAGAAGAATCTGTGGTTATTTTATTCATGCAGCTGCTTTGCCTTTTATTCCTTAGGAAGTTTTATTGATAAGTTTTATGGCCTCAAAGATGCTCCGTTCAGATTCATGTTTGCCTGAATTTTGTTATAACTTTATTTTGTGCCAGGCTTGCTAGTTATTCTTCTAGAAATGTTTTCCCCAAGTGTTAATATATCCAATGATGTATACTCCTTTACCATTATATTTTCTGTTGTTGAATAAATTGGAAAATGTGTCTAAATTTAAGTAGATTTCTTTAACAGTAGTTTAAAATGTCAATTTGTACTCTGGCTTTCCCAGAGGGAAGTGTAGTATAAAGTGTTTTCCAACTTTAGAGAATTGCTCATTTAAGAACAGTTAAGGGAACAGGTATGCCCTAGAGTGCATGTTGGTAAACCCATTCTAGGCAGGTTGTTAGGTGAGTTAAAAACTAGAGTGTGATAAACGCCAGTTAGAAGTGGTTCAAAGGAGGGAATGATCATTCAAGGCTTGAGGGAATCAGGGGGCTGCATGAAGGAAGTCTTGAGCTGGGCCATGAATAATGAGGGGAAATTTGACAGGCAGGCCTTGTAGGTGGGAGCTTTACAGGTGAAGGAAGAGGCAGGAATAAAACACACAGAGGGGAAAGCACAAACTCTGTTTAAGGAGTGGCAAGTCAAGTAAACATTCCCCAGATGAGTACAGGCAGTACTTGTTTCTAGTTTACTGATGAGAAGGTAGGACAGAGCAGCATGAGGCTTTGTTTTATAGTCATAACTGTAGCAACAGTCCGTATAGCAGTCTACACAATCATTAATACAGCTGTCCAGTATTTTCTTTCCTTTCCTCTACCAAGTGATGGCTGAGGTGTAAGAGCAGGAGACTGGTAGTGGGTAGATAAAGGAGTCCCCCCAAAGCTTAGAAGCTCTTATGTCTCACTGGTGCCACTAGCTCTTGTTACAACTCCATAGGCAAGACTTACAGTATCCCTGCATGGGATGTACTCATAGACACCCCATACTTATGTTTAAAGCATGGTTTATCTTTGAGCATTTAGAGTTGCTCCTTGTCCAGATGTGATTTACCAGTCAGGTCATTTTAACCATGAGCAATTTTACTTGTGTAACATAGTTGACATAATATTCTTTGATGTCCAAGGGAACAGAGCTTAACCAAAGGTCACACTCTTACTCTGAAGCTGTGCTGTTTCCACACAGCCCTTAAATATTAAGTTAGCAAGGAGACTAGGCAAATGATCTTGGATTCCACCTAGAGTTTGGATTCAGGTAACTTCTATATTGACATATATTACTCATAATAATCTCTATGATCCTTTGTATTTCTGTGGTGTTCATTGTAACTCTTTCATTTCTAATTTTATTGATATGAGTGCTTTTTCTTTATTCCTTGGTGAGTCTGGGTCTGGCTAAAGGTTTATCAATTTTATCTTTTCAAAGAATTAGCTTTTAGTTTCATTTTTTCTTTATTTTTCAACCCTAGTTCATTGATTTTTGCTCTTTATGATTTCTTTCTACTAGTTTTGGGTTTTGTTTGTTCTTTCTCTATCTCCTTTAGGTGTTAAGTTAGTTTATTTGGGATTTTTCTTGTTTCCTGATGTAAGGTTGTATTGCTATAAACTTCCCCTTTATAGCTGCTTTTACTGTGTCCCATAGGCTTTGAATCATTGTGTTTTCATTTTCACTTGTCTCCAGGTACTTTTTTTATTCCCTCCTTGATTTCTTCAGTGAGCCACTGGTTGTTTAGTAGCATATTGTTTAGTTTCCACATGTTTGTATGTTTACAGTCTTTTTTTCCTTGTAGTTGATTTCTAGTCTCATAGTATTGTGGTCAGAAAAGATTCTTGATATGATTTCAGTTTTCTTAAATTTACCAAGACTTGTTTTGTGGTCTAGCCTGTGATCAACTTGGAGAATGTTCAATGACACTTGAAAAGAATGTATATACTGTTCCTTTTGGATGAAATGCTTTATACATATCAATTAAGTTCATCTGGTCTAGTGTATCCTTTAAGGTGTGTTTCCTTTATTGATTTTCTGTCTGGATGATCTATTGATGAAAGTAGGGTGTTAAACTCTCTCTCTCTTGTTGTGTTACTGTTTATTTCTTCTTTTATGGCTGTTAGTATTTGCCTTATGTACTGAGGTGCTGCTATGTTAGGTGCATATGTAATTATACTTATTACATCTTCTTAGATTAGTACCTTGGTCATTTTGTAGTGTCCTTTTAAGAGTATTTTTTTATTTTTACCATCTATTTTATCTTAAGTAGTGTTACCCCAGCTTTCCTTTGATTTCCATTTGCATAGAATACTTTTTCTCATCCCCTCCCTTTCTGTATGTATGTGTCCCTAGATCTGATGTGGGTCTCTTATAGTATGGGTCTTGTTTTTGTATCTATTCAGTCAGTCTGTGTCTTTTGGTTGGAGCATTCAATCTATTTACATTTAACACTTATTGATATGTATGTTCTTATTGCCACTTTATTAATTGTTTTGTATTTGTTTTTGTAGGTCTTTTTTCTTCCCTTCCTCTTTTGTTCTCTTGTGATAACTAAATTTACTCTTGTGTTTTCTTTGTGTGTGTATCGTAGATTTTTGGTTTGCAGTTACCATGAGGTTTTGATATAGCAGTCTATATCTATAAACAAGGTTGTTTTAAATTGCTGTTTTTTTTTAAAAAATTTCATTTTCAATATCCTACTTTTCTACTCTCCTCATGACTGGTTTTGATATCATATTTATGTGTGAATGATTTTCTACTATTACTGAATGTTGGCCTTTACCAGGGAGTTTTTCCATTTGTAATTTTCTTCCTTCTAGTTGTGACCTTTCCACCTGGAGAAGTTCCTTTAGCATTTGTTGCAAAGTTGGTTTTATCTGGTGGTGCTGAATTCTATTAGCTTTTCCTTGTTGGTAAAGCTTTGGATTTCTCCATCAAATCTGAACAAGAGTCTTCTTGGTTGTAGGTTCTTCCCTTTCATCACTTTAAATATATTCTGCCACTCCCTTTTGACCTGTGGAATTTCTGCTGAAAAAATCAGCTGATAAACTTGTACGTTATTTGTTGCTTTTCCCTTGTTGCTTTTAGTATCATCACTTTGTCTTTAATTATTGTCAATTTGATTATTATAAGTCTATGTGTGTTCCCCCTTGGGTTTATCCTTCCTTGGGGGAGTCTCTCCTTCCTAGACTTGGGTGACTGTTTCCTTTCCCATGTTAGGAAAGTTTCAACTATTATTTCTTCCATTATTTCTCAGGTCCTTTCTCTCTTCTCCTTATGGTACCTATATATTGCTAATGTTAGTGCATTTAATATTGTCCCAGAGGTCGCTTAAGACTGCCCTCATTTCTTTTCATTCTTTTTTAAAACTCTGTTCCACAGTAAAGTGATTCACACCATTCTGTTTCCAGCTCACATACACCTTCTCATGCCTTATTTATTCTGGTGTTTATTCCTTCTAGTGTACTTTTAATTTTACTTCCTGTATTGTTCATCTCTGTTCTTTAGTTCTTCACTAAACATTTATTGCATCTTCTTGTCCTGCCCCTGTTCTTTTTTGCTTTTTGAGATCTTGGATCATCTTAACTATCATTTCTCTGAATTCTGTTTCAGGAAGATGTCTACCTCCACTTCACTTCGTTGTTCTAGGGTTTCATCTTGTTCCTTCATCTGGGGTAGATTCTTCTGCCATCTTTGTCTTTGTTCTCGTGGCTTCCATTCTGCAGGGTGCAGGGCTGTAGCTCTTCTTGCTTCTGCTGGTCTGCCCCCATGTGGAAGAGGCTCGTCTCAGGGGCTTGTGCTGGCTTCCTGGGGAGAGGACTGGTTTGTGTCCACTGCTGGGTGAAGCTGGGGCTTGTTCCTCCTCTGGGCAGGGCTGTGTCAAAGGTTGTGTTTACTGACCAGCTATGGGCTTAGTAAAACTTAAGGCAGCCTGCCAGCTGATGGGTGGACTATGTTGCCACCCTGTTGGTTGTTTGGCCTGAGGTGTTCCAGCACTGGAACCTATAGGCTTTTGGGTGTGGCCAGGTCTTGGTGAGAAAATGGTGGCCTCCAGGAGAGCTCATGCCAATAAGTAACCTCCAGAGCTATTGTTGCCAGTGTCTTTGTCCCTGCAGTGACTCACAGCCACCTGCTGCTGGTTTTCTATGAGACCCTCCAATACAAGCGGGTAGGTCTGACCCAGGGTCTTATGAGGTCACTGCTTTTCCTCCTGGGTTCTCAAGACCTTGTATGTGCTTATATGACCTCGTATGTGCCCTCCAAGAGTGGAATTTCTGTTTTCCCCAGTCCTGTGGAAGTCTTGTGATCAAACCCAGTTGCCTTCAAAGCCAGATGCTCTGGGGGCACTTCCTCCCAATGCTAGACCCCCAAAACTGTCACTCCTGTGGGAGAATCTGTGATATAATCATTTTCCCGTTTGTGGATTGCCCACCTGGTGTGTATAGGATTTGATTTTTATCACAATTTCACCTCTCCAGGAGCTGGAACCTTCTGTGGAAGAATCTCTGCCTCATGGCTTTCCTGTTCGTGGGGCCCTACACAACCTGCCTAACTAGCTTCCCTCCCAGTCTTGACTTATCAGCCTCCCATTATGACAAAGAGCTTGTATGACAAACTGACTTGTTCTAATGTGTGAATGGTAGAGGGAGAGCTGTTTTTCCCTTCTAGGCAACAGGCTTAAGCTCTCCCCCTTCTCACAAACAAACACCCTCACATGTGTCATGCATGCTTTGATGCATCCAAAATATTACTCTAAGAGTCCAGGAAAGCCAGCAGGATATTTTTGTTCTGGGCTCTTGTTTTCTTAAAAAAAAAAAAAAAAAAAGAAGTAAGGAGCTGTTTCCTCTGCTTCGGTATTTCAGCCCAGATCAGAGATCACATACATTGCTACTGTGTGAAGTTTTCCTCACAAGAAGAAGAACTCAAGAGTATGCAGTCTGCTTGAGGACATGTTTCTGTGGTGTTTGATAACAGAAGGATACCATCACAAATCCAAGAAAATAAATTTATTAAACTTTGAAGGAAAAAAATCCACAGACATAAAGAAAGTTAAATATAAACTGCAGGACACAACTAGTCATACTAGTGAATAATGGCTTGTGTGGCCAGCAAAGTACCAAAATGACATTCGGAGACTGATTGAGGTATTTAGCTATTTTTGGCTATAGAAATGTTGTCAGCCTACTGTGAAATGGTAAGATAGTTTCCCCAAACACACAGTTTTAAGTTGAATTAGGTTCTATATAGATGAAATTGTCTATGAAACTAAATTATGTAGCTCTTAGAGAAAACCATAGCAGCAAGATAGCAGAAAACCTATTGAACATTTATTACAAGTAACATGTTGAACTTTAAACACCCAATTCTAGTTTTTCACTGTCCTTCCTGCAAGAAAGAAGGAATTTAAAATTACCAACCATTATGCTTATTTTCTAAAAAGGTCTGAGCTAAATGGCAAATATGCTTTTTAAGTTAAAGCTAACTTTAAAGTTTTATTAACTTTTAAGAGATACTTAAAGTGAGAAGCATTCACGAGTGAGATGAGTCTTCTCTTTTTGACAAACCTTCTGCGGAGCAATCCCAATACTCCTGTGAATGATGTTTAATTTATTAAGGGATTGAGCAATAACTTATAAATTACTCAGGCCTCTTTTTCTTCTAACCACCAGCTTTAAGGCCAATTCACTCAGAGGGGAGGTAAAAAATGATGAAACTCATTTTACTGCTTTTAATAAATCCTATAAAAGATGAGGTGAGGAAGATAGTTTCTGCTATGGGTTTAAATAAATTTCGGAGTTATCTTTTTGTATTTAAAATCTTGGTTTCTTTTTTGTTTGTTTGTTTCTCATTATCACTAACAATGAGCATGTGTCTGGCTATTGGCTATGAAAGAAAAACCTACTTCTTGAAGTTTTATTCCATAATCTGGTTAACTTCACTTTGACCAGCTTCAACTGACACAATGCTTCTTGTTCCTATTCCTTCCTTAGATAAATAAGAAATACGAGACATTGCGGTGGAGGTTCTAAGGCTTGACTCTTAAGATATGCATGCACTAAGACACTTTTTCCCAGGGTACTGCAGTGATTAGGCATCCTGGTCAATAGGAATGAGCTGTAATTTCTACTTCTTTTAGTAGGTAGCCCTCTGACATGAACCAAAACTTGAATCAAGAAAAGGTTTTTTTTTTTTTTTTTTTTTTGGTTTTTTTTTTTTTTTTTGGTTTATGGTAAATTGACTTGTGCAAACATTTAAAAGCTTTCTAAATTAACAAATATTTGTTTAAAAACTTCAGATAAGATGAGCACTTTCCAATAATGCAGCTAACTACAATCATTTCAGAATCACTTTAAGAGTTTTAGGAGGTATAAAAAGGGCCTTGTAAAAAACTAGTTTTTCTTCAGGTGCATTGACCAAAGCATTAAACCAGCTTTAGACTGCAGTTATTACATTCTTTAGATGGGTTGGCATGAACTACAGTACACCGTGTACAGTGTAATAGAAAATAGCCATGCTTAAAGTGTAAATTATTAAAAATATCTTTATCCATTTTATGCCAAAATAAATGTTTTACATATCCAAACTATTTCTTGTCTTCTTACCTATAATTTTAGTTTCCAATTATTAAAAAAAATTAGCCTGTGCTATGATTTGCATTTAATCTTCCTGAACTGCAAAAGCCACCTGATTTTTCGCTTTTTCAAAAAGCATGATTAACTATACATTAAAAAACATAGCCATTCAATGCTTAGTAGCACAAAATTAACACCCACAATAACAAGACAATTACTGCCACTAAACAGTCTTTGAGACAATTCTTTAAAATATTTACAGTTCACAACAGGAATATCTATCTGATTAAGGATTCTTCTTCTTTTTTTAATATCATATTTCAACATTTCAGGAAAAGGCATTTAGAATTCATATTCCCTACCCTCAACTCACTCCCTCCCCCAAAAGTTTAAACATTGTTTTGGTTTAAGCATTCATGCCCCAGCCAACTCTGTGCCATTCAATGGGTTGCTCATGGGAAATCAAAGAAAAGCTATGGCATGATTTTGTTCAGTTGGTCTGTGCTCACATAGCCACATGATGAGAGAAACTCTTTGTCAGGCAAGGGCAGGGCAGTCGCATTGAGTACGAGGCCCTGTGGAGACTGTACCATATGAATGGAGGTATAATCTGGGACAGGTATCTCAGAACTTGGAACATGTTCTGCGGTCCCCGACCTCCCAGCTGTAGTGGTAAGGCTTTCTGTGGTGATGTAAATGTCTTCCTGGTTAAAGCTTGGCTCTACATGTGATTCAGCCTCGGCGTGAGGGGCCAGGGTAATGTACTTTTTGGCATCTACCTCGCAGAAGTAAGCGTTGTCCATGATGAAGTTTGCTTGGCAGGGTGTGACCACTTCTGGGTGCATGTCACACTGGGGGTTCCCAGTCTTATTCTTTTGGCCTGGGGAAAGGACCACATTCCCTGCTGGTGTAATGTCGCTTACCTGGGCATAAAAATCAATGTTTGCCAACGAACTTGGATTGCTGAGCTGTGTATGGACAGCTTGATGAGTTGACTCAGCTCCACCAATAAGAAGTGGTCTTGGTTTGTTTTCCTCTACTAGGATAACACTGGGCTGCTGGCTAGCAGGGGCAGCATCATTAGAAGGTGAGTTATTTTGATTCTTCTGATCAAGGCACAAGATATCTGCTTCCCCTTTTAACCTTTGTGGCTGAGCAACCTCTGAGGTACCATTGCACATGTCACTGACATGGAAATCAGTCTCCAGAATGTCAGGTTCATAACAGCTGGTACGCCCAGAGTCATCATCCTTTACCCCAAACATATTGAGTGATTTTTCATGGTCATTGCTCAGAAGTCTGTCTGTGTCTGACCCTTCAGTCTTTTCATCAGGGTCATCAATATCTAGTTCAATAAATTCAACCCAAGAGTCGTCATTGTAGAATTCGTGTTTATAGTTGTCATGAATGGCTAAGATTGTATTCACCTCTTCTAATTTTCCTTCCTATAAAATAGAAAAAGGAGATCTATGAAAATAAACTCACAATTGATTTAACAAATAATATTGAGTCTAATCAGTAACCAAATCATATAACAAATACTTTAGTGAAGAACTTTGCTTTTTAAAAATTATTTTCCACTATGGTTCATCGTAGGACACTGAACATAGTTCTCTGTGCTATACAGAAGGACCTTGTTGTTTGTCCATTCCATATATAATAGCTTATATCTGCTAGCCCCAGCATCCCACACCATCACTCCTCCAACCCTTTCCCCCTTGGCAATCATGAGTCTATTCTATATGTCTGTGAGTCTGTTTTTGTTTTGTACATAGATTCATTTGTATCATATTTTAGATTCCACGTATAAGTGGTATCATATGGTATATGTCTTTCTGTTTATGATTTGCTTCACTTGGTATGATAATCTCTAGTTGCATCCTTGTTTCTACAAATAGCATTATTTCATTCTTTTTAAAATGGCTGAGTAGTATTCCATTGTATATATGTACCACATCTTTATTCAGTCATCTGTTGATGGACATTTAGGTTGTTTCCCAGTATCGGCTATTGTGAATAGTGATTCTGTGAACACTGGGGTGCATGTATCTTCTTGGATTAGAGTTTTGTCTGGATATATGTCTAGAAGTGGGGCTGCTGGATCACTGTTGTTGTTATTCAGTTGCCAGTCATGTCTGACTCTTTGTGACCCCATTTGGACCACAGCATGCCAGGCCTCCCTGTCCTTCCCCTTCTTCCAAAGTTTACCCAAGTTCATGTCCATTGCATCAGTGATGCCATTCAGACATCTTATCCTCTGATGCCCTCTTCTCCTTCTGCCCTCAACCTTTCCCAGCATCAGGTACTTTTTCGATGAGTTGGCTGTTCTCATCATTGAACAAAATACTGCCGCTTCAGCATCAGTCCTTCCAATGAGTATTCAGGGTTGGTCTCCCTTAGGATTGACTGGTTCGATCTCCTTGCTGTCCAGGGGACTTTCAGAAGCCTTCTCCATCACCACAGTTCGAAGGCATCAATTCTTTGGTGCTCTGCCTTCTTTACAGTCCATCTCTCACAACTGTATGTGACCACTGGGAAGACCATAGCTTTGACTATACAGACCTTTGTCAGCAGAGTAATGTCTCCACTTTTCATCACACTGTCTAGGTTTGTCACAGCTTTCCTGTAGCAAAAAGCTTGAACATATGGTAATTCTTTAGTTTTCTGAGAAATCTCTGTACTATAAATATTTTCCATAGTGGCTGTACCAACTTACATTCCAACAGTGTAGGAGGTCTCCCTTTTGTTCACATCCTCTCCAGCATCTGTTATTTGTAGTTTTTAATGATGGCCATTCTGACTGATGTGAGGTGGTACTTTGTTGTAGTTTTGACTTGTACTTCTCTAATTATTAGCAGTGTTTAACATCTTTTCATGTGCCTATTGGCCATTTGTGTTTCTTCTTTGAAGAAATGTCTGTTTAGGTCTTTCACCCAGTTTTCAATTGGGTTTTTATTGTTGTTGAGTTGTATGAGCTGTTTTCATATTTTGGAAATGAAGCCCTTGATGGTCTCATTATTTGCAAATAGTTCCTCCCATTATGTAGGTTCTTTTCCTTTATGGTTTCTTTTGCTGTGCAAAAGCTTGTAAGTTTGATTAAATCCCATTTGTTTATTTTCACTTTTATTTCTATTGCCTTGGGAAACTGACCTAAGAATACATTGATATGATTTATGTCAGAGAATGTTTTGCCTATGATCTCTTCTAGGAGCTTGATGGTATGTATGTGTTAGTTGCTCAGTCCAGTTCTGACCCCATGGACTATAGCCCAGGAGGCTCCTCTGTCCATGGGGATTCTTCAGGCAAGAATACTGGTGTGAGTTGCCATGCCCTTCTCCAGGGGATCTTCCCAACCCAGGGATTGAACCTGGGTCTCCTGTATTACAGGCAGATTTTTTACTGTCTGAGCTACCAGGGAAGCCCTGATGGTAAAATGCCTTATATTTAAGTCATCTGCATATAACAGTTGGCCTCTTCCCTTCCAACTTGGATAAATTTTATTTCTTTTTCTTGTCTAATTTCTGTGCTAGGACTTCCAATACTATGTTAAATAGAAGAGGTGAGAGTGGGTATCCTGGTCCTGTTCTAGATTTTAGCATAAAGGCTTTCAGCTTTTCACCGTTGGCTATTACATTGGCTGTGGGTTTGTCATAAATAGCTTTTAATTATGTTGTGATATGTTTCCTTTATACCCACTTTGCTAAGAGTTTTGTCATGAATGGATGTGAAATTTTTTCAGATGGTCTTTTTTCTTGAGATGATCATGTGATTTTGTCTTTTGTTTATGTATCACATTGACTTGTGTATGTTGAACATCCTTGTGAACTTGGAATGACTCTTGGTTATAGTATATGATCTTTTTTATGTTGTTGCTTTTGGATTTGGTCTGCTAAAATTTTGCTGAGAATTTTTGCATCTATAGTCCTCAAAGATATTGGCCTCTAATTTTCTTCTTTGGTGGTGTCTTTGTCTGGTTTTGGTATCAGGGTGGTTTCATAGACTGTCTTTGGAACTCCTCTTCAATTTTCTGGAAGAGTTTGAGAAGGATCAGTGTTATTTCTTCTTTGTATGTTTGGTAGAATTCACCTGTGAAGCCATCCGGTCCTGGACTTTTGTTTATAGGAAGTTTTAAAATTACATATTCTATTTTACCTCTAGTGATTGGTCTTTTCTAATTATTTATTTCTTGATTCAATTTTGGTGGGCTGTGATTCAAATTTGGTGGGTATGTTTCTAGAAACTTGTTTATTTCTTCTAGGTTGTCAAATTTGTTGGCATATAATTGTTTATAGCATTCCCTATGGTCTTTGTTATTACTGTAGTATCAGTTTTTTTTTTTTTAATTTTCTTTACTTTATTGTGTTGGTTTTGCCATACATTGACATGAATCTGCCATGGGTATACATATGTTCCCCTTCCAGAACCCCACCTCCGTCCTCCCTCCTGATTCCCTCTCTCTGGGTCATCCTGGTGCACCAGCCCCGAGCATCAAACCTGGGCTGGCGATTGATTTCACATATGATAATTAACATGTTTCAGTGCCGTTCTCCCATATCATCCCACCCTTGCCCTCTTCCACAGAGTCCCCGAGACTGTTCTATATATCTGTGTTTCTTTTGCTGTCTCGTATGCAGGTTTCTTGTTACCATCTTTCTAAATTCCATATATATGTGTTAGTATACTGTATTTTTGCTTTTCCTTCTGGCTTACTTCACTCTGTATAATAGGCTCCAGTTCCATCCACCTGAGTAGAACTAATTCAAATGAATTCTTTTTAATGGCTAAGTAATATTCCATTGTGTATATGTACCACAGCTTTCTTATCCATTCGTCTGTTGATGGACATCTAGGTTGCTTCCATGTCCTGGCTATTGTACACAATGTGGTGATGAATATTGGGGTACACGTGGCTCTTTCAATTCTGGTTTCCTCGGTGTGTATGCCCAGCAGTGGGATTGCTGGGTCATATGGCAGTTCTATTTTCAGTTTTTTAAGGAATCTCCACACTGTTCTCCATAGTGGCTTGTAGTATCAGTTTTTACATCTCTTTTCTCATTTCTTATTTATTTGGGTTCTCTCTCTTCTTGGTGAGCCTGGCCAGAGGTTTATTTAATCTTGTTTACCTTTTCAAAGAAAGAACTTTTGGTTTTATTGATTTTTTTTTTCTATTTTTTAACCACTACTTTATTTGTTTCCTCTTTGATCTTGATTATTTCCTTCCTTTTGGTGATTTTATGTTTTGCTTGTTCATTTCCTACTTCAAGTGGTAGATTAGGTTTTTTTTTTGTTTTGTTTTGATAAGGAAGGCCTGTATAGTTATGAATTTCCCTCTAAAAACTGCTTTTGCTACATCTCAAAGATTTTGTATGGTTGTATTTTCATTGTCATTTTTCTCAAGGTATTTTTTAATTTACTCTTTCATAATTGACTCGTTGGTTTTTCAGTAGCATATTGCTTTGTGATCATTTTTATTTCATTTCTTTTTCTGTGGTTGATTTTTAGTTTCATGCCATTGTGGTCAGAAAAGATGCTTGAGACCATTTCTTTATTGTTTGTTGAGGCCTGTTTTTGTGCCCTAGTATGCGGTCAATCATAGAGAATATTTCATGTTCATTTAAAGAATGTGTATTCTGTTTTTTATGGATATAATGTCCTGAAAATATCAATTAGGTCTAACTGTTCTATCATGTCATTTAGCATCCCTGTTGCCTTGACTTCTGTCTAGAAGATCTGTCCACCGTTGTGAGTAGGGTGTTAAAGGTCTCATGCTATTACTATATTCCTGTTGGTTTCTCCCTTTATATCTGTTACGATCTGTTTTATGTATTTGGGTGCTCCAACATTAGGTGCATATATGTTGATGAGTATAAAGTTCTTTTCTTGTATTGATCCTTTTATCTTTATATAGTGTCCCTCTTTATCTTTTTTATGGCCTTTATTTTAATGTATGTTTTATATGACATGTGTATTGTGATTCCCACTTTGTCATTTCCAGTTGCATGAAATCTTCTCCCGTCACCTTTCAATGTGTGTCCTTTGCTCTAAACTGGGTCTCTTGTAGGCAACATAATGTAGGCTCTCATTTTTTCACACAGTCTGCCACTCTGTATATTCTGATTGGGACATTTCATCCACATTTAAGGTAATTATTAATCGATATATATTTATTGCTATTTTAAGTCCTGCTTTCCCATTGATTTTTAAATTTCTTCCTTGTCCCTTTTTTTTCCCTTGTGGTTTGAATTATTTTTGCATTATGTTCTTTTTGGTTTTTGTGAATCTGTTGTATGTTTTTAATTTGTGGTTACCTTGTTTTTCAAGTATGTATGTACCATATTATATTCTATCTTCCATAGACTAGTAATCATACAGGCTCAAACACATTCTAGGAAATGATAAAAAAATTATATTTTTGTACTCTTTTCTCCCACATTTTAGGATTTTGATGTCCTCTTACATCTGCATGTTCATTCTTTTGCTGTTAATTTTGATTATCATCACATTCACAGACATTTAAAAAAATCTATATTCAGGTGATTTGCTTTCTAACTGTGATTTCCTCTTCTCTATATATTCTTCTTTATATATAGAGAAGGCCTTTTAATATTTCCTTTGTATGTATGTACGCTCAGTCATGTCTGACTCTTTGTGATCCCACAGACTATAGCCCGCTAGGCTCCTCTATTCATGGAATTTTCCAGGCAAGAACAATGGAGTGGTTTGCCATTTCCTCCTCCAGGTGTCTACCCATCCCAGGGATTGAACTTGCATCTCTTGCATTGACAGGTGGTTTCTTTACTCGCTGAGCCATTTAGGTAGGGAAGTTCGTTCAGTTGAGTTGAGTTGCTCAGTTGTGTCCAACTCTTTGTGACCCTATGGACTGCAGCATGCCAGGCTTCCCTGGACCATCACCAACTCCTGGAGTTTACTCAAACTCATGTTCATTGAGTTGGTGATGCCATCCAACCATCCTATCCTCTGTCGTCCCCTTCTACTCCCACCTTCAATCTTTGACAGCATCAGGGTATTTTCCAGTGAGTCAGTTCTTCCCATCAGGTGGCCAAAGTAATGGAGTTTCAGCTTCAGCATCAGTCCTTAAAATTGAATATTCAGGAATGATTTTTTTAGGATTGACAGGTTTGATCTGCTTGCAGTCCAAGGGATGCTCAAGACTCCAACACCACAGTTCAAAAGCATCAATTCTTTGGTGCTCAGCTTTCTTCACAGTCCAACTCTGACATCCATACATGACTATTGGAAAAACCATAGCTTTGAGTAGATGGGCCTTTGTTGGCAAAGTAATGTCTCTCCTTTTTAATATGCTGTCTAGGTTCATCATAGTTTTTCTTCCAAGGAGCAAGCGACTTTTAATTTCATAGCTGCAGTCACTATCTGCAGTACTTTTGGAGCCCCCCAAAATAAAGTCTCTCACTGTTTCCATTATTTCCCCACCTATTTGCCAGGAGGTGATGGGACCAGATGCCATGATCTTAGTTTTCTGAATGTTGAGTTTTAAGCCAACTTTTTCACTCTGCACTTTGACTTTCATCAAGAGGCTCTTTAGTTCTTCTTCACTTTCTGCCATAAGGGTGGTGTCATCTGCTTATTTCAGGTTATTGATATTTCTCCTGGCATTCTTGATTCTAGCTTGTGCTTCATCCAGCCCAGTGTTTCTCATGGTGTATTCTGCATATAAGTTAAATAAGCAGGGTGACAATATATAGCCTTGACATACTCCTTTTCCTATCTGGAACCAGTCTGTTGTTCAGTGTCCAGTTCTAAGTGTTGCTTCCGGACCTGCATACAGATTTCTCAGGAGGCAGGTCTGGTGGTCTGGTATTCCCATCTCTTTCAGAATTTTCCACAGTTTATTGTGATCCACACAGTCAAAGGCTTCCCTGGTGTCTCAGTGGTAAAGAATATGCCTGCCAATGCAGGAGATATGGGTTTGATCCCTGGGTTGGGAAGATCCCCTGGAGAGGGAAATGGCAATCCACTCTGGTAGTTTGTTTTTGTATGGATGCCTGTCACTTTTTCCCTCAGTATCTGCTGGTCTTATTTCCTTGATAAGGAGAGCGTGCAGGTGTGATAGCTGGTGCCCAATCCTGGGGTAATCTGTGGTGGCTCATGTGTGCCCCTGGAGCATGTGATGGGAACAGAGGTGGCTCACAGTCGCTCCTTGAGTCTACAAGGAAGGTGGTGTCAGCTCATGACCACTCCTGCAATGCAGCGGGGAGGGTAGTGGCTTGTGAGAGCTCTTGGAGCGGGTGAGGGGGGTGCCTGTCACCTGAGAGCAGATGCAGGGATAAAGGCTGCAAGGCCCCACCTCAACCCTCACCCAAACGACGGTGCCTGGCCTCTAAGATGGTCCCGGCTTCCACCGGGTACATCCTCAGGTGCGGTCACACCAAACTCCAGCCCCTTCAGGCTGTTTTCACACAACCAACCCAAGCCCTTTCTCTGGGTCTAATCTCTGCAGCCTGAGCTTCCGCACCCAGCCTGCAGCAGTGGACACGGGTCTCTGGCTGGGGAGTGGCACTGACCAGCTGTTCAGGTTTCTCTTCATGCTAGCTGCTACAAACCAGTTCTGCATTCTCTAAAGCTCTGAAGCTCCCCCTCTGTGTCCTGGCTGATCTCCCCACCAGTGAAGAGGCTTCCTGGGGTGGAGTCCCTTTCCGATTTCTTTCTTTTTCCTTTTGTCCTACCCGGTTACATGGAGATTTTCTTGCCCTTTCAGAGTTCAGATGTCTTCTGTCAGTGTTCAGTTGATATTCTCTGAGGATCAATCCGTATGTAGATGCATTTTTGATAAATTTGTGGGAGGAGGTGAGCTTCATGTTCTACTACTCTGTCATCTTGATTCAGAAGTCAAGAACTTTTAAATACATAAGACAATCTCATAATTTTAAGGGATGTATTATTTAAAAACTGTTTCCAGAAGGAATACAAAAAATTAAATGTGATACATATAGCTTGCAAAAGGTTTCAACATAAGGCTCTGTTCTTAAGGTAACATTTAATTAGTGTTATGTACAACTTAGATACTTTGTTAATTACCTTGAGGAGATCTGGATCAATTCCTTTAATTTTTGGAACTGGAACTGGGGGTAGAATCAACATCTTAATCCTTGAAAACAAAATTTTGTTTTGATGTAAATTACTCATTCTCATTTCAAAAGACAGAAATAAAATATTGACAATACTATTACTAATATAAAGTAACAGAATATTTGGAATAAGTGAACCCGAGAAAGAGAAGGAAAAGCATTAAGAAGTGAATGATGAGGCAAAATTACAGAATGGAACCCCCCCCAAAATCCTCATCTGAAGTGAATTTAAATAAAATGTGGTTTTCCTATAACTTTTTCTTAAAGTCTTCTATGACAGGTTCAGAATTGGGAGTTAGACATTTAATTCCATCCGAAGCCAATTTCCATGTCAGTTATAAGGAGGTAATTTTAATATATATCTCATCCATAATTGTTGGGGAAGGGGAGGAGAAAGAGCCAATCCATATAGAGATACTATATGCACCCTAAAAAAAGTGGGCTGAGATAAGTTCATACCACAGTGCTCACATGAATTATAAAATTATCTAAGACAATCTCATTAACCAGGATGTCATTGCATGGTTCATTTCAGTTGGGACAGACTAAATTTGAACTATTTCTAATCAGCATAGGTTTATATATACAATTCTATAATGCACTTAAATTTTCTGTTCCAGATATTTACATTACTTTTTTACATTAATTTATTTCAATGTCTATCCTGCCTGTCTTGTGCTAATTGTATTCCTGGTACAGAGAAACATTGCCTGAATAAATCTGAGTAAATCATTTATTAATAGTGTAAATAGAGTTTTCATTTTAAAATCAACATTGTGGCTCTGGAATGGAGATTATCCATTCCAATCTGATTTTTGGATATCAGATGATATCAGTGTGAATAAATAGTCTGGTCTGCTCAATAGGGAGGGCTTCCCAGGTAACTCAGCTGGTAAAGAATCTGCCAGCAGTACAGGAGAGCCCGGTTTGATCCCTGGGTTGGGAAGATCCCCTGGGGGAGAGCATGGCAACCCACTCCAGTATTCTTGCCTGGAGAATTCCCCATGGACAGAAAAGCATGGTGGGTTACAGTCCACAAGGTTGAAAAGAGTCGCACACGACTGAGCAACTAAGCATAGCACTCAATAGGGAACCCATTCTCTGAATGTTTCCATCACTTTTTAACCTAATCCAAGGCAAACTGATGCAAGTTGAGTTTGACTAGACTCACTAGTTTTACTTAGTGGGACACCTGTTAAATTGTTACTGATGAATAGAAATAATGGAAAAAACGCATGTTATTAATAACTGCTACCACGTTTGAATGCCTCTAATAATGTCTCCAAACACTGAGACTGCGTTGGCAAACTTCAGTCTGTGGGCCAAATCTGTTCTGCCCTCTGTTTTTGTGAAGAAAGTTTTTGGAGTTAAGTTGGTTTCACATATTATCTGTGTAACAGAGCTTGTATACGATCTGTGGCTGCTTTCGTGTCACAGTGGCAGAACCGAGTCGTAGTGACAGAGATTGCAGAGCCAGAAAGCCGAAGATTTCCTGTTCTGTTCTTTTTAGAACAACTTTGCCAACACTTGTGCTAAACATTTCCTTTGGTGCTTACCACTACCAGGGAGGAAGAAGATATGATAATATCGAGATTTAAGGAACATGTTCAGATCACACACTAATACTTGGTTCAGCTGGTACTCAAATTCAAAGCAGCTGACTCCAAAACCCTTGCCCTTTGCTTTCTGTCATGCTGCTGGGTTAACTTGGTTCTGCATTGCTAAATAAATAATTCACAGGTTCTGTTGTTTGGTTGCTAACTCTTGTCTGACTCTTGCAATCCCATGGACTGCAGCACACCAGCAGGCTGCTCTGTTCTCCATTAACTTCTGGAGTTTGCTTAAACTCGTGTCCATTGAGTTGGTGTTGCTGTCTCGCCATCTCACTCTCGGCTGCCCCCTTCTCCTTTTGCCCTCAATCGTTCCCAGCATCAGGGTCTTTTCCAAGGAGTCAGCTCTTCACATCAGGTGGCCAAAGTATTGGAGCTTCAGCTTCAGCATCAGTCCTTCCGATGAATATTCAGGACGGATCTCCTTCAGGATGGGCTGGTTGGATCTCCTTGCTGTCCGAGGGACTCTCCCAGCATCACAGTTCAGAAGAATCAGTTCTTCAGCACTCAGCTTTCTTTATGGTCCACCTCTCACATCTGTACATGACTACTGGAAAAGCCATAGCTTTTTTTTGACTATATGGACCTTTGTTGGCAAGGTGACATCTATGCTTTTTAAAAATATGCTGTCTAGGTATGTGATAGCTTTCCTTCCACGGAGCAGCGTCTTTTAATATCATGGCTGCAGTCACTGTTCACAGTGATTTCGGAGACCAAGCAACTAAAACCTGTCACTACTTCCACTTTTTCCCCTTCTATTTGCTATAAAGTGATGGGACTGGATGCCATAATCTTAGTTTTTTTTTTTTTTTAGATTTTTAAATCTTGAGTTTTATTTATTTATTTATTTATTTTTTATTATTCTTTTTGCCATACATTGTCATGATATCACCATGGGTTTACATATGCTTCCCCTCCGGGTCCCCCCTCCCTCCTCCCTCCCCCCCGGGAAATCTCGCTGCACCAGTCCCGAGCATCGATCCTGGGCTGGCGATTGATCAGACACATGACAATTAACATGCTAGTTTTTTTGAATGTTGTTTCAAGCCAGCTTTTTCACTCTTTTAACCCTCAAGAGACTTGTTAGTCTCTCTCTGCTTTCTGCCATTAGAGTGGTGACATCTGCATATCTGAGGTTATTGATATTTCTCCTGGCAGTCTTGCTTCCAGTTTGTGATTCATCTAGCCCAGCATTTAGCATGATATACTCTGCAAATAAGTTTAACAAGCAGGGTGACAATATATAGCCTTGACGTACTCCTTTCTCAATTTTGAACCAGGCTGTTGTTCCGTGTCTGGTTCTAACTATTGCATACAAGTTTCTCAGGAGACAGGTAAAGTGGTCTGGTATTTCCATCTCTTTAGGAATTTTCTACAGTTTGTTGTGATCCACACAATCAAAGGCTTTAGTGTAGTCAATGAAGCAGAAGTAAATGTTTTTTTCTGGAATTCCCTTGCTTTCCCCATGATCCAACGGATGTTGGCAATTTGATCTCTGGTTCCTCTGCCTTTTCTAAATTTAGCTGGTACATCTGGAAGTTCTTGGTTCACATACTGTTGAAGCCTAGCTTGAAGGATTTTGAGTATTACCTTACTAGCATGTGAAATTAGCACAGTCATACAGTAGCTTGAATACTCTTTGGCATTGCCCTTCTTTGGGATTGGAATGAAAATTGAACTTGCCTAGTCCCATGGCCACTGCTGAGTTTTCCAAATTTGCTGACATATTGAGCACACAACTTTCGCAGTTATCTTTCAGGATTTGAAATAGCTTAGTTGGAATTTCCTCATGTTCACTAGCTTTGTTTGTAGTAATGCTTCCTGAGGCCCACTTGACTTTGTACTCCAGGATGTCTGGCTCTAGGCAGTGACTATACCATCCTGGTTATCTGGGTCATTAAGACCTTTTTGTATAGTTCTTTTGTATATTCATGCCACCTCTTGTTAATCTCTTCTGCTTCTGTTAAGTCCTTACCATTTCTGTCCTTTATCCTGCCCATCCTTGTAGGAAATGTTCCTTTGATAGCTCCAATTTTATTGAAGAGATCTCTAATCTTTCCCATTATAGTGTTTTTTTTAAATTTCTTTGCTTTGTTCATTTAAGAAGGCCTTCTTATCTTACTTTGCTATTCTCTGAAACTCTGCAGTCAGTTGGGTATATCTTACCCTTTCTCCCATGCCTTTCACTTCTCTTCTTTTCTCAGCTATTTGTAAAGGCCCCACCCTCCTGCCCCAGACAACCACTTTGCCTCTTGGCATTTCTTTTTCTTTGGGATGGTTCTGGTCACTGCCTCCTGTACAATGGTATGAACTTTCATAGTTCTTTAGGTACTCTTGTGTACCAGCTCTAATCCCTTGAATCTATTCATCACCTCTACTGCATGATCATAAGGGATTTGATTTAGGTCATGCCTGAATGGCCTAGTGGTTTTCCCTACTTTCTTCAATTTAAGCCTGAAGTTTGCAATAAGGAGCTGATGATCTGAGCCACAGTCAGCTCCAGGTCTTCTTTTTGCTGACTGTATAGAGCTTCACAGGTTCAAAAACAAAAATGTAACATAACTCTAATTACAAGAAGCAAAGATCCCCATATATGCTTTACCCTGTATGGGTCCCTCTTTTTTTTTTTATTAAAAAAAAAAAAAAAGCATGATGCATTTAGGTACTTGAGAGTCAGTTGTCAGGGAAGTGTTGTTGCCTTTAGGCTAGGGTGGCATACCCTGTAACCTGGAGCGACCAAGCCAGTCATAAATGGGAATTGTGACAGAGAACATGTGCCCTTTTCTAATGCGATGGTTGGCCCTCTGTCTCGGGACATATTGCCATGCAGGATTATCAACCCAGTTTCACTGTTTTTTTAATATGACGATGACTTAAAACATTTATTATTTATTATGGGTGCTCTTTGTTGATGCACAGGCTTTTCTCTAGCTGTGGGAAGTGGGCTTCTCACTGCAGTGGCTTCGCTTATTGCAGAGCATGGGCCCTAGGGCCTGTGGGCTTCAGTAGCTGCGGCTCCTGAGCTCCAGAGCACAGGCTCAATAGTGTGGTGCACAGGATTAGTTGCTGCATAGCATGTTGGATCTTCCCTGACCAAGGATCGAACACATGTCTCCTGCACTGGCAGGCAGATTCTTAACCACTGTACCTACCACCAGGGAAGTCCGAGATCTCTTGTTTTTAAAGGTAATCTAGTAATCTTGATTTCTATGTGAAAGTTCCCTGTTTTAGAAACACTTTGTAGCAAAACCGTTCCTTGAAAATCAGAAGAAAAAAAGAAAACAGCAAAACATGGATCTGCAGGCTGAATCTGGCTTTTAGGTTGCCACTTCTCTCTTATGCTGATTCAGTTATTTTGTTCCTGAATTAGTGATATAGCTTGATGGCTAGAGTAAGTTGTATGCTGGGAGCAACAGAATATAGAATAAAGATAAACTGGCATGAAACTATGTTTCTGATCTTTACTGTTTAATTCAAATCCAAATTACACTATATATTTTACTAGAGTTGACTCTTAATGATTTAGATTAAGAAAGGGAGAAGTGGCTTGGTTTGTGAACTAACAAAATCTCAAGCAAACACAAGGAGCACCTGAAATCCTTTATAGTCCTGAATTTCTGCGGTAACTGACACAGTATCTCATTCTTTGAGTTTTATTTTAATTGTTCTTTCTATACTTGCTGACAGCTATTTTCTACCATTTCCTACTTTCATTAGAACATGGAAATTAAGACAGTGATAAGGGTTTTTGTGGGCATATGAAAAAGGAAGATAAGTTTTTTGTTGCAAAGAATTAAATTCAGAACAGGGAATTTGGCAGTACAAATAGGTTTTCAAATTTTTTTCCAATTTGGTGATTTTGACCAAGTGTCATAGTTAAAAACTTCATTATTCATAGAAAACAATCTTTTAGACAAAGGTTAATATATTTCCTTTGAAATTCTATTTGATCAGAAGATTACTTTTTCTTCCAAATATTGTTAGCTAATGTAATTCAGCAACATAAATTTGCTTGGCCTTCGTGATAACTTGAAATTGACAACTAATGTTAAACTCACTACATACATAAAGTAATTTACTTTTATCTATTGTAGTTATATATAAATTAGCCTATCACCTAACTGGACAGTTCAGTGAATCCAAATTAATCTACAGAATAATTTGGCTCCTTTGGCATTACTTAAATGTATCTATTACTTGAGTAAATGATGGTTTAGAATTTTATTAACTTCCTCCTCCCCCAAATTGAAAGCTGTTGTTATACTGCTTTATAATACTTGTATTTCTAAGACAGTAATGTTGCTAGAAAGATAGAAAAGAAAATTCTGAAGAGTGAAGTTTGTCCCAATGAGTTTACATTATTAAATTGGAGATGAAACTGTACTAAAAATAATCATTCCTGCATTCACTTGGAGACTTTTAAGCATGCTTGACACTCTGAAACTCTAGAATTCTTCTCTCTATTGAAATCCTGTTTTGATGTTTACAAATGCCATATAGCTTCAAAATACAAAGTAAAAAAATTTTACAATATGTTCATAATATAGAGCCTATTTTGATTTCTAGATGCCTCATGGCTTCACCTGGAGAACTTGTCTTTGGTTTTAGATAGAGTAGCCAACTGTTTCGGTTTGCCTAGACACAGAATTTTTAGTTTTAAAACCAGGTAAGTCCCAGGCAAATAGCTACCCTACTTCTAGGAGAAGGGACAAGATTAACCCATTGAACTTAAAGCATATTCTAAATGTAAGAAAACTGGCAACCCATACTGTAACTTTTCCAATATTTTGTATTAAGTTTCTGTAGTCTATACTGAGTTTCTTTCAAGAATGAAAATAATTAGTCCTTACAGCTTAAGGGAAATTTAAACATCATATAATCCAACACCCTCAAATTACCCATGAGAACATGGAGTCCTAGAGAAAGAAAGGGACTCAAATGAACTCAAACAACAGTGGCATTATAATAACTGGAACCTGTCTTCTGGCTGCAAGAGGATGTAGAATGGTATCCTCAAACTTAGAATTTTATCTCTGACAAAAGAAGGTAAAATACCAAACCGTAAGTATCCAAGCAATTTAAATAAACCCAAATTTACTTAAAATTGGTATCATATGAAGTCTAAAGAAAGGTTTTATTAGATTGAATTAGCTAGTAGCTTTAGTTCATTACTTAAATTTTTGCTCTTGTATTAGGACTGTATCAAACTTAGCCAAAGTCTCAAAGCTACCTCAGGGTCCTGGAATAAATATCAGTTCAGAACATTGAGGTGCATGTCACAAAGTATGTAGTCACTAGCCTCACCCACTTAACAGCCTATGAAACTTTCCAGATAAAACTGAGACCTGTGTTGTCTCTATGTGGACACAACAGAGATGTAAATGTATAGCAAGAGATAGCATTTCACTGGGTTGATGAAACACTTCACTCATGATTCACAAAAGAAAACATCAAACAATAAATGGAAACATGGACATTTGCTAAATAACTGGCAAAACATACCAGAGTAGGTTATATCACACTTACCTTTGCTGTTTAGAAAATATGAGTAAAAATAATGTCACTGCTAGCCCAAGTATTCCAAAGACAATAATTAAGAACCATGGAAACTGGAAATCTGAAAAACACAAAAATAGTATCTCACAGAACTATGAATGGTTGAAGTTTACATCTCATTCTCCTTTTCCACATAAAACTTCCTAATTTGTATTCATCTAGTAAAGGCAATGATTTCACTTGCTAACCACTGAAATAGAGTGCAGTGATTTAGTATTTTCTATGAACACCTCTATCCACTTCTTCAGATCCTTTCATGTACCAAAAAAAAAAAAAGTAACAGCATACAATTTAAGCACAATCCATGTTTATTATATAAACAACCTGCTTTAAACATCTTATGTCGTCAGAGTGTGTCATTAAAAGGCTTTAGCTCAAGGGAAAAGTGATGCTTGTTAATATACTACTTTACCTGAATAATGTCCACATTTTTTTTTTTAATGTGATCTTTAGATCTAGATCTGATCTAGACTGGATCCATCAGAAAGATGGGGGCCAAGTTGTATTTTTGAATCATTATTTAAAACTTCTTAGATATGCAGGGTGTACATTTTTACAGTTTAAAAAGTACTGTTTGACAGAAGCAGATCAGTACTAGGGATTTCGGATTTTAGTATGCTGCTCAGTTGGCAAGTCACGTCCGACTCCTGGCAGCCCCATGAGCTGCGTGCAGCACGCCAGGCTTCCCTATCCTTCACTGTCTCCCAGAGTTTGCTCAGACTCGTGTTCATTGAGTCATGCCCATTGATTCAGATTTTAGTAAAATTGATAGAAAATTTGTGGGAGACTGTAAAACTTCTGTTTTCATTTCTTTAGAACAAGTGCCACAGTGGCAGAGGTTGACTGCTTTTAAGGTGGGATTTCCCTGGTGGCTCAGACCGTAAAGGATCTGCCTGCGAGGTGGGGAAAGATCCCCTGGAGAAGGGAATGGCTACCCGCTCCAGGATTCCTGCCTGGAGAATCCCACTGACAGAGGGGCTTCGTGGGCTACAGTCCATGAGGTCACAAAGAGTAGGACATGATTGAGCAGCTAACACTTTCCCACTTCTTTTCACTTTTACCATAACACTGCTTTACTGAAAGTAAGCTTTTATGCTGTGATATTCTTTTATTTATTTTCTTATTCACTTATTAAAATCCACAAGGGAGATATTACGCATGTTATAAAGAATTAGTGGGAGAGAGAATACCATTTTTTTTTGTTCTTGTGGTATCTATAATTTTATATAAATGATATACTCAGGAACATAATGTAAAGCAAGAGTTTTTTTTCCTTTTCTAACAGAAGTAAAAAGTTGTTTAAAAAAACTTTAAGTGAAGTAAATGCATCACAATAAAGGGCATGTGGCAAATGTAGTTTTAAGCCAGAATTTCCATATATCAAACACTGTCTGAAACAAGCCTACTGTGAGGAGAGCTTAGAAAAAATGGTGCTATAGACATTTTCGCCTGTGCTACATAGTATCATGGGTTCTACCTGTACCATATGTGCAGAAACAATTGTGTTTATATTTTAAAATTACATTTCTTTTATATAGGATCTTCAACTATTCTATGTCACCCTTGAGCATACATGATTTACTAAGCCTTCCTCCAGATAAAAACCACACACACACTTTCTCAAGCCAATAAGCACCTGCCATTGACTACTTATGCTGGTTCAATACTAGGCTTTCTTTTAGAAGCCACATAGATAGCCATCCATCCAGATTCAGAATTTCTTCTCTGTGTATTTGAAAAACATTTTTTTATGATTATAAATGCAAAACAAACTCAAAGGAAATATTAGAAATACAGAAACATATAAAGAAAAGAATCACTTGAAATTCGGTTATCTGGAATTATCACCCCACTCTCCTCCATCAGTTAACTTTGTGTCTCTTCTCCTCTCTAACTAGCACCTACATCATGACTTTTCCTGAATAATTCAGAAGTGAAATCCTTCTTCCTCTTTTGTTATGTTACAGGTAGTGAACTCCAGGTCCCTCATCCTGGAAACTGATGCTAATGCGTATTGATCTGGACAACACCCTAACAATGTAGGGGATGTATGCCTGTGTATTGACAGAAATCATGTTGGCTGCCATCTTCATCTCTTAGGTTTACCTTCTTCACATGCAGATGGGTTCATTTGAGGAAATGTTATCAGGAGCACCTCACTGAACTTGCCATATTTCTCAGTGTTTCGTTGTCTGGTTCTCACACGCACTTCATACTCTTTATCCAGTTTCAACGAGTACATCGGAACTGATGTTACCATTAAAGGGTCCATCTTGCAAGACAAAATATAAAACTTACTGGTTAGAGAGTCAACAACTCAATGCAGTAAGCTCCATGAGGTGCTTCTGCATTTTTATTCACAATTAATTTCTGGAAAGTAGAAAATATTTTAAAATGCACTTGTGGAGTTTGCTATTTAGAGAAAGATCTAAGTAAGTAACTTAGTAACACATTGTAAATTAACTACACTTCAGTTGAAAAGTGGTAAAGTCACTTTGTTAAATAAATCACAGTCCTCAAATTAGTTCTGTTATAAACCCAAAAGATATGACAGACTTGTTAAAGAAATGCATCTCTATTTTTGCATTAGGCTATCAGATATTCTACTAAGATCAAAGCATAATAGAATTATTATAGAGGATGGCAGAATTATAAAGATGATTATGGATACACTGCCTACCCTTTGGAATATTATATTGTTATGTGAAGACATCAGGACAGAAGAAACTAAACATATTTCCTATTCTCTATGTCTATATCTGTTCTTTGGAAATCCTGGGTAGTCATTCATATGATCACAGAATTGGAAAGTGTTCTAGAAAAATCAGTTGTCTTAAAGTGTCAAATAATTCTATCAGCTTCTTCTATAAGGCTTAAAGCCACCTCAAAATAGTTTGCTATTCAAAAATCTATGAAGAAAAGTCCCTAGAGGCCTTTGGTAACAGACATCAGGGTCCCACAATCCTGAAGGCCAGGATATTCCTTTACTTTCCCAGGGAAGGCAGGTGAGACTCATACATGTTGCTACCAAAGAGGTAGACACAGCTAATGATGGGTTTTCCTCCAAGTCAAATATTCAAAGCAGGTAGTCAATGTATGCTTTTTATGGATTTTCAGGTAGAACATCTTGCTCCCATTTATAGAAAAACCAGGAACATTCTTTTTCAACAGCCTGGGTTACTCACACAGATAAGATTCTCATAGTTTGTTAAGTCAGAAGCTGGACCTTTAGCTTCTGAAACAAATTTCCTTTCACTACAGTTAGTTTCTACTTGCAAAGTACCTCTC
>ML661338.1:15801884-15917507 GCA_007570785.1 Antilocapra americana
CCCATGTACACAGAATGGTTAGTTTGTATCTTTTATCGAAGCTTCTTAATACATGGAATATTTATGTACCTAAAATGCTTCTGAATATTAAGCTTTTTATTTTTCTTAAAATATTTTTAAAAGTCTATTTACTATACTTGAAGCCCTAAAATTCTCTGTCACCATCACCAATATATTATTTCTTTACAGGTTTCATTAAAAACAAAATCCCAAAGGGGCCCTGAGTGATTTGATCTATGGTCCCCTCTCCATCTTGCCTCAACCGGCCACAGCAGCCACACCAAACTCAGATTTGCTCACATGACTAATACCGCCCTGACCTCTGTCACCTGCCATATGAGGGAACACCTATTCTTGGCTAATTCTCAGTGCAAGTACTGCTGATATTCTAAGAAGTCTTTTCTGGCAGTTTTCCCTACTCCATCCTGCCTCAGAATACACATATTACTTCTTTTAATTCATTGCT
The DNA here is from genome assembly GCA_007570785.1 of Antilocapra americana. Lineage (NCBI taxonomy): Eukaryota > Metazoa > Chordata > Mammalia > Artiodactyla > Antilocapridae > Antilocapra > Antilocapra americana. The sequence goes on from ML661338.1 coordinate 15,802,351, forward strand.
CAAATCTCTGCATTATACTGCATATTCCCTGGGGGAAAAACAATGCTTTCATTCTCTTTACATTTCTGAAGCCCAGCACAATATCATGTATAGAGAAGGGAATGGCAACCCACTCCAGTACTCTTGCCTGGAGAATTCCATGGACAGAGGAGGCTGGCAGGCTACAGTCCACAGAGTTGCCACACAACTAACACTTCGAGCATTTACTTTCTCAGTGGGTACTCAAGAGATGACCCATACATTGTGGATAATTCTATGCCACTCATTAAGTCTTAAAAAAAAAAAAAAAAACCCAAATTCAAAAACACAATTGGTTTAGCAGGTAGATAGTTGTAAGCAACTACATGGTCATTAGAATTACTATTACATTCAAAATGTGTTTAATAAAAAAGCGGGCATATTAATACTAAATTCTATGTTGTCAAATGGTAAATTCCTGATATAAGCAACACACATTAGCCTTTTCCCCCTTGACTTACAATCCTCTTTTTTTTTTTTTATGCTTATGCCTCTTGTTTTCACAACCAGCTAGCTCATAAGTTTTGTTAAGAAAGGTCAGTTCTCATAGATGGGTCCTTGATACTCATGGCAACTGAGACCATTGCAAATTAACAAACTTATAATCATCATGGATTTATAACTGAGAATTTAAAAAATACTAATTTCAAAATGATAAGCTGATTTTATGTTCACATATTTTTATAAGAATGATTGCACTTTCTGAAATAATAAAATTATAGTGAGAAAAATCACATTGTTTCACATTTTTGCAAATCTCTTTACTATCTGGCTTCGTAGAGGATGCTTATACTTTTACATTTGCTTCTAAATTATAACTGCTAGGATGTGTGGTTTTTGTTGAGGTGCATGAATAAAACTTGATCTCATAGATATATAATGAGGAAATGGAAAAGATCTTTTAATAGCTGTTTCAGCTAATTGTATATATTCTTCCTTAACACCACCACCACCAAAAATACTCAGTAAGTGGTATTTTCTTAAAGGTTAGTTGCAGTGTGAAATCTGAAACCGTGTCAGTAAATCTTTCACACTTCTTTATATTAAAATTCACCACTGCAACTAGTATTTTGAATGCATCATTTCTTCATTCGTGGTTTGGTTACAGCATGTATTTGTCACTTGGAAAATATCATTCACTGAGTTATGCAAATTTTCTAATGGTTCACACATTTCATTATACAATATTTTTAAAAAAAAACCCACTTTTGCTAAGATCACCATTGATTGCATCTTCAAAGGTTGGGAACACTCTCAAATTTACAGCCGCAGATGGCGAAGTTTTCAGAAATTTCAGCTTAACCTTGAAAGCTCAGATTTTCTCACTGGCAACAAATACTGTCAATTGTTTTTCTTGAAGTGTTAAGCTCACTTTATTCTTTTCCAAGAACCATTTGCCAAATATTTGCCAACTCAAATATGAAAAGCCATCTATCAGTTTATCAGTTGTTCTTTCAAAGTAAAAGTGGTGTTCCAAGCAAAAAGCAGCTAGTTCAGGCAGGAACTCAGGTGTTTAAATGCCTTTGCTCAAAATAACCATCCACAGCTCAGTATCCAGCCAAAGTGCTTTATGTGTACACAGAATATGAAAAAGCTACATAGTCAGAAATCATGATTTAATAAACAGAAATATATATACTGCTTCGTCAAGGACATTCTTATGTGATCTGCCTCTCCCACCTCGCCTGCTCCCATTTCTTTTCTGTGAGTACAGAGTCGTACAGAGCATAGTGACTATCAGTATAGTTTGGAGTTATTGCCCTGATTTGTGCGAAGGCAGCAGCAGTGTTTCCACCATTGCTTTTGTACCCCCTGTGTAAATCAACACAGTCAAAAAAGGAAAGAACATTCTAGTATCATTATGGAAATAGCTTGACCATGTGGACTCCCTGGAAGAGTCCCAGGGACCCTCAAGGGTTCAAAATTTATACTTTGGGAAAAGGCTGCCTTGGGGTGCCTAGCACGGTGCTTTGTGTATACTACTTATTTCAATACTCGGTCGGTTGCTGAATAAATGTTTGACTGAAGCTTGAATTTAGAAAGCCTTGTTTGACTCAGTATCCAGCCAAATTTTTCTGTACCAAGTTATGGAACAGATATCTAAATTAGAATGATTCCACAAACAGAACCTTGAGGCCAATATTTAACTGTTCATAGTGCTCTAAACTTAACTTTCCTGTAATGACAAAACGGGCTTCATTTTAGGCTGTTCACTGAATGGACAGGGCCTGGTGTCTCAATTCTAGGAGTGAGGCCATGCCAGGATGCTGGGCACGACCTGGTGACTGGCCAGAAACCACTTGGCTTGGCTAGGCCTGTGGCTGTGGTTAGACTGATTTAGAATTGGTTACATTGAAAGCAGCATGATAATCCTGTTTTTCTTCTTGTTGTGTGCCATGTCGAATTTATCTAAGTGCCCAGTTCCCATGCCCTTGGCAAGGAAGTGAGGAGTTCAGAGGTCAACCCGTCCTGGGCTACTTGCCTAAGTAAAAACCTCTTAGCTTGATTCTCCCCTGGGGTATGTGACAAAACATCCTTCTGAAACTCTAGGGGATCAATTCCCTCTCTTTGTTTCCCTCCTGGAGTCACTGAAGAACTTATTTTAGTGGGAGTCTGCTGAACAGTAGCAACTAAAATCCTGGGCAAATATTTAGCCACAGCTCACTGCTGACCTTGATCATAACCTTTACCATGTTTAGCCACATCCTCACAGACAGCTGAGTGACTAGAGTATGTGATATTGTTCTAAGGTTGGCCTGGACACTAGTGTTGACTACAGAAATCAATTTCCTTTTCTTCCAAAGGTTTCCATATAAAACTCCATGCAAACAGTTGCTGTCTTAAAGAATTCCAGGATAAAATTTTACTGATTATATCCATTTTTCTCAAATAAGAAATTAGAACTGGGATATATGGTATTAAGTCAAAAGAAAGTCTAATTAGAAATGAGAGGGGTTGTTGAACACAAAAAAGAAAAATCAAAGGGTTTTTCAATGTGAAATGTAATAATATCTTACCATTTTCCACTGGGTCTCATTTAGTTCTTTGTAGTGCAGTTCATACTCCAGGATTATCCATCCCATCTTAACATCTGTATTGGGTGGTGGTTCCCATTTCACTAGGATGTCGGCATGAATCTCTGTCAAACTGATGTTCAGTAGAGTCCAGTTGAGGCCAACGGGTGGATCCGGTTGTACTGTGCATTTCAGCAGAGAATTAGTACACAGACATAGCTTGATGTTAGTGGAATGCTTTTTTCCGAAAAAGACTAAGTTACTTCATACATTATTCTTGATTCTTCCAATATTCCCATCATTATACTTCCACTTTATGGCAGAGTATCATTTTTAAAATTAAGGATGACCTGTTATTAACTGAAAAAAAAAAAGCCCCTATAAAAAATTCCTTTTTGAGTTTAAAATCTGATCTATAGCCGTTCTTGAAGATCTGTCACATTTTGCATTTCTTTTGGCTCTGATAAGATGAATACTTTGGGATTCTGGCAAAGGAATTCACTTTAACTCACAACTGAAATGAACGGAGAGTCAGAAAGACCCAAGTGTATTTTAAACGTGGCCATTTGGGAGTGAGGGATGGAGAAATCTTTTTTCTTCTGTATGTTACCTGGGGCAAGGCCTTTTAAATTTTCTTTCTCATTTATTTCTGCACTGCTACAGAAGCGCAGTCCTTCAGAACACTTGGTAAATACCCCTTACTTGTCTTTCTAGCCCCATGTGATCATTTCTCCAGATATAAAAGGAAGGCATCTCATTGATCTCACAAGGGGTGATGGATCACTGTTTTCTGTGTTTTATGTAACTGCATGCTACGGACTACTGTGGAGTGGATACTACTTTTTTGGAAATTAAATTGGAGGGATTTGCAACATGGCTAAGCTACATAAGCTGCATAATGATAGCTACACCTCATCTTTCCAGGTTTGTTGGGGATTGATGAATTCTGAAAACCAAAGCTTAACGCTTTATATGACTGAGGTATAAAAATGTTTTTAAAGGGAAACTTATTACTCATCTTGCATCTTAACCTCCCCCCTCCACTTTCAGTGGAGGATATAGAAGAGGGTCCCTTTTGAGAATGCTCAGTACCACCACGATGAGCATAATAGCCAGTTCTCTTACTTCTAGTCTTCTGCCTGTAACCTGCTCCTCTTCCACCTTCCCTAGTTCTGTTAATGATGACTCCATTCCTGCAGGATGAAAATGGTGAACCCTTTCTTGACTCACTTTCCCCCGCCTTCTCCTCACATTCTGTCAGCTGTAATTTCAAGATATTTCCAGAATCTACCCACTTCTCATCACCTGCTCCTCTCTTACCTGGTCCTAGCCATTATCATTTTTTTTTGAAGCATTAGCCTCCTAACTAGTCTCTTTCTGTGGTCCTTGTCTCCTCTTCAGTTTATTCTCGGTACAATCCTCAACACTGTGGACATGCTGGTCATCCTAATACTTAAGCTAGATCACATTGCTCATCATTTAAAGCCTTCTGAGGCTTCCTATCTCCAGATGAAAGTCAAAGTCACACCATGGCTTAAAGGGTGCCATAGCTTTGATCCTCTGATCTCCAGGATCTGGTTTATGATCATGCTCTTCTCTCTCCGTGTGTCCTTCCACTACCCCATGCTCTTCCTTGAGTGAGCAAAGGCGTGCTCCCACCTCCAGATCTTTACCCTGCCTATGCCCCCTTCCATCAGATAGACATAGGACTGTTTTCTCATTTCCTTCTTTATTCAAGTGTCTTTGTCTCAATGAGGCCATGTGTGATACTGTTCCCATTGCCTCTCCTATTTTCTTATGTTGTCTTTCCTCCCAGCATGGTCTTCTTTCACCTGCACTGAGAAAATGCAGACACTTCTTGCCCCTAGCACCTAGAGCGCTGCCTGGCCCAAGGAAGAGACTCAAAGCAGCATGGAATAAACTGAATGAATGACAGACGCCTAACTCATATACTACTTCAAATCCAAGACCAGCCCTGAGAGGTCTAGTAAAGTATGTGCATAATACACGAAGAAGCTGAAGCTTGTGATCAGCATCTTCAGAGCTATAGAGTCACCCCTGTTCTTTGTTGTCTCTCATTCTCAGCTCCCTCCCTCCCTGCTATCATGGTAACCCTGCCTGTCATCATCTTTTGCCTTGATCATCACAAAGCCTTCTAATCTAGTCTGTGCTATTCTAATCTACCCTCTAAACTGCAGCAAGATGAATTTCCCTGAGATGTTAGTGCCATACTCTTGGGCTTCCCAGGTGGTGCTAGTGTTTGAGAACTTGCCTACCAACGCAGGAGACCTAAGAGATGTGGGTTTGATCCCTGGGTTGGAAAGATCCCCTGGAGGAGGAGGGCATGGCATCCCACTCCAGTATTCTTGCCTGGAGATTCCCATGGACGGAAGAGCCTGGCGGGCTACAGTCCACAGGGTTGCAGAGAGTCAGACACGACTGAAATAACTTTGCGTGCATGCATACACACACTGTGGCTTTAAGGTTAAGAGCATGGGCTCTAGAGCTCTGCTGTCTAGCTGCAAATCTCAGCTCTGCCTACCAATAGTTCTGACCTTGGGCTGAACATTGAACTGCTTTGGAGATCAGTTTCACCATCTGTAATATGGGAATTATAATAGAACCCATCTAGCAGAGTTATCATACTTGATTTATGGTACGTGCTTTGTAACTATCCTGAGGTCATTTCCCTGCTTAAACATCCTCAAATGTACCCCTGGGCAGTCAGGTAAAGTCTGGATTCCTTTGTGGGGCACACAAAATCACTGATGATTCCTCTTGTCAACCAGTCAGGCCTGCCAAACCGCTCCTGAGTCGGTGAACATTCTGTGCTGTCACTTTTGGAACTCAGTAGCCATTAGCAGACACTGTCCTTCTTGTATACCTGGCAACTCCTGCTGAAGCTTGAAGAAGTAACTGAACTGTCACCATCTCCGTGCAGCCCTTTCTCATCCCTCAGGCCCAGTCAATCATTCACACCTCTGGCCACCACCTTGGCTTGCTGTGCATTCCACACACCTTGAGGCCAGCACCTACTGTGCTTGTAAACATGCCTGCTTTCCCTGCTTGACTGTGTCTTCCTCATTTTGTAGCCAACACACCCAGCCAGGAGCCAGGCACTCAGAGAAAATCAGCCAAGTGAACGAGTTGGGTGGCTACTGGCAGGACAGGCTTAGAACACGGGTCTTGACACTGTATTCTTTCTACTACCCATGTAGTCATTAGACAGCTACATCTACTGACTTCAGGGCAAATATTCAATTACTAATAGCTTCTCTGGGTTCAATAGTTTCTTTAAACCATGTAGACGGGTTATCTTCTGCTTATTACATTTTTCCCAATCTTCTCCCTCCAAGTCAGTCTATCAGATTTACTCATTTCTATCTGCATCTTCCACCCTCCCTCTCTGTCTCTTACAGCCCGGAAACCACATACAAGAACAGCACATCTGAGTGAGGCTCCAATGAGTTCCTGTAAGCAACAACCAAGCTTTGTGGATAGAGGCGAGGCATCAATGTCAGCTACTCACGGTCCTTCTGTGGTTCTAGTTAGCTGTTTATACTATTACAGTATAAACATGAATATTCCAATTATGGCTCTTTGTCTTGTTTCATTTCCCCTGTGTCCACATGGTGGGCAAAGGATACGCCGCTTGAATCTTTCACTTAGTTCACTGAACTGATTATCTCCAGTGTTTGTCTGAGATCTTATAAACATGCCTTTAAACTGATTTTGGCTGTTTTGTCACTGTAAAATTCCAGAATGATTATGCCTTGTGGCAAAGAAAATCTTGGACTGTAGCCCAGCAGGCTCATCTGTCTGTGGGATTCTCCAGGCGAGAACACTGGACTGGGTGGCCGTTTCCTTCTCCAGGAGATCTTCCCAACCCTGGGACTGACCCTGTGTCTCTTGCATCTCCTGCACGGTCAGGCACGTTCTTTACCACTAGTGCCACCTGGGAGACCCAAAGAAAATCTAGGCATTTATGATAGGAATGCCAGAGATCAAGGCCAGTGGATTCCAGTAGAGCTGAATATACTTGTCATGCCAGACAATGAGGAGAGAAGGAATCTCAAGAGTGCATTGCGTTTCTCCCTTGTAGTAGCGCACAAGAATACAAACTGGCATTCAGAGACCTTCTCAAGGAAAAGACTCCACAAGACTCCCATTCTTTCCTTTATAAACCTCCTGCTAGATTGTTTTATGTTAGAGCCAACCTGAGCTCCCCCTGCCCTTTCTCTCTCGTTTGCCAGCTTATCTCAAGGGCTGTAAAGGAGATGTCATCTACCCAGAGAATGCAGTGCAATGACAGAGTCTTCCTACTTGCATGCACTTGGAGTTTGCAGCCTTTCCCGCTTATGTAATCTAAAGCCTTGTCAAAATAAAACACAAACCTGTGATTTACCTATGTCCTCAACAGAGAAACACTTGTGATCCACGATGCCACCGTTGCTAGTTAGCTTGATGCAGTAGGGGGTCCACACGGAGGTATAAGATGAATTAAAGTAACAGCTGTTTTCACCAGCAGAGACGTAATCGGGGCATTCTTTCCATTCTTGAATGTCCCTGAAATGGAGAGAAAAAAGGAAGAACTGTTGCCCAAATCATGCAATAGCGCAAGTCAAAGCAAGCTGCTTAAGAGTCAGATTCAATAAACCAGGACACAAGTATTTTATGAACAAATATCTTCGTGGTACCATATCCAAGGACTAGCACATCTGTGGACTGATGATCAGTGTCTGCAGACCAAGAGGAGGTCCTTTGGCATGTCTGTCTATAGTAAAAGCATCCCTTCACTGACTGCATATAAGGTGTCAGCTCCTAATTTAAGTGATTCATTGGTAGGTACTTTATCTACTCTACAGATGAAAGTTCTGAGACTTACGGAGGTTGAAAAATATTCTTTTATTAAAACACTGCAGAATGAATCAACTCCCAAACTAGAGAGATTCCCAGGGAACAGTTGAGTCTTTAAACCTGGGTATTTCCCCAACTCATGGCGGAAGAAACTGAGGCGACACATTGATGGTGTTCTCCAAGCTGAGTGACACTGAGATGTGGGTGGTCCTGAAGAGGAAAATCAGCTCCACCCTACTCTGAACCACTGCATCTTATGTCCGTCTCCTCTGCAAGGTTGTCCTGTGCTTGGCAGTGGAGGGCAGGAGTTTTCCTGATGCTTTGAACTCCTTCCCATATTCCTGATAACCCTTCTTAATTAAACAAAGAGCTATGGTAACATTTCAAACATGCTGGATGGACATCCAGATAACCTTTAAGAAACATGGGACTCCTAGCCTTTCCCCCTCTACTCATAAAAGAAACCAAAGAAATTTAAAACCCAAAAATTAAAAAAAATTCTCCAAACTAAGAAAGCATTTTTGTTCTCCATTTTGTAAATAGGAATGGACATTTAATTATATCAAAAGAATGGAAAAAACAAAAATGGGGCTGTATTGAATCAATGTGTTTACCTATCAGTTCCTTTCTCCACAAAGAATGAGCGCATCCTTTCCTGTATCTTGGATCAGATAAGAACAAATGAAACAAGTCATGGAGGGAAGATGGATACATGGACAACACTGAAAAAATCAGAAAAGCTATATCTCCATATCTAAGATCCACCCTAGAGTTACTCACCTCCACCCCCTTCTACAAAAAGCATTTACCTCGATGACTTACAATAACAGCAGGATTGATGTCGAATGGAAAAGAGATGGCAGGAAGGTCACTGGGGGAGGATGTCAGAGTTTTGGGAAAGGATTTACCCTGATCAGCTGCCAAGGGGACCTCAACAAAAATGCAGAGCAATCAAAAGATGGCTCAGACTCAAGTTCATCCCAGCAGGAACATGTGAGAGAATGTGACACACCTCTCCTCCAACCTCCCATCTGCCTGCCTGCCTGAATGAGTGAATTCAGCAAGCCATCTTTGGGTGCCTCCTGTGCAAGCACTCTGTAGGTATCATATCTGATACTAGCATTGTGGCCGTAAGGATTAAACTTGATCCCTACTTTCAGGCTAGAAGGCGACTCAAATTACCCACTGAGTACTTTTTTTTTTTTGGTCTCCTTTATTCAGGACACGAGTATTTCCTAAGTATTTATTAATTATACATAAAATATTGTGCTTGATATTACAGGGGAGTCATGTGTGTCTAAAGAAATACTTCAGCCTCAGGGGAATGACTGAGAAACCATATTACAAAGCAGAATGGGCAAGTGTTCATATGTGGTGCTCACTGGAGTTAGACAAGAGAATGATTGCCTTGACCATTCATGGACAGCTTTGAGGCAAACGTGGTACCCTTAGCAATCTTGAAGATGGGTAAAAGTTTAAAAGATGGCAATAGGGGAAGGAAGAGAGGGAACAGAGGCAGTGGAATCACTGGGCAAAACTTTCTTCTTAAATTAGAATTGCTGCTTAGATGGGGTTGTTATTTACGTACTCTTCATAGGCTGAGAGGGTGTTTTACAAGTCAAGGAGACATACAGCAGGTAACGTGTGGCTGAGACAGAAGGGGGAAGGAATGACCTTGTGTCTCTGAGGTGCTTGGGGCTGGCAGGCCGGCCTGTGGAGGTCTGTGAGCATCACTCTAGGGAGTAGGTGCTTGGCAGCAGGAGACAAGAAGGACCCCACAGGCTGTGCAAGGGCAGGGACTGGAAGAAAGGGATGAGAAGCTGGGAGAAGACATGCATTTTCTTCTTTACAGCTGTTTCCCAAGCTGGTCTGTTTGGCACTCGGAGGACACTTATGTAATATCAAGGGGTCCTTGAGACAGCTGCTCATCAGCTGTTGGAAGGAACTTAGGATTAACATGGACGGTGGACTGTTACTTAATTTCTGGTTGAGGCTCTTAAAAGTTGCATACCCTTGGATGAGACGGAGATTCATCTCCAAAGCGAAAATTAAGGGGGTAGAGGGTAGAAGGAAGGATAAACTGTGTGTTGTGTGTGTGTGTTTAGAATAGGAAAAAGATTGAAAAAATACGGATAGGTAGGTCATTGAACCATAGTATAGTTTATCTTGATAGACTTTGAAAATAAATGAGTGTAGCAAATGAGAAGGGTTTTTACAAGATTGCCTAGGAAATAAGATTTTCATATAATAGTTAAGGAGTCAAGTTTTGTATAACAGTCAAATGTATTTAGCAAATTGACAGTATTAAAGTCAGTATGAAAAAGTTCTGAAGATGCAGGCCAGTGCTGAGCAGGTCTGGATTGGTAATAGGAGATGAGCTCTGTGTATGGCATGCAGTTTCTCAGCTCTGGCCTGTCAGCAACCTGGTCCCCACAGGGATGGTATGAAAAACCCTATTTAGATTATCTCCAACCCATTAGCTCCACAGAACAAACAACTTTAAGTACTTCTCTAAAGCACAATGGATCAGGATGAGCTACTTCAAAACACAACTCCCAACCCCCTCCCTCATTAACTGAAGTTGAATTTTATTTTAAATACATACTTAAAACTTATTTTTAAACTGTTAAATTTAGACAAACGCCAAATGGACACACAACACAGATGCTCTGTTGCCTGCCTTCACTGGGTTGAATTTCTCTACAGATGACCAAAGCCCATTTCTAAAAGCTACTCTCTCCTTCTTTTAGTCCCAAGACCTAAGTGCTTTAGGTTTGTTCCCAGACTGGCTTGTGAAATAGGGCTGAGAACTCTATAAAGAGCCTATCCATAAAAATCAGAATAAAGAGCAGAAGACATGCTTTCCACCTAAAGGTACCCAACCGGAAGACAAAACACCCAAACCATCATTTATGTCCTAAGGGCAACTGTTTTCAAGCCATCCAGATCATGTGTTTTAGGCTTAATATTTAACATTTTCTTTTTTAGAAGAAAGAAAGCAACACTGCTCATTTTCCTTTCTAATTTCCTCTACAGCTTGGCATGGCAAATAACCTTTCTTTTCAAAAACCAGGATAATTTGTAGAGGGGGGGCTTCTGGGGGTGAGGAACATATAGCCTTTGGGAACGAGTCTTCACTCGCCCACTTCTTTGGAAATGAGGCTTCTGCAGGAACAGGTTGAGAGCAGAGCAGGCTGACAGGCTCCCAGAGCCCCCTTTTCACCAGGCATGCGATTTGCATTCCTGCAGAGTCCCAGCCCAGCTTTGAGGCTGAGTCTGGCATGGTCCTGCCACAAGGTGGCATGGCCTGTTCTGAATTGGCTGCCTCTTCCACTGGCCCACCTGGCTGGGAGCAGAACCAGCCAAGCGTGCAGCCTGGGCCTGTCCTGTGGACCGGCCTGAGCTGGTTAGACTCTGCGGTGCTTCAGCTACCAAGGCAGGCCCGGAGTGCAGTGGCCTCACCCCACTCTTCCCTGCGTCCACTACCCTGCTCTGGATGATTTTGGGTCACAGTTTCATCTGTGTGCCAGGGATGGGGAGTCGTGATTCTGTGGTTCCAGGAGGTACCTGGGAACTGCCTTCCAAGAAACAGTGACTGGAGCCAGAAAGCTCATCTGTATCTGCCGCTTCGAGTAAGCAGGTGATACAGAGTCCTACACACAGGTGCTCTCTAGGGCGCAGCCCTGCTACTGCATACTCCTAATACTCCTAATCCCATCAATTCCACCCTTTCCAGATAAATGGTGCTGGGCTATTTGGGCTGAAATACTCGAGGTTCATAACATTATACAGATGTGGTGATCAAAATCATCTCTGAGAAAAAACAAACACAAAAAGGCAAAACAGCTGTCTGAGGAGGCCTTGTAAATAGCTGAGAAAAGAAGACAAGTGAATGGCAAAGGGGAATAGGAAAGATATTCCTATCTAAATGCACAGTTCCAAAGAATAGCAAGGAGAGACAAGAAAGCCTTCCTAAGTGAACAATGCAAAGAAATAGCGGAAAACAATAGAATAGGAAGGCATACACACTCAGGAAACCAGAATTGAGAGAGACATGTACCCCAGTGTTCATCACCACACTGTTTACAATAGCCAGGACATGGAAGCAACCTAGATGTCCATCAGCAGACGAATGGATAAGGAAGCTGTGGTACATATACACAATGGAATATTACTCAGCCATTAAAAAGAATACATTTGAATCAGTTCTACTGAGGTGGGCGAAATTGGAGCCTATTATACAGAGTGAAATAAGCCAGAAGGAAAAACAACAATACAGTATACTAACGCATATATATGGAATTTAGAAAGATGGTAACGATAACCCTGTATGTGAGATAGAAAAAGAGACACACATGTATAGAACAGTCTTTTGGACTCTATGGGAGAGGGCAAGGGTGGGATGATATGGGAGAAGGGCATTGAAACATGTAAATTATCATATGTGAAGTGAATTGTCAGCCCAGATTTGATGCTTGATACAGGGTGCTCAGGGCTGGTGCAGCGGGATGACCCAGAGGGATGGAATCAGGAGGGAGGTGGGAGGGGGGTTCTGGAAGGGGAACACATGTATACCCTTGGCAGATTTATGTCAATGTATGGCAAAACCAACACAATAATGTAAAGAAAAAAAAAGAACCCTAAAAGAAAAAAAAAAAAAGAAAATTAGAGATACCAAGGGAACACATGCAAAGATGGGCTCGATAAAAGACAGAAATGGTATGGACCTAACAGAAGCAGAAGATATTAAGAAGAAGTGGCAAGAATACACAGAAGAACTATACAGAGAATATCTTTATGACCCACATAACCATGATGGTGTGGTCACTCACTTAAAGCCAGACATCTTGGAGTGTAAAGTCAAGTCGGCCTTAGGAAGCATCACTATGAACAAAGCTAGTGGAAGTGATGGAATTCCAGTTGAGCTATTTCAAATCCTAAAAGATGATGCTGTGAAAGTGCTGTACTCAGTATGCCAGCAAATATGGAAAACTCACCAGTGGCCACAAGACTGGAAAAGGTGTTTTCATTTCAATCCCAAAGAAAGGCAATGCCAAAGAATGTTCAAACTGCTGCACAATTGCACTCATTTCACATGCTAGCAAAGTAATGCTCAAAATTCTGCAAGCCAGGCTTCAACAGTACATGAACCGAGAACTTCCAGATGTTCAAACTAGATTTAGTAAAGTCAGACGAACCAGAGATCAAATTGCCAATGTTGGTTGGTTCATAGAAAAAACAAGAGAGTTCAGAAAAAAATCTACTTCTGTTTTATTAACTATGCTAAAGCCTTTGACTGTGTGGATCACAACAAACTGTGGAAAATTCTGAAAGAGATGGGACTACCAGACCACATTACCTGCCTCCTTTGAAACCTGTATGCAGGTCAAGAAGCAACAGTTAGAACCGGACATGGAACAACAAACTGGTTCCAAATTGAAAAAGAGTACATCAAGGCTGTATATCGTTACCCTGCTTATTTAACTTATATGCAGAGTACATCATGTGACATGCTGGGCTGGATGAAGCACAAGCTGGAATCAAGATTGCCAGGAAAAATATCAAAACCTCAGATATGCAGATGACACCACCCTAATGGCAGAAAGCAAAGAGGAAGTAAGGAGCCTCTTGATGTGAGTGCAAGAGGAGAGTGGATAAAAGCTGGCTTAAAACTCAACATTCAAAAGACTAAGATCATGGCAACCAGCCTCATCATCACTTCATGGCAAATAGATGGGGAAACAATAGAAACAGTGACAGACTTTATTTTCTTGGGCTCCAAAAGCACTGCAGATAGTGACTACAGCCATGAAATTAAAAGACGTTTGCTCCTTGGAAGAAAAGCTATGACCAACCTAGACAGTATATTAAAAAGCAGAGACATTACTTTGCCAACAAAGGTCTGTATAGTCAAAGCTATGGTTTTTCCAGTGGTCATGTATGGATGTGAGAGTTGGACTATAAAGAAAGCTGAGCACTGAAGAATTGATGCTTTTGAACTGTGGTGTTGGAGAAGACTCCTGAGAGTCCCTTGGACTGCAAGGAGATCCAACCAGTCAATCCTAAAGAAAACCAATCCTGAATATTCATTGGAAGGACTGATGTTGAAACTGAAGCTCCAATACTTTGGTCACCTGATGCGAAGAACTGACTCATTGGAAAAGACCCTGATGCTGGGGAAGATTGAGGGCAGGAGGAGAAGGGGACGACAGAGGATGAGATGGTTGGATGGCATCACTGACTAGATGGACATGAGTTTGAGCAAGCTCTGGGAGATGGTGAAGGACAAGGAAGCCTGGCGTGATGCAGTCCAACCTCTGCAGTATCAGCCTTGCAGGGGTAAAAGTTCATTTGGTGCCCAAGCATCTCATCCTTGTGTGCCCTTTGGGGTATGTTTGAGAGACCTTGCACACATCTGGAAGGGGAGTAAGGCCCGTCCTGGTTGTTAAAGTATTTATCTACAAATTAAGCACCTGGCTCTGCATTAAAAATGGTCTTATAGCATATGAATAATCATAGGCAGTAAAAAAAAAATTACCTTTGTAGCACAGGAGCTGGAATTCTATAGTATTTTAAATTATTCTCATACTACCAATAATAAGAATAGCAGCTATTATTCATTCAGTACTTACTATGCTTGTCACCAAGCACTGTGATAAGGCTTTTTCATGCGTTAGTTAATAGAATCCTCCCAAGAAGCCATGGGGCAAGGTCTGTTATCTTCATTTTGCATATGAGGTGGCTGAATTGTGGAGAGAATGACTAATCTGTCCAGTATTACTCTGGAGCAACGGCTGGAGCCAGGCTGAAATATAGGGTGGTTGGCCCTAAGCTCTCTCTCTTCACTGTCTGCTGCCCCTTCCTTTACTTTCCTGGCTCCTCCGGGGGACTGACAGCACCATCCTGGGACTGATGGCCACCACTTATTGGGGTCTCCACTAACCTTGCCTCTTGGTTTACACCTTCCTTGAGTTTGGGTGGACAAGAGAATATGATAGAGAGTTTGAGCCTACGATTTTAAACAGCATAAAGGTACAACATGAGGACAGACAGAAATGGAAATCATACCAAGTGAGGGGCAAGCAATAAATGACTTGGATGGTGATTACAATGAAAGATCTTTGTCTTCACTCTTATTTACAGGACCACCCATAAAAATGGAAAAGAGAAGTATCACAGTCCCTTATCGAAGATAATGAATTTAATAGGAACAAAGTCGGTTTTCTACATAGGAACCAAACCATCTTAAAAACCCCATGGCTTTGCACCACAGAGGAAGTCGGCGGGACTGTGGCCTTCAAGGCTTGTCGCGGTCTGGCCCCACTTAACCCTCTGACTTTTCCCCTGCCACTCTGCTTGTCTTCCACCTTGTCCTAGCCGGCCTTCTGCTTTCCTCTAACCTGCCATGTCAGCCAGTGTGCCTTTGCACTTGCAGTTTCCTCTGTACAGTCTTTTCCTCAGATAGTCACATGGCCTCTTTCACCTATTTTGTGTCTCTGCTCTCAGGTACCACTAGAGGGGCCTCTGAAGACCTCATTGAAGGTCTCCCCTGAGCTCTCAACAGGCACACACACACTTATGCACGCTCACTTTCACATGTTTACGCTCCCATATGCTCCCATTTACACTCATGCACATCCATACACACCCCACACTTTCACAAATATTCACACATGCATACTCACCTGCTTTCCCACATTCATGCATAGTCACAGTATACCCACTTTTACATACTCACATTCATGCACTCACAAGGGCTCACTCTTACACACTCACCCTCAGACACTCTCATGCACATGCAGATATTTACACAATGCTAATATTCTTCCTGGCTTTACTTTTCTCAGTAAGCCATTTACCAGTTGAAATTTAATTTTTTTAGCTTTTAAATTTTTGTCTGTCTTTCCTTACTGGAAATTAATCTTCAGGAGGACAGGGACTTTATCTTTTTGTCATCACTGCCATAGTTCCAGCATCTAAAATAGTACCCAACATATAGTAAGGGCTTAACTAATATATTTGAATGAATGAGTGGGTGAATGCATTTAGGTCACCAAAGCAGATCATTTCCATTCCCACCACTGCATGACATTCAATGCATTTTCATCAGAAAATTCATGGAGAGAAGTCAGAAAAGCATTGAAGCCCATACCTTCTGATATAGAACATCTGTACAGATCCTGGGCTCTGTAAACTCTGATTAGCCCCATCTGTCCAGTGACATGAGAAAGTCTCCAGTTCAGGTGAACGGCACTTGGTGAATTTAGGATTCCCAGAAGAATCTGCAGAATAAAAAGACAAGACAAGTCATGAAATCAAGAGGGTAATGGATGGTTCTAATGAGACACATATTTAAAGTGATCAAGAACAACCGCTTCTAGAAATACTGTTTCTCAGGGCCATAGCTTCAGAGCTGTTGTCAGTTATTTCTGTTAGCCCCTGATTCTAGGAACAAACCATTTTGTCTTTATTTCTAACATTATTTCTTGGGGTGGGGGGTGCTGTTTAAGAAACCAGAGCTAGAGATGAGGACTTGGGCACAAGTAGTTTACTAGGAGGGCGACTCCAGGAAAGGGAGAGAGGGATGTGGGGAGCAGAGAACAGCTAACCCAGTGTGTGCTATTCAGCACACTCCCATAGTGGCCGACGGGGGCCCAGCCCCACAGAGATCCCTCTGAGAAGCTGTGCGGAGTGTGCCTTTCTGGTATCCTTGACAAGGATGGAAGCCCAGGGTGTTTATATGCCCACTCCTACCTCCCAAGGACTGAGGGCTGCCAGGGAGATATTAATGCCCACGAACTTCTAGGCTGCATCTGCACATGGGTTGAGGGTCCTTGCTAGACTTAGAAATCTAGACAGGCACCTGAAACATGATATGCATGGTGGCGGCTGCCCACCATGATGACTGTCTTGGCACCAGGTGGGCCCAAGGGATGTTGTGTGGGGACCACAGCATTAAACAGAGCCTTTTCTCTTTTTACCGATTTTTGATAAAACATTACTAATGTTTGCCTTCTTTTAAAAGATTCAGCCAGTAAACTTATCAAGTAGATACCTACTTTAAACAATTTATGCATATATATGTATCAGTTTTAACATGGGAAGTAGAGAAAGCCTCCTACATGTGAGGACATTAGCAGACTCCTTTGCATCTATGAAATCTGCAGCAGGCCTGAGGCAAAACCAATTTTTGTGTATCAGTTTTAATTGTTCTTCTGATTTCCATGGCCATTTTGAAGATGGTGGTCAGTGTTAACTGAAGCATAGGAGCTTGTATGATCTGTTGCAAATGAAAAAAAGTGTGTGTTTTGTTAGGCAAGCACTTTATTATACAGTAGAGTTCCCAGAAAAGTTCCTTTTTCTATTAGCTGATGCACTGTGTTATTTTTAGATCCTTCCAGAAAATCAGTGCTAAATAAACCACATTTAAGCTACAACTAACATGTTTTAGGGCTTCCCAGGTGGCTCAGTGGTAAAGAATATGCCTGCCAATGTAGGACACATGGGTTTGATCCCTGGGTAGGGAAGATCCTCTGGACAAGGGGATGGCTACCGACTCCAGTATTCTTGCCTGGAGAATCCCAGGGACAGAGGAGCCTGGTGGACCACAGTCCACAGGATTGTAAAGAGTTGGACATGACTTAGTGACTTAACATCAACAACAATAAACATGTTTTAACACCTACAATGTTGATGGAGGACTGCACATTCTGATTGCTCTTTTGCACAGAATGTGAGGAGAGGAAATACACCAGGTTTCAAATTGAGAGACCTGTGATCTAGTCTCAGCTCTGACAATATTTAGTCTTGAGCTTCCCAAGTCATTTGGGCCTCAACAGAGAGGCTGGAATACATGAACGCTTTCTTAAACTTTATGACTTCACTTTTACAGTTAAGTGACGTGTGCTGTGCTGTGCTTAGTTGCTCAGTTGTGTCTGATTCTTTGCAATCCCATGAACTGTAACCCGCGAGGCTCCTCTGTCCATGGGGATTCTCCAGGCAAGAATACTGGAGTGGGTTGGCATGCCCTCCTCTAGGGTATCTTCCCAACCCAGGATCAAACCCATGTCTCCCGCATTGCAGGCAGATTCTTTACCATCTGAGCTACCAGGGAAGCCCATGAATACTGGAGTGGGCAGCCTATCCCTTCTCCAGGGGATCTTCCCGACCCAGGAATCAAACCCAGGTCTCCTGCATTGCACGTGGATTCTTTACCATCTGAGCCACTAGGGAAGCCCATGAATACTGGAATGGGCAGGCTATCCCTTCTCCAGGGGATCTTTCCGACCCAGGAATCGAACTGGGATCTCCTGCATTTCAGGCTGATTCTTTACTAGCTAAGTCACCCCGGGAAGCCCTTAAGTGACATAAGCAACCGTTAATAGCAATGTACATAACCAAAATATAATTTTGGCATTTGAGCCGAAACCACCAGAGAATACCAAATGCAAACACCATTCAGGTTCCTATAGCCTCTGTGCAATAAGCCTGCCACCTACTGGTAAGAAGAATAAATCCAATCTGAAAACTTGAAACATGAAGGAAAAAAATTGCTATCTTGGGGAAAAGATCTTAGAATTAATTTGAAACACATTTTGCTTGCTTCAACTTACTATTCCTGATTATTCTGTTTCCTTTTAACTCCAGATGTATAGAAAGCCCCATATTATCTTCCATTTTAAGTAAGAAATAGGAAATTCATAGTTGTGGTGCTAATGTGATGAAATAATATGCCCACAGAGGAATCCTGCTGTAGACGCAGTGCAGCAAAGCTACTTTTTTTGTCTTTTTTTATGTCCGTCTTTTATTGCCTGCCTTCCTTTCCCTGCCTTCCTCCTTTTTTTTTTTTTTGTCTTTCTTCCTTGCACCCTCTTGCTTGCCTTCCTGTCTTTTATGCTGGGTGTGTGCTGTTAGGTGCTGTGGCCCCATGGATCCCTGCCTCCTATTATCCACAACCTTAAGTATGTTCTCTCCTTGAGCAACTTGCCTTCAATCTGTGGAACAGAACAGCATTGAGAGGATGTCGCATCTGTGACTAGGATACAAAAGACTGTGACTTCCGTCTTGCTGGCTGGCTGAGTCTCTTGCCGCTTTTGCCGAAGCAAGCTGCCATGGTGGTGAGAACCACGCAGGAAAGAACTGAGGGTGGCCTCTGGTCCACAATCAGCAAGAAGTCGAGGCCCTCAGTCTAACAACCCTCCAAGAGCTGAATCCTGGGAAACAATCGCTCAGTGAGCGTGGAAACCGATCCTTCCCCAATCCGCACCGTAGATGAGGCCACAGCCCTCAATGGCACTTTGAGCACAGCCCTGCAGGAGAATCTGAAGCAGGCCCACCTGCTAAATCCATGTGGAGGAAGGACAGGGAAAAATACTAACCATAGGAAGTATTTGAATGTTGTTGTTATTTAAGGAATAAATCCAGTATATCAGGGCTTCTCCGGTGGCTGACGGTAAAGAATCCGCCTGCAATGTGCGAGACCTGGGTTCAATCCCGAGGTTGGGAAGAAACCCTGGAGGACGGCTGGTACCCCCCTCCAGTATTGCTGTTTGGAGAATCCCCATGGACAGAGGAGCCTCGTGGGCTACAGTCCATGGGGTTGCAAGGAGTCAAATACAACTGAGTGACTATGCACATCAGAACTTCAAAGAAGCATTTAAGAGTGACGTAAGTCACAAATAGAATATGTCACCATGAGCATAGGAAAGGGGGTAAATTCCCTTTTGGAGGCAAGAAGAACTGCAGTATAGCTGGCTGCTTTTCTTTTTCTTTGATTCCTCTTGCTTCAGCTGTTACCACTGTGGTTGAAGACATTCAGCATTCCCAAGTCCAGTTCCTTAGAGTCATACTGAGCTCTTCCAAATCTGAGAGGTACTGGCCTAACCTTAAAATGAGCACCTGTCTTTTAGATCTAAAAATCTCAGTAGAAACTTGTTCTGTGTTTCACTATGAAGATGACCGATGGTTATGATACTCTCTGAGGTCCTCTCTGATGAGCCACATACAGTCATTTCTGAAGTAGAAATATTTCCTACTTGCTTGTGATTTTTTTTTTAGTAAAGCCCTAAAGACAGTGTAGTACACTATCCATTTACAGCATCTCTTAATGTTTCAATGGACAAGAGAAACCACCTTTGACCTTAAATTAATTCTCACTAAGACAAATTAACTATTCCAACCCAAGTGGTTCTGCCTTCTGAAGAAATGTTAGTATTAACAATGCTCAGCATTCAAAAATATTAACAGTAAATTTGGGATTTTTATTCTCTTTGGGGTTTCATTTTGAAAATAACTGTAATGACATATTTTAGTTATTATTACTAGGTTACATACATCATGCTATATATTACATCATGTTGATAATATCATGCTTATATTATCTCCTTTAACACTAATAACAGCTCTAGAAGACAGGTACTATTTTCACTTAGAAATGGGTAAAACTGGAGTTCAGAGAAGTGAGCTGCCCATGTTTCTAGTACTGTTGTATGCAGATGGGATTAAAACACAAATCTATGTGATTTCATCTAAACTCTTAGCACTAGCAAAAAAATAGCAGCTTTTCTGTTAGATAATTTGCTTTTGCTTTTCAAAAATCCCCAGAAAGGAAAGATGATAAGCAAACAGATGTGCTCTTAACTAAACTCTTGGTCATCTGTAACCTGGTGAGTCCTAAGAGCAGGATTTCCTAACTGTGACTGCACATCAGAATCAACTGAGGAATTGTGAAAGATACTGACGCCTTGGTCTATTCCCCGAGGCTTGACCCAGTGTGTCGGGGGTGCAGTAAGGGCACTGAGACTTTTTTCAAGGTCACCTTCTGCTTGAAGTATGTAGCCCAGGTTGAGAGAGCCACTGCTCTAGAGAAACACAGCTGTATGTAAGCACTGAAAGTTGGCTTTCCACATCCGTTAGGTTCTCTGATCAGTTCTAGCAGAACTACAGACCAAGAGTGATACTTGGTGTTAGTCCTGTGAGCCAAGTTCTGGAGGGTGCTGGAAGGATATGAATATTAATTGTGGCCTCAGAAGAACATAATAATGGTTCATGAGCCCTTGGAAAACTAACAGATATTTCAAATACATGTATAAAATGATACATCTAAATGCTAAACCTGCCCAAATTTCTGGTGGACTATAAACTGGTAACAAAAATTAAGCGTAAGTTAAACTAGTATTCTTATTGAAATTATTACTTCAAGAAAGCTTGAAGAGGGTTTTACTGTAATTCAAGTTTTTAAAAGTCGATTTACGTTCAATCCTATGAAGACAGAAGGACCCCATCAGAGTGGCTGGGAGGCACTGCTGGCTGCCCCACATCGCCTTTGACAGTGACCACGGCTGACTGTGCAGCCAGACTGGCTGGGCCCCCTCCCCTGCCCAGTGGCTCTCCCTTTGGAGGAAGACGATCTTCCTGGGCAGGACACAGACATCAAGCAGCTGCTGCACACTGAAAGAGTCATTTGCCTTCTTCCCCTCTGTTCTCTCACCAGTCGCCCTCACCTATTCTCAGCTCGTGACAAAACAGTAGCAAAAACCAAATGAAATCACAAGCGCCCAGTGTGCGCTTGACGGTTCAGGGCTAGAAGAGGAGGAAGAAGAGGGGCAATAGAAATGGGAGGGGAAGGCTGGAAGGAGAGGGGTCTTTGGAAGGAAAGGACAACCTTCTTCCCAGAGCACCAGGTCATGGAGGGGAAGGCAGGCCCACTGTAGCCGTGTGCCCTTCAATGTCCAACCTGCACTGCAGCCTGTCGTGTGGACCATCTGCTGTCAACAGTCCTGGACACTTGTTATCACCACTAAAAGGGGCTTGGGGACTCAATATCTTGTGAAGAGACAACCTTGCTCACTGACCAAAGCATAACTGAACGCAGACAGTTGACAGCTGCCTTTTGAATTGGGTGGCGTAGACAAACAGCAAGGAAAGAAAACAAAAGCTGTTGATATGATTGAGAATGAAAACTTGCAAAGGCATACAAAAGATAGCAGTTTTATAGAAGAGACAAATGAACTTCATAAGTAAATAAGTGGAATGGGCTAGGTGGTTGAATTGTGTTTCTAAATGTTACCTGTTATTTTTTTGTAAAGCCTAAATATTTGCTGGTCTTCCTGGGGACTAGGTTCTGGACTGAGGGGCACTGAGTTTTGCACACAGTGCTTGTAAACACTTAGATGGAGGGAAAAGAACCCCTTGCCCAGCTTTCTGGAGTCTTCCCTTTGGAAACTCTGTTTTGAGGCCATGCATCCCTGGTGGCTCAGATGGTAAAGAATCTGCCCACAATGCATGAGACCTGGGTCTGATCCCTGGGTTGGGAAGGTCCCCTGGAGAAGGGAATGGCTACCCACTCCAGTATTCTGGCCTGGAGATGTCCATGGACTGTACAGTCCATGGGGTCACAAAGAGTCAGACATGATGGAGAGAATTTCGCTTCACTTCATCCTTCACCAAAGTACACTTGTTATTTTCAAAGCACTCATCTATTTGAAGAGCTTCAAAAATTCAGTGATTCCTCCATCCTAAAGCATCTTACACCCTCTTTACTAAATAAATGTCTTGTCTTTGATGGATGTTAGCCTGTCAAAATATGGTAAAAGAAATCTGTAAACTTCCTGGTTGATCACTATTGTTAAGTAACTAAGCTGCCTGAGAGACAAAATGGGCTTCCCAGGTGGTGCTAGTGGTAAGGAACCTGCCTGCCAATGCAGGAAATGCAAGAGAGGCAAGTTTGATCCCTGGGTCGGGAAGATCCCCTGGAGAAGGAAATGGCAACCCATTCCAGTATACTTGCCTGGAAAATTCCATGGGCAGAGGAGCCTGGTGGACTACAGTCTAAGGGGCTGAAAGGAGTTGGACATAACTTAGCACACAGATAACCCAGTGTTAAAGAACACACATTTTAAAAGTCTGGTAGGCTTTTTATAACCTATGAATTACCAAATGGTTCTGAAACTGACTACTCAGTTTGTATAAGCTATTGGAAAAAAATATTTAACACTGGAAATTGGCAAAGAATCTAGTAAAGTATTTTGCATTGGATGATACTAAATGTAAGGAATTCACCTTCATGCTTGATTTTCTTTATGGTTCTCTGCAGAACTGAGGAAGGCACAGCTGTAAAATCTGCTTAGGCACTTAATGGCTTAGAGTTCAGAGCGAGGGTTCACACAATTTCCCCTGAACTATTCCTTTCTTTCTTTTTTATTATTTTAAATAACTCTAGTACACTTTAAAAAATGGATTCTTGGTGCATTTAAAACACTACTTGACTGAAACAAAGATTCAGTGAAAACATCCAGTTACTTTAAGATGAATATCAAGTCAAGTGAACTTTACAGTGTCTTGGAACAATATTTGCGGCACATGTGGTCTGGCAGGGAGTTTAACTGGATGCAGCCCCTGTGGATAGCTCATCTGTATGGCAGTGTCAGGAAACAGCTATGCGTGCAGTACTGTTAGCGTTTAAGCCTCTATGTTTTCGCCAAAGTTTGTTTTGTTGTTTTATTTAATTTCATGGAACAGTTTTCATTATCAACTGTATTTACTTCCCTTCTGAAAAAGTTGTGGTTGAACATAATTAATCCTAGCTTTGAATATTCAGGGTAATAAATTAATCACCCTCCTCCTCTTTCTTCTCTTCTCCATGGCATTTATTCAGTGTATTTAGCTTACTCATTGCTTTCCCTGGTGGCTCAGACGGTAAAGAATCTGCCTGCAATGTGAGAGACCCAGGTTCGATCCCTGGGTTGGGAAGATCCCTGGAGAAGGGAATGACAACCCACCCCAGTATTCTTGTCTGGAAAATTCCATGGACAGAGGAGCCTAGTGGGCTACAATCCATGGGGTTGTATAGAGTTGGACATAACTAAGCAACTAACATACACATACACAGTACTTTCCCATTATTTCACTCAATTCTCTAGGACAGAATGGTCACACTTTCCTATCTAAGACCTTCTCTCTTCTCCCATCAATTCCCTTAAAATTGGGTGGGCAGGTGGGAGCACTATTTTCCCTGGCGTTTTTCCTCTGGCTAGGGAGGGGTATTTACCAAGGCAGTTCTAGCTGCTCCAGGTTCTAACAGTGTAGCCTGCTGGAAGATGAAAGAGGAGCATCATCTCCAAGATGCATACTTACAGCCCTGCAGGATAACTGACTTAGGAAATAGAACTGCCATAGTTTCATTATTAAAAAAAAAATTCTGTATAGCATGGTTTTAACATGTCAAACAATTAACACTAAATTTAGTAAAATTTATTTTTTGTATGGTTGAAGCAAGGGACATTCTAGGTAATATAATCAAATAGTTAAAATATAAAGCAAGAGGATATGGAATAATTGAAACTTCCAGTAGGAATGTAAACTGGTACAGTCACTGTAGAAAAAGTTTTAACTGTTCTTCACAAGTTAGACAGGGCTTCCCAGGTGGTAAAGAACCTGCCTGCCAATGCAGGAGACGCAAGAGACTCGGATCCAGTTCCTGGGTTAGGAAGATCCCCTGGAGGAGGGCATGGCACCCACTCCAGTATTCTTGCCTGGAAAAATTCCAGGAGCCTGGTAGGCTATAGTCCATGGGGCCACAAAGAGTTGGACATGGCTCAGCATACAGCATGCATTGTTAATTTAGTCAAGCCACTGTCACAATACAAGGGTTTATAACTCACTGCACAGAAGACACCACTAGAAGGGGACTTGCCTAGTGGTCCAGTGGTTAGGAACTTCATCTTCCAATGCTGCGGGTGTGTGGCTTCTATCTCTGGTCAGGGAGTTGAGATCGGTCACTCATGGCCAAAAATCCAAAACATAAAACTGAAGCAAAATTCTAACAAATTCAATAAAGACTTTAAAATGGTCCACATAAAAAAAAATCTTAAAAAAAGACTACTGGATCCCCTGGTCATATGAAAATGTCCCAAGTGAAACTTAGCTGAAGCACTTGTGAATGAGGTTATCAGGTTCCTTTTAGTGAAATGATCCCATTTCCTGGAAATAGGTGGTTGGCAGAGGGGCCATACTCAGAATAAGCATATTGTATGCTGGAATCTCCTGGGGAACTAAAAATAATTATTGATGTTGTGCTCTACTCTTTGAGATTCTACTTTAACTGATAATATATGGAATCACCAATTTAGTTATCTGGCCATTGGGTTTTTAAAAGCTCCCCAGCGATTTTAAAGGACAGAAGAATTCAAGAACCACTGATTTATATTGTCTTTTCTCTTCTGAGTCCAGAAGACATCCTGCTTGTTCCCACCACTGGAGCCTCTTGTCTGGTTCTCACAGACAAGTTCTTTGCCAGGAATGGGAGGGAAAAGTCCATGTGGGTATATTCTCATCCAAGCCTAAAAGTATAGCCATGCTTTGCCAAAGTCAAAACTCTTGTCACTGAAAAACACAAACCTCCTAAAGTCTCAGGGGAGCCTTCTATTGCCAGAGGAAACCAAATGATGAATGAGTTTTTATTTTCCCCTCCTTGTAATTTTGTCAAGGCCGTTTAATTCTCACTGATGATGATGTAGTCTTCTATGTAATTTCATTTCTAAAGTTTGGAGTTTCAAGTGCAGTAAAACAGAGTCTTTTGTAATGAGGACACCAAAGCTTTTTAGTTTTAGGGTTACAGGCACATGCAACATGAATTCATTCATTTGTCCACTTATTCAACAATCACTGAACATCTGTTTACGTGCCAGGCTCCAGCTTAATGAACATCATCACTTGCTGGAACAGTAAATGTGGTCCAAGGATGATGGCACAGCAGCCAATTTTATATCAAGAGGCTGGGCCAGTTCCCTGAGAGAGAATAGGCCTGGTCACTCTTTCTTAATAACTTTTGCTCTGTGGATACTCTCTAGCTTGGTGTAATTTACTCCCACCCCATGTTTGAATTCTGAAGTCTATATTCAGATTTTTAAAATGTTTCACGTATATATTTCTATTTCCATAAAAGAATGTCCAGTATGACAAATGCAAAGATAAATATGGTATACACAGCCATGGCTTCCAAAATATGAGAGAACATTTTGCTATAAATACTTATATACATATTTCTCAGGAACATAGCTTGTAATTCTTGTATGTGTGTGTATATGAATTTTTAAAGTGCAGCAAGGCAGCTGTGTCCCTCTTCATTCTTCTAAACCAAGAGCTGTCAACCAGGGTGGGTTTCCTTCCCAGTAGATGTTTGCTGAAGACATATTGGGTTGTCATGGCTCGGGGAGGGGTGACATTTTTTAGGTAGAGGCCAGAGGTGCTCTGAAACATCCTACAGTGCACAGCAGACTCCCTGTGACCAGATAACAAAGAAGTATCTGGTCTAAAATGATGATAACACCCTCTTTCAAACAAACAATTAAGACTATTAACTTCAAAGTAGTTCTCCAAAATTTAAATATGTACCCAGAATGGAAAAAGCTAACACAAAAATTGAATTTTTTTTTTCCTGCTCAACAGTGAAAAACGTCTTGCATTTTTAACTTGTTTAGGATTTTAAAGAGACTTTCATATAGACATTCAATTAATCAAGAAGCATTTATGTGGTACCCATTATGTGTAAGGTACTCTTTTGAGTGTTGTGGGAATTATGAAAATAACATGGCAGATGGATTCTGCCTTTGAAGAGCTGTAGTAGCACAGGAAATAATATGTGAGAAGGAGTTAACAATAAAAGGTAGTTCCAATAAAGATAATAATTGTTTTAGGAAATCAAAGAAACTTGTGATGACTAAGAGCTGAGGGTGGAGAGACAGAGGAAGCCTTCAAAGATGAGGAAGGAGAGAGGGGTGAAGTTATCCTAGTTTGCCGAGATGGACAAAGGTTGATGATGGTCAAGAAGCAAATGCCACGAGGGACATATCTGTACATAAGGTTAGGGTTATTTGTCGTCATTGGGTTGAATCAGAATCTGCATTCTAACAAGTTCCCAAGTTATCTGTATTATGTTCATTAAAGACTGAGAAGCATTAACTTGTCTGACTGCCAGCCAAGGGCCCTTTCTAACTGGATCAGTGGTTCTCAATGCTGGCTGCCCATTAGCATCACCTGGAGGTCTTTAACAAAATACCTTCCAGAGATCTAATTTAATTAGATGGGGTGATGCCTATACAGTGTTAGATGTCACTTGTATCTTTAAAAATATAAACACTACTCTCAATGTACAGAGGGAAAAAGACTGAAGTGATACTTAGGCATTGGTATTTTTAAAAATGCCCCAGGTGATTCTAACATGCAAGCATGGTTGGGAACCTCTGAATTAGAACAATGAGCTTCTCTGTTAGATTGTACAATGAATTCCTTAGCAGATATATTGAAAGGCCCCTTAAATGCCGAGTCCTGTGAAAAACACACCAAATAAGGTTAGCAAGGCAAAGCAGCATGCATTGAAATCTCCGAGGGGAACTAGATCAACGCCCCAAATATGGGGATGTTGTGTGTCTGTGTCGGCTTTTGGAGATGGCAGTGTGGTGGACACACAAGCCCCTCTGTGGGTGATCTTCCTGGGGTCTCCCAGGAAGGCCCAGCCTTAAATTCCACTATTTGGAGCAGAAACACATGCTCACAGCTGTGTTTCAGGGGATTTAAAGTTGCAGTTTGAAGCATATACGGTGTTGTGAGAGTGCAGCTGCCTTAATTGTGGGAGTCATGGAAGTTAGTGTGAGATTCTGAGCCATAGATCCTGGGAGTAGAGCCAGCTCTGGGCTCCAGGACAGCCCTGTGTTAGCCCACACGGTAGAATGGCCGCGGCTGCCTTTGTGGGAAGTGGCTATGTCTCAGTGGAGCACATCATACCAAGCCCTGGCAATGCTCCAGCAGCAAATTTCCTAAGTCCTTGGAGTTCTTCACTTATTCACTCCTCCTGCAGTTCTCTGTTGGAGAGATTCATGTTTTTTGAGAGAGATGCCTTTCAAACTTTAGTATAGAAATCTAAAGGTGAAATCTTGTTAAAATGCAGATTCAGTAGGTAGGACCTGAGATTTTGAACTTTTGACAAGGCTCTGGATGCTGCTTCTGGTGACCACATTCCGAGGGGCAAGAATTTAGATCTGTGTCATCCAGTATGGTAGCTGTTAGTGTCATGTGGCTATTGAGGACTTGAAATGGGGCTACTGTGACCAAGATTTTGAATTTTGAATTTTATTCAATTTTAATTAATTTACATTTAAAAATGAAAGCAGTGTAAAATATTTTTCCTTTAATATAACTTTGTTTCAACAGGACTACATTTCATTTCTCTGAAACTTTGGCATCCCAAAGTGTGATGTAAAATACACACTGAATTTTGAAGATTATGAAAAAATAATGTAAAATATCACAATACGATTTTATTAGATTGATTACATGTTGAAATTATAGTATAAATGTATCTTATTTAATACTGGGCTAAATAAGATATAAAAGTTAATTTTACCTGTTTCTTTACTTTTTTAATGTGGCTAATAGAAAATTTAAGATTATATGTGTGTGTGTATGTGTTTGGGGCAGTGCTCAGTTGTGTCTGACTCTTTGCGAACCCATGGTCTGTAGCCTGCCAGGCTCCTCTGTCCATGGAATTTTCCAGGCAAAAGCATGGGAGTGGGTTGCCATTTTCTACTCCAGGGGATCTTCCTGACCCAGGGATTGAACCTACATCTCTTGCTTCCTGCACTGCAGGCAGGTTCTTTGCCACTGTGCCACCTGGAAAGCCCTAAAACTGCATATGTAGCACTTGTATTTCTATTTGACAGTACTTGCTTAGATGGTAGAACTGATTTCAGAAGAAAAAATATTTAATTAAAAAGGAAGACTTCAGAAAATTCATTGCATCAGCTTCAACATGGAAGACCTAAAAAAAGTTGCTAAACTGGCAAACTGTACAAATTTGAAGTATAGAGCTAATACCCATTTCAACAAATCCACTCTCTCTGATCCACTGTCCTGAGAAAGCTCGAGGTTTTCACGTAGTTCATGGACACTCTTGGGCCCATCAGCAAGAGACTCAATCCAGCCTTCCTGAGCAAAGCCCCTAATCAATGTTTCTTTCCCACTTTATTTTCTCTAAAACACACCCACCTCTGTTTCCAGTCTTAGACCCTTGGTGAATCAAGGCATCATGGAGCAGCAGAAAGAGCACAGGCTTGAAGGCCAGCTGGATGTGGGTGTGAATCTCAGATGTTCAACTTGCTAGAAATATTATATTTTCCCATGTGTAAAATGAAACCAAAATACCTATCCAGTTGCTGAAAATTAAATCAGATTATTTACATAAAGTACCTGACATGTGACTGTTTTTCAACAAAGAACCATCACCATTATTACAGAGGACAAACTCACTAAATTTAAATTAAAAAATAAATAAATTAAAATAAATGTAAAAAAAATGTAAAATGCATATGAAGCTCTTGTATTTACTCATGTGGATTAGTTAAATCCTTCACTCCTTCCATCTATTGAGTGTCAAGGCTATTTTTGAAATATAACTGGGCCTTATACATTATAATAATTTAGTCTAAAAGAATGGTTCACAATGAGAATCTGAAACACCGAAATGGTTCACATAGAAAGGTATTTGAAAAAAGTAAAAGCTGGTTGTTCAGGTGTGTCTGACTCTTTGCAACCTCACAGACTAGCCCGCTAGGCTCCTCTGTCATGGAATTCTCTAGGAAGGAGTACTAGAGTGGGAAGCCATTCCTTTCTCCAGGGCATCTTCCCAACCCAGGGACTGAACCCAGGTCTCCTGCCTTGTAGGCAGATTCTTTGCCATCTGAGCCACCAGGGAAACCCAGAAAGATATTTAGGACTAGGCAAATCTACTCAGAATCCACCAAAATGGGAATTACTTTCTTATTCATGTATCCAGTCAATCTCAAATGTAAAACACATTTTTGTCAGAAGTAATGGGCTCTCTAGGTTCTATAGCAGGGTTGATACTTTAGAGCAGCTAACTCTTTATTGTGAGGGCTATCCTGAGCTTCCCAGGTGGCTGAGTGGTAAAGAATCTGCCTGCCAATGCAGGTGATGCAAGAGACACGGGTTCAGTCCCTGGGTTGGGCAGATCCCCTAGAGAAGGAAATGGCAACCATTCCAGTATTCTTGTCTGGGAAGTCCAATGGACAGAGGAGCGTGGTGTGCTACAGTTCATGATGTTGCAAAAAGCTGGACTTGACCGAGCGACTACAAAACAACAATTCTGAGCATGGGAGGATGTTTAGCATCATTCTCTACCCATGAGATGCCAACAGCTCTGCCCTCTCCCCCAGCTGTGACCACCAAAATATGTACCACTCACTTTGGTACTTCAATTTCCAATGCCCTGATTATACTAAAATTGCACTTACAATTAATAAATGGAATGATTTTTATTGTACATTAGTAAAAGCATTTCACTTACTGCATAAAAGTTCTTTTTGACTACCATGGACTGAACTCCTCGTATGTGTTAAGTTCTTGCCCCATACTTCTCATCTCGTCTTGACAACTCTTCTGTGAGGAATGGTGTATGAGAGTGTAATAATCTTTACTTTATAGATAAGGAAGCTTAGCTTCAGTAAAGGTACAGCATTTTTGGCCAAAGCACAAACCAGCAAGCAGCAAGGCTGGGGTTTGAATCCAGATTCTTTTCATTTCAAAATGTTTTTCCTTGTATGCTGCACTGCTGCTTTCAGTTTTATTTGGGTTTTCTCTTTATGGTAACGTTGCTTTTTCGGCATCCGGTTCAGAGATTTATCAGCTTCTATGAGCTGTCAGATAGCATGTAGAGACTAGAGTTTAGAGATTAAGTGTCCTATACTTGGTCTGAGAAGGTCTTGTACTTCACCTTTTAACCGATGCAAATCAGAAAAGCATCCTTACAGTCAGAACCATATGTATCCCTAACTAGCAGTGTCAGATCCCCTCATGGGAACAAGAAACTAATGACAGTCCCTGCCTCTGTGAAGGTTTTCAGTCTGGTTGGGGAAATAAGATGTACACATATAAAATGATCAGAAAATAAACCATTTAGGAAATACTGGAGTAACTGTATTGATCTGTATAAAGAAAGAGAGAAGCAGTATAAATTACAGTGGGTCTAGAATCTTTCATAGAAAAGTTTGGATGGGAGGAGAGAAAAAATGGAGGTGCATTTTAGGAAGTTGATCATTTATAACAGATATTATGCTTCTAAATTTGCCATTGTGAGTTAAGAAAGGAGGTTAAATGCACCTTGGTGAATATCTGCTTATCCATGGGTGGACAACATTCCATTGGGGGAACTCTCAAGAATAAAGGACATACAATCATGGCCCATATTTGCTTCTTTCTCTCTTCCAAGTCAGGATTTCTACTCACTTCTAACCAGAACCCAAAAGACAGACAAACATAGAATTAGAGAAGCAACATTTACTACAGACATAAGAAGAGAATTCTGGGAACATGACTTCGGCAATTCTAAACAGAAGTTTATCTGTAGTCACAGCTCTAAGAGCATGTGACTACAGATAAACTTACACTCAGCGAGGCCCACCATTTCACTCAGCTGAAGAATATGATGTTAAAAAAAGGGGAAATGAATTGGTCAAGGTTACGGAGCCGGTAAGAAGCCAGGCTATGTGTTCCACGCCTCCATGAAGTAAAAATCACGGTCACTAAACGTGATGACCTGATGATTATTATGGATTTATTTCACATCTGAAAACCTCTAAAGCCTCACCACATTTCAATGTGTCACTTTTATAGAGTGAACCAAGCTAAATCTTGAGCCCTAGACTCTATGACAATATTAAACCATGTCTAAGATCCCCATTTTTAGAAAAAATAGGCCACTAATTAGGCACTTTGAAAGCTTTTAAGAAACCCAGATGAGGTATTTTAAGTACTAACGTTCAACCACGTAATGAGTCCAGAATTCCATGCATAATTAACCTATTTGTATTACACTAGATGGCAGCAAATAGGTATCTAGGTATATAGTCAGTTAACTAGGACATTGAAAACAAAATGAAACTACACACAGATTGTAGTTCATACAATATTCACTGAATAGAGTAGAAGTCCACAAGTGTTCATCTCTTGCATGTTCTCCAACATTCTTGAAGTTGTGGTTCTTGTACTTTTTTTTACTGAGATTCCTTCTTATGTATAGTAGGGTGCTAAAAATTGTGGTGAATTGTTTCAATGTTGAACTGTAGAATCATTGGCTCTTGGCAGGTAGGGCAATATTTTATCTATTTACAGAATCTTTTCTCTGGCTATCAGAGGATAGGGGATGTGCAGTAGTGAGAAGACAGGTCTGGGAAGAGATGTTGCAGGATATGACCATTACGATGCACAGGGTGGAAATGTCTATTAACAAAAGCAGGCTCTAAATACTGGCAGGCATTTAGAAAAATTAGAGGCTCCCTAATCACCCAAAGGACTGAAAGACTGTCTAAGTTATCATCTTCAAAATGGACCATGTAAAATGATCCACTGGGAATGAAAAGAACATACTAAAGCTTTATATTAACATATGTTGTTTATCTAACATAGAAATGAAAGTTTACTAATAATGAACATGGAGAGTCACAGGGAGCCTTCATGCAGCTTGTTCAGAGTCACATGCCACATTTGGTGCGAGAAGGGTTCTGCAGGAAGAATGGGCAAGCACAGTTTAGAGAGTTGGTGAGTAGTTCCTTCACTTGTCTCTCTCTTTTTTTTTTTTAACATGTTAGGGCATTTTTAAAAATAGGTTCTACATGGCTGATTTAATGGCTAAACAGATTAAATTTATATTATAGTGGTTTAGCTAATCATAACATAGGAAAGAAATGATTTAAAAATAGTCATGTAATGATATCATTTATATGTGGAATCTAAAATATGGCATAAATGAACCTATCTACAAAACAGAAACAGACTCGGAGACATGGAGAACAGACTTGTGGTTGCCAAGGAGGAGAGGAGGAGGGAGAGAGATGTACTGGGAGTCTGGGTTTGGTAGATGCAAACTATTATGTATAGAATGGAAAAACAACAAGGTCTTAATGTATAGCATGGGGACTATATTCAATATCCTGGGGTAAACCATAATGGAGAAGAATATAAAAAAAGTATATATGTGTATAACGGAATCACTTCTGTACTGCAGAGATTGGCAGAACACTGTAAATCAACCATACTTCAATAAGAAAAAATAGTCAAGTAAATAAATCTATTATTCAAAGTAATTCTAATAATGCCAGCCCAAGTCAACAATAAGGCAATGGCCTAGCTGATGCTTTTCTTACCCGTAGAATAGCTTTATCCAAATCTGATAGGAAGCTGATTTCCAAAATGGAAAATTATCCTCAAGACTATTTAAAATGTAGATTGACATCTTCTACAACTATTCTTCATTTTTTTTAACATCTAACTTGCTATATCTTGTTCTTTTCAGATATGAGACTGAGAGTGTAATTAAAGCAAAGTAATGAAATAAATGTAGCACAGATCCAACCTTTCAAACTGTGTTTCCCAAACTGTTAAACGAAGACTTCTTGTTTCAAAAGAAGTAAGCTTCAAACACACTGCAGGAAGTATTTTGTTTTATCAAACACTGGACTATTTTATAATGTTGCTTCGTTCAACTTAAGACTTAAAATGTATGTTTTTATGAACATTCTGCAACAAAATATATTAGAATATTACACATAAATTAGAAATATATAAGCATATATTTTGTGAGTTTTAAAATAAATTTGCTAAATATTGCAATATAGAATCCAAACTTCAGTGACCTATGACTGAGCATAATCCCTTTACAGATGAATGAGCAAAATGAGGCCAGAGGCTTAGAAACTACTAAGGTCAATACAGAACATTAATTTTTAAATTCTTTATATCTAGACTCCATTGCTTTCTATTTGCTTTCATTCCCTTTTCAGGCTTAACTTATCAGGAATACATTTAGGTACACAGGTCCAGGGCAGACCACTAGACCTTATCCTCTTACAACTTTCCAAATGCCTTTATCCTTAAAGAATTATTGTTGGAAGCACAAAGGTGCAAGGAATAGTAAAGAGAAGGCATCTGACCATCACAAAAAAGACAACTATGTGTGAGAGAAGGACCCAGATACTAGAGCAGAAAAATATCACAGGATAAGCTAAGTGTTTATTCCTACAATTAATCTTGTGAAATGAACTCTCATAAGCAAGGGGATTACTAAAAATGTATTCACTATTTTGAACTGCACAGGAAAGTGAGGAATGGCTTAAAAATAAAAGGTTGATGTGGTCATGGAGAAAATCATTTGGTATTCTGGGGCAGGTACAAAAGAACTTCCTTCTCAGATGAGGCATTTCCCTAGCCCCAGCAGTTTTTTCCCTCCATGTTGGCTCCCTCTACTTTGTGGAGCTATGATCAATGATCTACATAAATCCTGCTGCAGAAGGTATACATAGTCTTGGGTGACCACTGTGTTCTCCACCAAGGGAACTTGAGAAACACTTAGGTTTCAGCACTCCGCTCCAGACCAAATTCTCGGAGAGAGGCATAGAAATCACTATTTTTGCTTCCCTAGTTGATTTGTATACTTCTGGGTCCCAACTCTCTGGCAGAGTGTGTTGTAAGGCGGGGGTCCTCAACCTCCAGCCATGGACTGGCACCTCCAATCAGATCAGTGGCAGCATTAAATTAGGAATAAAGTACACAATAAATGTGATATGCTTGAATCATCCCCAAACCTTCCCTCCCCATCCCCTTCCTGGTTCATGGAAAAATTTTCTTCCATGAAACTGGTTCCTGGTGCCCACAAGGCTGGCGATCGCTGCTGTATGGTAACCACAAAGGGAGAAAGATAAGAGGTTTCCTTGCTGGCCTGAGATCATACTCTTCAAAGACAGTATTATATTCATGCTGTGAACCTGAGTAAGATACGAGAGAATGTTTGACCCATAAAGAAAATCAAAACACTAGAATGGCTTCCTTTAAGAAGAGATTGTAAGTCTTTACCTTGAAAGGGAAACCTCTCTTGGTCTTTTGAGATGTGTCTTTGCTTACATGGGGGTGGTGGCAGGGCCCTGGGACAGAGATTCAGCTAACACTTACTACATGCAACTGAGTTCCAGAAACATGTACATTTAATGCTCAAGGTAACCATAGAAGGCAGTCAGTGTTATTGACACTTTACAGATGGGAATGTAAGACTTCGAGAAGTTAAATGTCTGATTTAAGTCCATTCAGCTAATAAGAGGCACAAGTGGGGTTTGCACCAGCTCTCGGAAATTCACAACTAGTACATTTCCCACTGCCTTTGCACCACTATCTTGGTTTTAAAATTCAGGGTACCATTAATAAACCGATGAGAGAAAAAGTAAAAGTATGGTGGTGGTGGTTGTTTAGTCACTAAGTCATGTCCAACTCTTTGTGACCTGATGGATTGCAGCCCGCCAGGCTCCTCTGTCCATGGGACTTCCCAGGCAAAAGTACTAGAGTGAGTTGCCATTTTCTTCTCCAGGGGATCTCCCCAACCCAGGGATTGAACCCGCATCTCCTGATTGGCAGGCGGATTCTTTACCACTGAGCCATCTAGGAAGCCCCAAAGTAAAGAGGAGGCAGGAAACAAGAGGGAACAGCTAGTGTATTTGGTGAAATGGAAATATGCAGGCATTCCCTCTGACCATTTGCTATAACTATAATAACCCTTACAGTAAAGGGGAGTAAAAGAATCTATCTAAACTGATGACTTATCACCCATGAAGTTGTGGGTCAACAAACAGGAAATGTTCACTTGGTTTGAACTAGAACATAAAGTTCCTGTCTTAAGAGAAATTTATAGGATTGTCAACAATGACAAGTGGTCGGGTCAGCTGTTGAGTTTCACATCTTCTATGGACAGAGCAGTCTTAATACCCTCCTGGAGCCATGGTTCAGCACTGATTCAAGAAGCAGTTCACTCTCCATTAGAAGCCACAGCTGCCATGTCAAGCAGGATTTCCTGGGTGGTCTCTCACCATACCATAATTATTAGTGTGGCTTTATTTAGGGACTCGGACAGCTCTTAGCACAGAGCGGCCTGGTTGTTACCCACTGAGCCAGTACAGCTGCATTGCATTTGTTATATGCCCATGATGTAATTTCATAAGCACAACATTAATTCTCTGCTTTATTATTACCCCTGCTATGCATTGGTGTTTTTGATCAATGTAGGGACTGACAGAACAATCCTGGGGTTTAGAACAAGACAAGAGTGGTAGATGGAGCTAAGGCTTTGGGGCAAGTGTTCTGAGTTTGAATCCTTGCTTATCTGATTTTAGAAAATAACATATGTTTCTGGAGTCTGAGTGCTCTCAAATTCAGTGAAATGGGAATGTAAGTGTTATCTGACTGAGTTATTGTGAGATAAACTCTAAAAGGTGTTAAATGCTAATCATCTTTCACCGAGGAAATTTGGCTGCTGTAATTCATGTACTAGGGTTGATAGTAATATGAATATTATGATAACAAGAGCTAATACTTACTGTCAGTGCTTGAACAGGTCATCTCTCAGACTCTGTCCTCAGAGCTTTGGTGTATTAACTCATTCAGTCTTTCTAACAAGTATTATTTATGATGGTCGTGTCCGACTCTTTGTGACCCCATGGACTGTAGCCTACCACGTTCCTCCATCCATGGGATTTTCCAGGCAAGAGTACTGGAGTGGGTTGCCATTTCCTTCTCCAGAGGATCTTCCCAACCCAGGGATCGAACCCGGGTCTCCTGCATTGTAGGCGGATGCTTTACTGTCTGAGCTACCAGGGAAGGGTATGGTGATGGTATCCCATGGTAAAGAGGGGAAAACTTTGGCCTACAGATGGAAAATACCATGCCTAGGAAGTCCTATTTCAGAGCCCATACTTTCAATCACTGTGCTGTGCTCAGTCTCTTCAGTCATGTCTGACTCTTTGTGACCATATGAACTGTAGCCTGCCAGGCTCCTCTTTCTGTGGGATTTTCTTGGCAAGAATACTGGAGTGGGTTGCCATGCCCTCCTCCAGGGACTGAACCCATGTCTCTTGTGTCTCCTGCATTGCAGGCAGATTCTTTATTGCTGAGCCTCCGGGGAAGCCCCTCTATATCACAACTTCCCATTATTCTAGAAGAAGAGTTCTACATCAAGAAGATGTACAGAGGCAGCACAGCACAGTGGTGATGAGCAAGGGTGACTGAGTCAGTTAGTGAGAAAGGGAAAGTCGCTCAGTCCAACTCTTTGTGACCCCATGGACTGTAGTCCATGGAATTCTCCAGGCCAGAATATGGGAATGGGTAGCTATTCCGTTCTCCAGGGGATTTTCCTAACCCAGGGATTGAACCAAGGTCTCCTGCATTGCAGGCAGATTCTTTAGCAGCTGAGCCACTAGGGAAGCCCGCCTGAGTCAGTTTACCTGGGTTTGAATTGCCACTTTGTACTTCTTAGCGATGCATGCTTTGAACAAGTCCTCATTCTCCTGTGTACCATCTCCTCATCCCTTAAATACGGATAATAGTAGGATTGTTATGAGAATTACTGATTTCAAATATGTAAAGTGTTTAGCCCATAGTAAACATGATGTAAATCCCATTATATTAATAAAGTATTTCCAGGTGGTAAATCTGATGATGAATGTCTTCAACACTGGAACTGTAAACAATCTGCCCCTTTCCCCTTGAATGATTACAAGCCTTTCCTTATAATTCTGCATCAAATAATAACTTTGCCAGTGTTTTATGAACTAAAATATTATCTCAATTTCTTAATGCAATAACCCATTTTAATAACCCATTCTGGCCTCTGTAATATGAACAGTAGTAAAACTCATTTGGGTCAGTGAAATCATAGGGTAAGAAAAAAGAGGAGAAATTAAAACATGCTCTTTAAAAGTAGGCACTCATTGGATCAGAGACCCCATCTGCCATGTGAGCCATACCCACCATATGCAGACTGTAATTTTGAAAATTCATGCTGTAGCAGTGTCATCACTTTTAAAGACCATATTTTATTTTTTAAGGTCAAAAAACCTGAGGTCACAATTTGAAGTCTGAAAACTCAGAATTCCTTACAGTTGTCACGGTTACCTGTGCTACAGAATCTAGTACCTTTGTCTTGTCTGTTTGGTATAAGGAGTGGGATGTGGGCGACACTTTACTTAATTCTTTTGGCAGAGAGTTTATCAGAGTCTAACTTTGAACTTTTCTTTGGCCAACAACTCTTGGTTTATGACTTGTCATTTGAAAGCTATGGTATCAGCACAGTTACATAGGAAAGGAGCACTTAGGAATTTCCCTTTTTGAATAAGCCTAAACAAAAACAAAAACAACTGAATAATGCCCCAGATAGTTAAATATATAGGTCATTTATAAAATTTAAAGCAGTGCTTTTTTCCTTTGTACTCTTTTGGGTTAATTTTTTTAAATCAAGACTTTAATTCATGGTTGATACAAATATCCTATCAGGTTGAAAATACATCTTAAAAATACTTGTACAGGGACATAATGCTTAAGTTGAGAATATAGCAGAAGTCCTACCAAATGAAATCAGTTAATATAACTTTCCCTTTTAATTCAAAACTACATCCATCTCTGGATTGATAATATCAGTCTAGAAAAAGTTTTTGAGTAAACACATTTGCTGGACAGATGAGACAGAATAAATAGAAACTGAGGGGCAGAGGGACAAGAGATGGAGAACAGTTCAGGGACTTCCCTGGTGGTCCAGTGGCCAAGACTCCCCACTCCCAATGCAGGAGGGCTGGGTTTGACCCCTGGTCAGGGAACTAATATCATATATTGTATTTCAACTATTAGCAATTGATATGATTACAAAGTAATAAAACTTATCATTTTAATCATTCATTATGCAGGCATTCATATATTTAAATAACATTATCTTTACAAGTGAGTACCTTGGGAAGCTTTAAATAAATCCCAATGAGGTTGTTATTTTCTTCTAAAGGAATTATCTTTAGAGTTAAATTAATTCATGAGTCACATAAGCAAATCAGTCCTATTACTTTTTAGTCTGAACCAATCTAATTTAGTAATACTGTGAAAATTTTGGAGCAAATAATTTCATTATCTGGAGCTGGCTGGTACTGGATTTCCTGTCCTTGCTTGCAATTTCCCCAGGCAACTGCAGATAACTGGGGTAGTGAATATAATTGAGGTATTTAAGTGTTACTATTGTTCTCTGTAATGTTATCTCCAGTAAATTTATGTGGTCTCTTATATGACTTTGAGTAACATCATGGTGTAAGGAAAATGGGAACAAAAAGTCCTCAAATAAACCGTAAGGCTTCAGGTTCAAGGGTCATATTTCCTCTCTTTCCAACCCCGGGCCCCCTAACTATTCACTCCCTAGGCCATTTAGGATAGCTTTATGCTCTTAATAGAGGCTCAGTGCATGCGTGCATGCCAAGTTGCTTCAGTTGTGTCCAACTCTTTGCAACCCTATAGACTGTAACCTGGCAGGCTTCTCTGTCCAAGGGATTCTCCAGGCAAGAATACTGGAGTGGGTTGCCATGCCCTTCTCCAGGCCATCTTCCCAACCGAAGGATTGAACCCTGTCTCCTGCATTGCAGGTGAATTCTTTTTTTTTTTTTTTTTAATTTTCTTTACTTTATTGTGTTGGTTTTGCCATACATTGACATGAATTTGCCATGGGTATACATATGTTCCCCTTCCAGAACCCCCCCTCCCTCCTCCCTCCCGATTCCCTCTCTCTGGGTCATCCCGGTGCACCAGCCCCGAGCATCAACACTGGGCTGGCGATTGATTTCACATATGATAATTAACATGTTTCAATGCCATTCTCCCATATCATCCCACCCTTGCCCTCTTCCACAGAGTCCACAAGACTGTTCCATACATCTGTGTTTCTTTTGCTGTCTCGCATACAGGGTTCTCGTTACCATCTTTCTAAATTCCATATATATGCGTTAGTATACTGTATTGTTTTTCCTTCTGGCTTACTTCACTCTGTATAATAGGCTCCAGTTCCGTCCACCTGAGTAGAACTGACCCACAGATTCTCAACTCACTAGGTTGAAGGTTGAAACTTACCTTTCCAGTTTTTTCTTCCTCCTGAAATCTACATTTCTTAAAGAAAAGTATCCCCCCTGGCTGGCTGGCTCACCACCACAGTAAACACGATTTTCAGAACATTCTCCATTTTCTCAACCTGTCACACTGCTTTAGAGCAGTCCAACCAAATCCTTATATTGAGCTGCTTTATTTTCAAATCTCTGAGAAAATAATCTCCACTCCATGCCCAGGATCATACTTTTTGGATTTAATTATTTTCACCTGTTCTGATAAATCATTTCATCTCCTGACTGTTCTTTTTGTGCAAGAGGAGGTTGCTTTCCAGG
The DNA here is from genome assembly GCA_007570785.1 of Antilocapra americana. NCBI lineage: Eukaryota > Metazoa > Chordata > Mammalia > Artiodactyla > Antilocapridae > Antilocapra > Antilocapra americana. The sequence continues at coordinate 15,842,531 of ML661338.1, forward strand.
GTGGGAAATAAGGCACAGGCAGTAGACCATAATTTTCCATATGGTTGTTTTCAAAAGCCCTTCAAAGAGAACCAGCCTGTTTGGCTTTGTCTTCTCTTTAATGGGTTTTTATGGCTTCTATTACTTTGACAATATCATATGTCCTGTATCTTGCTGCTTTGATAATTTCCCCTTTTTCTGAATGTTTATCTTCAGTTTATTTTATGCAAATTCATTAGTTAAAGTACTTTGTTTATTTTTAAATTAGTTCTTATTATTATTTTACAAATATTCCTTATTTCATTGATAACATTCCAGATTAGTGCCCCTTTAAAAAAATATTCTCAAGGATCTCAGATCTTGCATTTGGTGTATTTATATACTTTCCCCCTGTGTTAATGAAATGTTAATGATTTCCTACACCACTTATTTTCAGAGCTGGATAGAAAAAGGAAGGAAACTAACACGTTTATGGAAACTTTTATGCATGCTTAGGAAGCAGGTAGCATTTATCCTTGTTCACAGATCAGCAGTTTAAGGTCAGAGGTTAAGTGATTTGTCCAAAATCCCACAGCTAGGAAGTAGCAGGGTCAGAATGCCAGCCACGACTGACTGACCCGGAGCCTAAGTGCTCAGGAGAGCTTCTCAGAGACTGCTCCTTTCAGGGTTCACTTTTCAGGTACCCCTCTCATTTGAGGGAATTTTTAGGAAAATCACTTGTGCTTTTTGAATCTCTCAGAAAAGATGATCATCACTGATTCCAAGAACAAGAAATATCGGTCAAGTTTAAGAGACAGGACTTAAGTGCTGAAGGCATTCCAGGTTGTCCTAAGTTTGCTGAGGTAAAGTCTGAAACAACCCAAATCATAGAGCTGCCACTCAGGTTCAGGAAGTATTTCTATTTTTTTCTATTACTGTTTTTATTTCTCTTCATTAATAATAGCAACAACAATAACATTACTATTGTATTTTGTATCACAGTATAGAATATATAACATATAGAAGAGAATATATAAAATATATACTATGTATACACTATGTTATCATTGTTGTTCAGTTGTCTAGTTGTGTCCGACTCTTTGGGGAAAGAAAAGCCATAGGGAAATAAAACTTAACTCAAAATTTTGGAGTGAAAACTCCAAAAGCTATATTCAAGGAAATACCACTTTGGGCACTTGATGTGCCTAGTGTAAAACCCTTTAGCCAGGAGCAAAGCGGGAAAAGCAAGCTTGAGTGCTGGCTTTTCTAAGCTAGCTTCCTGTGATTTTAACTCTGCTTCCTTCCAGTTGGTGAGCTTCTTTGCTCTTCGTTATACTTGCACGTAATACTCGCATGTAAAGCTCCTGGGAGCATATGGAAATTAGATTTTCCTTTTATTTTTACTTTGGCTCTTGATTTTATTACACTATTAATATCATACTACAAAGTGCTCAGTGGCAGTTGGCTAATTAGTCTTATTCATATTGAAAAAGGACCGTAATCCCATCTGAAACTTTGCACAGTGCAGCTCAGTGTTTTCTACTCAGACAGTTCTCAACCATAATGTTATAATTATACCATTTTTCTCAGCAGCATCACCCACATACTATAATTACAGTCAAAGCTAAGGCTATGTTTATAGTGTACTAAAGAGGATGGAATTGTTTCATTTTAAGTGATTCATTTACCTCCTCTGTTGGTAACAGAAATGCGTGGTAATGGGAAGAGTCATGGTTTAATATGCTTCTCTGAACAACAACTTTAGACACCAAAAAAAAGATAAAGCTCTCCCCCTCCCAATATGAGAAAGTATGGGAAACATGATTTCCAGTCTGGTCACCACAATGATTCCTCATCTGAAAATCTAGGATGGGCAAGGGAATGGAAACTAGCATGCTGGTGGTCACTGTGGGTCTTGGGAGGCTCTCAGTTGATCTACCCGGTGGCAGGACAACCCCACTCAATTAAGTCAGTTTTCAGGACTGACACTGTGGCTCTGAGCCTATAGGATGAGGATTCATCTAAGCACAGGGAACTTCTGGAAGTTCCCTGTGGAACCTGCAACCTTTCGTTCCTTTATGGATGAATGAATGAATGGATATATCATTCATATCCACTATAGGCTAGTTCTAGATGCCAAGTGCACAGCAAGAGACAAAGCAGAAATCACTGTTTTCTTGGAACTCAACTCCAGTGTATTTTAGATCTGTCTTTTGCTTATTTACTTGAGTGAATAGAAAGTTTTATAGTTGATTTACAAAATTGTGTTAGCTTCAGGAGTATAGCAAAGTGATTGGTTATACATATACATGTATACACACACACATATATTTTCAGGTTATTTTACGTTATAAGCTATTATAAGATATAGAATATAGTTCCTTATGCTATACAGTAAATCCTTGTTGCTTATTTTATACATAGTGGTGTATCTGTTAATCCCATACTACTAATTATCCCTCCATTCCCCCCTCCCTTTTAGTAAACACAGATTTGTTTTTTATGTCTGTGAGGCTGTTTCTGTTTTATAAATGATTTCACTTGTATTAGTTTTTCAGATCCTACATACAAGTGATATCATATAATATTTGTCTTTGTCTGAATTTCATTTAGTGTGATAATCTCTAGGTTCATACATGTTGTTGTGAATGGAAATATTTCATCCTTTTTTGGAGCTGAGGAATATCCCATTGTGTATATATACACCATATCATCTTTTTTCATCTGTTGATGGACACTTAGGTTGCTTCCACGTATTGGCTACTGTAAACAGTGCTGCTATGAACACTGGTGTGCATGTAGCAGAAAGCTTTTACTTTTACTATGGGTGACGTAGGCTCACCCATATTAGCTTGCGTCACAAAATGCTAGTCCACCATAGATTGGAAGCAACATTTTCTTGACATATGGGCATGGACCCAACCTGACAAAGAGAGGGATGATTGGAACAGGCTGGTGTTAGATGTTCTGGGGTTCATTTGTAATCAGCAAAGAGAGAACACCCATCTGCTCTCCGACATTGATGAGGTAGAGACTGCCACTTCATTTCCAGTATTTCATCTCTTCTCACTGACTTGCCCAAAGCCTGTGGTTGAAAATGTTTCATAAAATCTTGACTTTCTTTGACTTTTCTTGCCCTATGAAACCTTAAGTACAGCAGGAGTAGAAGACAGCATTGTGGGAAACAATAAAGGATCGCTTGATGGGAAGATGTATACGTGTAGGTATGTGTCTCATGGTGCTGTTTTAGGAATTATTTCTCAAATGTATGGGGTTTCCTTTTCTTTTTAGAACAGCTAAATTATGAACTGATTTTCATAGCTTGCAGGCCAACAAGCAGATGACTGCGTTACAAATGATACCTTTCCTTGGTTCTGATACATCCAACAGCTGAGCCTAAAGCCACTTAGAAATCGGGCAACAGCATGAAGGGGACCGAACAGTCTTTGAAATGAAATTCCATGATTTCTAGTTTTCATTCAGATTTCCTCCTATTTGTGTGGGCTTGAATGACTATGGTATCTTCAGAGCTCCCAACCTCTAAGCCCCTGACATATGACCACAGGGCAGGAGTAGAGAGGAGGCAGGTTGAGTGGCATGGACAAGGGCAGGGGTGACCATCTTTCAAATATGTACTTCAGGCTTGTAAATGTCAAGCCTTAAAGTTGGACCTTCAAGAACAAGTATCTTGAAGGTAGAAATAAGAGACTGCATTTAGAAAACTGCAACTAACTGGTTCTATTTTCTGTCCTCACTTTTTGGTTTGTGATTTAATCAAAAGCCTGTTGGTTCTTTTTCTTCTTTTAGGAGTGGCAAAAGGCTAATTCAAAGGGGGAAGAATGTAAACACTCCATGGCCACGCCATCTTGGAATCTCTTTAGGGACACAGCAGTGTTCACTGTAATTTGACTTCAGTTCAGTTCAGTTGCTCAGTCATGTCTGACTCTTTGCGACCCCATGAACTACAGCACACCAGGCTGCCCTGTCCATCACCATCTCCTGGAGTCCACCCAAACCCATGGCCATTGAGTTGATGGTGCCATCCAGCCATCTCATCCTCTGTCCTCCCCTTCTCCTCCTGCCCTCAATCTTTCCCAGCATCAGGGTCTTTTCCAATGAGTAAGCTCTTTGCATCAGGTGGCCAAAGTACTGGAGTTTCAGCTTCAACATCAGTCCTTCCAATGAACACCCAGGACTGATCTCCTTTAGGATGGACTGGTTGGATCTCCTTGCAGTCCAAGGGACTCTCAAGAGTCTTCTCCAACACCACAGTTCAAAAGCATCAATTCTTCAGTGTTCAGCCTTCTTTATAGTCCAACCCTCGCATCCATACATGACTACTGGAAAAACCATAGCCGTGACTAGATGGACCTTTGTTGGCAAAATAATATCTCTGCTTTTTAATATGCTGTCTAGGTTGGTCATAACTTTCCTTCCAAGGAGTGTCTTTTAATTTCATGGCTGCAGTCACCATCTGTAGTGATCTTGGAGCCCAGAAAAATAAAGTCAGCCACTGTTTCCCCATCTATCTGCCATGAAGTGATGGGACCAGATGCCATGATCTTGGTTTTCTGAATGTTGAGCTTTAAGCCAAATTTTCACTCTCCTCTTTCACTTTTAGTTCTAGGAAATTGCTTGCATCAACATTGAATCTCTAGCAGAAGTTGCATAAGCAAATTCATCATGGTAGATAACAGCAGCAATGAAATTTTCAGTCCAAATTGAGCTTAAATACAGCCTAGAGCCACAATCTTAAATTTCAGACAAGTCATTTTCCTTGCCACTTGAAAACAGAGTATCATCTTCCAATATGAACCATTTAGGACCACACACTTTAACACCATTCATGTCTAGTTAGCTAGAACTCAGAATTTTCTGGTTTTCCCATAGCAATTTTCTAAACTAATGTGTTCCTATAAATGCCTTTTCCATATAAATACCTTTTCATAGAATTCTGGTCACGAGTAAAGCTAATTCATGGTTTCCACTGGGGTTGTGAATTATCTCTACTTGGGGGTGGGGACGTTTATCTCTTCATGAGGGATTACTCTATTTTTATTATGGAATTTGCAAATACACAAAAATAGCAAGCATGGTTTAATATGGTCCTCACCCAGCTTAAACAATTATCAGCATTTGACCTATCCAGTTTTGTACTTTCTCTGCCTTTGTTTTTAATCGTCTGCTTTCACTTATAGCTACATACATACATATCTTTAAAAGCTAAGGACTCTCTCATTAAAAAATAATCTAATATTATATCTGGCATATTAATGATTCCTCAGTATCATCTAATTCACAGTTTGTGCTCAGATTTCCAAAAATATCTCAAAAAATGTCTTTTGGCCATTTGTTTGAATAAGGATGCAAACTAGGCCCATGCAATGTCTCAAGTATGTCCAAATTCATAATACTTCTCACTTTTTTGTTACATCATTGTTTTGGTTGAAGATAATTTTCTTTAGGGTTTATACATTCTCAATGAGTCATTTAAGATATCCCTCTTGTTCTGCTATTTTCTATAAACTGGCAGTAAGACCCAGAGGCTTATTGACTTTATCTCTCATGGAAAGAATCCATCATGGGTAGCTGCAAACTTCTGTATCAGGGATATATTATATCAAATGATGATAAGTCTTATCTATGTTTGAAATGTTGTCAGCCTGATTAATCTAGAATAGAGCGTATTTACATATTTTTATCATTTACTGATGATCTTGCCTAAATCATATGTTATTGGTAGTGGTGGTTTAGCCATTAAGTTGTGTCCAACTCTTGTGACCCAACTCTTGTAGCCCACCAGGCTCTTCTGTCCATGGGATTTCCCAGGCAAGAATACTGGACTGGGTTGCCATTTCCTTCTCCAAATCATTATGTCATTAGGGCTTCTAAACTGCTGATTTCTCTAATCCTGCCATTTTATCTCCATTTATTACATGCTATTGCTGCTGCTGCTAAGTCGTTTCAGTCATGTCCGACTCTGTGCGACTCCATAGATGGCAGCCCACCAGGTTCCCATGTCCCTGGGATTCTCCAGGCAAGAACACTGGAGTGGGCTGCCATTTCCTTTTCCAATGCATGAAAGTGAAGTCGCTCACTTGTGCCCAACTCTTCTCAACCCCATGAACTGTAGCCTACCAGGCTCCTCTGTCCATGGGATTTTCCAAGCAAGAGTACTGGAGTGGGTTCTCATTTCCTTCTCCTGATGTATCAGTTTTTAGAATAATGAGTAAATACTTTAGTAACTTCCAAAGGTGACCATTTTTTAAAAAGCATCATTATGAACTTACTGATGATTCATGTTTTGATGCAGTTTTTAGGAGACTATAATGACAGGAATAAAAAGGATGAAGTCATTTCTTCTTTTTTCAGTTATTCTCAGCTGTTTTCAGATAAAAAGCTTTGTGTAATCTTGGCTAACTTTCCTCTTTCCAGTCTCCCTTTTTCCTCTCTATCACTGTATTATTTTACCAGGCTCCCTCTATAAAAATGGCTGGAAGCAAGCATTGAGACTAGATGACATCTAAAAATCCATGTTATATACAAATTCTCAAGGCAAACTCCTGTGGTTTTTTTTTTTAAGTTAAACAAATTAAAAAAATTTTTTTAAAATTGGAGGATAATTGCCCTGTGGGTATTTAATGAGGGGTTCACACATATTCAGTGAAGGGTCAGTACAGACATCTACAATCTAGATATTTGATCCATGATCTATATGTTTGATCGCTAGACACAATCATGCCCACAGCATTGAGCACAGCTGCAGAGGTGCCAGTCACTAGCAACCAAGCTCCTTTGAACACTAGTGGCCACTGGGGTAGCAGTAGGCAATGCTTTGAAAAGAAGTTCCCTGGCCAACTGTTTTCAGGAAGTGCTGTGGTTCTTTTACTTCTTTTGGATATTCATAATGTGCCCAAACAGATAGACTAGAGACTCTGAGTGGTTTTGTAATGAAGAAGCCTGTTTAACTTTGCATGTTCCAGCATTTCCCAAGCACTGGAAACATGGTAGGCTAAACAGTTAAGGCCAGAGTTCTTTGCAAGGGTGTGTGAAGAATATTAGTGGAGGAAATTAAAAAAAAAACAACCGTATGCTACTTCATATAAAATAGATAAGCAACAAGGTCCTACTGTATAGCACATGGAACTATGTTCACTATCTTGTAATAACCTATAATAAAAGTGAATCTGAAAAAGAATCTATATCTCTCAATCACTTTGCTGTACACCAGAAACTAACACAATATTGTTAATATCTGTGGTACCTGTGAATGTGTCCTTAGTTGCAAAATAAGTCTTTGCAGATGTAATTAAGGTAAGGATTTCAAGATGAGGTTATCCTGGGTTAGGGCTTTAGATGGAATGATGGGTGTCCTTATAAGACAAAAGAAGACCAGACATAGAGACACAAGAAGAAGACCATATGAAGATGGTCTTATTACTTCAGTCCCTGTCTGAAGTAATAAATCTACAAACCAAGAAACACCAACAATTGCTAGGAGAAGAAGCTAGGAGAGAAGGAGGAATAAATTCTCAGAGAGTCCAGAAGGAATCAACATTGATGTCACCTTGATTCTGACTTCTGGCTTCCATAAAAGTGACAGATTAAATTTTGTTGTTTTAAGCTACTAGGATTAGGTAATTCGTTACACAGCCATTCCAGGAAATAAATACAATATGCTTGAGTCAATGGAGATTGACTCAGGAGATCTGTGGTAGATGGCATTTGTATTTATTGAAAATGTCTACTGCTGATTCTGATGGACACATACACCAAGAACCAGCACTTTAGGACCTTGGGGGTTGACCTGCTTATATTGACATCCTGTTGGAATAGTCACCTGATGTGACGAGCTCACTCATTGGAAAAGACCTTGATGCTGGGAAAGATTGAGGGTAGGAGAAGAGGGCAACAGGGGACGAGATGGTTGGGTGGCATCACAGACTCATTGGATATGAGTTTGAGCAAGCTCTGGGAGATAGTGAAGGACAGGGAAGCCTGGCATGCTTCAGTTCATGGGGACGCAAAGAGTTGTAAATGACTTAGTGACTGAACCATAACAATGGAATTTAGACTCTTGCTGTGACTCCAGCAGACCGATTAAACTTTCTGCCTTTTACCTCCAAGTCTGTTTTTCAGAGAAAGTAGTCCCAAAGAAAATGCTATCAGGTATCCCTTAAGCAGTATACTGGAAGTAGTTTTTATAGGTGGTGATAACGGTCAAGAGTAGAAAGAGGACTATTCTTCAGTAGGTTCAAAGGGAGGAGAGGAAGATCAGTACTTGATTATCCAATTAACCAAGTGGGTCTCACTTGAAGGGAGTCTCATTCTGCAGCCTGAACAGGGCAGAGTTTTCTTTCTTTTGGTAACTTGAGAAACCCTGGTCTCCTATGACTTCAAATCCTTCTAGTTCACTTATAATCCTTCTAGACTCAGTTGCCTTCTTTTTCTCAGCTGCCCAAGAAGGCTGCTCCTTTCATCTCCAGCTTCTATTCACCTGAAAACATCTTTCTTTTCCCAACTGTTCTCATTTTAGTGCTTAGCTTCCCTGGCTCTCCAGATCTGGTCTGCCCTCTCAGTCTTTGATTTCTCCAAAGGAGTAGGAGATGTCTCTCCAGTCCTGTCCAGAGCTGATGATTAATAAATAAGGCACCTGCTCTTAAAAATACCTCCACAGGGAGAAGCTTGCCAGTCAGGAAAAGGCTGATGTATGCTCTTCTGGTTTTCTGGTTTGACAGCTTCTCATACAGAGGCTGACTAGACCCTAGGAGGTTATTTGCTCATGGTTTAACCAAGATTATCCAGTCAAAAACTAAATTTGGGAGAAGGTTCCAAAGAAAAATTTCAAAGTTTTTGCCCCAGTTGGTTCTTCATCCAGGAAGGGTGAAGTGTGATGATGGGGGATAAGACGGTGAAGGAGATATTCCTTCTCCTTATAAACCATAGAACTCCTGATCCAGCTCTTGGAGCCAGCCATAGTTCACCTGCTACCCAGTTCAAACAGGCTGTCAGAGCCTAGACTGGGTACTTAACCATTAGTTAATATGTTATTTGTTGCTGCTGTTAAACTTGATTTGGGGAGCCTCCTTATAGCTGAATTTCTGAAGTAAAACCAAATTTTAAGTTAGGGACTCCAGGGACTTATAAATGTATACATATAAAAGAATCCTAGCAATAAAACAGTTCTTGATTATTACCAAATGACTCACCCATGCAGTAAATGTTCTAAAAGCTCAAAGAAAGAAGCTTGGGCCTGAGTTTAGTTCAGTTGGGGGTAAAGTTGCCCTTTGGAAAAGTAGAAAAAGTTTTCTGTAATCACATATCTTTTCGCTGTCTGGACAGCTTCATGGCTTCTAGAGCTAAGGACAGTCTTTTTCAGGGGAAAGAGGAAGAAAAGGAAACAACCTTCTACAGGGTGCCAAGTAATGTGGTGAACACATTTGATCTAATCCTGCCTCAGGGCAGTCCTGAGGCAAGACAGTGAAGCAAGGAAGTCAGCTTCCAGGCTGCTCTTTCCTCCTCTTGCTCACCACCTCCTTGTTGGGGTATCCGTCTTTCTCACCTGGTGTCCACGTCTCATCCTCTAAAGTCTGGCAAGCCCCTCAGTCCCTTCCTCTCAGTAAGTGCCCCCTGCTCTCCCAGCTCTAAAGGGCCAGCCTGACCTGTAGTTCCATCTAGTCAAAGCTATGGTTTTTCCAGTGGTCACGTATGGATGTGAGAGTTGGACTATAAAGAAAGCTGAGCACTGAAGAATTGATGCTTTTGAACTGTGGTGTTGGAGAGAACTCTTGAGAGTCCCTTGGACTGCAAGGAGATCAAACCAGTCTATCCTAAAGGAAATCAGTCCTGAATATTCATTGAAAAGACAGATGCTAAAACTGAAACTCCAATACTTTGGCCACCTGATGTGAAGAACTGACTCCTGGGAAAAGACCCTGATGCTGGGAAAGATTGAAGGAGGGAGGAGAAGGGGATGACAGAGGATGAGATGGTTGGATGGAATCATCGACTTGATGGACATGAGTTTAAGCAAGCTCCAGGAGTTAGTGATGGACAGCGAAGCCTGGCATGCTTTAGTCCATGCAGTCGCAAACAGTTGGACATGACTAAGTGACTGGACTGAACTGACTTATAGTCCAGGTTGAAGTGCTTACAGAAGAACATGAAGAAAGCAGAGCTTCTCAGATCAGGGTCTTCTGGGATATGAAGTTTTTTTCTTTTTTTTGTAGAGACAAGTGACAATGAAAAGGCATATTTCTAATTTTAAAATTTATTTTTTTAAATAAATTTTTCTCAAAAGGGCATTCTCTGGAGTCTGTGACAATTTTATTACCTTAAAAAATATACTACTCAAAATAGAGCTACCATATGACTCAGCAATCCCATTCCTGGGCATATATTTGGAGAAAACCATAATTTGAAAAGATTCATATACTTAGTCGTGTCCAACTCTTTGTGACCCCATGGACTGTAGCCCACCAGATTTCTCGGTCATAGGATTCTCCAGGCAAGAATACTGGAGTGGGTAGCCATTCCCTTCTCCAGGGGATCTTCCTGACCCAGGGATTGAACCCTGGTCTCCTGCACTGCAGGCAGATTCTTTGCCATCTGAGCCATGGGGGAAGTGCCTTTCTTTTTTCAGTTTCAATGTTCATAGCATCACTATTTAAAATAGCCAGGATGTGGAAGCAACATGAATGTCCGTCAGCAGAAGAATGGATAAAGAAGATGTGGTATACATAAACAATGGAGTATTATTCAGCCATAAAAAAAACAAAATAAGGCCATTTGCAGTGATATGGATGGATATAGAGATTATCATATTGAGTGAAGTAAATCATACAGAGAAAGTCAAATATGATATGATACTACTTATATGTAGAATCTAAAAAAATGGTATAAATGAAGATATTTACAAAAAATAGAAATAGACTTATAGATATAGAAAACAAACTTAAGGTTACTAAGGGGAAAGTGGAGGGTGGAAGGGATAAATAAAGAATAACTAGAGTCCCCTATAGTACAGGGAACTCTACTCAGTACTCTGTAATGACCTATATGGGAATAGAATCCAAAGAAAATAAAGTTAGTTGTACAGTCATGTCTGACTCTTGTGATCCTATGGACTGTAGCCTGCCAGGCTCTTCTGTCCATGGGAATTTCCCAGGCAAGAGTACTAGAGTGGGTTGCCATTTCCTTCTGCAGGGGAACTTCCTGACCCAGGGATCAAACCTGGGTCTCCTGCATTGCAGGCAGATTCTTTACCAACTGAGCTACAGAATCAAAATAAGAGTGGATATATGTATACATATAACTGATTCACCTTGCTGTACAGCAGAAATTGACACAACATTGTAAATAAACTATATTCCAATAAAAATTAATTAAAAATATACTACTCAATATGAGATATATTCTACTAGATTCAGCATCCTTCTTATCCTCCTAGAAAATATAAATAGAAGAAGAGCTTTGGTGACTGAGGTGAGGAAGTAGATGGGATGCTTAAGGGTAACAGTCATAGTAGCAGCAGCAGCAAGAGTAAAATAATAAAATATCTAATTTTTATTCCATGCCTACATTGTGCCAGGAATTTTCCTATGTACCTATCTGCTCCTCAAAACGATTCTCTGAGATAGATGTCAATTGACAGATAAATTGACAGATGAATCAGAGTTCACAGCATGTCAGCAGTATGCCAGGTGCATACATACAGAACAACTCATGTTCTCTAGCTCCCTAAACTCCAAACTCCTCATCACACATCTTGGGACATCAATTGAAACCAATAACAGAATTTCTACAACCACTACTGGTTTAGAAGAACAAACGCCTCTAATACTTTTGTAGGACCTTCTTGTCTGCTTTTCCCTAGGAGAAAGAAAAATGGCAGAAGAGAAAATGCATTTGCTGCTCTCAGATTTGGGAAACGATTCTCATCACTGTTAGTGTTGTGGAGAGGATGCTAAACTCAAAAGCCATGAGATCTAAACTAACACCTCCCCTTCTACCTTCCTCTGCATTTGCTCTCAAGTCTCTCCTGGAACTCAGTATAATATTCGCTTAACCAATAGTCATTTTGTATCAGGCCCTGTTTATGTTGTGGCAGAAGAGAGTATGGCATATAAAGATGAGGGAAGACCAAATTCTTTCCGTCTAAGAGTTTACAGTTGAAGGGAAGTTACCATATGGATACAAGTCACCTGAGTTCAACCAAAAGATGTACAACTTCAAAAGCTCTTGGAATTCGGAAGAGTTTTAGTTCAGTTATTTTTGGTTTAAATATGAATAGACTCGTGGACTTTGTAAATATGTATCATTTCTTATTGCATACATTTGCCATTTCTCTGGGGTTTGCTTGGCAGGAGCACAGAGCTGCTCCTGGAAATGTTTGTTCTCCCATAAACCCAAATTTGAAGTGCTAAAACTCTATTGATTAAGGAGTATTAAGTGAGGAAAAAAGAGTTAAAGGCTGCTTTTCCATAACACCCAAAACGCAAAGATAATCTGTTACTTAAGAACGTGTTGAGGACACACACAGGCCGTTCATCTGAACGGTAACACCTACTACGATGAGGTGGGGTTTCTGGCTTACGAGTCTTTCCTGATGCCCCGTTTCCTAACAGGACAGTCACCTGTCTTTATTCTCCAGCGTGGATTCAGCGCTCAGTGGCAGCAGTCAGCTTATGGATGATCCGCAAACCCACAAAGTCAAGCCTGCCCTCACCTTGGAGCTGTGTGTTGTTGCCTGTAACTCTTCATGAGATAAATGTTATGTGATAATGATGACACATCTCAGACAGTTCAGTTGCAAATTATTGCCTATTCAATTCATCACCAAGCATTTACAGATGCTCAGCTTTCATTTTGTGGAATACCAGTAATGATAGAAATGTACAAGTCCACACTGCTTGGTAGATACTGTTAATCTTACTTTACAGTAGAATGTATTTCAGAAGAGGTGACTGTGAAGGAAATTCATAAAGTAAATCCTAGATTCGCATTAATGTTACCAATAGAAGACAATTTTTTATAGGAGACTAAAAAACAACAACCAATTCAAACTTGATGACTAAAAATACCTTATTACAGAAACAATCTTTTTTTCTGTTTATAAAAGGGGTTGGCATACTTTTTCTTCAGGGGCCAGATAGTAAATATTTTAGGCTTGCAGACTTCTCTACGTTTTAGTTGCTCAGCTCTGCCATTGTATTCCCAAAGCAGCCATAGATCTGAAACAGATAGGTCTGGTTGTGTTGCAATAAAACTTTACAAAACAAGCATCTGATCTGATGACTGCAGCTTGCCAACCCCTGGTTTAAATAACTGTCAGTCTTAAAAAAAGAATTAGCTTATTTTGTATTATATATTGTGAATTACTTGCAAATCAATTTCCTAGAAATTATATATATTTAAAATCCCTTTGAAAGTTGTATAGACTATTTTCTTTTTTAAATTTTTAATTGAAGGCTAATTGCTTTACAATATTGTGTTAGTTTCTGCCATACATTAAATGAATCAGTCATAGGATACATATATCCCCTTCCACTTGAACTTCCCGCCCACCTGCCACCCCATTCTACCCCACTAGGCTGACACAGAGCACTCGACTTGAAATCCCTGCATCATATAGCAAATTCCCATTGGCTGTCTATTTTACATATGGTGCAATCAGTTGTCTCTTGAGTTATTTTTGATTTAAATATATATTATCTCATATTACACGTGCTTGCCATAAGGCACACTATTATCTGAATTTCTAGTCAATGTACCTATTTTTGAATTTCATAAATCTTTTTTATAAATGGGCTGTTTAGTCTGCTTTCTCAATGCACAGATGAATCTATATTAAAATCAGGGCACACCTATATGATGAATTCAAGATTTTTTTCGCAGTGCAAAAGCATACATTATCTGAAAAACTGTGCGTCGCATGTAGGAGCTGGTGTGGACCAAAGCCTTGCAGGAGTGACAGAGTCTGAGGTCCCCGCCCTAGAGAGGCTTCTGTGCGCAGAAGCCAGAGCTTTCTAGAGAGCGGTGATTCCAGAGTGGGGTTTGAAGCTGTTGAACTCAGCAAGTCAGCAGGCCCGCAGGCTACAACTCCAAGGTCACAATCAACTTTGGGATGCTTTAACTTTCCCGTCACAAAAGAGTTTGCCACCCACTGGGGTTACCCAGGGTGAAAGAATGCCTGTCTTGGATTTCACCCCTGAGAAGTATGTGTTATGCTCTGGAAGAGAAACCGTACTAGGAATGGGTATATAGAGAGTCCACACAGGCCCCCTGGAATTTTTAGAGGGATGCTTAATCGTCCTTCTCAGACTTAAAAAAAAATGTTACTCACTTCTATGATCCAGGCTTTCTGAAGCTTATACCCACAGACTTCTAATTCTTTTCTTACTGTTTTAGGATCCGTAATAAATAGACGACCTTGACATATGTTGACAATCAGAAAGGACCTGCAGGTGCTTGAGGAGGCTGGTCTTGAGATGTGAGCTTGCTACCCCCTCCAGATGTTCAGTTAACGCTGGCCTGAGCGGGTGCACAGAGAACAGGTCTCTTGTAAACCGAGTGGGAAGCATCTACTCACTGCTGATAATGGCTCAGCAAATTGCTGGGAGTTGAGGAGGAAAAAAAAGTTAAGACCTAGTATTTATCTTACAAAGAATCCTTAACTCCCCCAACGATCACATGTGAAGGCAGACAGTATATAATGAAGCACCATCACTGGGAAACTAATAGCAAGGATTATCTGCATATTTCAGGCTGGAAAAAGTCACTATCAAGTCTCTACTTGAAGATAACTGAACACTGTTATTTCACTGATCAATAACATGATCTACACTTTATTTTGCTCATCTAGGTGCAAATATAAAGCATCACACTGCTGGTACCTTTTTTAATCTCTCGTTGGTCAGTTAAAGAGACTTAGAAGAAATGTGGGCTTTTGGGGTAGCTCAGTCAGTAAAGGATCTGCCTGTAGTGCAGGAGACCTGGGATCGATCCCTGGGTTGAGATGATCCCCTGGAGAAGGAAATGGCAACCCACTCCAGTATTCTTGCCTGGGAAACCCTATGGACAGAGGAGCCTGGAGGGCTACAGTCCATGGGCTCACAAGAGTTGGACATGACTCTTCATGCAAAGATGGGCACAATAAAGGATAGAAACGGTATGGACCTAACAGAAGCTGAAGATATTAAGAAGAGGTGGCAAGAATACATAGAACAACGATACAAAAAAATCTTCATGACCCAGATAACCATGATAGTGTGATCACTCACCTAGAGCCAGACATCCTGGAGTGTGAAGCCAAGTGGGCCTTAGGAAGAATCATTATAAACAATGCTAGTGGAGGTGATGGAATTCCAGTTGAGCTATTTCAAATCTTAAAAGATGATGCTGTGAAAGTGCTGCACTCAATATGCCAGCAAATTTGAAAAACTCAGCAGTTGCTATAGGACTGGAACTGTTATTTTTTATTTAAATATATATTATCTCATATTACATGTGCTTGCCATAAGGCACACTATTATGTGAATTTCTATTCAATGTACCTATTTTTGAATTTCATAAATCTTTTTTTATAAATGTGCTGTTTAGTCTGCTTTCTCAATGCACAGATGAATCTATATTAAATATATTTTCATTCCAGTCCAAAAGAAGGGCAATGCCAAAGATTGTTCAAATTGCCACACAACTGCACTAATCTCACATGCTAGCAAAGTAATGCTCAAAATTATCCAAGCTAGGCTTCATCAGTACATCAACTGAGAACTTCCAGATGTTCAAGGCTAGAACATTCTTAGAGCTTCTTAGATATGCAAGATTTAGAAAAGGGAGATGAATCAGAGATCAAATTGCCAACATCTGCTGGATCATAGAAAAAGCAAGAGAATTCCAGAAAAACATCTACTTCTGCTTCATTGACTATGCTAACACCTTTGACTTTGTGGATCACAACAAACTGTGGAAAATTCTTCAAGAGATGGGAATACCAGGCCACCTTACCTGTCTCCTATGAAACCTGTCTGCAGGTCAAGAAGGAACAGTTGGAACTGGGCATGGAACAACGGACTGGTTCCAAATTGGGAAAGGAGTACGTCAAGGCTGTATACTGTTACCCTGCTTATTTAACTTACATGCAGAGTACATCATGTGAAATGCAGGGCTGGATGAAGCACAAGCTAGAATCAAGATTGCCTGGAGAAATATCAAAACCTCAGATATGCAGATGACACCACCCTTATGGCAGAAAGCAAAGAGGAACTAAAGAGCCTCTTGATGAAGGTGAAAGAGGAGAGTGAAAAAGATGGCTTAAAACTCAGCATTCAAAAAATGAAGCTCATGGCATCCAGTCCCATCACTTCATGACAAATAAATGGGGAAACAATGGAAACAGTGAGAGACTTTATTTTCTTGGGCTCCAAAATCACTGTGGATGCTGATTGCAATCATGAAATTAAAAGGCGCTTGCTCCTTGGAAGAACAGCTATGACAAATCTAGACAGCATATTAAAAAGCAGAGATATTACTTTGCTGACAAAGGTCTCTAGAATCAAAGCTATGGTTTTTCCAGTAGTCATGTATTGATGTGAGGGTTAGACCATAAAGAAGGCTGAGTGCCAAAGAATTGACACTTTTCAACTGTGGTATTGGAGAAGACTCTTGAGAGAGTCCATTGGATTACAAGGAGATCAAATATGTCAATCCTAAAGGAAGTCAGTCCTGAATATTCACTAGAGGGACTGAGGCTGAAACTCCAATATTTTGGTCACCTAATGTGAAGAGCTGACTCATTGGAAAAGACCCTGATGCTGGGAAAGATTGAAGGCAGGAGGAGAAGGGGATGACAAAGGATGAGATGGTTGGATAGCATCACGGACTCAATGAACATGTGTTTGAGCAAGCTCTGGGAGTTGGTGAAGAACAGGGAAGCCTGGTGTGCTGCAGTTTATGTGGTCACAAAGAGTTGGATACAACTGAGTGGCTGAACAACAGGAGAGCTGTTTGGTCTCTACCTCTGTTTCTTCTCGGATAAAGTGTATAATTCTGCTGGTCTTCCTCTGACCTTAGAGAAGCAAGCACAGAGGCTCAACAGTCTCTGCAGGATGCTTGGCATTATCAGAACATTAGTGCTGTCTGTGAGTTAGAAAAGGCTACCACTAGTTTGGGTGCAAGAAGTAGCCAACATAAACACCATTTCCTTAAAAGGGATCCTAATTATGTTAACTTACTGTGTCGTCTACTGAGTTGTTTGTCAACAGCGCGTTGTCAAGAATTCCATGTCAGCTTTGATGTCACAGCCCTGTGCTACTCTCTAATGTGTGTCTGAAGCTCAACAAGTAAAGGCTGCACATTCTAAGACACGATCTGTGCATGGACTCACTTCCTTTATCCTGTGTTTCTTTTACATGGATTGTTAGCTTGTGCTTTTTTTCAGCTGTATTGTCAACTAATAAGCCCTTAAGGTTGAAAATATCGGGTGAAAAAGAATGATTAAAGCTGAGAGGGTCATTTGCCTTTGAGGGGGCAGTGGTGGGTCACAGGCAGGAGGGAGGCTTCTATTCCTTTGGCACTGGAAGTGCCTGCAGGACAGTACAGTGATGACATAGGAACATCCCTAATACTAGATCATGACACTAGTCCCATGACCTGACAATAAGGTTCTATGGAAGGCTTTTCAGAAAGGTTGTATGTACTTATAGTAATGGGCAGAAGAAATGTCTTCTCCTGCATATTTTAATCTCTATCCTCTCATAAATGACTGCTGGAGGATACAAAGCTACTGTGTGGGAGCCAAAGATTAATTAAGATACTGGGGGAACACCTGGCTTCTATTTTTTGAATTTTTGTTTTGTGTCCATGCAAAATCCACCGACTACTCATTAAAGACTCGGCATTTGCCAGGTCCTTACCAGGTGCTGTAAGATAATAAGGATGTAAAAAATAAATCCCTTATTCTTTGGGGTAGTATAGTCTATTAGAGGGGATAGAAAGCATATAAGAGTCTCCATTAGGTTGAAACAAATGACAATAATGATACTAAGGTCCAAAATGGAGTTGGGTATGGGAAATTTCCTACAGTTCAATTCTAATTCTTGTTGGAATATAAATAAAAGCCATAAGAGAGTACAGTAAAGACCATGGAGCCAGGTACTATTCTAAGTACTTTAAATATATCAACACTTAGAATCCTCATCACAACCTTACAAAGTAGGTACATTAGCATGTTTATTTCAGAGATAAAAAAGTAAAACAAAACAGAACCATGGTACCAAGAGGTCACAAAACTTAAGTATGATCATGCAGGAAGTAAGCCGTAGAACTGGACTGCATCAAAGTTGCAGAGGTTGAGTTCTTTAAGTACTGGGCTACATGCTACCTCTCTTAGAGGGAGAGAAGGGGCTACCAAGACTCCAAGATGGAAGTGCACATTCTCTTGGGGGAACTGGGAAAAGCTTTGTGGATAAAGCAATATTTGAAATACGCCTTAAAGACAAAAATCCATGAAGGTTTGTTCCCACCTGGGAGGGAAGAAGAGGGAATTTCTAGCAAAGGGGTCATTATGAAAGGCTGTAATGAGCAGGAGTTCTGTCAACATAAGCATGGGTGTACACAGTACACCAGGGAGATGAGGCTGGAAATACACACAGGACCCGTGTTGTGGGCCTTCTTAAAGGACAGAGAGATGAGTTTACTCATAGTTTAGGAAACAGTGGGGAGCTACTGAAGAAGATGAGGCAGAAGAATCACTGGATAAGAGGTAGAGAAGAAGAATGAATGTAGAAGCAGAGGGTAGAGGGGCTGGGAACAGGAAAAAGGTAGGAAAGAAGAAGTAGGGGGCTAGGACAGGAGTGCAGCTATGAACGTATAGTAAGGACCCCAACAAGCAAGATGACAGTAATTACAGTAAATTATTATCTCATATTTGTGTTTTTTAATTGAATTTTTAATTTCATATTAGAGTATAGTTGATTTACAATGTTGTTAGTTTGTGTACAACAAAGTAATTCACTTATACATATATCCAAAATCCTCCTCAGAAAGATGTGCAATCAGCTAATAATTTCTCTAATACTTAATAAGTCTTAAGTATTTGTCCCATACAGTCATCAAATCCTGTGCCAAAAAGCAACTAAGAGAGAGATGAAATTATTAAAAAAAAACAAAATACATGAGACCTCAGCGGCCTGACTCAGGAGTCTGCCTACTTCAGGAAGAACACTAAAAATGTTTTTTCTTCCTCTGAAAGATTCTAACCATCCTCCTCACTCACCCCACAACTAAAAGCAGCTTTCTTTGTAGTAAGTTTGTGCCATTACTTCTTTCAAGTATACAAAGATGTCTATCTCTTTCAACTGTAAACTCCTTCAAACCCCTTCTTTTCCTATATGTGTGTTTTTGCTCATATTTATATCTCTGCATTGGTGAATTACACTGCTACCCGTATGTGTGGGCTGAAAACTTCTCATGGGACTTTTAAAAATAGTTCTTTGTTTCCAGAAAATATTTCTCAAGCCTGTACTCTGCGGAAGGTATGTTAGTATGTGCCCATGACTGCACCAACACCCGTTCACATGGATTAGGTCCTGTACCCACACAGCAAAGCCCTGAGGGCTTAGAAGATGGGCCAGACACTTTTTGATGAGCAAGAGAAGAAAGAGAAGAGAGCAATGGATGATTCTTTAGGTGGGGCATTGCGTGGGTTAATCTTAGCTGGGCTGGTTTGACCACGTGCTTTTTCCCCAGAGTATCGCTTGGCAATGCTGTATATGGATCATGTTAACTAAAGATGAATGATGTGCTCTAGTCATGGGTCCCCAAATTATTTCAGGGTGAGATATGTCAGCTTGTTGATGCTGCTTAGCAATAAAATTAGATTTATGATTTGCACTTAAGTTCACTGGAACTGGGGGCCCGACAGTTAAGGCTGTTTACAGAGCTAGGGTGCACCTACATGACCAGCTCACTCTAGGAAACTCCATCACGAGCAGACTTTGGGCTTCCTGGTACCGAGGTGCTTGGCAGGAACATGAGTCGTGGTTCCAGACCTGGAGACCAAGGGTGTCTGTTGTGACTGGGAAGTGAGAGGACAAAAAGGCCCACGCTTGGGTTCTGCAGAGCCTGGTCAGTGCACTTTCCCATCTACTGTTGCTGTACTGTCTCTCTCGCCTGTCAGGAAGCTGTCCTCTGAGTATATACCACTTGATTTCTATGATTCTTTTAGCAATAGAACCCTGAAGGTGGTCAACGTGCAGTTAATACAGGTGGTGAGATCTGATCCTCTAGGAACGTCCCCCACCCCCTTGTAAGCCAAGAGGTTCCATGGTAACAAGGTATCGGGGGTGGGGGCTGGTAGGAATTGTTACGTGTGCAGGAGGGTGGGTAGTCAGGGAGCTATTAAGGATACTTCCATTTAGTTATTTTATTTGCAATATCATTTATTTCTTCCTACCTCTCTTAGAGGGAGAAAAGGGGCTGTGTTCTCTGTACCTTACTGTATTCAAGGTACCATTTGGGGTACTGTGAACTATGCAACTCTGAATAAGACACAGCTGTTCATGATCCAGATAGGGAGATAAGAGAAATATGCAAACAACTATACTCCAAAGTGGTGTTTAACATATTACTTCAGAGTGGTAAGGAATCACACGACCTCCCTCAAAGACACACATGGAAGAGGGAGGGATTGCTTCAGGCCAAGGGTTCAAGTGTTTTGGCTGAACCTTAAAGTATGGGCAGGATTTATACTTCCAGAAAGTGGGATGAGGCAGGAGGAGGGCGGTTTTGGAAATGGGATGGCATGAGCAACACCCCAGAGGAGGGAAAGCACAGTGTTCCTGGGGAGGAGTGAGTCGTCAGACGACCCACAGTGGACTCGAGTGTCTTGGAATAGGTTTGCGGTTCAAACTTGAGGTAGTGGGGAGGGTAGTAGAGCCAGTTAAGGTTATTTAGAGCAGAGGGATATGTAGGATTCTGAACATCTTGATTGGCAAAGGAAGGTGGATACAAGGAAGGAGAGGTAGGGAGAGGGTGGAAGGAGGGAGACAGTTACTAAGGGGTTATTGTGACCCCTTAGTGTAAAGTCACGGTGGCCTGCAGAAGGGTGGTGACATTTATTTATGTTTGGAGAGTTCTGTCTAGGACTCACTCTGAGAGGGTTTATTTATTTTTCTTCCATGGGGTTTTGCTTTGAATCTAAGAATTCAGAAAAGTGCACATATGAAATGTATACATTACCATTGTAAACTGATGGATCATAACCCCCTTAACTGGAGTAATCTTGGTTTACAGTGTTGTGTTAGTTTCTGCTGTAGAGTGAAGTGACTCAGCTACATGCATACATACATCCCCCCTCCCTGCTGGACTTCCCTCCTACCCAGGCCCCTCTCCTCTACCCGGCATCCTATCCATCTATGTTACCACAGAGCACTGAGCTGAGCTCCGTGATCATAGTTGGACATGACTGAGTGATTAACACTTTCATGGATGAAGGTAAGTAGCTACTGTTCTTGCTTATCACAAGGACAAAAACATCAACATATGCAAAATAAGTGGCAGCAATTTCTTCAACTTTTCCGCCATACTCAGAGGTTGTGTTTCAACAAAGCCCAAAGCTTAAGCTTCTCAGACCCCATGACATGACAAAGAAAATGGCTTGGGGAAATTCTACCACCACTCTGGGGGAAGTGAAGGGCAATGTATTAAATTTGTGCGTAGGAGAGGGTTTCAGTGTGTGACAGAGCTTGCGCCAATTAGTAAAACATTCTTAACTCATTCCTTCTCATTTCCTTACAGAAAGTAGCAATAAGTCACATTATCTTCTGAGTGAAGGCTCTGGAATATACTGGCTGGGATAATGCAAACATAACTAACAGCTAGCCCTTTTACAGCCCCTCACATTAATTAGGGAGCAGATTAACATGTCAGATGCTTCTAAAATAGGAGGGTTGTAACGAGTCTGTGGTCTGGCACAACTGACACATTGATGACGTTTGTTAAAAACAGCACCAACCCTCCCTTTGAGTGACCTCCAAGAAAAATGATGTTTGCATCGCATATTAGAAATGTAGCCTGCAATTTAGTCATAAAACCCCAATTATGGTTTCATTACACTGGAATGATCCATGAAACAGCAATTGCTTAAACAGTCAGGTACACTGTCTTCCCTTTCTTTATTGTGTAATGTAGACTTGAGCATATACTTCAATTGAGGAAGAGAAAATCCATCCATAGAATTTAATTAAAGATACCTACTATGTGGGGTTTCCCAGGTGGTTCAGTGGTAAAGAATCCGCCTGCCAATGCAGAGATGGGAGTTCGATCCCCAGGTTGGGAGAATCACCTGGAGGAGGAAATGGCAACCCATTCCAGTATTCTTGCCAAGGAAATCCCATGGACAGAAGAGTCTTGTGGGTCCCTGTCCACAGAGTTGCAAAAGAGTTGGACATGACTTAGTGACTAAACAAAACCACCATCACCTACTAGGTAATTAGGATTTTTTTTTTAGGGCATGTGAGGGATTTAGAAGAAGCAGAAAACATGGGCTTTGCCTTAATTGACTGCAACATAATTAATTCTTAAAGCCCACACAATTTATTGAGTCCTGTGCACAGTACGATCACATACATGGCGATGTTGTGAGGTATAAATGTTATCACAGAGCAGTGAGCAAAGTCCCATGGAAGCATAGATGCAGAACAGGTTTTTGGGGCTAAAGGATTGGGAGAAAGCAATCCTTTTTTTTTTCCCAAGAAAGCAGATATTTGAGTTCAGTCTTGAAGATAAAGAAAAGATTGTCAGAGGACAAGAGGGGGATGTGCAAGTCATGTTAAGGAGAAGAGACAGCTTGTATGAAGGCAGAATTTCAGAGTCCAAGGTGACTTGGTTAAAGGGACAAATTTAACTGTTAATGTGATCATTAGGTAAAGAAATATCTCAAGGTAATAATGACAGTATGATACAGGACTTATAAAAAAGAGTCCTAAACTCAGTAATCTACTTGCTGGCCTACAATAAATTATTGCATCTTTCTTTTCTATGTGTTAAGTTGGTCTTACTTAACCTCTAAGGCTGGGCTTCCCAGGTGGCTCAGCAGTAAAGAATTTGCCTGCTAATGCAGGGGACATAGGTTCAGTCCCTGGGTGGGGAAGATCCCCTGGAGAAGGAAATGGCAACCCACTCCACTATTCTTACCTGGGAAGTCCCGTGGACAGAGGAGCCTGGAGGGCTACAGTTCATGGGATTGCAAAAGAGTTGGACATGACTTAGCAACTAAACAACAACAACGTATAAGGCTAACTGTATATGAGAAATAAAGAAGTAGCCTTCCCCCCTCCCCCAAAGAGGACATGAAGATGGCCAACAGGGATACGAAAAGATGCTCAACACTGGTGATCATCAGGGAAATACAAATCAAAACCACAATGAGATATCATCTCATACCTGGCAGAATGGCTATCATCAAAAAGAATACAAATAACAAATGTTAGCAAAGATATAGAAAAAAGGGAAGCCTTATACACTGTTGGGAATGTAAACTGGAGTAGCCCCCATGGAAAACAATATGGGGTTTCTAAAAAAACTAAAAATAGAACTAACACATGACCTAGCAATTCCACTCCTGAGTATATATCTCCCCAAAACAAAAACATTAATTCAAAAAGATACATTTATCCCAATGCTCATAGAGGCACGATTTACAATTCCTGAGATATGGAAGCAATGTAAGTTGAATCAACAGATGAATGGATAAAGAAGATGTGGTATATACATGTAATGGAATACTACTCATCTATAAAAAATGAAATTTTGCCACCTGAAGCAGCATGAATGGACCTAGGGGGGCATTATGCTTAGTGAAATAAGTCAAACACAGAAAGACAAGTACTGTATGACGTCACTTATATGTGCAATCTAAAAAACATAACAAACTAATGAAAAAAAAGGAAGCAGACTCACAGATATGGAGAACAAACTAGTGGCTACCAGTAGGGAGAAGGAAGGGGGTTGGGGGGAAAAAAGGGTTATTTTATGATTATACGGTATCATGTGTGTGAAACTTTTGAAAATTGTAAAGCATTATAGAACTTAAAGAATCTTTCAGTCAATTAAAAGAAAAACAAAAAGCAGCAGCCTTGTGGAGAAGTTGACAAAGAAACCCTGAAAAAAATTTTTTTAGTTTGCCCCTACAATTTCAGTTATTAATTCATCCAGTTACCATATCCTAAATAAAACAGAGTAAGGACAGTAGCTTTGTAGCAAAATTGTAGTAAAATCTGGACAATATTGCCAAAGGCAGAAAAAGGACTGAAATTCTTACTTGTCTCTAGGACTGGATATAGTATCTGCAGACTCTGAGATGCTCTGACCAAGAAAGCTGGTGTGGCTGAAAGAGAAAGAGGGGAAGAGACCATTAGTCACCCCTGTAAAAAATGGTCTGATGCGACCTTGTTACATTCTCATTTTCAACTGTCAACATGTGACCTGGCCCAACCTCACAAAAATTCTCTCCTTTTTTCTTTCTTTTCAAACCTAAAGGTTTACCTATCCTCTATAAGGAACTCCTAAATATTCAGAGCAAATGGAAACCTTTTGCTTAGTTGCCTCTGGTCACGCCTGGACACAGTCGGGAAAGATGAAAAATTGCCTCCCTACATCATCTGGGTCCAAACTTAGGTCTTGCTTGTGAAAACAAGGAGGAACATAAATTCTTTTTAAAAACAGTATTAAAAACAGTTCAGTCAAACACATTTATTCTTAGAAACAAACATGTGAGCAACCCCAGGAGTAGGCAAGGAATGAGGGGAAATGAAAAACTGGACAAGAGGGAGAGACAGAACTTTAGGACACGAGATGGGCAATGAGTCATCTGTTATAAAGGCGTTCTAATGGTACTGATGCTAGTATTGCTGCTGCTGCAGAGTCGCTTCAGCTGTGTCCGACTCTGTGTGACCCTAGAGACGGCAGCCCACCAGGCTCCCCCGTCCCTGGGACTCTCCAGGCAAGAACACTGGAGTGGGTTGCCATTGCCTTCTCCAATGCATGAAAGTGAAGATTGCATTAAAAACAGGAAAAATGGAACATGATCAGTGTAGCTATCATTGAACTGTTGAACTGCAAACACCTCAACTGCAAACGTATTGTAACTGCTATCTGGTTTTGGTGGAGAAGGGAGTGTCTGTAAGATTCTTCTCATCCTGTCAGGTTGCTAGAGAGGAAGCGTGACCCAGGTCCACAGCAAACACAGAGCACTGCCTCAAAGCAGCGAAACTGCTAATGCTTTTGGTGCTCAATAGAAACTCACAGTAACAGTGCTAAGAAATCGTTCTCTGATATGGAAAAAGGAAGAGGAAGAAAATGAAGATGCAGGGATTTCAGAATGGGTGAATCTTGGCCATCTGTCCTGATCCATTTTTCAATGTGTTTTTTCACTAACTCCTCCCACCTGGCCAACCAGTAGGAAGCACCGTTCGGGTATGGAGCTCAGAATATAGAACCTAACAGAGGAAATTAAGATCTTCTCATCAAACGCTGCAGAATTCTAACCCTCAAAAGTTTTCGCAGCCTGGGCGTATCAGGGAGAGTATTTTTCTGAGTGAAGTTAGGTTTGGGGGCCTTTGGCGAATAATATTTTAAATTCTGTATGACTTTCAGCTCCAAAAGGATTTCTTTTCATTCTCTCTCGAAATTGTAATTTTGTCTGAAGAAGTTCATTTACTCCCAAATGCAATAAAGAATTATGACAGAAAGCAAATAGAATACATGTTTCCCTAGAGGAGATAAGGTACTACATATGGATTTTAACGTGACCAGAAAGGAAAATTGCATTTTATGAAAATCCCCTCAAGTCTACTCACTGCCTTGATACCCTTAGTCTTTGTTATTATCATTATCTAGACCCCCACCCCCACCTTTAATTCCTTGCTACAAATCAGAGAACACTTTATTACCCCTTGCCCTAAATTGGGCACTAGAACATTATTTTTGGTCAGGGTTGGGCAAGTTTATATAACTTTCAACTGTGAATGACCTCTTTCACTGACAGCCATGTATGCCTTGAGAATGTTAAAAACAGGTCCAAAAAAAGAGGAAAATTAAGTCAATCAGGGATGACAGACACACAGTCATCTGTGTTTTGGTCAAAATTATCCAGTGAGTTCGTCTCCCTTTTCAGCTTGACACTGAATAAAAAGACACCAGTTTCCAGGCTAAGACCAGCAGGAAAGTTGGTCTTTCATCTGATGAATTTCTCCAGAACGATGACTGATACAGAAAGTGGGGGCTCAGTTATGAGGCCCCAGGGGAGGCCACAGAGCCAAACCTCAGGCCCAGAAATGCCTGGGCAGCGCTGGCCACCCTCAACTCTTTTGCTTTCCTTGCAGACAAAGGTCTGGTGCCTTCCTATTTATGGTGTCTTTGGTGACATTTTCATGAATCAGAGTCTTACTCAGGTAACAGTATCCACAGAATATGGTGAATCAAGGCATAAAAGGAACAAATGGCATCCTTGGGGAAGAACCACAGATTTACGCCAGCACCGAGAGGGCGCTGATTACAAGTCGAGAACCGTGAACAAAACTGTGACATCTTAGCAAATGGAGGTATTGCCCTCAGTGGTCAGTTTTAGTGTCCCAGCTGTCCTCACTGTCTAGAAGTGCTGAGTAATACAGGAAAACAAGTGAAGGGTGACAATAATAAGAGGAGCACAGCTATAGTATATCCTATGGGGGCTTTTAAATCCTGGCGTTATAAAATGAATTAGTTACAGCCCCTGGCCTCAGTGAGCCCACAGTTTTTGGGCAGGGATATATAAAGGAAGGAGTGGTCTGCATTGGAGGAACAATGCAGTGTCCTTTAACAAGTCAGGACAAGGTTCCTGGGGAAGGCAACCCCTTGGATGGTGCTGAATTTGGGATAACTGAGCAAATGAAATGGAAAGGATAAGGCAGTTGGTGCCAAGGGAAGCACTGAATAAAGAGAGGTAAGACGTGGCCGGGGCATGTAGAGTCACAATCTGTCAGGAGAGGGTAGAGCACAGCTGACGGGGGTTGTGTTGAGTGGGGAAAGGTCATGTTAGGGTGGTCTTTCCAAAGAACTTAATTGTGATCTTGCAAACACTGGAGAACTACTCCTTTGTGGGGCCTTGAGGCGGAGCTTCTTATGGTGAACCTGCTTAAGAACAAACTGCAATCTATACTTTCCTACTTATGTCCAACCCTGTGCTCAACTTCCCAACCATGGCACACAATCGGATCTCAGTTTCTCTGTCTGTAAAATGGGGCCAGTTGCAGTATCTACACAAGTGAGGTTCAAGTCAATGTATTTAATACAATGCAATATATTAAATATGCAATACAGTAATTAGAGTTAGGTATTGTTTTTTATTATTGTCACTGTTATTATTGCTACCACTACCTTGAAAGTAGAGGCGAGCATGGCAACCCACTCCAGTATTCTTACCTGGGAAATCCCGTGGACAGAGGAGCCCGGCAGGCTACCGTCCACAGGGTTTCACAGAGTTGGACACAACTGAAGTGACTTAACATGAACACACATAACCTGAAAGTAAGAGCTCGTCTTTTACAACAAAGAATTCAGCACAATTCTTTGTTGTAAAAGAATGTGACAATTCACGAGTAGACTTTGTGAGCTTAAGGCTTTGCACATATGAAGACATGATCCAGTCCTAAGTGCACCAGGATCTGCTCTATTTATTTAGGTCCTCCTGTGCACGGTGGACACAGGCCCTGGGGCCCTGGAGAAGTGAGATCAGTGGCATTGAGAATGGGGATCTACCTGGGACTCAACGCAGTCATTCCCAGTTCTTGTAAGTTGGTGACTTCCCTACTGTATCGGTAGGAAAGTTAGTACGGGAGAATTAACGTTCCGCTGAGGATTGTACTTTACCTATGGTGCAGCGGTGGCGTTTGGAATCGGCCACGAATAGTGCCGACACAAGTAAGTAAACCAAGATACAGCATATGGCAACCATTTTATACCAGGGCAGGAGAACACAGAGGGCCTCATATGGCATCTGCCATAAAATAAGCATTGGTTGATGTCAGCTATTCTCATTATTAGCTTATGGTTACTATAAAGATAATGCTGATGTAACTGTCATGAAATCTCCATTTCAAGACTTCCTCTGATTGCAATAATCATTTTGTGCTAAACACATCTATCAAACCATCATGTTGGACACAAACTTGCACAATATTTTATTTTAATTTTATCTCAATAAATCTGGGGAAAAAAAGACTTCCACTGAAGTCTCCATTGGGCAGTAAGTAAGTTGTCCTTCACCCAGCAGCCCTAGAAACAACTCTTACACCCTTTGCAGTAACTGCTTCTTTTCCTGTGCCCTATGACACATTGTAAGTTTCTTGAGATGGGTACTGCTTTTATCTCTGTAACCTCTGTTAGGAGTGCAGGGCATAGCACCTAGTAGAAAAATACAGCTTGCTAAACAAAGGAGGTAGGTGAATTATAAATGCTTTAAACTTTGATCCCCAAAGCCAAAGAAAAACAGTTTATTCTCAGCACACTACATCTCTCTCTGTAAATCTCAAGTTTGCTTGACCATTTTTCCTGCCTTTTGGAAGTCTAGTTATCCTTGAGCATATTTCAGAAATTCCCCCTGCTCAGATTTCAACCTTTAAAGCTCTTTCCAGACCCACTTCTGCCTTTCCATCCTTTGTTTCTCTATCACACTATGATCACGGAGAGTATTCAGTTTAAAGTCCTTATCTCCTCCAGATGTGTGGTCTCCTTGCAGTAAGGCTCGAGTTCCAGCTCACTGTCTGGTAACGCTGATACTGTGTCCCAGGCCATCCTGCTGACTCTGAAGGGGCCAGCTGATGGCAAAGTCAAAAAATGTGTGTGAGGTGCTTACCTCTCATGTTTACTATGCCCTTAAAATGGAGCAGGCGCCATGCTTCAAGACATTTTTTGAATTTTTTCCATTTTGATCTTCACAACAACCCTCTGAAGTGGATATGATTTGTTACATTGTATGCATGAGGGAGGAGCTTCCCTGGTGGCTCAAGATGGTCAAGAATCTGCATGCAATGCAGGAGACTTGGGTCTGATCCCTGGGCTGGAAAGATCCCCTGGAGAAGGGCGTGGAAACCCACTCCGGTATTCTTGCCAACGGAATTTCATGAACAGAGGAGCCTGGCGGGCTTACAGTCCATGGGTTTCAAAGAGCAGGACACGACTGAGTGACTAAACAACAACAACAATGCACGAGGGATCTGAGGTTCAAAGAAGCAACTTGTCTAAGGCCATCTAGCAATTCCATGGAAGAAGCCAAATTTGGAGCTGGAGCCAGTTTCTGACTCCGTTCCAGTCTACTGTTTCCCAAACCTGTCTGACCATCAAGATTTACTGTGGCATTTGTATTCATTCACTGAAGTATAGTTGATTTAACTGTGGCATTTGTTAAACATGTAGATTCCAAGGCTCTGTACCAGATCTACAGAATCTGGGTTTCTAGGGCCAAGGTCAATGTGTAGGCTTGCAAGGCCCTGAGAATATATATATTTACCTTGCATGTCCCACTCCCCAGCCAGGTGATTCCTATGACATGACACATTTGGAGAAACTGTTCACTGGCCAGTACGTTCCTGCTCTGGTCAGTCACTGTTTCCTCTGTGGGGTTCCCCTTCCAGGCTCCCCCACTAAGTGTCCACAGCTGGGGTTTATGGCTCGCTAGAGCACAACCTGATTTATTTGAATGCTCCAAACCTTCTGGAAAGTTATACTGATGGGACCTATGTGCTGAGGCTCTGGGTGGGAAATATCCTTCAAGGGTCAGTGCATGAGGAAGCAGGTGAGGCATGCAATACCCTGGCAGCCAGGCCTCTTCCTTTTGCTGTGTTGTCCAGTAATGAGTACACAGCAGCTCCTGGGGCTGCAGCTGTTGTTCTGGTCATGGCCACCCCTTGGCACCCCAAGTCTTGGGCCCGAGCATTGTGACAATTCTAAGCTGTTCTTTTAAGGCTCACTGTCTAACTTGAATTCCCATTCGTAGTTCCTCCTGAATGAAGGCATATTATCTCCTATGCCTTGGAGATAGGACTCTTGGCAGCTCTAAAGAAGCCTACGCAATCTGAACAGAAAATCTCCGAACCTTTCAAACAGACAGCATCACCTCCCCAGATCTCCACGAGGGAATGTGGTTCTTCTACACTTGAACAGTAAATCACAGAGCACATTACATAAGATAATTTAAACAAACAAGAAAAGGAGCTGTGAGATGATGCTGGTGGTTCCAAACACCTTTTAATGCTAAAAAAAAAAAAAAAAAAAAGAACCCCAAACAAAAAAGCCTGTGTCACAAACAATCTACAGCAATTTTGGAGGAGAAACTAGTGTCTTGAAAAGAAGCACATGCTGAAATAAATCTGTAGCAGTCACTTTTTGCTGTAAATACTTTTAGAGAGTAGCTGGGCCTCGAGGTTAGAAGAATGAACGTGTAGTGAGAGATCCTAGTGGACAAATGTAGAAGTTTCCTAACAGCTTGAAGCTTCACACGTTCCTTTCCTGTTTGGCAGTTCTCTCCGTGGTAAGTTAAAAAAATCCTGACACAAGTTTACGCACGTACCGAGGACATCTGCCTGCAATTAAAGACAGAAACTAGGGCCCGACTTTTCAAATGTAGCTCTTAGGGTGATAAGGCCAGTTAGGGGTGCAGTGACTTAAGGAGAACACATTGGGGAGGGTACATTTTTTTTTTTTTTAAAGGAGGTTAAATAAACGCATGCTGAGCTCAGCTGGCTTGCATCTTCCTTTGGCCATGCTTCCCAGCAATTCCTCCAGCTTTCCCTTTTAACTGTTGCGAGAACCATGAAACACCCTGCCCAGCTAGCTGCCCTTAAGGCTTCTTCTCATTATGAGAACAGCAAGTGTGTCAAAATCAGGCGATGGGTGGAAAGTGAGCCCTCTGTGCCCTGTGACAGCAGGGTGTCAGGGGAATCACAGCTCTGCTAAGGGGAAGCACACAGAATCCAGGTTGGCACCAGATCATTATCAGTCCTAGGTGGCCAGGCAGGGGCATTGGACTGGGACTGGAAGGACAGCCAGTGCATTAAAAGGTTAGACTGAGGTGCAGGGAAGAAGGCAGAGGGGTCTCTTTCCTTGTAATGTTGTCTTAGATGTTTTTAATACCTGTGAATCCACTCATTAGAGCAACAGAATCGGACGATTTAATAAAGTCTAAAGCTCAGATGGTGACTCACAGATGATGCGCTGGAGCTGGGACCTCTTCTCAACTGTATTCAGTGATATCACGTCACTGACTTGAAATCAGCCGTGGTGGTAATATTTACACCACAAAAATCAGTCAATACTTCAAGGCTTTCTGCCACAGTCTGTGGGAATTCCATTCGCCTTTCAAGATGAGCGTGTCTTCTCCTCCATGATGCATTTTGTATTTTCTCCCAGATGGGATCCATCTCTCCACTCTTTGTGCTCTCACACAATAGCTGGACTGTGGCATTTATTCTTCGTCCGGTTCCTCAGGTATCTGACTTGCCCAGTGAATGATGTACTGGATGTTTGATGGCAAGGACCCTGTCTCCTCCTCCTGATCCACCAAAGCATTAGCACAGCCCCTTCAATACAGTGAGTGCTCAATGTTTATTTATGAAACTTCTGAATATCTCACTGGGAAGTCATTCCAGAAATGTTACGAGGCACCATGACGTCACCTATATTATTATTTTGAATTTAGGAGACATTTTGTGTTCTCTGGAGTCTCAATTTGGAAGATTCTAAAGCACACCATTATATCTTATGACAAATGCCCACCCAGGACCTTGAGGGCTTAAACTTGAGGCAAAATCTGTGTATTTCAACTTATCTTCATTGTATCAAACCACTTTACAGAGTTCAGTGAGGTTCAAAGAATAAATGAACAGACGATTGTGTATTTTCCTTACCTGCCTTCCTGTTACCTCGATAGATGCATTTGCTTGGTTTGGGGTACAGCAGTCAGCCAGTCTTTTGATACCATTTACTAGGCTAAGGCTGGTTTTCCTGACTCTTAAATCCTGGGCATCAGTTATCTTGGCAGATTCATGGATCTCCTTTTTGCGACTGGTCAGCATTTCAGAAGTGTGAGATGGTAAAGTGTCCTAGGCAAGCATATACTTTGCCAGAGGTTTTAAGGCATGTTTCGCCTTTGCTGAGCAAGTGAAATGAAAGTCACTCAGTCATGTCTGACTCTTTGTGACCCCATGGACTGTAGCCCACCAGGCTCCTCTGTCCATGGGGATTCTCTGGGTAAGAATACCGGAGTGGGTTGCCATGCCCTTCTCCAGGGGATCTTCCTAACCCAGGGATCGAACCCAGGTCTCCTGCGTTGCAGACAGATTCTTTTTACCATCTAAGCCACCAGGGAAGGACCTGAACTTTTATAAATAGGTTGATCTGAACTCCTGCCACTCTGCCTCTCATTCCCAGGCTCTACTCATCAATTTCCATAGAATTTCTTGAACAAAAGCCTATTTCTTTGAGAAGCGGGTGTCTGAGAGGTATTGAGAGGTCAAAATTGCAGTGTGTGAGCACTTATATATGAGGTGCTGTCCTGGACGCCGGAGATATGATGGTGAGGACTGCAGAGGGAGGTCTGTTCTTCTGGGTGTACAGTCCACCATGTAGGAGGAAGGGAGGAAAGAGATGGGCCAACAGATGATGCAGGTAGCAGGGGAGGGCAGTGAGATGTGGGGAGAGGGGCTATTAAGAGACCTGAAAGCAGCATGAAAGAGTACAGACCCTAAGATGGGATTGGGGGACAGAAAGGAGGTCAATATGGGCGGAACAAGTGGAGACAGGAACACAGGAAGAGGAGAGAAGAAGGATTTGAGGTCATGGAGTGCCAGGGGCCAGATATTGTACCATCTTGCAGGCCAACGTGAGGACGTGTGGACTGCTCACCACGTTACCATGTCAGGCTTCATGCAAAGGACACCAGTGAGTTGGAGCTGCTAGTGCCGTCACATCTGTCCCATCACACTGCGTCCTTCCCACCTGAATCCTTCATGTACTAGCTGGGAATTGGGAAGTGTTGTCAAAGGGTCCTGAGGCTTTTTGGTGTATGGCTTTAATTCACTAAGTACCTTTATCCCACTGTACTTCATCTGAGTTAGAGACATAAGCCAGCGGGCCATTTGTTTGTTCAAGACATACTTACTGAGCACCTACAATGCTAAGGCACTATGCTAGACGTTGGGATATGGTGGTGAACAGACTACCACAGCACTCAAGGTTCATTTCTCTCTATTCCCCTCATTAGGCCCTTAGGCCCAGACCAATGCATCTGTTTGCCATCTGGCACATTCCTGATTTTAGGTCTTTGCTCACCTTATATCATTCTCTTTGCTTTCTCTAGAATGGGGAGAAAATCAGAGGTAATTACAGTTTATGGAGTGGGGATAATAATTCAGAAAATGAAATTGATGTATAGAAAGTATTTCACAGAATGTCTGGCACAATGAAAAAAAAAAGAATGAAATAATGCTATTTGCAGCTACGTGATGTACCTAGAGGTTATCAAACTCAGTGAAGTAAGTCAGAAAGAGTAAGACAAACACCGTATGACATCACTTAAATGGGGAATCTAAAATATGACACAAATGAACATACTTGTGAACAGTAACAGACTAAAGACTTAGAGAAAAGACTTGTGGTTGCCAAGAGGGTGTGGGCATGGGGGAGGGAAGGATTGGGAGTTTGGGATTAGCAGATGCGAACTAGTATGTATAGGATGGATAAACAGCAAGGCCCTGTACTATAGCACAAGAAACTACATTCAATATCCTGTGATACTGAATGATATTCCATTATAATGGAAAAGAATATGAAGAATAATATTTATATGTGTATAACTAAGTCACTTTGCTATACAGCAAAAATGAACATAATTGGAAATCAACTATACTTTAATAAAATTTAAAATTTTTTTAAGGTAAAAAGAATGTCTGGTACATAATGTTTATGATTACAGTTGCCTTTCAGTTAATGGCATGTATTACACATGCCACTCATCTGATAAAAATGCTGATTATTTTATTAATGTATTTGTCCCCTCAATTGGATTACAAATCCCTTGAAAGTAGGAACCACATTTTATCCTTTCCAACCCTACACATATGAGGCCCTCCATTAATATCTGTATTATGATGGCTAGCTGGTCTTTTATCCTAACATGCTCTCCTTTTGATCAGTATCTACAAGATTACAGGTTTTTTTGGTTAACAAAGAGTCTTAGTGGAAGGCCAGGTACACGGCATAGATATGTTTGTCACAGAATATATAGAGTTTAGAACTCTACAGTGTTCACAAAGAAAACAAAACTTGGATACAGCTTCTCTAAGATACTTGACACAAAGTTTTTAGACTCATTTTCTGAAGGCCAGTTATGGAAAGAAATGATTGAAATTCTGGACCTAACAGGCAACCAATTCCAAAAATTATTTTGCAGTGGAAATAGAAGCTCTACCAAAACGTGAACAGAGATGGATAAGGTGAAAATCCACTATAGGCACGTACCTTGGCAGCAAGCTATCTGATGCTTACTTTTTTAAGCTTTGTTTTTTTTTTTTTGTTGGGCCTGTAGTTTTTGGCTCCAGTGAGAAGCAACCATTATGGGTTGAACCTTAATTCTCAATCTAACTTTAGAGTTTCCAAAATGGACAGTTAAGAGTCAAAACAGTCCATCAAATCACATAAAATCAATCTAAAGCGAAAAATTTTACTGGGTATGAAAAACAATGTTATGATATTTTTCTGGAAGGAATATGTTTCAACTGAAAAGAAACTCCATTTCTTTGCAACTATAGTGCAGGCAAAGTCTTGTAGTCTAAAGTATAAGTTTTGATCCCTTGCTGGAATTATGTTTAATGTGATGACGATATGACATAAAGAAAAAATATCAAAAGCCTTATTGATGATCCATATGTGGCCACTGAACTGGCCATGGACGCCTTGAACAGTGTGTCTTTGTGTCAGCCTGAAGGGGCACCCTGCCCATAGGCTGCCTGGCAGGACAGGGACACTGTATGGCTTTAAGTGTTCCCTGATCGAATGTGGGAAAAGCAGCCAGGAGCCAAGTTCTGAACAGAGTTTTTATTGTGCTGAGGCCAGGAGATGAGGGGGAGGGAGAGGGGCAGGACTCCCATACAACTTCTGCCTTGCTCTACTTTCTGGTAGATGTAAGTTGAAAAGGCTGAGAAAGACACCTTTGGGTAGATAGGACAAAGGAGGATTTGGGATTCTATAGAGTTCAAGTTCAGGAAATTTGCAGCAAGTGCAAAATATATATATATATATATATATATATATATATATATATATATGTATGTATGTATGTATGTAAATAATATGAATTACATGTATATAATATATATGATATGTATAATTAATATAATTTAATTTGCATTTAATTTACATTTTGTTTATTATTTCATGGACTTCCAAGCAGCAACCAGTGCAACTGAAGAACACACAAAATAATATATATGACCATACAGAGCCTACTCGAGTCTTGTCTGCTATTAGCCCTAAGTTGGAAAATCTGAATGGCCTAGGTTTTTTTTTTTTTTTTTGCAAAAAAGAATCCAGAGAAGGATCGAGAGAAATGGTTCTCTCACAAACATCAATTTCAAATGAAAGTCACAAAAGGACATTTCTCTTTTGAAAGAAGGAAACAAAAGACAATTTAAAAACCTTATCTGGGAAGTACACTCATTTTCGAGTCCTTAGGAGCTGTGCTCCCAAGAAGCTTCTTTCCAGTTCCTGGATCTTTTAAGTGCTGCCTGAATGACTGACTCTACTTCTTCGTTTCTTCTCTTTTGAATCCTTTCCAGCTGTGCTTCTGACCCTTACCCTCCACTAAACTTGCTTTTATCAAGTCCAATGGTCTCTTCTCCTACCTTTTATAATTCAACTGTTCAGTTGCATTTGCCCCAGTAGACCAGTGCCTTTTAAAGGTATGCTCTTTGTCTAGCATCTATTATGCCAAGTTTTCCAGAGTTCAGCTCAGTCGCTCAGTCATGTCTGACTCTTTGCATCCCCATGGACTGTAGCACGCCAGGCTTCCCTGTCCATTACCAACACCCGCAACTTGCTTAAACTCATGTCCATCAGTCAGTGATGCCCTCCAACCATCTCATCCTCTGTCATCCTCTTCTCCTCCTGCCTTCAATCTTTCTCAGAATCAGAGTCTTTACCAACGAGTTAGCTCTTTGCATCAGGCGGCCAAAGTATTGAAGCATCAGCTTCAGTCCTGCCAATGAATATTCAGGATTGATTTTCTTTAGGATTGATTGCTTTGATTTCCTTGCAGTCCGAGGGATGCTCAAGAATCTTCTCTAACACCACAGTTCAAAAGTAACAATTCTTCAGCTCTCAACTTTCTTGATGGTCCAACTCTCACATTAATACATGACTACTAGAAAAATACAGCTTTAACTATACAGACCTTTGTCAGCCAAGTAATGCCTCTGCTTTTAAATATGCTGTCTAGGTTGGTCATAGCTTTTCTTCCAAGGAGCAAGTGTCTTTTAATCTCATGGCTGCAGTCACCATCTGCAGTGACTTTGGAGCCCAAGAAAATAGTCTCTCACTGTTTCCATTGTTTTACCATTTATTTGTCATGAAGTGAAGAGACTGGATGTCATGATCTTCATTTTTTGAATGTTGAGTTTTAAGCCATCTTTTTCACTCTCCTCTTTCACCTTCATCAAGAGGCTTTTTAGTTCCTCTTTGCTTTCTGCCATAAAGGTGGGGTCATCTGCATATCTGAAGTTATTGATATTTCTCCCAGCAGTCTTGATTCCAGCTTGTGCTTCATCCAGCCTGGCATGTCGCAAGATGTACTCTGCATAGAAGTTAAATAAGCAAAGTGACAGTATACAGCCTTGATGTACTTCTTTCCCAATTTGGAACCAGTCTGTTGTTCCATGTCCGGTTCTAACTGTTGCTTATGGACCTGCAAACAGATTTCTCAGGAGGCAGGTAAGGTGTTTTGGTATTCCAATCTCTTGAAGAATTTTCCACAGTTTATTGTGATCCACACAAAGGCTTGAGCATAGTCAATGAAGAAGTAGATGTTTTTCTGGAACTCTCTTGTTTTTTCAATGATCCAGTGGATCTTGGCAATTTAATCTCTGGTTCCTCTGCCTTTTCTCAATTCAGCATGAACATCTGGAAGTTCTCGGTTCACATACTGTTGAAGCCTATCTTGGAGAATTTTGAGCATTACTTTGCTAGCATGTGAGAAGAGTGCAATTGTGCAGTAGTCTGAACATTCTTTGGCATCATCTTTCTTTGGGATTGGAATGGAAATTGACCTTTCCCAGTCCTATGGCCACTGCTGAGTTTTATAAATTTTCTGGCATACTGAGTACAGCACTTTCACAGCATAATCTTTTAGGATTTGAAATAGTTTAGCTGGGATTTCATCATGTCCACTAGCTTTGTGCATAGTGATGCTTCCTAAGACCCATTTGACTTTGCATTCCAGGATGTCTGGCCCTAGGAGAGTGATCACACCATCATGGTTATCTGGGTCATGAAGATCTTTTCTGTACAGTTCTTCTGTGTATTCTTGCCACCTCTTCTTAATATCTTCTGCTTCTGTTAGGTCCATACCATTTCTGTCCTTTATTGAGCCCATCTTTGCATGAAATGTCCCCTTAGTAGCTCTAATTTTTTTGACGAGATCTCTAGTCTTTCCCATTCTATTGTTTTCCTCTATTTATTTGCATTGATCACTTAGGAAGGCTGTGTCTCCTGTATCTCCTGCATTGGCAGGTGGATTCTTTACCACTGAGCCATTTGGGAAGCCCATCCAGGCTTCTACTTAATCTAAAAATCTGTAGGTCATCTTTGTTTGCCTGGTTTCCCTTTTACTTCACTGGCTGTTCTCGCTTGCTCTCCTTTGTTGGCTTCTCTTCCTGTGCTTTACCCCTAAATATTATCATTTCATAGACTCTTCACTTTCCTAGCCTTTCCACACCACCCCCACCTTGAAGGAGAAATCTCATCAAGTCTTATAGCTTTAAAAAGCACTATATCCTGATGATCCAAATTTCTCATCATAAAAGCCTGAACCTTTGTTGAATTCCAGGCTTAACTTGACCTCTTCAGCCTCTTCACTAGATATCTCAGTCCTAACACAGAACTCTCCAGTAATCCACGATGAACCTGTTTCTTCTGAACTCTTCTCTATCTTTGTAAATTATTTCACCATCCATGTTGGTGAGCGTATGCTCAGTTGTGCCCGTCTCTGCGACCCCATGAATTGTAGCCCCACCAGGCTCCTCTGTCCATTGAATTTTCCAGGCAAAAATACTTAAGTGTGTTGTCATTTCCTACTCCAGGGGATCTTCCTGACCTAAGGACTGAACTTGCGTTTCCTATGTCTCCTGCATTGGCAGGTGGATTCTTAACCGCTGAGCCGCTAGGTAAGCCCATCCATACTTGCACTTAATCTAAGTAGGTCATCTTCGTGTCTTCACTCTCCCTAACTCCCATTTCCTTGTTTAACCCACTGACGAACTGTGACAGTTCCATCTCAATTCACTTCTCTCCTTCCCTTGTGCCATTATTATATTCCAAACTCCCAACAGTTCTTGCCTAGACTATCACATGACTGCCTAATTGGCCTTCTCATTTCTACTCTGATCCCCCTTCAATTAAGTACTGAAACATTAAACAGGGTGACCTTTTAAAAGCATAAATCAGATAATGGTACTTAATGAAAATGCTCCACAGCTTCCCATCAGACTAAAGCTCAAACTCCTTATAATGGACACCAAGGTCTCCTGTGCGGTAAACATGGCTGGTTGCCTACCCAGACTGCCTTTCTCCTTCCTTCTCAGCAGAATCTTGATTTTGTTTGGGTAACCATTCCTCTCTAAGCAGCTCACGTGCCTCAAGAGAAATCGACCCAACCCCAGCTCCATGAGTAGGTATAACTGGATAGAGGGTTATTCCTATCCTCTTTTGAAGTTCAAGAAAGAAGATGTGGCCCAAAGGGAACCCTCCTCCGAAGGGGAGGCATTCTGGAAAATTTAAGGGAAAAAATGACAGAATGCCATGAGTCTCCTTGCTTTACCCATTTCACCCCAAACCTGAAGATGCAGCTGATATGACTAACAGACATCTTTTGGAAAATGAATTTGAAGCCACTGGTTTTAGCTAATCCAAAGCCTTCCCCAACTCTTCTTTTCTAATGATATGAATTATTTTTCTTATTATTAAGGTAGTTTGAATGATTCTTCCTATCTCTTGCTCTTGATTCTGACTCCTATTAATACATTCAAAGAGTGGCCCCACTTCCCTTTCTTTCTTTTTGCACCAATGTCTGCTTACCATTATGCCCCAGCCCTGAACTTGCCGATCTTACACTGAACTCTTGCTGATCTTAGTACCCATGCGATCTTCCTGTGAAAGGCTTAGGCTTCAGTTCATATAGTATCTTCTTAGGGACACTTTCTCTGACCTAATCATCTGAAGGACAATCACCATATTTTATTTTCTTCATAGTCCTTATTTATCTTTGTGTTGAGTTCTTTTATTCATTTGTAGTTTTGTCTATTTTTCCTATCTTCTCTCCACTAGAATATAAGGCCTGAAGAAAGCAAGGATCTTCTTTCCCAGCACAAAGTAGGCATTCTATAAATAACTGTTGAATGAATAAATGCATAAATGAAGCTTTTGGCCCAGTAATAATAGGGACTTTACTTTTTGCTTGTTACCTTAGATTTAAAAGCTCTAGGCTATACTTTCTAAAGATATATCTATAAATATATTCCTAGAAACCCTATGGCAATTCCTCACATTAGCAACAAATAAATGGTTGCTAATTTGCTTAACTGGGCATAAAGGCTGTTAAAGCAGGCAGAATCTTCAAATGCAAACAGTTAGTAATCTAAAGGAGGCTAGTATCTTTTCTCAATCCCTAGACATGCATCATCACTGTTTTCTTGGACTTGGACTACAATTCTGGATTTGTCTATGATTTCTCCTTTCTCTACTAGTTGTCAGAACCTATAATTGGTTCTTTCCTTCCATGATGTGTTTCCTAGGCTCCTCCTCTCTTTTCCCATTTCTACTTCCCTAACAAGACATTTCTCCACTCAAGCCTTACCGCAAAGGTTCCCCTTCTCTGCCCTGAGCGGGGATTCAAGTCTAATCTTTGTGCTCAATTTTCCTAAAATACCACTGTCATTCTGCCATACCCCTGCTGTGTGGGTGTGTTAGTTGCTCAGTCATGAATGACCCTTTGTGATCCCATGGACTGTAGCCCACCAGGCTTCTATGTCTATGGGATTCTCCAGGTAAGAATACTGGAGTGGGTAGCCATCCCCTCTCCAGGGGATCTTCCTGATCCTGGGGTTGAACCCAGGTCTCCTGCATTGCAGGCAGATTTTTTACTGTCTGAGCCAATGCCTCTGCTGAAAAGACTCACATGCCACCCTCTCACTTGCTGGATTAAGTCCAAATTGTGCAGCCTGACATTTGAAGGTTTCTTCAGCAGCCACTGCTTTGCTCCAACTTCTTTCCCACAGCTCATTAATGCAAACACTCTTCAGTCAAAACGGCATCCCTACAATCATCAGCCTGTGTCCTCATTTCTTTATCCCTTACATTTTCCTCTTCATCCTCTTCTGCTGAAAGTTTCCACACTTCCCTCCCAGAGCAAAATCTCCAGCTCCCCGAAGAACACCCGCTCCTTCAGAAGACCCTCCTTGAAAATTGGCTCCCTTCTGACAATTTTTGACATTTCACCTCTCCCCTTGAACTGGCTACTGAAGTTCTCCGTCAGTGATTTTTCTTGAAAAGACTATTAAGCAGGAACGTGGAATGTAAACTATTTGTATATAGTTACTATCATCAGGATAATCTCTCCAAACAGGAAAATGGGACCTAAGAGTATGTGATAAACGAGTTAGAGGACACGGAGGCTCCAAAAACGTTCTTCAAGTCACACTGGAATCTGAACTATTTGTGACACTTATTTCCAATAATTAGAATCTACCCAAAGCTTCTAGGAAATAATTTACATTGTTCTCCCTCCTTGGACACCTTCTTATAGAAGATTTGCACAAACTGACATATTTTAGACATATTAAAATTGATAATCACATAATTTTCTTTAATTAAAATCCACTAAGTGTATGTTTATTGTGTCGAATTTCTGCTTCTAGAATGCAGTGAGAGCAGGTAACCTCCTTTGTCTCTTGAGCTTGTGTGTGTATGTTAATCAGTCAGTTGCGTACAGCTCTTTGCCACCCCATGGACTGTAGCCCATCAGGCTCCTCTGTCCATGGGATTCTCCAGGCAAGAATACTGGAGTGGGTTGCCATTTCCTTCTCCAGGGATCATCCCAACCCAGGGATTGAACCCAGGTCTCCTGCATTGCAGGCATATTCACTACTATCTGAGCTACCAGGGAAACCCTTCTTGAGCTTAACCACAGTATTTATTAGTCATAACTGGCAGCCTGTGTCAAGATAATGGATGATATGCCCATCTTGTCTGAAAATGTCTTTCCTAAAACCATTCTTTAAAAATAAAAAATACTGAGATGGCAAACTGATTATCCATTTCAGTCAAAATATTTATAGGGTGCATGCTTAGTTGCTCAGTCATGTTCAATTTTTTGTGACCCCATGGGTTGTAGTTCATGAGGCTCTGTCCATGGAGTTCTCCAGGCAAGAATATTGGAGTGGCAGGTCTCCTGCATTGTAGGCAGACACTTTACTGCCTGAGCCTCCAGAGAAGCCCATTTATAGGGAGCATTGCCTAAATGCCTAGCTTTGTGCTAGGTTCTATAGGCTAGGGAAAAGTATTGATAGTTGAAAAGTAGTTCCTGAGCTTAGTAGTTCCATCTTAGTTCCAGATGGTCAATACTGAAATCAGATTGATTGTAGTCTTTGCACCTGAAGATGGAGAAGCTTTATACAGTCAGCAAAAACAAGACTGGGAGCTAACTGTGGCTCAGATCATGAAATCCTTACTGAAAAATTCAGACATAAATTGAAGAAATTAGGCAAAACTACTAGAATTTTCAGGTATGACCTAAATCAAATCCCTTATGATTATAGAGTAGAAGTGGCAAATAGACTCAAGTGATTAGATCTGATAGACAGGCGTGCCTGAAGAACTATGGACAGAGGTTCATAATATTATACAGGAGGTTCTGATAAAAACCATACCCAAGAAAAATGCAAAAAGGCAAAATGGTTGTCTGAGGAGGCCTTACAAATAGCTGAGAAAAGAACAGAAGCTAAAGGCAAAGGAGAAAAGGAAAGATATACCCATCTGAATGCAAAGTTCCAAAGAATAGCAAAGAGAGATAAAGAGCCTTCCTAAGTGATCAATGCAAATAATTAGAGGAAAACAACAGAATGGGAAAGACTAGAGATCTCGTCAAGAAAATTAGAGATACAAAGGGAATATTTCCTGAAAAGATGGGCACAATAAAGAATAGAAACAGCATGTACCTAACAGAAGCAGAGGTGGCAAGAATTCACAGAAGAACTATACAAAAAAGATGTTCATGATCCAGATAACCATGATGGTGTGATCACTCACCTAGAGCCAGACATCCTGGAGTGCAAAGTCAAGTTAGCCTTGGAAGCATCACTACAAACAAAGTTAGTGGAGGTAATAGAATTCCAGTTGAGCTATTTCAAATCCTAAAAGATGATGCTGTGAAAGTGCTATACTCAGTAGGTCAGCAAATTTGTAAAACTCAGCAGTGGCCGCAGGACTGGAAAAGGTCAGTTTTCATTCCAGTCCCAAAGAAAAGCAATGTCAAAGAATGTTCAAACTACTGCACAATTGCATTCATCTCACATGCTAGCAAAGTAATGCTCAAAATCCTCCAAGCTGAGCTTCAGTACATGAACCGAGAACTTCCAGATGTTCAAACTGGATTGAGAAAAGGCAGAGGAACCAGAGACTAAATTGCCAACATCTGTTTGATCATACAAAAAGCAAGAGAGTTCCAAAAAAAACATT
This sequence comes from Antilocapra americana, assembly GCA_007570785.1. NCBI lineage: Eukaryota > Metazoa > Chordata > Mammalia > Artiodactyla > Antilocapridae > Antilocapra > Antilocapra americana. The sequence goes on from ML661338.1 coordinate 15,885,527, forward strand.
TACTTCTGCTTCATTGACTATGCTAAAGCCTTTGACTGCGGATCACAAGAAACTGGAAAATTCTTCAACAGATGGGAATACCAGACCACCTGACCTGCTTCCTGAGATATCTGTTTGCAGGTCCAGAAACAACAGTTAGAACCAGACATGGAACAACAGACTAGTTCCAAATTGGGAAAGGAGTACATCAAGGCTGTTTATTGTCACCTTACTTATTTTACTTATATTACTTATATATGCTTATTTTCCATATATTTTACTTATGTGCTTATATACTTTTCATGTGAAATGACAAACTAGAATCAAGACTGCTGGGAGAAATATTAATAACCTCAGATATGCAGATGACACCGCCCTTATGGTAGAAAGCAAAGATGAACTAAAGAGACTCTTGATCAAAGTGAAAGAGGAGAGTGAAAAAGTTGGTTTAAAACTCAGCATCCAAAAAACAAAGATCATGGCATCTGGTCCCATCACTTAATGACAAATAGATGGGGAAACAATTGAAACACTGACAGACTTTATTTTCTTGGGCTCCAAGATCATTGCAGATGGTGACTGCAGCCATGAAATAAAGATGCTTGCTCCTTGGAAGAAAATCTATGACACACCTAGACAGCATATTAAAAAGCAGAGATGTTACTTTGGTGACAAAGGTCCATCTAGGCAAAGCTATGGTTTTTCCAGTTGCCATATATTGATGTGAGAGCTGGACCATAAGGAAAGCTGAGTACTGAAGAATTGATGCCTTTGAACTGTGGTGTTAGAGAAGACTCTTGAGCATCCCTTGGACTGCAAGGAGATCCAACCAGTCAATCCTAAAGGAGATCAGTCCTGAATATTCACTGGAAGGACTGATGCTGAAGCTGAAACTCCAGTACTTTGGCCACCTGTTGCAAAGAACTGACTCATTAGAAAAGACCCTGATGCTGGGAAAGATTGAAAGCAGGAGGAGAGGGGGATGACAGAGGATGAGACGGTTGGATGGCCTCACTGACTAGATGGACATGAGTTTGAGCAAGCTCTGGGAGCTGGAGTAGGACAGGGAAGCCTGGCGTGCTGCAGTTAATGGGGTCACAAAAAGCTGGACACAACTGAGAGACTGAACCGATCTGAAGGAATCTTCAACTAGTCTGAGAGCAACACTAACAAAGCAGATGCTCTGTGAGGCTCCTAAGGGCTGCAATGTTTGGAACTTGGTGATGCCCGAGGAGTCTGGGAAGTGGGAAAGCAGCACAGCCAGGAGGTGTGTGCTAACCTTTACAGCAGCCGTGGTACTGGGATTGAGTTTGAAGGCTTTTCAGGATGGAGAACGCAGATAGATCCGCAGGAGGGAAATAACGCGCCCCAGGGCAATGATAAAGGGCGCTGGCTCACAGGAACATTGCGAAGGGGAGTGTGTTTGGGTGGGGATGGGGGAATACTGGCCATTCAGTGTAGAGCCAGATGGCCTCAACACACAGACTTGCAGCCTTTGGCAATGGGAACCACTAAGATTCTTGAACTAGAGTGTGATAGGACAAAAGGGCTGTTTTAGGAAACTGGACTCTTCAGCTGCATGCCTAAGTGATTGGGGAATTCAAGGGGTTCTTGCAATAGCTCAGGCATGACCTCTGAGAGCACTGAGATTATATCCATTAGTCTCTATTGTTCTTACTTGTTCAGAAGACCTTAACAAAACAAGGCTTTTGCCACAGGGCTTGATCTCTGTGTGAAAGTTTCGTTTTCCACATCTCCCGCCAAGTCTCCTAAGGACCACCCCCCTTGCTTCTTTCCTTCAGGGTATGGTGACCTCCTCTTCAGGACCAAGCTCGTGGCCACTAAGTACTAAAACACCCGTGTGATCCTAAGTTTGTGTCAGCTGAGACTTTAAACCCAGAAGGGTCCAAAAATTAACACAAATGTTTGTTTTGAAACGTTTTAACTTCTTCAGAAATAAAAATATGGTAATAAATTTCTATTAGGTGTTCCTTTCCTCCCTGCAAAGTGGGCCATGCCAAATCCTCCTTTCCTTTTGACTCGGAGCTCTGTTATGCCATGTTGGAAAGGTTCTAGAAGATTTCAGACATTTTCACCTGACAAAATAACTTCATTTTGATGTTAAAGACTCAATCTGTTTATTTTAAATTGGGGTTGCTTTGACCAAAGAAGGAACAGAAGGCCCAAGTCTGCCCTCTAGGCAGCATCCACTAGCTCCTTTGTGAAAACTACTGACCAAAAAAAAGCCTCTGGCAAAAAGTTTAGAAATTAAAAAAATAAAACATTTTATTTAAATGATATTTCATGATACAAAGGAACTTATTTATGAAACATAAATACACTCACAGACTTAATGAATGAACTTATGGTTGCCGGGGGGAAGAATAGGGAGAAGAGATAGGGAGTTTGGGATTGACATGTACATTCTGCTATATTTAAAATGCAAAACCAGCAAGGTCCTACTGTATAGCACAGGGGACTCTGCTCAGTGGTATATCGTAGCCTGGATGGGAGGGGAGTTTGGGGAAGAATGGATACATGTATATGTATGGCTGAGTCCCTTTGCTGTGCATCTGAAACTATAACATTGTTATTGGTTATATTCGAATATAAAATAAAAAGTTCAAAATAAAAAAAATATTTCAGTGGATATCTGTATAATTACCTAAAAATTTATAAGGTGCTTCCAGCAACAGACTAATGAATTGCTTCTACTTATTCATTAAATTGACAAATAACAACTGATGATTTACTACACCTACTATAGACTGGCATGACTCAAAGCTCTAAGGACACAACACTGAAATATCCCTGCCTTCATTAAGGTTACAGTCTATGGCTACCCTATTTCAATAGCATCAATTTGGTTAAAAATGCCAAGATAAAAAAAAAAGCCAAGATAGTAACTGTTTTATGACTTTTTAAAAGTAATCCAATTTCTTTAGTGAGCAGAAAAATTGGACTATGATATGAAAACACTAGGGAATGAATTTGGAAAATAGCCCAAATCTTAGACTGTTGAATCTCCTTTACACATAGAACTCAGTTTTCAACCAACAAAGCCATAGGCTGGATGGAAAAATAGCTTCTGGGGAATGTGCAATGTACTAACCTAAGTGAATGTCAGCATTCTGTACTGAATGCACGTTAGTCTCTCAGTTGTGTCCGACTCTCTGTGACTACAAGAACTGTACCCCACCAGGCTCCTCTGACCATGGGATTCTCCAGGCAAGAATACTGGAGTGGGTAGCCACTCCCTCCTCCAAAGGATCTTCCCAACCTAGGGATCGAACGTGGGTCTCCAGGACTGCAGCCAGATTCTTTACCATCTGAGCCACGAGGGAAGCCCACTGAATGCGTATTATTGATATTAACAAGTAAAGGAGCGAGTTTACAGGGTAGGCCGTTTCTGCCTCCTATACTCATTTCTGTTAACAGCTACCTATCAGCGTATGTGCACCAAAATATCCTTATTTCTCTTTAGCGTATTTTGCTGTAGAGTTTAAAAAAATCTTAAGAGCATATTCTTGTAAACCTCCCAAGTATAGATTTCATGTGAAGCAGGCATAAATTTTTTACAAAGTCATCAGGGTGCAAAGAATGCCACATTACTGTATTTCTGTAAAATTGATTTGCTCCCGACTCTGAGCCTCCTCAGTTCCTACCAAACTGGTGGGATATTCGGTTTCAGCTCTTTCTATAGGAAATAGCTCTTTGGCAGTCTTACCAAGAGATGAACATTTACAAAAAGCATCCATTCTCTTCCTCTTTCTTTTCTTTAGGTCCCCTCTCTCCTTAACTCCAGAGAAGTTCAGCTCCCCTCTCTAATATTTATAAACAGACCTAGGAAGAGAAGTCCTATTCCAGACCTGCAAAACCCCCTGGGGCCAGGAGAAAAAGAAGTCTTGGCTGCCTTTGGAATGGGAGCTGGAACAAAACACAGATTACTGCATCCATAGTGCTCCTGCCACAGTTGAAAGCGTAAATGGCGAGTGTTCACCTTCCATTCTTGCTAAGTGTCACAGGAGTGTTGAGAGGCACTGTTTTTTAGTCATTAAAAATGACTAAAACTATCCCCAAGTCCTTGGAAGTAGCCTAGAATTGTAATTTGTGTCCTTGTTTAAAAAAAAAAATTCTCCTGTTCTAGAGAGCTTGCTACTCAAAGCAGCGTCTCGTCTGTGTGCTGACAGCGTCAGTGGCCTGTTAGAAATGCAGAGTCTCAGGGCCCACCCCAGACCTTCAGAATGAGACCCTGCATCTGAACAAGTTCTCCAAGTGACTTGCATGCACCTTAAAGTTTGAGAACTGCTTCTCTAAATCATTTTCTCCTCCCTTTTTTCTTTTCCATTTCTCAAACACAAGGCATAATCTCTGCATGACTTACCCCCAAGAAACCCTTCCAAATGAGTGATGAAAATGAAGCTTTTTGAAGGGGCTTCTGTCTCTGTGGCAACACTTGGACAAAAACTGCCCCATAACATCTGGGATTAGGTAACCAATAGACTTCTAAAGAGAAGAGAGTTCACATGTTTCTTCTGGAGAGAACAAGGCATAGTTGCACCCTGGTTCCATGTTTATGCTGCTAATTTTATTCAATTGTGTATGTAGGGACTTCTGAGCTCGGATCACTAAGCTGTAATTTGAGAAATGAAAGGCCAGCATTTGGTCCAGATCCCAAATACAGCTTACTGATGGCTTAATACAGACAGTAAGAAAAACGTCCTTTGAGCCAGGGTACAAGTAGCTTTCAAAAGTCATTAGACTTGCGGAAATTGTACCTGGCCTATAAAATTTACACTTGGCATTTACACTTTGCAATGCCAGTTTATTTTCTAAGCAGATATCCCCTTCTCCTATTGTCCCTAATGTTAAGAGCCAAGGATCAGGAATATTTGCCTGTTACAAATACCTAATTCTTCCTTGTTCTTCACCCACAGTGGAGATTAGAGAAGAAAAATAGATTAGATTAACTTAAAAAAATCACTTGCACATTTCATAGCATTTAGGTATGTCATTCACTCACCCATTCCTTCATTTTTACTTCTGTCCATTTTCAGGTAGCTGTTTTTAAGGAAATTTTGTGCCTTCAAAATAATGTCAAAGTCAAATACCTGAAATAATTTGCAAGTGATAATTTCTTGTTTTTGAAATGATGCACTCCAAAGTACATAGCTTTCCATAGTGGTGCCTGGTATAAAGTGCTATTAAGAAATACTTGTTTTGCTCATTTCTTAAAAACATTTATCAAGTGGCTGTTTTGTGTCCAATTAGTTATCAAGCATAGATTAAGCAATGTAAGAGGCAAGGGTTGTGAGAAGTAAAAGTATAAGACAAATCCCCATGCTCAGATAGAGCCAGCTTCGTTGAAACAGATGGATTGGAACACACCCACAGTGGAACAACAGCAAGGATGAGTCAGTATTAGCAGAGCATTACTAGAGGGCCTTCCCCAAATGTTGCATGATGAGTAACTAACCAGGGCAGTGATGTGGTCTAGATCACTGAAAGTTGGAACAAATTGGGAAACCTACATGGATAAAGTAGGACTTAAAGTGGATCCTGGAGGATGGCTAGGCAGAAGTTAGAAGCAGAGAAATGCCAAGAGGCACAGTCAGAGAGAATATTATGTACTTATTTTGATTTTGAAATAGCTGTCTGAAATGACTATAAAAGAAAATGATTTCTTCTGTGGAAGAACAATTTGGAAATGAAAACCTGCATTTTGTGACTAAATGAGGTTTAATTTGCAGAGGGTCTAGATACCAATCTTATACCAATAGTTGGGGAGACTTTAGGGGCTGCACTGCATGCTGGGTAGTGAGAATTTCTGACCAGGGGTCATCACAGACAACATGTTTGTGAGGCTCTGGACTCTTGATGGAAATCTCCCCTGGAAAGTACAGTTCTTATTCTGAGAGCAAGTGCAGTTCTAATTTAATCCAGGAAGGATAAACAGCTTCCTAAATTCAATCAAATGCCTTGAGCTGAAATTGCTTTAAATGGCCAGAAGTTTTATAATGTTATTAAAAATCTAAAACAAATAACAAAAATAACACCAGCTAGTAAGTTAACATCAGGAAAATATTTGAGCAATAATTATACAACCTCAGAGGTTCCCTGGTCCAGGAACCAGAACCTAGTCGTTAGCAAATATAATCCTCAGTATTGGTCTCTCCATTCTTCCCATCATTCCTCATTACAATACTGCCTGATGGAATCACTATCTGACACTGCACGATTAAGTCAAAGTCATTATAAGATCTTGGCTTCTGTCCAAGGAATGTTTTTTTAATTTTTAAAGGTCAAAATGCCAGAAAAGAGTTTTATCTTTATCCTTCGGGGCTATGTCTTGTGAAAGAATCAAAAACAGTTGTGAAGAGTTTCTAATACTTATCCTCCATGTGTGGCAAATCACCAATAATTGTGAAAATTATTAATGTGATGACAAAATTAGATAGCTTTCCAAGCACGCTTACTGGCAGAACATTTCTGAGAAATGACTTCAGGTCATTTCAATGACATAGCTCATTTTCCCAGAGACTCAAGTGGAATGCCTCTTTTTCTTTCAAGTTTCCTTAAATCATAACACTATGGAAACCCAAACTGATATTTTGCTCCAAACTGTTTTTGTAGTGGGACTTAGAGGTATTCATTCATTGCAGAGGCAGAAGAGTTAACTGTGTGAATGTGTTCCAGACTATTTAAAAGTTAAATACTTAAATGTGATGAATTTTCAGTCAGTCCTATCTGAAAGGAAGCAGATAAGCTACTGTTTCTCTGGCATCTCAGAAACAGCCATATTAAAACCAATACCCAAATAGATTGTCCTCATTTCTTTTAATTCTTTTTTCATTTTTCCTTTAATTTAGAGACTATCACACCATTTGTGACTCTTAATAAAGACATTTGTATCTTTCCATTCCTGTTGCCTTTTTACTATTATCTCTACCTCTAGGCTCTTTTGGTTCTTCAGCCTTCATTCAGGAAAATAATTTCTCATGACAGCTAAGTACAATATTTTCTTCTCCATCAAAGTAACAAAAATAAGTGACTTTGCTGCATTTCCATGTATCTCCTCCCTGGAGGAGAACTTTGGCATTTTGGAAATTTTAAATTCACATAGGCAGAAATGGGGACATTTTGTGGCTTCACTTTGCACAGTGCTATGGGCACACAGGTATTGAAAATGGAAAAATCATGCTAGCTGAGAGCTAATCACCACTTTCCATGGGCCAAATGCCATGTTAAGCACTTTACAAAGATGATCTCTATTAATTCTGAGACAACCTCACGAAGCTACTGTGTAAGTGTTATTACCATCTTTTTAGAGATACAAATAGTGAGGCACAGAGAGTGTAACTCACCCCAAATCATAAGGTAGTAAATGGAGCTAAGCCAGGGAGAGTCTCTAGAGCTCATACACTTAAACCCCACAATTTAGTTGATATTTCCTTCAATGTTTATCTATGAATCCTATCCGTTGGATCATCACCAGAATCTGACAGCAGTTCAGGTATGACCTAAATCAAATCCCTTATGATTATACAGTGAATGTGACAAATAGATTCAAGGTATTAGATCTGATAGACAGAGTACCTGAAGAACAATGGGTGGAAGTTCGTAATATTGTACAGGATGCAGTGATCAAAACTATCCCCAAGAAAAAGAAATGCAAAAAAGTAAAATGGTTATCTGAGGAGGCCTTACAAATAGCTGGGAAAAGAACAGAAGCTAAAGGCTAAAGAGTATAGGAAAGGTAAATCCATCTGAATGCAGAGTTTCAGAGAATAGCAAGGAGAGATGTCTACTTAAGTGAACAATGCAAAGAAATAGAGGAATAACAATAGAATGGGAAAGACTAGAGATCCCTTCAAGAAAATTAAAGATTTCAAGTAAACATTCCATGCAAAATGGGCACAATAAAGGACAAAAACAGTATGGACCTAATAACAGAGCAGAAGATACTAAGAAGAGGTGGCAAGAATACACAGAAGAACTGTACAAAAAAGATCTTCATGACCCAGATAACCACGATGGTGTGATCACTCACCTAGAGCCAGACATCCTGCAGTGTAAAGTCAAGTGGGCCTTAGGAAGAATTACTATGAACAGAGCTAGTGGAGGTGACAGAATTCCAACTGAGCTATTTCAAATCCTAAAAGATGATGCTATTAAAGGGCTGTACCCAATATGCCAGCAAATTTGGAAAACTCAGCAGTGATCACAGGGCTGGAGAAGGTCAGTTCTCATTCCAATTCCAAAGAAGGGCAATGCCAAAGAATGTTCAAACTACCACACAATTGCACTCATTTCACATGATTGCAAGGAAATGCTCAAAATGAAAGCAGCAAATAAAACAACATAAAAGCACTGAAGGCTGATGTTGGAATGGACCTAATTGTTAAATGGGTCATAATTTTAGAGATGAAATAACTGGGTCCCAAAGTGGTTAAGGGACTGCTCAAAACCTCACAACTAGTTAGTTGGACTGAAAATGTAATCTAGGTCTCTAGCTTTGTCTGTAAGGCCTCTTTCCACTGGCCCATGCTCCCAATTTCTGATCTGTTCCTCCTCTGCCAGGTTATTCCTCTGTTCCATGCAAAGCTCAGGGCATGAAGGCATTCATAAGCAGAAGTATGAATTGTAAATTAAGTAAAACCATAGAATTAAACTGGTGCACACTTTATTCCATGGTTTGCTTTCTACTTAAAAGCTACCATTTACTGGTTCCCTCTTTGATATATAACATTTTAATGAGAAGTAACCATGAAGGAATAGGTACAGATACACATGTGTATTGGCTTGACTGGTTAAATGAAAAATTTTCACTGTTCTGAAAACTATAGCCTTAGGTTAGGTAATACGAATAGCATGTATGTGAGGACTGAAGTTGAGAGGATGGGAGACAGTGATGTAATAGGGACAGGAATGAACTTCAAAGTAGTTCAAAGGCAGTGGCAACAAGTACCTCTTGCCCAGGAGATGAACAGAGTAGAATTTCTAGTACTTACTACAGAATGGAGATTTGCAAACATAATGTCAAATTTTTAAATATTTTAAAAATCTGGAAGATATTAACATGCAGTCAGTGTTTAGAGGCAGAAGAATAAAGTTACCTTTAGGTTGATTCATCTCTTGTCCCAAATGGTGTCCTAAACCCTTGTTACCAGGAAAGGTTTAGGTGACAAACCAGTACAGAAGCTGGGTACCACTCATTTTGCCATTTTAAAATAACATGTATGGCCTCTCTGAAAAGTGAAACTTTTGAAGGGAGTAAGATCGGATGTGATGACACAATTTAGGATGAGGAACATTTACCTACTGGTGTCTCAATACACTACAATGTGAAAATTGAAGTTCTTGCCTTAGTGAAACTCAGCGTGTAGTTAGAGTTTTCTGTAGGAAAACAATATGACATCATTAAAATACTCTTCATACAAGGGAAAGGTCAATATCAAGATAAAACTTTTTTCTCCAGATAAAACTTTGAAATGAAAGTCTGAGATGGCAGCTTATCAAAAATACATCATGTTCCTTCTCTTTGCTTATTGCCCTAGGTCCCTGCCAAAACTTTCCTAGCACTGTACTGCTGTCTAAGACCTTTCCTCCCCCGTCTCCCCACTGTCCCTCCCTCTCTCCGTCCTTCCTTCTCTCCTTCCCTTTTTTTCATCCCTTCATTTATTTCTTCCTCACAGAAGCTGGACAGCTCTGTGTCCCCTCAGTTTCTTCCCCGCTTTTCCTCACAAGCATTTCCTCTAATATATCTCCTGCATATCTAATTCCCCAGGAAATCCCTTGCAGGTCTGTGTCTCAGAAAACTCAGGCTAACCAAGCAGCCAAAATTTACATTCCCAGGATCATGACAGCTTGAGAAAAATAAACAACAACTGGCCAGCCACTGACAAGCTGAAGAGACCCCAAAATACCATACCATGGGCTTATGAGCCACTTAGTTTTGTTTCTTCTTCTAAGAGTGAACTGTATTCTCTGAGTAAAGAAGTTGTCAAGCTTCACAATGAAAAGAGAGGCTCAAGGACTGGAGGGCTTCAGGCTCAGGTTAGCCTCACTGCCGATGGGGCGCTTGCCAAGGAGGACCCAGAGACTGGAAGAACCTAGCTAACCTTGGCCTCCAGGACCTTTTCTTTTACTTTTCATTTACCCTTTGAATGTGCTATCCACACATTTCCTCTATACTCTTATTATTTATGTCTGGTCTTCTTGTTTTAGAAATTTCTTTCCCTCTGTTGACACATGAATAAAAAAAGAAGAGTAACTCCTGTCACACACTTATGATATTCTACTTCCTGCCATTCAAGGGCCTTCCTGAGAGCCCTACCTGTCAAGAACTTTCATGCCTCCTGCTTACTATTTAAAGCCATATTTGCATTTTAGTGACAGTCACTAAGGTCACTTCATCTTCTTAGATTTCTCTTAATCATTGGCCCATTATTTTCCCTTCTTGAGCACTGTACCAAATGATGGAGAATACAGATGTTAAAGGTGATTTTGAACTAAAGGAGATAAGAGATTTCATAGGCTATCTGAAATGAATTAATCCTGAGAAAGCAAAAGATAACTGTGTTCATAATAGAGCAGAAATGGATCAGGCTAATTGTGTATTCTTTTAATCTACTAATTCATTTCCTTCCTTGAAACTGTGATCTTGAATCTGATGTGTTTATGAATTCAATCAGGATACTTCATTCTTTATTCTTTAAAGAAGTTCTAGTGGGTCAACACTATTGGTTGGCTACTCAACAGCCAGGAACCAAATTACCCCAAACCCATGTCTAGATTAGTCTAAACCAGTTAAGGTATCCCATTTACCTTTGCCAGATGTTCAACTTATGACACCCTTTGCAATTGGGGGTGCAGGTGAAAGAATTCTGCCTAAAGAGACTATTGTGAAAGTTAGCTGAAGATGTCTGGAAAACCTTTAGATGCCCTACAAAACAGACAGATGTAAAAGAAGAGCTTGCTGACACCACTACCTCTTCTAATCTCCATGCCTTGAATATGTGTGTGATGTCTGGGACTTTAGCTATCATCTAGCCTGTAAGCAGTGTCAATCACGAAGGCAAAAGGTTCGAGAAGCCAAAAAGTCATCCCACTAGGGGTGGAGCAGAAACCCAAGAAGAGCCTGATGCTACCCTTAAGCTGCCTAACCAAACCTGAGACCACTTCTAAATTTAAGTAAGCAGTAAATGCACATATGGCTTGAGCCACTGTTAATGGGATAGTCTGTAAAAAAATTTTTTTTGATGCAAATCCAAGTCCCCGTCTCTGCCTCTCTCTCTTTCTGGCAGAGACTGTGTTCCACCATAACAGCTCTGGTCACATGGCACTTCTCCTGCTGTTCTGAGTCCCACTTGGGATCTAGCTCACTTGCTAGTGGTCTCCACTTGCTTCTAGGCATGAGGGAAGTAGAGGCTCTCAGTTATTGCTAGCTTCGGATTTGTCACCAGGGATGGATTGATTAAACTCTATGAATCTGTTGTAAAGAGACACATCATTATGCTCTCTCTACTAAAACTCTTTGCATACACCATCTCTTTCTGCCCTGGATTTTAGACAATAAAATGGATTTCTATACATACTGAGTTTTATTATTGATTCCACAATCCTGATTGAGAGTTTTAAAAATAAGTGACTTAAAATTGTCCAGAAAACATCGGGCAAGATGAGTTCTAGGCAAGTAGATTTCAGTGGAACAAACAAAGCAACTCTTTATTTTTTACACTGGGTAGAAGTAAAGGTAGAATTTGAGTTTAAACAATAGACATAAGAAAAAAAATGCAGAATATGTAGTAAAAGTTAAAGTCACTCAGTTGTGTCTGACTCTTTAGGATACCATGGACTATATATTCCATGGAATTCTCCAGGCCAGAATACTGGAGTGGGTAGCCATTTCCTTCTCCAGCAGATCTTCCCAATCTGGGGACTGAATCCAGGTCTCCCACATTGCAGGCACATTCTTTATCATCTGAACCACAAGGGAAGCCCAAGAATACTGGAGTGGGTAGCCTATTTCTTCCCCAGGGGATCTTCCCAACCCAGGAACTGGGTCTCCTGCATTGCAGGCAGATTCTTTACCAACTGAGCTATGAGGGAAGAATATGTCGTACCATGCCCTGTTTTACTGACTCAAGGGACATGAGTCTGAGCAGCTCTGGGAGTTGGTGATGGACAGGGAAGTCCATAGGGTTGCAAAGAGTTGGACATGACTGAGTGACTGAACTAATTATGCCTATTTAATCATAATCTCATGTTAATAGTGTAACTTATCTTTGAAATCTTTTTTTTTTTTTTGGTTTAACTTGAGGATTTGAAAAAACGAGGGCTGAATGTTTTGTACTTTCAGGGCTATAGTACAATCAGGGCTTTAAATCTATGACAACAAGCCAAATACAAATTTGACCCATACATATAACATATAACTGATGGTTGATTGTAAAAAAAACACTAGTTATGGAGTTTGGAATTGACATGCACACACTATATTAAAAATGAATAACCAACAAGGGTGTACTGATAATACAGGGAATTATGCTCTGTATTATGTGACAACCTAAATGGTAAAAGAATTTGAAAAAGAATAAATACATGTATGTCTATAACTGAATCACTTTGCTGTACACCTGAGACTAACACAATGTTGATGATCAGATAAGTTGCTGTTCAGTCACTAAGTCACGTCTGACTCTATGATCCCATGAACTGTAGCATGCCAGGCTTCCTTGTCCTTCACTGTCTCCCAGAGTTAGTTCAAACTCATGTCCATTGTGTCGATGATGCCGTCCAATCATCATCTTTTCCTCCTGATCTCAATTTTTCCCAGCATCAGGGTCTTTTCCAATGAGTCAGTTCTTTGCATCAGGTGGCCAAACTATGGGAACTTCAGCTTCAGCATCAGGCCTTCCAATAAATATTTAGGACTGATCTCCTTTAGGATGGACTGGTTGGATCTCCTGGCTGTCCAGGGGACTCTCAAGAGTCTTCTCCAACACCACAGTTCAAAAGCATTAATTCTTCAGTGCTCAGCCTTTTCATGGTCCAGCTCTCACACCCATACATGACTACTGGAGAAAATAATAGCTTTGACTATATGGACCTTTGTCATGAAAGTGATGTCTCTGCTTTTTAATATGTTAACTGGGTTGCCATAACTTTTCTTCCAAGGTGAAAGTGTCTTAATTTCATGGCTGCAGTCACTATCTGCAGTGATTTTGGAGCTCAAGAAAATAGAATTTGTCACTGCTTCCACTTTTCCCTATTCTATTTGCTATGAAGTAGTGAAACTGGATGTTATGATCTTGGTTTTCTGATTGTTGAGTTTTAAGCCAGCTTTTTCACTCTCCTCTTTCACCCTCATCAAGAGGCTCTTTGGTTCCTCTTTGCTTTCTTCCATAAGGGTAGTGTCATCTGCATATTTGAGGCTGTTTGATATTTCTCCTGGCAATCTTGATTTCAGCTTGTGATTTATCCAGCCCAGCATTTTGGATGAGTACACTGCATATAAGTTAAATAAGCAGGGTAACAATATACAGCCTTGATGAACTCCTTTCTCAGTTCTGAACCGGTCTGTTGCTCCATGTCTGGTTCTAACTGTTGCTTCTTGACCTGCATACAGGTTTTTCAGGAGGCAGGAAAAGTGATCTGGCATTTAGATCTCTTGAAGAATTTTCCACAGTTTGTTGTGACGTACAAAGGCTAAGATCTTTGTGTAGTCAATGAAGCAGAAGTAGATGCTTCAGAATTCCCTTGATTTTTCAGTGATCCAGTGGATGTTGGCAATTTGGTCTCTGGTTCCTCTGTCTTTTTTTAAATCCAGCTTGTACATCTGAAAGCTCTCAGCTCATGTACTGCTGAAGCTTGGCTTGAAGGATTTTGAGCATTACCTTGCTAGCATGTGAAATAAGCACAAATGTACAGTAGTTTGAACATCCTTTAGCACTGTCCTTCTTTGGGACTGGAATGAAAACTGACCTTTTCCAGATGTGTGGCCACTGATGAGTTTTCCAAATTTGCTGACATATGGAGTGCAACACTTTGATAGTATCAACTTTTAGGATTTGAAATAGCTCAGCTGGAATTCCAAAACCTCCACTAGCTTTATTTTTAGTAATGCTTCCTAAGGCACACTTGATTTTACACTCCAGGATGTCTCACTCTAGGTGAGTAACTACACCATTGTGATCATCCAAGTCCTTAATACATTTTTTTTTGTATAATCAACTATACTCCAATATAAAATAAAAAGGTTAAAAAATGAAAAAAAACAACAAACTTGCTGAGCCTTACTTAATTTTGTGATTGCTACTTGTAGTGTAAAAATTTGCATGGAAACACAGAAGATCCTGAATAGCTAAAATAATCTTGAGAAGGAAGAACAGAGTTGGAGGGATCACACTCTTTGACTTCAGACTATATTACAAAGCTACAGTAATCAAAACAATATGGTATTGGCACAAACTCAGACACACAGATCAATGGAACAGTATAGAGAGCCCAGAAATAAACCCTTAAGCACTTATGTTCAATTAATCTACAACAAAGGAGGCAAGAAAATACAGCAGAGAAAAACAGAGTCTCTTCAATAAGTGGTGCTGGGAAAACTGGACTGCTACAAGAAAAAGGATATAATAAGAGCATTCTCTAACAGCATATACAAAAATAAATTCAATATGGATTAAAAGACTAAATATAAGACCAGATACTATAAAATTCCTAGAGGAAAACATATGCAGAATACTCTGATAAAAACTGCAGCAGTATATTTTTGGATGTGTCTCTAAAGTAATAAAAGCAAAAAATAAAAAAAATTTATGTTTACCTTATCCAACTTAAAAACTTTTGCACAGCAAATGAAACCATCAACAAAAAGACAACCTAGTATATGGGGGGAAATATTTGCAAATGATATGACCAATAAGAGATTAATATCCAGTATCTGTAAACAGCTCATACAGTTCAACATCAAAAAAACAAACAATCGAATTAAAAAATGGGCAGAAGACTGTTAAAGCATTTTTCCAAAGAGAAAAATGCAGATGGCCAACAGGCACATGAATAGATGCTCAATATTGCTAATCATCAGGGAAGTACAAATCAAAACCACAATGAGATACCACCTCACACCTGGCAAAATGGCTATCACCAAAAAGAATACAAATAACAAATTTTGGTGAAGATGTAGAGAAAAGGAAATCCCAGTACACTGTTGGTGGGAATGTAAATTGTTGCAGCCACTGTGGAAAACTGTATGTAGGCTTCTCAAAAAACTAAAAATAGAATGGTAATATGACCAGTAATTCCACTCCTGGAATTAAAAAAATAAAAATAAAAAAACACGCATTTGAAAAGATACATGCACCCTAATGCTCAAAACAGCATTATTTACAATTGACAAGATATGAAAGCAAACTACGTGTCCATCAACAGATGAATGGATAAAGAAGATGTGGTACATGTACACGATGGAATATGACTCAGCCACAAAGAAGAATGAAATTTTACCATTGGCAGCAACATGACTGGACTTGGAGGGCATTATGCTAAGTTAAATACATTAAAGGAGGACAGATACTGTATGATATTACTTATATGTGGAATCTAAAATACAACAAACTAACGACTATAACAAAAAAGAAGCAGGCACAGAGAACAACTAGTGGTTGCCAGTGAGGAGAGGGGAGGAACAATATAGGAGTTTGGAAGTGGGAGGCATGAACTACTGGGTATAAGACAGAATGCACTGTACAACATGGGGGAATATAGCCAATATTTTATAATAACTATAAATGTACCCTGGACAAGGAAACGGCAAGCTACTCCAGTATTCTTGCCTGGAAAATCCCATGGACAGAGGAGCCTGGTGGGCTATAGATTATGGGGTTTCAAAAAGAGTTGGACATGACTTAATGACTAAACAACAAATGGATTATAACCTCAAAAAATTGTATAAAAATAAAAATGAATAAAACAAAAAAACATATTCATCTTTAAAAACAAAAAACATTGCACTTAACTTTTTAATGAAAGACTCTAAATCAATGACATAAAAGTGTGGTCTAGTGGAGAGAGTAACAAAAACACTAACATTTGTATTGTTAAATATTTTAAAAAGAATTTCACATTGACGGATAAAATTTAATAGCCACAGTAACTCAGTGATGTAAATAAGGCTCTCATTTCCATTCCTAGATGAGAAAACCAGAGCTCACAATATTTAACAATTTGCTCATGTTCACACTGC
This sequence comes from Antilocapra americana, assembly GCA_007570785.1. Classification (NCBI taxonomy): domain Eukaryota; kingdom Metazoa; phylum Chordata; class Mammalia; order Artiodactyla; family Antilocapridae; genus Antilocapra; species Antilocapra americana. The sequence goes on from ML661338.1 coordinate 15,901,761, forward strand.
CAGGAAATACAGATTTTCATCTTTTGATGCTGAATTCCTAACTCTTCGACTCTAGAATCAGCCCAAACTGTAGTTTAGAAAGTCAATAACCTCAGTTGTAAAGCAATAAAAAAAAATTGCCTCTTTCACTTTGCCAGGAAATCTTGAAAGTAGATTGAGGGGTTGTATGTTTCAACACTTGAAACGTTTAGGAGAAAGTTACTAATAACTTCTTATCACTATCAAGCCTCTATTATTTTAATCTTTCTATAAACTCTATGCCTCTAATATTATTACTATATTGAAATAAGCCTCTTCCATTTCATTTCACTTGTTTTTCCACATCTCACTCTCTTCTTTAACACTCAGAGTAACTTCTCTTTTCCATGCAGTCTTCCTGACCAACTCCTATCCACTCTGCTCCCTTTCAGTTTTCTGAATTCTGCCATCACTTTACATACTCAATAGAAGAGCATTTAGCCACTGATTATGGTGCCTTATTTTGCCTTTATATGTTTCAGGCTTTTCTTCCTGATTAGGTTGTACACTGAGAGTAAAGATTTTTATGGCTGTATCTTTCCTTGCCCTTAGCATAATATGGACTACCTACTTGATGTGTTCAAGAAAATGCTTAGCTATTAATAAGTGCTAGACTTATTTTTAAACTCTGCTTGCTTCTTTCCTTCTTTCTTTTCATAGGTTTCAAAATTTAAGACAAGAGACAGAACATTTTTGAGCTATTAATTCTATTAAAAACAACCTTTAACACATAAATTTTCATTAAAAGTTTATGAGAGGAATAAAAAGTTGCATGAAAGAAAGAATAAGAACCAGCACGACTAAAATAGTAACAGGTTCTTTAGTATTTGACACCTAAGGACAATTATATTATATATCTTCAATATAAAGCTGCAATAAATCAGATTAGACTTTAGCAATTAATGACATTAATCCCATCAGGGATGGGAGAAGGGAAGCACTGGTAGGAAAATTCTGCTTGCATTAACACTTCAATGAGATTCTGGAAAATAACAAACCTATGATGAGGTTTGGGACTGTGATTTCTTCTTTGGGACAACTGCTTCAGACCCACTTAGAAAAATATATCTATTATTGGGTTAAAGTCCCTAAAATCCATTTTGCAGTAAAGTGAGTTTTTTCAAATGCCTAGATCACCAATCCTCTGAATAGATCAAAATTAAATAAAAGTAAAAAGTTGCATCAAGAATTGTGCAAACCAGAGCTGAAGACATTTGATTATTCATTGTGCGGTAAACATGGTAGAGTTAGAGTTTCAGGGGAAAGAAAAGAGAAGACATCAGAAGAAGGAAGATTCTGGTCCTTCTCAAAAAGCATTCTTTTTTGAGGTTTAAAGTAAGATATTATAAGAGTTGATTCAGTTTTCTGAACACAGAATGGCAACAGTTTGATGATCTAAGACTATGTGAAGATGAAACAATTTCTGTAGTGACTAAATAAGTTACTATAGTAAAGGGGATAGAAAGTATTACAGCACCAAACTGCTCTCTTAGGCCAGAACTTGTTTGATCCTGAATCAGCCCAAAGAATTTAGGCACAGCCTTGGGTAACATATAGGAGAGGGTCACACCCTGTGCCTAGAGGCAGAGTTGATATTTGTCACTGTACAGCTGCTGGCCGTGGGGGCCACTGTGGTGTGCTGTCCAGACCCCTTCAATGAAGGACCTATTGTTCTAGATGCTGGAGGTGCTCCAGGCCAAGAGCCTTCAGGGACTGCCTCAGTAGCAGAGAGCTGCCTCTGCCAAGGGCAAGACCATTTCCGCATTTAGTGAGTGATCGTGTTGGAGTGGTTGGCCAGCTCATCTCAGCCCCATGGGAGACAATTATGAAGGGCCGCCTTGGTTCCTGAGCTTCCTCTGGGGTCAGCTCAGACTGTAACTGGGCCTATTCAGCAGCTGAACTTCCTGCCCTGCCCACCTCCTCCCCCCACCGACCCTGCCCTCTTTTTGTTTGATTTGTTTAAATTTTGAAATACTTATAGATACACACAAAGTTGAGAAGATAGTACAGAAAGATTCTCTGTATCCTTTACTGAGGTCTTCAAGGTAGTTATATCTTACATAATTATAAGACAATATCGAACCCAGGAAACTGACATTGGCACAGGGTATATGTAGAGTTCTGTGTCATTTCTTCACATATGAAGATTCAGGTCACCACAGTCAAAATGGAGATTCCATCACCACAAAGTTCTTCCTGCTGCCCCCTTTCCTGCTCTGCCCACTCATGTTCCCTTTCGCTCTTTCACAGGTATTGATTGATTAAGAAGTACTTTTGGGAGGAGACATATTTATACATATAGTTATGACTGATTCACATTGTTGTATGGGAGAAACCAACAACATTGTAAAGTAATTATCCTATAATTTAAAAAAAAAAGAATTGCTCTTAATAAACATGCTATACTTCCATGCTAGTTGGTAAAAAGCTACCAACCCAAGCTCCCAAGGGTTCCACTCCTGAACTGCCTCCCCAGTTCCTTCCTTGGGACCTCCTGGACCTTTCCATGGTCCAGTAATTAGAGGGGTCATGTCCAGCCTTTGTTGTTGTTGTTCAGTCGTTCAGCTGTGTCCAACTCTTTGCAACCCCATGGACTGTAGTACGCCAGGCCTCCCTGTCCTTCACTATCTCCCAGAATTTACTCAAACTCAAGTCCATTCAGTCGGTGATGCCATCCAACCTTCTTATCCTCTGTTGCTTTCTTCTCCTCCTGCCCTTAATCTTTCCCAGCATTGGGGTCTTTTCCAATGTCCAGCCTAGCACAGTCATTCTAGGATTCTGTGCTGGTGCTCAGGCCTAGTTCCTGCTGACCGGTATCTGACTGCCCATGTAATATCTGTTATTCAGTCATAAATATTTCCTGGCCTACTGAAGCCAAGTGGGTAGCAGAAATGTCTAAAGCAGCCTGGAGTGGGTAGGGTAGAGTGGGGTGACAAGCAGAGAATGTTTGCTCCATCTTACAGGGCCAGTGGTTACTTAGGCCCAGACAGTTGTCTTAACCATTCAGGCTCAGACTTGTTTAATTAGTCAGAGAAGAGACAGAAGTAAGGTTTTTTTTTTTTTTTTTGGCTAAATAATTCAAATTTTAGATGATACCCACCAATATGACTTTATAGAAATGCTGTTTGGGTGACATAAAACATCTGGCCTATGGATATCAGTCTGTGGGCTTTGTGGCAAGATTTACCTGGTCCACATGGTCCTAGGAGGCCAACTCCAGTAGGATGTTTGGTATCTTGGCTGGATTTTCTCATTGCTGCCTGTTATGACATCTGCGGATATGTGGAAACACTTAAATTTATGCCCCAACTCAGATGACCAGGCTGGGATCAAGGAGTTTAACCTAAAACCCGTCTCAGACAGCCACCGAGTCCACTGAGGGAGGTGACCCTGACCCAGTCTGCCTTAAAGCTACTGATCTCTTTCAGAACAGCTCCGCCCACTGTCACAGCAGTGGGCGCACACAGACGGCTCAGGAACTCGACTGTACATTTGTTTTGAACTGCAAAACTGAATAACCCAAAGCTTTGAAACTGTGCCAGATACTTGGATTTTAAATGAAGATGAGCTCTCCAGATGCTCCTGCTTGCACATATTCTTCATATTGCACATTCATAGCTCCACTGATGTATCTATTTTTTAAAGCTTTTCTTTTGTTCTTGAGTAATTTGCCCGTAAAGAGCAAGGTTTTTAAGAGGCTTTAGACAATGTGTATTTTCCCCCAAATTGTCAGTCCAGATTTACAGGAATATATTTCTTGAGGGTGACAGGTCAAAGAATTCTAGAATTACTGGCAGAAGTTGGGTCTAATAAATTTAAAACACAAGCATAAAGAGAGTTACAGGGGCTTATAGCTATTTATGTCCATCAAATTGTCTTTAAAACTGAAGTAGCTGCCATAAACAGCTACTTAAATGATGAAATTAAGAATTACTCAATTCTCTTAACTAAAGGTATATTGCTTTTCAAGTTTACCTTTTGGAGAGAAGTAGAATAACTTTAGATATAAACACTACTGTTTTGGCAGTGAGCAGACATTCCCTGTAAGAACGGGTTAGGGCCAAGCCCTGAGAGGAAGCCTCCAGGGGTACCCCATGGCCTGTGTGCTGACTGGGGAAATTTCAACCAGGATCCCCGAGTAATGGAGTGGTGCTCCCAGGGGTGTTTCCAGACTTCTTCCAAAAACATATGTATACTGAATTACTTTGCTGTACACCTCACACTAATACAACACTGTAAGTCAACTCTATTTCAACATAAAAGCAAAAATTATATTAAAAATAAACCCCTCCCACCGCAAACCTGATTCTTTTCAGTTCCCTGCTTATTCCAAAGTCATTCTATTACTAAAAGGAAAAAAAATTTTGAACTCTTCAGCAAGACATGAAAATGCTGGTCCTGACATAAAAAAAAAAAAAAGACATAAAAACAACCTGGTCCTGAACCCCTCCCCACTCTTATCTCTTCTTGCTCTCTGGGTGAGAGCACTCTGGGGCTTCTTATAATTCCAATTGTTCTGCCCCATGACTTCATCACCCCTAAAGGCCCACGCGCTACTACCATCGCCTTCGGGATTATGTCAATAGATTTGAATTTATTAGAATATATTTGCATTTGAATTTGGGGGGCACACAAACATTCAGACCACAGCAGTCCCCTGCCCAGGTACCCAAAAAGTAGGCACCTGGGCAATACAGAAACATTCTATCAGCCTTTGTATTCCTACCCTTTGTGTGCCTAGTTCCCTCTGCCAAGAATACCCACTCTGCCATCTTTCCCTCCCACTTCCGTGATCAGTCTTCTCTAGTCACCACTAAAGACAATTCAAATATTCCTTTCTCCACGTTTCTTTGACCCATTTCAGAGCTATACTGATAACTCCATTTCTGCATTCTTATACTCAAATCCCTCAGGAAAAAAACCCTGTAACTCAAGTTGTCTTGAATTTCGTGGTGGAGTCCTCAGTGAATGTGTCGCTGGGTTTCCCACTTAGTACTGGACATGGCAGGACTTCTGAGGTGGCTCCCTGGTGAGGAACCTGCCTGCCAATGCAGGTGACACTGCAGGTGTGGGTTCGATCCTTAGGCTGGGAAGATCCCCGGAGGAGGGCACGGCAACCCACTCCAGTATTCTTGCCTGGAGAATCCCATGGACAGAGGAGCCTGGTGGGTTACAGTCCATGGGGTCGCAGAGTCAGACACGACTGAGCATGCATGCAGTGGATATGGTAGGGGGACAGAGCAATCACTCCAATATCTCCTAACATCATCACTCTGCTCTCAGGGCCTCCCAGTAAACCTATAAAACTGCACCATCCAGTACCTGTAAACGAAACTGACTGTCAAACACGGACATCAGGACCTGAAGCTAAGTAAGTCATTCAAGACTACCCACTCTTCCTTCAGAATGTTTCCTGGGCCATTGGAAGAGACTCAGGAGCAATGGCACAGGGCCTAGTTATTATTCTTTCCCTGATCCAGCACTGGAGAGCCATGGATGCCAGTGTTGGCACCTTTCCTGGCAGAACAAAGTACTTCTTTCAGATTGTTCTCACCAAGTGGTGTGCTGGAGTCAGCTTTTAACAGTTCATGGGGGTGAGCTGGTGGTCACATTTTTAGAAATTGTGTGAGCTAGTTATTAAACATAGGCATTATTGAAAATTAAATGATATCACCTTAAAATTAAATGCATTATATTAAAAACAAATGTAATCAAGACAAACTCATCACTTCACAATTGTTTCATTACATTTCATTACTCTCTATGATCTTGAGGTTATTTATATCTATTGAATCTGTCTGGTGAAAATACTACATAACAGTAGACTACTGTGCCTTTCTTCCCAATGCTACTTTCTGTCACTCTGGTAGCTTGAAATTGGCCTTGAGGGGGGTGGTATGTACACCACAGAAATCAGCAAATACTACAGTTCACTGCTTCCCTTCTCCCTATCACCAAGAGCAGCTGTTCAACATTTAACAGCATTGCACTGCACACAATCCTTGCCAATCCACCTTAATGGAACCCAACCAACAGGCTGGAGTGGGCACCCTTTTCTAACCATCCTCCATAGTGTCCCAGGGCTATGTCGCTGATCAGCCTCCCAAGTCTTACAAGTTGGAGTGAACAGGTCACCTGCGGTGGAGAGTACAATGCTTAAGGCCTGCACTTTCAATCATGTCGGTGAACGGAGAGTTAAGGACGCATTTGCTCAAGACTGATCTCCCTACCAGCTGGCCTCCAAGAAAAGGAGTTGGTTTCCTGCAAAGCTCTGCAAGAGTTCTTACCCAGTGTTTAAGGCAATCAATTCTATTCATCCTGAAGGTCTGGAACTCAGACACTTGATCATGCCAGGAGAGAGGCCAGTACTCCGTGCAGCCACAAACACTAAGCCGGCAGGATTACACTGGGGCCGAGGTTCTGACATATATGTCTACGGTACCCTGGCTCCTGATCACACCAGGGGAGGAGCCAATGCTTTGCTCATCAGGTGACTTAAAAATCCCACAGTCCAAGGGCCCTGCAAGAAGGTTTATGTGCTTCCCCAGAATGTGAAATGGCATTGAAGGAATTACGCATCTGCTTCTGCTGCTGCCTCTGTTCCCCCAGGACTTCAGCTCCAGTCTTTGTGCTGAGAATCCTGCTTTTCCTTGTTTATTAGACCCTCTCAGAGCGGTTTATACATATTTCACTTTATCTATTTATTTACCTGCTTCATTTTCCTTGGAGGCAGGGACCCATTTCATTCATCTAAGAACATTTACGAGGCACCTATTCTGGGCTAAATACCATGGTAGGTTCTGTACGTGGTGACGAATCAAGCAGACCTCATGAGAAGTCAATAAGTAGTGAATTCTACCAGGTGACAGATTTTAATTTTCTTTGGCTCTAAAATCACTGCAGATGGTGAATGCAGTCATGAAATTAAAAGACACTTTATCCTTGGAAGAAACGCTGTGACAAACCTAGATAGCATACTAAAAAGCAGAGATGTTACTTTGCTGACAAAGGTCCATATAGTTAAAGCTATCCTTTTTACAGTAGTCATGTATGGATGTGAGAGTTGGACCATAAAGAAAGCTTAGCACCAAAGGTGGAGATTTCAAAATGCTGGAGAAGACGCAAGAGTCCCTTGGACTACAGGGAGAGCAAACCAGTCAATTCTAAAGGAAATCAACCCTGAATATTCATTGGAAGGACTGATGCAGAAGCTGAAGCTCCAATACTTTAGCCACCTGAAGAGCTGACTCATCGGAAAAGACCCTGATGCTGGGCAAGATGAAGGCAGGAGGAGAATGGGGTGACAGAGGATGAGATGGTTAGACAGCATCACTGATTTAATGGACATGAGTTGAGCAAGCTCCAGGAGGTGGTAAAGGACAGGGAAGCCTAGCAGGCTGTAGTCCTTGGGATCGCAAAGAGTCAGACACAACCTAGCTATTGAACAACAACTAGGTGACAAAAGCTCACTGCAATGCAATGATTCCTCTTTGTACTCTCACCTGCTTCTTCCATATTTGGGTTTAGCTAGCCCTAGTTCTGTGTGTGTGTGTGTGTGTGTGTATGTATGTGTGTATATATATATATATGAATTTTCTCTGGATTGGCCTCTTAGCCTTTCATTCTCTACTTACTTATTTCAGAAACTGAAGTGAGAATCCTTCCTAACAGGAAACGGTTACGTGACTTTTCCATAGCTCCTGTCCTCAGCTGTCTCTTCGATCAAATGAAAACATAATAAAGCAATCAGTGTTGGTCCCACAGGCAGACAGATCTTCTTACTGCCCTCAGGATGTCACTCACTCACTCACTCCACAGCTGCATCTTTGTTACTGACAATCTTGCACATAAAGCACCCTGCATCTCCAGCCACCCACTTCCTTTTCCTCCAAGCTCCACTTAAGATTCATTAATGAAACTTTATATCTCTCACCCTCCTTGGTTTGCACCACTGTAGGTACACCACGAGTCCCTCTAAACTGGATCCTGTATCTTATTTATTCATTCATCCCCATTGGAAATTAAACAAATCACCATAAAACATTAAGAAATATACACAATAAAACCTATTAAGAAAAATAAATCAGAGCAAAGAAAAGCAAGATCTAAGGAATAAGATAATTTCAGGGAAACTTTCATATAGCAATGCCATAGGGACCTGAATAATAAATAATTTGGATTTTCAGCTCTTGTCTTCCTGGCGACCAAAGCAGAGCAGAATGCACAGCTGTGATATTTACAGTGATCATAATATGAAGATACATCAGGTTCTCAGGAGAGCTTTTATTACAACATTCAGCACTTATCCAGTGGGTCATAATAAAAGGGAACAGTGTGTTCTATACCATGGCTAAGATTACAGGAAATCATTTCATAGGCCTGCTTCTTATAACATGAAAATTAGCTGAAGCAGTTCCCCAACACAGGTAGTAAGATAAGACAGTGTTATTGAGTTTAGTCACTAAGTCGTGTCCCACTCTTTTGTACACCAAGCTCCTCTTCCATGGGATTTCCCAGGCAAGAATACTGGAGTAAGTTGTCATTTCCTTCTCCAGGAAATCTTCCCAACCCAGGGATTGAACCCACATCTCCTGCATTGGCGGGCAGATTCTTTACCACTGAGCCACCAGGGAAGCCCAAGATAAGAGAATAGGCACTGTTATGCGTTATGTGCATTAGTTGCTCCGTCATGTCCGACTCTGTGATCCCATGAACTGTAGTCTGCCAGTCTTCTCTGTCCACGGGATTCTCCAGGCAAGAATACTGGAGTGGACTGTCGTCCCCTTCTCTAGAGAATCTTCCCAACCCAGGGAACCCTGATTGCCTTCATTGCAGGCAAATTCTTAACCGTTTGAGCTACAGGGTAGTCCTTAGATAGGGACTACCAAGTGCCTAATGAATATACCCTGGTGTCTACATCTGTATTTTTAGAATTATTGCAGGAAGTTTCATTAAACCACAATTCAGCATCATTGTTTAGTATTTATTGTGGGCCTTATATTGTAATTTTCTAGGAAAATGTGTCTTGAAAATATTCTATGTTGGTGGGTTCACAAAGTCAAAACTATCCTTATAATAGCACTAAACTGTTTGTCTCTTTCAAAAGTGTTACTGTGGGGTTTTCCAGAAGCTACACGATATGGGATGATGTCATTGCTCTCATGGTTTATGTGCTGTTCTTAACATTTCTCAGTTTTACTTTATTACACAGTAAATATCAATAAAACTGTATTAACAAAAGCTCTTTGGTGTCCAATAATTTGGAAGAACACATAATGGGCTGGGGGAGAAGGCAATGGCACCCCACTCTAGTACTCCTGCCTTGAAACTCCCATGGACAGAGGAGCCTGGTAGGCTGCCGTCTATGGGTTCACACAGAGTCAGACACGACTGGAGTGACTTAGAAGCAGAAGCATAATGGGCTGGGAGACACAAAACTCTGGGAACTGCTCTTCTACTATGTAGGTTACCAAGTAAGAACAGAAAGGTGTTTAAAAAGTTACAGGGTGGATGGTCTAGGACCTACTGTTACTACTCTGATCATTCTAAAGGGAATCCACAGCTGGCGTTGTTACCTCAGTGGCTTGGGGAAAACTTCAGTTTTATCTGAACAGAGCACTGGTCATGACATTATTTTAATTTCTTAACATCTTAAAACAAGATGAAAGCATGTGAGAGAAGACTATAAGTAATGATGGCCAAGTTTAGGGTTACTTCATTCACAACAGTGATTCTCAAACTAAGGGTTGCATTAATGTATATGAGAGTGAGAGTGAGCAACGAGATTGGAGTCATCTGGATCCAAGAAGCATGTCACCTCCAAGGGTAGCTTAATACTTCAATAAATAACAGACAGCGAGGAGATGTGAGGGCTGTAGAAACTGCCACTAACTGGGGATCACACTTGAAAAGTTTGGCAATTTCTGATCTAGAAGGAAAGAAATCTAAAGTGATAGACTACAAATAGATATAAGGTATTTTCATGGCAAGATGCTGTCAAAATGTTGACAAAATTCTGACAATGGAAAGATGTTTACCCTTCATAAAGAGCCATTTAGGATACACAGGGCAGTTCTCCAACAGCAAAGGTTTCCAAAAAGCACCATGTGGTTTGGGGATTGCAAGGGTCTTGCTTCCATTATTCTAAGGATGAGTCAGGTATAGTCTTGGTGGTGGCTGGGAGGAGCGAAGCTGGCTTAGATAAATGATCCCTCAGTCTAGGCTTCTCTTTATTGCCTTGTGCCCTTCCCATTCTTAAGTTTCAAAACTCTACATCAGAAACCAGAAGCTAAATTCCCAAGTAAGAAAATCTGTTGCTATTCCAGAGCCTCAAGAATGGTTATCAGCCTACTCAACTCAGAAGAGGAAGTGGGGTTTGGATCAGGTCTCTGAAATCACCTTCTATTTCCAGCAAAGGGAATTCCCCCACAAGTGGACACTGTGTGTGACCTCTTTCAGGGCCTCTTTAAATTCCAGGCCCAGGCAAGACATTCCAGCTCCTGGCCTTCAGAAATACCCTCAGAGGGCTGCCCCTTTGGTGGCCCTTAAGCACAGGTGGCCTCCTTAGGAAGTAGCTCTACCAAGGTCAAGTCTAGGATCCAATTAGGGCAGAAAGACTGAAGTAACAGTGCCTCAGACTTCTTCAGCTGCCCAATGCTCGGCACCTAGAAAATAGGCGAGGCCCCGTATATATATATATCCAGATAGATATAGAATGTTCACCAAATCAGTTGAATGCATTTGTTTATGCAAAAATAGTTACTTTGACATCAATGTTGATATTCAAGAGCTAAGAGACAGCTTCCCTTGGCTTAACCCTGCATCCTAAGGAAAACAGAGGTTGTCATACTGAGTGAAGTTAGTTAGAGAAAGACAAATAAATGATATCATATATACGTGGAATCTAGAAAATGGTACAAATAAACTTATTAAACAAAACAGAAATAGAGTCACAGATGTAGAAAACAAACATTTAGCAAGGGGGAACTGGAGGAGGGATAAGTTAGGAGATGGAGATTGACATATACACACTACTATATGTGAAAAAAATAATAATAATCTACTATATAGCAAGGGCTTCCCTGATAGCTCAGTTGGTAAAGAACCTGCCTGAAATGCAGAAGACCCCGGTTCAATTCCTAAGTTGGGAAGATCCACTGGAGAAGGGATAGGCTACCCACCCCAGTATTCTTGGGCTTCCCTTGTGACTCAGTTGGTAAAGAATCTGCCTGCAATGTGAAAGACCTGGGTTTGATCCCTGGGCTGGGAAGATCCTCTGGAGAAGGGAAAGGCTACCCACTCCAGTACTGTATACTCCATGGGGTTGCAAAGAGTCGGACACTACTGAGCGACTTTCACTTTCACTGTATAGCAAAGGGAATTCTACTCAGTACTCAGTAATGATTTATATGGAAAAAGAATGGATATATGAATATGTATAACTGATTTACTTTGCTATACAGCAAAAACTAACATAACATTGTAAATCAACTATGCTCCAATAAAAATTAAAGAGCAAAATAAAACAAAACCCCCAATTGTATCGGTTTATTAAGTAAACTTTACACAAAGCACATTGCTAGATGCTATGTAGACTGAAGAGATACGGCACCTGGCACCCGGCATTTTGCATCCAAGGAAATAACATGAAATCACACAGCTGAAAATTTAAGTTCAATATTACTTTCTACAAATGTCTCGACAGTATCTACTGGTTTGCAACAATAAACAGTGTTTGCATAATTAAACAGCATTTTCACAAGAATGATGTCCTCATCATTCACTGCTTCTAAACTATATGTTTATAATAGAACTGTAAGGGTAGAGGCCAGATTTTCCACTTGGAAACTACTTTGTCTTCATGGAGAATCTCTGAAATAATTTCCTTCGTATTGTTGGCTTCCAGAGGGCAACTAGGCTTCCTAGGTGGTTCAGTGGTAAAGAATCTGCTTGCCAATACAGGAGACCCAGGTTTGATCCCTGGGTCAGGAAGATCTCCTGGAGAAGGGAATGGCTCTCCACTCCAGTATTCTTGCCTGGAGAATTTCATGGGCAGAGGAGCCTGGTGGGCTATAGTTCATGGGGTTGCAGAGAGTCAGACATGATTGAGTGACTAAAACAACAAAAACAGAGGACACGTATTGCCCTTTTCTAACTAACCAGACTAAGCTATCTCTCTTTATCAATTCGTCCACCTGGCATTACTTCACATTATTTGGTTAACAGAAGTTTTCTGAAGTTAAACAAATCTACAGGTAAGTATGTCAAGGGATATTTTCAGGTCAATTGGAGACTAGGTTTAACAACCTGAAATAAATACAATACCTCTTTAATTTCCACTGATTTTCAAGAAACTCTGGCAAAGAAGTAAACATGCTTTCAAAGACATAGCTGAACTATGTATCTTTAAAAATGAAAACATGGGGAGCTAGATAATGTATTCATTCACTGCGTATGACCTGAGGGGCTGAGGGAAGAATCCTCTGAGTCACCAAAATGTCCATACCAGCTGGTGCTGGAGAATAGACACTGTACCAGTAGAGATTTATTCATCTGGATGAATCATGTTCCCCTATCAGAATGCATATACCCCTGAGGGAGCTGTCACATTCAGAAGACTCAGCTGGGGCAAACACTCCAGCATAAATTATTTTATGATTTTTCCATGGGCCATCAGTTTGGGGCAGAGGCAAACAGGTTTTTAGGTGGAAGTTCCAAAGTCTGGAGCTCTTTTGGGGGGGGTGGGCTTGTTAGGGATGCAGAGGGATTCTCTGGCGGCTGGCAGAGTGCAATGGGAGGTGGGAGGGGGTTGCGGTGGGCAGGAAACAGGAGAGAGAGGGGTCTCAGAGAGAGAGAGCTGTGGAAGATTTACATGCTGAAATAACCTTACCAACTGCACAGTTTTCCCTGGTGAGCACATCTGAGATTTACTGCAATGGTCTCGACATGATTTCTCACCCGGGAGAAGATGGCGGACACTGGAGGATGGTGGGAAGTAACAGTTCTCAAGGCCCAGCCTCCCTCCCTTCAGCTGCAGCTACAAGCACAACTCGTGGTGATGAGAGAAAGACAATTCAAAAGCCAAAGATCCTACCCGCTGGTTCTGGAGGAGAAGGCTAGTCTAGGAAGCAGCAGAACCAGGTCCATGAGAGCAAGTTGCCTCCAGTGAGGTCGAAAGTTCACTTCCTGACCGGCGTTGCTGCCACTCCTGTGACCTAACTCGGAAGGTCTGCTCTGTTTCTAGGCATCCCAAGTGGTGTCAACAGCCTGCACAGCTCCTACAGACAACCTCTGACAATGTTACAGCTGTTTTCTTGCTTGCCAATGCCCTTAAACTTGCAGGATTCTCTATTCTTTCGAATCAGGGCTGGAAGCTATAGCTAATGTGGATGCTTCAGGCCAAGTGTTTCTCATTTTGATCGCAGAACTGTACATTTGCCTAATGTGGAATGCATCCACACAGAGTTCCCTTTTAGAGTTTGTGAGGTGGGTGGCCAAAGGGGAGTTCTCTTCTACTCAGATTTTACTGTGCTTACTGAAAAACAAGTTGCTAGGCTTACAGAGAGGCAATCTGCCGTGGTCTCTGCAATACACACACAGCTGTCTAAGGAAATCCAACAGGGACAGCAAGGAGTCATTTCACGCCCATACTCCCTGAGAAGAGTCTTGCCAGTTCTAGGCACACATACTGGGTTTCTGATCCTACAAACCCATGAGCAGTCAGGGGTTGGAATGTCAATGCGTGTACTTACTGTTATGAGCAACACTCCTTCTTAATATCAAGATTACCTACTTTTAATGCTGGTGTATAGCTGCGTTTCCCACAGCAGAGTTTAAGTAGCAAAAACCCAGGGATAATTGGTTCTAACAGAAAACTTGGCATTTGTAGCTGGTTTGCAATCTGAATATGTGGCAAAATCTGATGCTCTGTGGTTGCTTTCAGGGGGACAGAAGCTCTTGAATACTGAATTTGTGTTTCCATTACCCTGATCACATCTCTATCGCACTGCCAACACAGCAGTCTCCCTCACACTATAAGTAAATATTCAAAGGAAGGAAAAAAATGAAAAAGCATCATACTTAGTAGCTGAGCAGAAAACTCTAGTCTTAGAAACTGGCCTCACAGAAACACCTCTCCTTCCTTTCGGACTCTAGTCTTAAGCCATTTTAAATGGTGACAGACTCTTTGGGGATCTTTTCTTTTTTATTATTGTGAAGCACTATGTGTTAAAATAGAAGTTGTCTACAGCTTATCACTTTAAGTGCTTGGCTGTGTGTTCAGAAAAGCATAGCCAACTGTAATTGAAGGCAGAGAATGACTGTTTCTCATTTATTCTCACCTTCTCTTTGTGTGCTTTCCTCATCCTTTTCAGGGAAGCTAGGGTGATGCCAGGCATGCAGCAGGCTCTCAATAAATACTGACGAATGAATGAGTGAAATAATTGGTTAATGCTACCTATCTGTCTCCCAGCTTCCCACTGACCTCCTGCTGACCTCTAGGGGCCCAGAGCCATTCACCTCCAGCTGACTCTGAATTTCTCACCACCATCCCTCTCTACCTGAACTTAGTGATCTTGGGTTTTATTGCATCTTGCCAAATATTGGTATAAATCTGATGATTTGCTATGTTTAGATTATAATTTGGGGACTTGTTACATATTCCAGGAAGAACAATTCAAAGGAATCATTTCCACCTTAAATTATACCTCATGCATGGGTAGCCTCTTCGTCCTCTCATAGGTAGCATAACTGACCTTAAAATATTCAGAATGCACCGAAAGAGCCAAGTTAATACTAAAAGAAGTATACAAGTACACACATGTGTGTGTATGTCTACATGTATATACATATATATGTGTACACACACAGAGGAAGAGAGACAGGGAGACTATGGATCATTTTTTAAAAAGCTGATGCAATAATTGATAGTTTAGAACTTTTACACTTATAAGGTAAAGCTCTAAATTGAGATATTTTGTCTCTTCTCACAAAACTATAAAATACTATGAAAACAATAAGAACAGATAACTCAGAAAAGAAGAAAGCAAAGGGAAACTTGTATAGAATTTTCTATTTCTCAGTGAAGGGCAGTAACATGAAGACTAAAGTGTACCGAATAAATGAAGTTAATAAAACTGAAGTCTAAAGCCAATGAACAATAAGCATAATCCCAAAGCTAATGATGAGTTCATTTCTGAGGATCTTCAGAGGAAAAAACAGGATATTGGAAGCAACCTAGATGCCCATCAACTGACGAATGGATAAGAAAGCTGTGGTACATATACACAATGGAATATTACTCAGCATTAAAAAAAAATTCATTTGAAGCAATTCTACTCAGATGGACGAAACTGGAGCCCATTATCCAGAGTGAAGTAAGCCAGAAGCAAAAACAACAATACAGTATATTAACACATATATATGGAATTTAGAAAGACAGTAATGAGAACCCAACATGCGAGACAGCAAAAGGAACGCAGATGTATAGAATAGACTCGTGGACTCTGTGGATGAGGGTAAGGGTGGGATGATATGGGAGAAGGGCATTGAAGCATGTTAATTGTCATGTGTCTAATCAATCGCCAGCCCAGGATTGATGCTCGGGGCTGGTGCAGCGAGATTTCCCGGGGGGGAGGGAGGAGGGAGGGGTGGCCCGGAGGGGAAGCATATGTAAACCCATGGTGATATCATAACAATGTATGGCTAAAACAATAATTAAAAAAATAAAAA